>JAMPIV010000351.1:0-600000 GCA_024509875.1 Oreohelix idahoensis
TGTCTGCTATCAAAATAGCATAGAGAAAGATCATGACATAATGAAAATGGTTGGCTAAGCGCAGTGTGCCATCCAGTTCTGTATTCCATCACATAATCATGTCCTGGATATGTACATTGTACATTACTTGAAGAAATAAAGACTACCTCGGCTAATACGTAAATCTTAAGACGCCAAAAAAACAACTTCAGCCTTTTACACCGGCCTTGAATATGTAGTCTATTACTAGAGTGCAATACCCTGGTCTCATACTAGAGAGCAATACACTGGCCTCACACTAGAGTGCAATACACTGGCCTATCAGCAAAATGTGATACTCTAGCCGCATATCAAAATGCAATACCCTGGCCTCATACTTGAGGAATTGCCTGGTCTCATACCAATGTGCAATACCCTGCCATCATACCATAGTGCTGTCATGAAATATTCTAATCCACATATATAAATTATTAGGTAAATATGAAGCCTAACAAATAAAATTAATAAAGAGAAGAGCAATGGTAAAATGACAGTGCTGTCACAAGGAATGTACTCGAAATCCCCCTTGTTTTCTGCTTCGTCTGCAAATTGTAACGCTTTCATGTTGATAGTAAAAGCTTACTGTATTATACCCGCTTTCTTCAATGAAACGTGTGCTGCATTTCTAAGAAAAACATTGAGACGTACTGCGTAATGACCTAAATTAATCCTAACATTAATTATATTACGTTACCAAAACGAACGAACAGATGGACAAAAGGATAGCGAGAGGGGAGGGCTGAAAATCAGGAACGCATGCAACACGCGACGCGCGATATACAAATGCTGGCATCACGCGTGTAAGTCTACAAGCACTAACTTTTTCAGACGGACAGTGATAAAATACACTACCCTTTCCCAGAGTTAGGTTTATAAATCATAACAAACTCTTATTAGAAAAGACAACATTAGATGGGTTTACGTTTGAACACATAACAGTACCCAGACAGCACATCTTCGAAACAGGAGGTAGAAGAAATTGCATATTTTGAACGCAGCCACGTAGCTCCTTTAAATTAGTATTTTTGGGTTCCTTAGGGCTTGCTGACAAATAATATGTAAAACGTTACGCAAATAGTCCAGGAATTAATAAATTATACCCAAAATAAAATATTGGGGGTGCCTGACAGCATAAAATCATTTCTGCTCATAAGATTTTTTTTTAACGTGTTTGAAAAAAATTTACGTTACAGAAATAGCCTACCATGTAAACTTCAAATTGATTGGAGCGCAACAAATGAAAGCCTAACCACGATTGGTCGGGCTATAAATACTATCTTGGTTGTTAGGGGAGACGGGAAAAGATAACATTTTTTCAAACACTTGTCGAAATGTGGCTCATTGGCCAGTCTCGCTGATATACACACTTGGGAGCGTTAGTTCGAAACCACTTGTTTAAATACACTTGATAAAGCATCAGTGCGTTGAAGCCAGCTTATATTTGGCTCAATAAAAGCCTGGAAGATAAGCAGATGGAGATTTGTGCCAGTTTGTGCCAGAATTCATTGCTAATCAACGTATCTGTGTTATTCGTATGAATTGTGGTAAGCTTGAACCATTTAATATCTTTTAATGAAAATTGAATGTGAATTGTTGATTTATGCCTGTATATATATGTGTAGTTCAGTGGCAAAACGTGAGGTAAAGCCTGTAATGCTCCAGCCTGAACAGAGGGTGTCGGAGAGAAGTAAAACGGCATGGAATGGCCAAACAGTACACTGACACCTGGATGATTGACTAGAAAGAAATAATGCTGGAAGTGCAGAGGCGTAGTAACCATTAAGGATGGTAATGCTGGTATAAAGTATTTCAGATGAAGCTGACTGTTGGCCTAACGCTCTGAACGCAATGTTTGTGCTGTATTGTGATCAGTGTAAAAGAGAATATAAATTAGTTATGAAGTAGAAGGTACATCCTTCTTGATTTCAGGGACAGTGGTCTTGATGGTACTGAGCAGCATCTAGTCAGAGATTTGCTGAATCCAGAGTCGGACAGCATACTCCTTGGTCTTTTTAGCTATCAGTGAGGTGTCTCCTGAGCCCAGAGGAGAATTCGAGCAGAGGAGTCCTTTCCTGCCGCCATCACTCAAGATAAGCAGAGTTGGCCAGCTGAGCTCAACATTATGTCCCCTCATCTTGAAATAACTTTATAAAAATACTATTCAGAGGGGAATTTACTTGTCTTAAAATCAGGAACTTTGAACATCTCAAATACTGGTCCCTAAAGACAAACTATTGAAGTCATGATGACAAATACCAACAGAGCTTGAACAAAACAAAACCAGTATTACCTCATTTTACTACTACACAACTGACACACATAGAACATTTGTAATAATATATGTCACTACAATATTCATATTAAATACATTCTGTACATAACTTGTAATTTAAATTGATTGTGATTCCTGGTTCCCTTGTAGTTGAATCAGGACACATATTCATTCATGCCAGTAATGAATACATATTGTTATTCGAAAGTTTATCAGTGACTCTTTTAAGATATCTTTGTAGAGTGTTATATGTATGTGAGTGTCACAGTGTTGTCAAGAGTAGTGGATTAAATTAAATTGTTTATCTGTCTGTTGTTGTGACTTACACTTCATCATACACATACCCTAGACACATAACGTAGCATCACACTATTCCAGAATAATTCTGACTGAGATATATAGATATGTGGTAGCAAGTAAGGTTATCTATAATACACTACTCTTAATAGATATAGATACCTTCACAGCTGATCTCAGTCAGTACACTAAGTTCCCTATAAGTATTTATAACATCCCACTTCACCACATATATTGGGGTCTCGCTCTTGGGATTTTGAATCTTTAACTATTAAAAATATTGGGGGTAATTCACTTCAGGGAATATAAGAATTAAAAGGTATCCTGGGGTGGAATTAAATAAGGTTGAGCTCACGGTGCCTGTGTTGTCCATTAGAGATTGAATTGTTGGTTAGACATTGTATAAATTTACATAATAGACAATGGCGGACCTGGCCAAATTTCGATCTGCTGCGGTTCAGACTGCAAAAGAGTTAGGATTAGATGGGCAAGTTATGGTTGCCTATGTTACTACGGAATGTGACAAATTTATTGAACGCGAAGAAAGAAGGTTTGAAGCCGAAAGAAAGTTAGAGGCTGACAGGGAAATTAAGAAGTTACAATTTGAAGCTGAGGCTGAGACTAAGAGGTTGCAGATTGAGGCTGACAAAGAGGCTAAAGCATTGGAAGCCGAGGAAAGAAGACAAGCTGCAGAAAGAGAAGAGAAGAAATTAGCTGCAGAAAGAGAAGAGAAGAGATTAGCTGCAGAGAGGGAAGCAGAAAAGGAGGAGAAGAGATTACAAAGGGAACATGAGTTACGACTAAGGGAGTTTGAGTTTCAAGGCCATGCTCCTGAAAATGGTGCCAGTCCCTTTGCCTCTGATGCTACGGTTACTCAGGGAGCCTCAACCTCAGCTATGAACTTTCATTTAGATCATTTTGTTGAGAAAGACGATGATATTGAGAGCTATATAAATAGGTATGAACTATTAGCTACCACGTATGGGTTAGAGAGAGAAAGGTGGAGCTTAAAGTTATCTCAGGGACTTCGTGGGGCAGCTTATGAAGTTTTTGCAAAAATGAGCAGAGGTGATCAGGAAAATTATGACATGCTAAAGCAGGCTCTTTTGTTAAGGTATGAAAAGAATGCAGAGTTTTACAGGAAAAAAATTTAGGAATGCTAAACTACTGTCAGGTGAAACCTATCACCAGTTCTCTGCACGAATCGAGACATACTTGGAGAAATGGACTTCTCTGGGGAAAACCCAAGATCTTAAGGAAATGGTCCTTATAGAGCAACTAAGAGAGTCCATGGCTCCAGACCTGAGAAAGTTTCTCATGGAACAAGGTGCAGAGAGGCTGGGTGAGTTGCTAAATGTTGCTGAAAGGTATCAAGCAGCTCAAGCAGAGGTAACAGGTAATAAAAAGAAACAAGTGGATAACTTTAGGGCACCACAGAACTTTAATAAATTTGATCCTAAGGATCAAAATAAAGGTAAGCACCAATTTGATAGGCCACGGTATGAAAATAAAAATAAATTCCCACAATTCGATGAAAGGAAATATGATGAAAGAAAATCTTTCAACCAAGGAAAAAGGTGGTGTAAAAATTGTAAGATGAACAATCATGACACTGACCATTGTAGAAGGAAACCTCCTCATTTTGCTGCTATGACATCGGGGAAAAAGGAAAAGAAGGGCAAACCTGAAGAATTACAGGAACCATACCACCCCCCAGTGTGTGAAGATGTCATCTGTAATGGTGTCACTATAAGATGTTTATATGATACCGGTTTAGATTACGATTCCGTTGTGAGTTCTCACCTGGTGCAGGCCGATCAATACACCACAGAAACAGTGGAGATTCAAACTGCAACCAAGGATGTAGCTACCATGACACTTCCCGTCGCCCGAATAAAAGTGAAAACGCGATATGTGGAAGGGATCATAAAAGCAGCAGTGATAAATGAGCCAATCTACCCTCTAATATTGGGGTGTAGATATGTCTTCTTGGGAAATCCCAAGAGACCTGTGATATTGGCAACAGTGCAGACCAGATCACAGTCAAAGAAGGAGGAGGATAATCCCATAAATACTCACCCAGATGAGATGAGGAAGGCACAGGCTGAGGACAAAACACTCAAGCCATGTTTCAAGAAGTTGCCCAAATCTCATACACCTCCAGGCAAGGGAGAGTTTTATATGAAGAACAAACTGATATATAGGAAGGCTGGATCTGAATCCAATGGTCACGGACAGCTGGTCCTTCCCACTTCATATAGGACTAAAGTGTTGGAACTAGGGCATGCGATTCCCTTCAGTGGTCATATGGGAATCAGCGCAACAGGACAGCGAATAGCTTGTCACTATTTCTGGCCAGGAATAACTGAAGATATCAAACGATATGTAAAATCCTGTCCAGAGTGCCAACGAGTAGCACCTAAACATTGGACTGCACCAGCAACTCTGGGGGAAATGCCCATAGTGGGAACACCCTTTGAGAGAGTTGCCGTGGATCTTGTGGGACCTCTCACCCGAACCAAGAGAAGGAACAGCTACATTCTGACTCTGGTGGACACTTGTTCTATGTGGGGAGAGGCAGTAGCCCTGTCATCGATTGATTCTAAACATGTGGCAGAGGCATTGCTCACAATTTTCACAAGGTTAGGCTTTCCCAATCAAATCTTGACTGATAATGGCTCTCAGTTCAAGGGGAAACTAACTGAAGAAGTTTTCAGGATCTTTCAGGCCAAACACTTCCATTGTAGTGTGTATCATCCCCAAGGGAACGGCCAAGTGGAAAGATTTAACGGCACATTGATGTCGATCCTGAGAAAGTTGGCACACGAAAAACCAGATACATGGGACCAGTACCTGCACGCCGCCCTCTTTGCTTATCGGGAGGTACCCCATAGTTCAACCGGTATGGCCCCGGCAACATTATTGTTTGGAAGGCCAATAAAAGGTCCACTTGAAGCTTTGTTAAGAACGTGGACTGATGAAAAGGCAGAGGAAAACATTACATCTTCATACCAATATGTGAATGAGCTGACCACTCGGTTGAAAACTGGCTGGAAACTTGCCAATGAAAATTTGAAACAAGCCAGGAAGAAACATGCTGCCTATTATAACAGGAAGGCGAAGGACAGAAATCTGGCTGTGGGAGAGAGAAAGTACTGCTTCTTTTGCCTGGGAGTCAGAATAAGTTACAAATTGGATGGCAGGGTCCATATACAGTTCTAGAGAAGGTGTCTAGAACAAATTATAAGATAGATAAGAAGGGGAAAGAAAAAATCTATCATGTGAATCTCCTGAAGAAATATTTGGAAAGAGAACATCAGGAAGAGACACACTTGTTGACCTTGTCCATCGCCATGGAGATGAAAAAGGAACCACTTTCATCATTTGAATATCCATTACACCCCTGTGAGACAGCAGCACAGGTGAAAATCAGTACACATTTAACGAAAACTCAGAAAGAGAGAGTGCAACAGGTTCTAAATAATCATGCAGAGGTGTTAACAGACCGACCAGGGCATACAAACCTATTGGAATATGATATGAAACTCATAGACTCCACACCTGTCTGTATGAAACCATATTCGATTCCGTTTGCTAAGGAAAAAGCTTTGAAGGAAGAGATAGACTATCTATTGAAGGAAGGAATTATTTCGCACAGTGAGTCTTCGTATAGCTCCGGTGTTGTACTCTTAAGGAAGCCCTCTGGAGAACATAGACTCTGTATAGATTACAGGAGACTGAACGCTATTACAGAAGGACAGGTGGATCCATTGCCGGATACAAATCAGCTGTTTGCCAGGCTAAATAAAGCTAAATATTTCTCAAAAGTGGATCTGAGTAAAGGATACTATCAGATTCCCGTAAAGCCTGAGGTTAGACCATACCTAGCTTTTAGTACCTCAGAAGGACACTATGAGTTTAATAGATTGCCATTTGGATTGAAGAATGCGCCTAGTGTCTTCTCTAGAATGATGAGAAAAATTATTGGATCCTCTGAATAATCCCTGTATAACAAATTTTATGGATGATATCCTTATAGCAACAGAAACATTTGAGGAACACATTGACTCTCTGAACATGCTGTTTGATCGACTTAGGGAGGCAAATTTAACAGCCCGACCAACCAAATGTTGCGTTGGATGTAAAGAATTGGAATTTTTGGGACACACAGTTTATCAGGGAAACATGACCCCTGACCCAAAGAACTTAGAGAAACTACAGAAAGCCCCGAGACCACAAACCAAGAAGGACGTGAGATCCTTTGTCTCATTATGTGGTTTCTACCAGAAGTATATCAAAAACTTTAATTCCATATGTGCACCTTTAACGGAATTGACACGTAAAGGACTTCCAGATCGCATTACATGGACACCACAATGTGAAATGACTTACCAAGAATTGAAGGAAAAGCTCACAAGTAAACCCATTTTGAAATTACCTGACTTAAGTCAAGAATTCATAGTAAGGACGGATGCAAGTAATATTGGGCTAGGTGCAACTCTACTACAGAAATCAGATGCATTGGATGGGGAATTAAGCCCAGTGGCATATGCTAGCAGAAAGTTGAATAAAGCTGAAATCAACTACTCAACTAGCGAAAAAGAATGTCTTGCAGTAATATGGGCAATAAAGAAATTCAATATTTATCTATATGGGAAGGCATTTAAGTTGCAAACAGACCACAAACCTTTATCGTTTTTAGCACAGGCTAAGCATGAGAACTCTAGGTTACTCCGATGGTCTTTGCTTCTGGCTCCATATAATTTTAGCATTGAGTATATATCTGGAAAAACCAATTTGGGAGCTGATTTTTTAAGCCGCCATCCGTGTGATGAGAATCACCGTAAACCCCAGAAATAATAATAAATTTCTATATGTGTATATAGAATAAAGGACTGACATATAATGTCTGTTTTAAGAGGGGAGGTGTCATGAAATATTCTAATCCACATATATAAATTATTAGGTAAATATGAAGCCTAACAAATAAAATTAATAAAGAGAAGAGCAATGGTAAAATGACAGTGCTGTCACAAAGAATGTACTCGAAATCCCCCTTGTTTTCTGCTTCGTCTGCAAATTGTAACGCTTTCACGTTGATATAAAAGCTTACTGTATTATTACCCGCCTTCTTCAATGAAACGTGTGCTGCATTTCTAAGAAAAACATTGAGACGTACTGCGTAATGACCTAAATTAATCCTAACATTAATTATATTACGTTACCAAAACGAACGAACAGATGGACAAAAGGATAGCGAGAGGGGAGGGCTGAAAATCAGGAACGCATGCAACACGCGACGCGCGATATACAAATGCTGGCATCACGCGTGTAAGTCTACAAGCACTAACTTTTTCAGACGGACAGTGATAAAATACACTACCCTTTCCCAGAGTTAGGTTTATAAATCATAACAAACTCTTATTAGAAAAGACAACATTAGATGGGTTTACGTTTGAACACATAACAGTACCCAGACAGCACATCTTCGAAACAGGAGGTAGAAGAAATTGCATATTTTGAACGCAGCCACGTAGCTCCTTTAAATTAGTATTTTTGGGTTCCTTAGGGCTTGCTGACAAATAATATGTAAAACGTTACGCAAATAGTCCAGGAATTAATAAATTATACCCAAAATAAAAATATTGGGGGTGCCTGACAGCATAAAATCATTTCTGCTCATAAGATTTTTTTTTAACGTGTTTGAAAAAAATTTACGTTACAGAAATAGCCTACCATGTAAACTTCAAATTGATTGGAGCGCAACAAATGAAAGCCTAACCACGATTGGTCGGGCTATAAATACTATCTTGGTTGTTAGGGGAGACGGGAAAAGATAACATTTTTTCAAACACTTGTCGAAATGTGGCTCATTGGCCAGTCTCGCTGATATACACACTTGGGAGCGTTAGTTCGAAACCACTTGTTTAAATACACTTGATAAAGCATCAGTGCGTTGAAGCCAGCTTATATTTGGCTCAATAAAAGCCTGGAAGATAAGCAGATGGAGATTTGTGCCAGTTTGTGCCAGAATTCATTGCTAATCAACGTATCTGTGTTATTCGTATGAATTGTGGTAAGCTTGAACCATTTAATATCTTTTAATGAAAATTGAATGTGAATTGTTGATTTATGCCTGTATATATATGTGTAGTTCAGTGGCAAACGTGAGGTAAAGCCTGTAATGCTCCAGCCTGAACAGAGGGTGTCGGAGAGAAGTAAAACGGCATGGAATGGCCAAACAGTACACTGACACCTGGATGATTGACTAGAAAGAAATAATGCTGGAAGTGCAGAGGCGTAGTGACCATTAAGGATGGTAATGCTGGTATAAAGTATTTCAGATGAAGCTGACTGTTGGCCTAACGCTCTGAACGCAATGTTTGTGCTGTATTGTGATCAGTGTAAAAGAGAATATAAATTAGTTATGAAGTAGAAGGTACATCCTTCTTGATTTCAGGGACAGTGGTCTTGATGGTAGTGAGCAGCACCTAGTCAGAGATTTGCTGAATCCAGAGTCGGACAGCATACTCCTTGGTCCTTTTAGCTATCAGTGAGGTGTCTCCTGAGCCCAGAGGAGAATTCGAGCAGAGGAGTCCTTTCCTGCCGCCATCACTCAAGATAAGCAGAGTTGGCCAGCTGAGCTCAACATTATGTCCCCTCATCTTGAAATAACTTTATAAAAATACTATTCAGAGGGGAATTTACTTGTCTTAAAATCAGGAACTTTGAACATCTCAAATACTGGTCCCTAAAGACAAACTATTGAAGTCATGATGACAAATACCAACAGAGCTTGAACAAAACAAAACCAGTATTACCTCATTTTACTACTACACAACTGACACACATAGAACATTTGTAATAATATATGTCACTACAATATTCATATTAAATACATTCTGTACATAACTTGTAATTTAAATTGATTGTGATTCCTGGTTCCCTTGTAGTTGAATCAGGACACATATTCATTCATGCCAGTAATGAATACATATTGTTATTCGAAAGTTTATCAGTGACTCTTTTAAGATATCTTTGTAGAGTGTTATATGTATGTGAGTGTCACAGTGTTGTCAAGAGTAGTGGATTAAATTAAATTGTTTATCTGTCTGTTGTTGTGACTTACACTTCATCATACACATACCCTAGACACATAACGTAGCATCACACTATTCCAGAATAATTCTGACTGAGATATATAGATATGTGGTAGCAAGTAAGGTTATCTATAATACACACGTAGCATCACACTATTCCAGAATAATTCTGACTAAGATATATAGATATGTGGTAGCAAGTAAGGTTATCTATAATACACTACTCTTAATAGATATAGATACCTTCACAGCTGATCTCAGTCAGTACACTAAGTTCCCTATAAGTATTTATAACATCCCACTTCACCACAAGTGCAATACCCTGGCCTCACATCAAAATGAAATACCCTGGCCTCTCACTAAAGAGCAACACTGTACTCTGAATTCTCATTAAAGTGCAAAACCTGGCCTCACACTAAAGTACAATTCCCTGGCCTCACACTAAAGTACAATTCCCTGGCCTCACACTAAAGTCCAATACCCTGGCCTCATACCAAAGAGCAATACTCTGGTCTCGCACTAAAGAGAAATACCCTGGCATCACACTAAAGTGCAATACTCTGGACCCCACACTAGAGTGCAATACTCTGGCCTCACACTACAGTACAACACCCTGGCCTCACACTAGAGTGCAATACCCAGGTCTCACACTGGAGTTCAATACCCTGCCTCACACTAGAGTGCAATACCCTGGCCTCACACTAGAGTGCAGACGCTGGCCCCACACTAAGGTGCAATATCCTAGCCTCTCACTAAAGTGCAATACCCTGGCCTCTCACCAGAGTGCAATACCCTGGCCTCACAATAGAGCAATACCCTGGCCTCACACTAGACTACAATGCCCTGGCCTCAAACTAGAGTGTAATACTCTGGCCTCACAATACAAAAACATACCCTGGCCTCACACTAGAGTGCAATGCATTGGCCTCACACTAGAGTGCAATACCCTGGCCTCACACTAGAGTACAATACCCTGGCCTCACATTAGAGTGCAATACCCTGGCCTCATACTAGAGTACAATACCCTGACCTCACACTAGAATGCACTACCCTGGCTTCACAGTATACAATACCCTGGCCTCACATTAGAGTGCAATACCCTGGCCTCACAATAGAGTACAATACCCTGGCCTCACATTAGAGTGCAATACCACGGCCTCACATTAGAGTGCAATATCCTGGCCTCACACTAGATTACAATACCCTGGCCTCACACTAGAATACAATACCACGGCCTCACACTAGAGTACAATACCCTGGCCTCACACTAGAGTACAATACCCTGGCCTCACACTAAAGTCCAATACCCTGGCCTCACACTAAAGTACAATACCCTGGCCTCACACTAGAGTACAATACCCTGGCCTCACACTAGAGTACAATACCCTGGCCTCACACTAAAGTACAATACCCTGGCCTCACACTAGAGTACAATACCCTGGCCTCACACTAGAGTACAATACCCTGGCCTCACACTAGAGTACAATACCCTGGCCTCACACTAGAGTACAATACCCTGGCCTCACACTAGAGTACAATACCCTGGCCTCACACTAGAGTACAATACCCTGGCCTCACACTAGAGTACAATACCCTGGCCTCACACTAGAGTACAATACCCTGGCCTCACACTAGAGTACAATACCCTGGCCTCACACTAGAGTACAATACCCTGGCCTCACACTAGAGTACAATACCCTGGCCTCACACTAGAGTACAATACCCTGGCCTTACACTAGAGTACATTACCCTGGCCTCACACTAGAGTACAATACCCTGGCCTCACACTAGAGTACAATACCCTGGCCTCACACTAAAGTACAATACACTGGCCTCACACTAGAGTACAATACCCTGGCCTCACACTAGAGTACAATACCCTGGCCTTACACTAGAGTACATTACCCTGGCCTCACACTAGAGTGCAATACCCTGGCCTCACACTAGAGTACAATACCCTGGCCTCACACTAAAGTACAATACCCTGGCCTCACACTTGAGTACAATACACTGGCCTTACACTAAAGTACAATACCCTGGCCTCACATGAGTGCAATACCCTGGCCTCTCACTAGAGTACAATACGATGGCCTCACACTAGAGTACAATACCACGGGCTCCCACTAGAGTACAATACCCTGGCCTCACACTAGAGTGCAATACCCTGGCCTCACACTAGAGTACAATACCCTGGCCTAAAACTAAAGTGCAATACACTGGCCTCACACTAGAATACAATACCCTGGCCTCACACTAAAGTACATTACCACGTCCTCACACTAGAGTACAATACCCTGGCCTCACACTAGAGTGCAATTCCCTGGCCTCACACTAGAGTAATATACCCTGGCCTTACACTAGAGTACAATACCACGGCCTCACACTAGAGTACAATACCCTGGCCTCACACTAGAGTACAATACCCTGGCCTCACAATAGAGTACAATACCCTGGCCTCACACTAGAGTACAATACCCTGGCCTCACACTAAAGTACAATACCACGGCCTCCCACTAGAGCACAATACCCTGGCCTCACACTAAAGTGCAATACCCTGGCCTCACACTAGAGTACAATACCCTGGCCTCACACTAAAGTACAATACCCTGGCCTCACTAGAGTACAATACCCTGGCCTCACACTAAAGTACAATACCCTGGCCTCACACTAGAGTGCAATACTCTGGCCTCACACTAGAGTGCAATACCCTGGCCTCACACTAGAGTACCCTGGCCTCACACTAGAATACAATACCCTGGCCTCACACTAAAGTACAATACCCTGGCCTCACACTAGAGTGCAATAGAAAGCCCAATATGCTAGAGACAGACATGAAAGAAATAAAGAAGACATGGAAGAATCTTGAACGGGTGACACAGACAGGAGGGCCTGACACACATTCTTTGAAGACCTTTGCTCCTTGAGAAGCTGGAGATGTGATGTACGATGTTACATTTTTATACAGATATGATGTATATTGATTATAGTTCTTGAGCTCGGTATTTAAGAAGGGCACCACTTATTTTGTGCCGGGGGCCCCACATACATTGTAGTTACGCCACTGCCACCACTGTATACATCCGCACCAGTTGACAAGAACATTGCTTACAATTCAGGGCCTAACATTTATTCTGAAATATTTACAAACTTAACAAGTCTTCAGTACAAGTCTTCATTCTACATGCAACTAGCTTTGAAACTACAATATCACATAGGGTTCGGCCACATTTGACGTCACGCAATTTTGACCATTTTAAAATAATCCATTGTCACATTCCGTCACAAAAACCCAGATCCCTTCTTATGTGACGTCACAAATCCCTTACTTCCTCCAGTTTGTTCCCCCTAAAATTGTTTTAATACTTAAAAGAAAGAATGTAAAAATACTAGCCCAAATTCCATTTTTCACCTTTTGTGTCTTTAATCTCAACGGATTTTTGTCGGGATGAGCTATTGTGTTATTATTTCAAATCTAATTTTGATCAAGAGCACAGTTTATTTAATCTGCATTTTGTTTTTTTAAGGTGTGTATTACATTATTTTTATTGTATTTCATATATATATATATATATATATATTACATTATATATATTTATATTTATTATATATATATATATATATATATATACACACACACAATTACAAATCAATTTAAACGAATTAAACATAATCACAATTATCCGATGTTTCCGCTACGATTATAACATTAATATACGCCTTCCACGAAGGTGTTGTTAACTATTTCGCACATAAGTAGACTATGAGGATGGAGGTTGCCAAATTTATTTTGTTCCGGCATCGTTTATGAAAGGAAAGATCCCCAGTTGTATTTTTTGTGTGACATTACATTTAATTAAACCCCCTTTCCCACTCTCTTCACACTTCGTCACAAAATTTTGGACCCCCCCCCTTTTTTTTTTTCACTGCGTGACGTCATATGTGAACGACCCATTAACACAGTACTCACATGTCCTAATGACACAAGTGCTAGTCGCCCAACCAACACCTCACCCACTAACATCCGCACATCAACCCGTGACACGAAGACATTTTGAGGCAGTCGTAACTTCATTGCTTGGTGGTATAACTCCGGTTTGGTTTGGTTTTAAGGATCATATTCATTAGGAAGCACTGGAGCCGCGGTAGCATAGTGGTTAGTGCACTGGCTTCCTAGCGCAGTGGTCTATGGTTCGATCCCCAGATGAGGCGGAAAAATTTTTAGGCCACAAACGGCTCCTGGGTCGACCCAGCCCCAAATGGGTACCAGAGCTACTCTGGGAAGGTTAAGGCGGCCGGCGTGATGCCGACCACATCACCCCTAGTGTGCCGACGGTCAAGATAATATGGGCCTAACACCATATTCCCAATATGCCTAAATGGGCGTGTAACGGGTTCCTTTACCTTTACCATTAGGAAGCACTGGTTCTGAACAAAATTGCCATCAATTACATTATCTGTACTGCAAGCCAACCCGGCACCTTGGCGGACGTCATACCTCTGAGCCACTCCGATCGCTCGGAGTTAACTCCACGACATGTTAACGAATCTGTTTCACCAAGAGCTAACATTAAGTGATGGTGGATCAAAGACCAGACAACGTAGCTGTAACATATTAGGGCACTTAAGCAAACTGCCGATTCCAAAACTTCTTGAGAACTTGGAACACTATTCTGCGTTGTAGCAACACCAAAACATGCGAACTACTTATCGTGTCGTGAGTGCTTGTTTGTTCAAGCTCAATTTTGTTGTTGTTGCTTTTTTGAAGTTTTCATTACAAACGGAAAGGGACATAACAAATCTACAATGTAACGATTTCTTTATGATGATTATACCCCTTATTAAGCTCACCGAGAATTCAGTTTGATTCCATCTCCTATACTCTAACAAAAAAAATTTTTTTTAAGTTAGAACAAATAATTAATCACTCACGTCGCGTTCTGTCCAAAGCAGTTTTTTTTAATTTTTAGTTTTTCTCAGGCAAAAAAAATGGCTACTAAATTTTTTAAAGTCTTTTTTTGGCCGCAGTTGATTATATGATGGATACCGCGGTAGCTCGGTGGTCCATGGTTCGATCCCCAGTTGATGTGGGATATTTTAGACCGCAAACGGCACCGGGGGTCGACCCAGCCTCAATAATTGGGAAGGTTGAGACGGCCGGCGTGATGCTGACCACATCACCCCTATTGTGACGATGGTCAAAAAAATATGGGCATAACACCATATTCCCAATGTGCCTCAATGGGCGTATAATGGGATCCTTTACCTTACCTTATATATATATAATATATATATGTATATATATATATATATATATATATATATATATATATATATATATATATATATATATATATATATATATATATATATATATATATACTACTAGACAAAAGTTAAGGGCCGCCATTCAGTTCAGACAAGGTTTATATAATTCTTCGTGAGCAGGGTCGATTTTCCAAATGTCCGGTAGCTTGAAATCTCTCAAGAAGTCTCTGAATGGTAGAGTGGGACACTGCTAAACGTCTTGCAACATGACGAACAGATTGACCATCCTGAATCCATGCCTTGGCTCGACCACGGTCTACAGTGCTGAGACTTCTCCTTGGTGGCATGGCTAATGCAGTGATCATTTCGACCACTTGTCATAGTGATTTATTGCATACCAACGGTGAACACTCTTTACCGATGATCATTTTCCACGTGCATTCAAATTCAACTCACTTTTTCACCTTTTGAACTAGTGGGGCGTGTTGCAAAAACCACGAGTTTTTGCAGCAACAATGGCAATTTTCACGTGCGGGTTAACGTGACCCAGTTTTGGGACATTTTAAAAAAAATTAACCTACTGCACACAGAAATGTATACACATTTCTCTGAGCTCAGTTTTAATGACATTTTCACTTGTCTTTACAGTTTGCCAATCAGTTATATAAACCTTGTCTAAACTGAATGGTGGCCCTTAACTTTTGTCCAGTAGTAAAAAAAAAAAAAAAAAAAAAAGTATATATATATAAAAGACAAAACAAAAATAAAACACAAGAAAATGAGAATAAATAAAAGGCAGACGGACCCGATGAAGATTAAAAATGTCATTGAAGAAGTAGAAAACTTTACATATCTAGGGAGCAACATTGACAAAGGAGGGGAACTGCTGGTGACGTCTGCTCAAAGATAAATAAAGCCAGATGTGCTTTTAATGCCCTTCGACCAATATGGAACTCCTCCCAGAGGGAACAAACTTAGAATCTTTAACTCAAATGTGAAGTCAGTCTTGCTGTATGGCTCAGAGACATGGCATGTCTCAGAGAGTATCACCTCCAAACTACAGACATTTGTAAATAGATGTTTCCGATGGATCCTTCGTATAAGATGGCCAGGTGTAAAAACAAATATAGAGCTAAGGAAAAGATG
Organism: Oreohelix idahoensis; assembly: GCA_024509875.1. Classification (NCBI taxonomy): domain Eukaryota; kingdom Metazoa; phylum Mollusca; class Gastropoda; order Stylommatophora; family Oreohelicidae; genus Oreohelix; species Oreohelix idahoensis. The sequence goes on from JAMPIV010000351.1 coordinate 16,099, forward strand.
CGAACAATAGCCAATACAGACAGAAATTAAGGTAAGAAAGTGGGGATGGATAGGACATACACTCAGATGAGAAAAATCAAGCATAGCCAGAATTGCCCTTGACTGGAACCCATAGGAGATAAAAAGAGTCGGTAGGCCAAAGAGAACTTGAAGAAGAACTGTTGAAGAGGAGGCTAGGGAAATTGGAATGACTTGGGCATAGGTGAAAAAGACAGCCCAGAATAGAAATCGATGGAGAGCAACTGTTTCTGCCCTATGTTCCACAGGGAACGAAAAGGAATGATGATGATGATATATATATATATACACACACAAACATACATACATATGTGAGAAAATGTCTTTTAAATACATTAGAATATAACAATAATGTGTTATAACATATGTAGATAAAAATCGTTGTGAATTGGTTGATGAATATTATGAAGTGATATGTGTTATATGCTGCGAGTAATTTTGTTTTACATCGTGCAAAGTGCAGACGTGAAAAATAGACTATAACCGAATGGTCAGATCAGACGGGATTTGGGAGATTAATGCGCCTTATCGTGACGTACCATGCGGCTCTGGGGAAGTAAGAGTTAATGTAGCATTAACCTTTAACCTTTAAATGTAAAGGTGGTCCCATACCAGATACTGCCGCAGGGGGGGGGGGTGAAATGTTAGAGACTTCCCATACTAGGTCTAGCTATCTTATGAGGTGAGGTGACCAGTTTCTTTCCTCGCTGCCTTTTGCTTCCCTAACTCAAGAGCACTCATGTACCCATTTACAGCTGGGTAGACTAGACCATGACGTTACCAGGTTTCGATCCCGGACCCGGTAACTTTGCCTCGAGAGGCAAGGGCTCTAACCACTTAACCAATCAAAGTTCCGCTTTGACCTATAATCTCTGGAAATTTGAGCACGGAACTGGAGATGGATAAGTCATGTTCTCGAGAACAATCAAACAGAGCACCTAGACCTGAGCCTGGACTCGAACTCCTGGAAAAGGAGGGGGGGAGAGAAAAGAGTAGAGAGACCGAAGAGAACATGAAGAAGAATAGTCGACAAGAAAGCTCACGGTTAAGGGGTGGGGGAAACTTAAGAAGATGGCCTAAGTTATAAGTTGCAGGAGAGCTACAATTGCAGTCCTACAATCCACATGTAAAAAGTATTGATGAACCTCATGATGAGCTGCAGCAAGATAACAGAAGACAGACTAACGTGGGCCTGACTTTGAGGCGATGTACCACAACTGTAACCCTGGCTTCTGACTGAGTCTGCATATATATATATATATGTGTGTGTGTGTGCGTGTGGGTGTGAATATTTGTGTGGAATATAAACATAATTAACAGCAATTGTTTGTGTGAATGTGCTTTCAGGCACTAATTCATCTCTTGTGTGAACAGTTTGTAATTGCCCTTGTACAAAAATTATGTCTAAATATGTTTTATAACATTTAGAACTTAGGCTTCTATATTAATTATGCACGTGCTGGTTGTTTGAGTTCATTGTGTTCAGTTTTTTCATTCCCGATTATTATTATTCATTATCTTTCAGCTCCCTGAGGAGCATACGCCTTCATCAACTATAAGCCAAACTTGCCTGGCCTGTGCTGTCTGTTTAAAAACTGTCCATGTCTTCGTTATCTCCATGTCTTGTTTATTTCCCTTTTCCGTGTTTTTATCTCCCTCTATTTACCTTTTCCGTGTTTTTATCTCCCTCTATTTCCCGTACCCTGAGATTGTACCACTGGTGCATTAGTCCTATTTCCCGTACCCTGAGATTGTACCACTGGTGCATTAGTCCTATTTCCCGTACCCTGAGATTGTACCACTGGTGCATTAGTCCTATTTCCCGTACCCTGAGATTGTACCACTGGTGCATTAGTCCTATTCTGTCTTCGTCTCATTAAACACCCCCGGGAACTACTCAGAGCTCTATTTTTCTTGCTCGTGAAACTTCCTAAAAGGACTACCTTATAATGCTATCCGCTGGTTTTCTGAATGTGTGTCCTAGCCAACACTAGTATTTTCTCCTTACATCTTTTCCCACACTAGGAACTGTGTGGTTCTTGTCAACAATTCCACATCAGTGATCTTGTCATACCATTTTAATCCTTCTGTTCTGTATAAGAACCCATTAATGCAAGTGTGTAACTTTCAGGTTATAGTTTTAGTTGTTCTCCATGTTTCAGAGTCATACTGTGACACAGTCTTGACATTTGAGTTGAAGGTACTTATTTTTGTGTTGGTCTTTATTTCTTTTGATTTCCGTGTACATGTCTGTGTCCTTTTATCCGAGCACTCGAAAATCTAATTATTCAGAAAATCTAAATTTTATTTGAGCGACTTTGGTACTTTTCGAATGCGATTTGAGCGACATGGAAACCGAAAAAAAAAAATCTGGCTTCCAAGGCACAGCTGTCCTCGATGATTTCGGATAACAAGATACGGACATGTATTTCATTCCTGCTTCGTCAGAATTCATTTAAGATCTACTAATAATAATACATGCCAGAACAGACGCTGTGTACAAACTCAGTGTAGAATATATGTTATATTATATTATGATGACTGTATGATGAAATGACTCACTGAATATACATTATGTAAATAACAGTTCACACATTATGTAACGTGTTGTTATTTTTGTGTATTTGAGTTTTTCTGTGTTCCATACTTAGAAGTAGGTTATTGTCTCAATTGTTGGCAGCATCTGTTTCCAGTCCCATGCACAGTTTAGAGCAGGAGTTCTCAACTTGTGTTTTGCTCATAACCCCCTTCTGAGCCTCATGTACCGCTGTGGCTGCCCCTCAAAGTCGCTGTTATCTGTGAAAAAGGTACTTTACCATCCCTAGAAAAATGGAATGGCCCGCTGGGGGACCATACGGCCCACGCTGAGAACCACTAGTTTAGAGCAAGGTTCGGCAACCCAGGAGACGCTATGATCTACTTTAAGAACACTGAGCTATCTGAAGATCTACTATGAATAAATCTGTTTCTCTGACGCACGATATTTTTCCTGAAATCTCATCAGCAGAGTTGTGGAATATTAAAACGAAATATTTTACCGAATGTTAACTTCACTTCGCAGAAAAGATCACTTTCTACCTCATACAATTCTCAAGTAAAGTAAATTTTAGAAAGCAAACTTGCGAGTTTTCATTGGCAATGCTGTGAAAGTACCTTTAATCCTGAGGCACATCGAGCTTGTGGTCCATGGTACTTAGCCTCATAAACTGGGTACCAGAGCAGCTTCTGAGAATGTTAAGGCGACCGGTGGGACGCTGATTACATCATCCATAGTGTGCCGATAGTCAAGAGAATGTGGGCTTTAACACCCTATTCCCAGTATGCCTCATTGGGCGTGTACAGGATCCTTTTTTTTAAAACACGGAACTTGTAAGTGGCGGTGGGAGAAGGCAAATCCAAAACGTACCTAGGTTAAACATTTGGTCACCAAGAGCTGACGCTCAGTGACAGTGGATCAAAGTCAAGTCAAGTCAAGTCAAACATTCCTCTTTTTCCCCTCGGTCACCTAAAGATCTACCAAATGATGCTTTGGGATCTAACAGTAGATTAAGATCGACCGGTTGCCGACCCTGGTTTAGAGTCAACATTATCACCAAGCTACCAGGGGGTTTCCGGGGGTCTCTGTAGAGGCAAAGAAAGAATAGGATTACTGTATACTCACATGCATGTCGTACAAGGCTACTAATATGAGGTTTTGTATGAGGCTGGCATCCCCACCATATAATACAAATTACCACAGAAACTACTGCTGCAAGAGCGTGTGTATGATTCATGCAGACTTTCTGTGGAGAGGTAGGGACTAGCAGCTGCAGTGGAGGGTTCAAGCTCTGTGGGAGACGTTGAAAAAATTATCATTATAAATACCTTTTATCTCTTCGTGAAGCACGTTATCCAGTGCTTCCGTTTTCTACAAAACATCCCAAATCCCTGCTTTCCTGTACTTTCCTGTTTTTTGTGAAAATTGACTTTTAATTTTTTTTTAATTTAATTTTTATATATATTTATTTATTTTTTTTGTTTCTTAATATTTCTACTTTTCTATATACAGTATATATATATATATATATATATATATATATATATATATATATATATATATATATTATATATATACAATACATATATATATATATAATATATATATATATATATATATATATATATATATATATATAATATATATATATATAGTATTATATATATATATATATATATATATAATTATATATATATATTTGCTATATATATATATATTATATATATTATATATATATATATAATATATATATAAATATAATATATATATAATATATATATATATATATATATATATATAATATATATATATATATATATATATATATATTATATATATATATATATATAATATATATATATATATTAAATATATTTATATATTATTTATTTATATTTATATTTATATGGGGGGTTTTTATATTTTTGTATTTATATTTATATATATATATATATATATAGATATATATATATATATATATATATATAATATAATATATATATATATATATATATATATATATATATATATATATATATATATATATATATATATATATTTATATATTTATATATATATATATATATATTTATATATTTATATTTATTTATATATTTATATTTATATTTATATTTATATTTATTTATATATATTTATATATATTTTTATATATTTTTATATATTTATATATATTTATATGTTTGTTTTTTTGTTTTTTTTTTGTTTTTTTTTTAAAATATATATTACTTTTTCCTCACTCGGTTGTCCAGTCCTTGTTTTCATAATTTTTTTATTTATGCTTTTAATGTACTATTCACTTCCGGTTTCCGGTTCAGTAGCGGACATTTTTACTCCAACATGTGACACACTTCAGGGAGTATTTTTCTCTTATTTCAATTGTTTCATGTTCTCCACTTAATTCTCGCTTTCTTTCCCTTCTGTCTTTTATTTGTCTGTCCCTGACGAAGGCCTTGTGGCCGCAACATAGGTTTGTCCTTGTCCTTTCTCTTAATAAGACGTATTACTATTTGTGTTTTTGTTTTCTGTTTTACCCCCGTTTTGCGGCAGTTCTCTTCATATACTCATATCTTTCCTGTACTATCCGTTCAAGGTCATTCCACGGCTTCTTTATTCGTTTCATGTAAGTCTCTAATTCTCTTCTCCACATGTTTTGTTTTGCATCTATTACTCTTACCCTATGGATTCCAGAACAAGTGTCTCGTAATGCATATTTTATCCAACTCCAGGGTCTTCTAGCCTGCCCGTGTGTTACCGCAGCGCGAAATGGAAGCAAATATTAGTAATACTATAACCTGCCAGTCTTGTCGTAAAAGACTATTAAGGAAGGCTAGGCTTAGGATCGGCTGCCCATTCTCTTAGAAACTTTAAAGTAAAAAAGAAAAAAAAACTCAATAACAATATGGACGGATCAAATAAAGAAAATAATTCAACAATTTAGAACAGGCCTTGTACAACTTTTCATCATTCTCCCCTTGGCTTCTAGTCAATGTTTATGTACCCTCTTTTCCCGGTCGATGCACGAAGAAAAAAAAAATCCTTGGTATTTTGTGGAAGGACAAAAGTGACAAGTGTCGAGGTGCTGTCACGTGCTACCCTTCAAAGCATGTATGCTTTCAGTTGTGAATAATAAAGTAGAAAACCAGACACCAGAAAAACAACAGACGTGAGTGGCTTACCGGGGAATCGAACCCAGTGATTGCGTCATTAATAGGCTGGATTTCCCTAGGTAAATTTCCTGTGTTATGTGTTGCTGGTCGCACTAATAACCCCTGTCATCGAAGCATCATTTATGTGGTGCTTAGCTGACAGGAAGGATAGTGTGATTCGCTTCCTTAGCTAGGCGGGGGTGCCGCACGGAGGTTCCTGGGTTAGATTCCCCGGTAAGCCACTTATGTCTGTTGTTTTTCTGTTGTCTGGTTTTCTATTTCTTTATTATTCACGAGTGCCTGAAAACATACCTTTATGTGTGTGTAATATTTATTTACTGTTTACAGGCCTCGGGTTTCCCTTCTGTATGTGTTTAAAGCATGTATGCACTGCTAGACAGCGCAGATTGCACTAGCTTGGCCATGTCCGCCGCATGGAAGATGGTCGCATCCCTAAAGATATCTTCTGCGGGCAACTGGCAGATGGCAAAAGAACAGTTGGGCGACCGTAGCTGAGGTTCAAAGATGTGTGCAAGAGAAACTTGAAGGCACTGGAAATTAATCCAGCAGCCTGGGAAGACGAAGCTGCCGCTCACACAAAGTGGAGAATGCTACCTCAGAAGCAACAAGCGGAAGAGATAAACCACGCCGGAAGGAACACCAAGGGAAAAAAAGCTATCAACTCAAAGACGCATCATCCCCATAGCCAGTTATGACTGGATGAGACTACTATAACTCTCTATTCAATGTTTTGGCCTACGCTTTACGATTTTCAAATGCTGTGGGGTTTTTAACGTGCGCAACTTGCACACTGGACGTCCGTTTTTTCACTCTTATCCGAGAAGGCTATGCATTCGTTCTCACTACCCATGAGACCGGGGGGAGTATGACATCATTAGGACCACTGGTTCTGAAAATAATGTCCATAAATTATATTCCCTCAACTGGGAATCGAACCTGGTACCTCTAGGATTCGAGGCGGACGCCATATCTTTAAGCCACTCCGACCCCATTCTGTTCAATATAAGAGGAAATAAATTGTAAAGTTTACGGGGCTTATGCACTTATGAAAATAAACTAGCGGACTAATTATTTTATAACAACATTTTAAGCGTTGATAAATGCTCATCAGTGACCAGTTAAATAAAAAAGTAGGACCTCTGATTCTTTTTCTTGTCAACCAGCAATTTTATTCTCGGTATACTTTTTTGAAAAAATACGCCCAATTATCATGTTCAGCCTCCAATTTATTTATTGCTTTGGCTTTTATGCACAACAGGACGAGCCGTTATCTCTCCAATGCACAATACTGTTTCACTGTTCATTTTGGAATATTTCAGTTGGGTAATATAGTTATTGACCAAATATCCCACGTACCTCCTTAACTAGCCTCTTGCACCAACTGGGGGTACGTGTATCACAGTTTGGGAACTCCTGGGTTAGAGTAACCTGAGGGTAAACTGGCTACTTCATGTAAACAACCACCAGGAAAAAAGTGTCAGCTTAAAAATATGCTTACTAATTTCTTCTTCTTCTTTTATATATTTATTTGTTATTTCAAATTCAATATTTCGACACATAGTTTCAGTATTTACAGCCAAATTAAACTAAAGACACGTCACGCTTAAGGCGTTTGCGGTGTCGTATTTTGGTCTGTATTACAACACGTCAAATCTACCGCTCGAAATAATCGGAGAGAAACGGACCGATATAACGGCCAATAGCATCGCTCCTTTTTCTGTTATGTATAGGACACCTTTTTATGCTTGATAGAAGGGCCTATTTTGTGGTTTTGACAGAACGTAGATATTTTATTTCCTAAAAACTAAAGATATGTAATCAGAAAGGTATAGCTAAATTTATAGCGGAGATATTACATAAGAGGTTAATGAAAAGACTTCCTCATAATAATATTTTATTGTAATAGAAAAATTAGTTTAAGTGACATTTAAACATCAGGGTAGTCCCCAATTTAGTCAGTTAAAGTCTGCACAAATTTAAATGAACTTGGCTAGCTAAAATATAAATAGATAGAATGATAGAGATAAATCCCCAGAATAATTATAACTTTAAATAATTAAAATCGGCCCAGTAATAAGTTAGATACAAAATATTTAAACTTGTTCAGATTGAACGGGAAGGCTAAAAATCGTTTAGGGTGTAAATTCTTAACCCCAGTTTTGACTGTGTTTCGATTGGTCGAGCGCAGCGTTATAAAAGGCCTTGAACTTGGCAGCATGATGTCACTACCTTTTCAAATAATATACATTGAGCTGAGAGGAGCGAAATTGTAAGCTGTTTACACTTTTGCCGCCTGTATCTAAAAGCAGACCTAGAGGCCATTAATAGCCAGTTCAGCTTATGTGTGTTACCTGAGGGTAAGATATATATATATATATATATATATATATATATATATATATATATATATATATATATATATATATATATACATATATATATATATACATATATATATATATATATATATATATATATATATATATATATATATATATATATATAATATATATATATATATATATATATATATATATATATATATATATATATATATATATATATATATATATATATATATATATATATATATATATGTGTGTGTGTGTGTGTGTGTGTGTATTCATGTTTTTTGCCTGTAATTATCCACTTGTGTGTTCGCTGATGTGTTAGAAGGAAAAAACTACGGAACGATGGTGCTGGACTTGCCTACAAACATGTCATGTGTAGTTTTAAAGAAGAAAGCCAGAAATTGAAAAGGTGTAGAATTGTTGCTAATTATGGCACAAGTGCGACTGTAAGTCTTTTAGGGTACTGGAAGGAGTATTTCATACTGGAACGACACACTGAACTCCGATAAGGCCGGTCCCAAGCCCGGCTGAAAAAGGAGGAGGGCGGCCTGCATGGAGGCCGTAAGGAGGCAGCCCCACCCCCCCATGCAAAGGCACAACAGGCCAATCACCTGTTTGCTTTAAACTATGATTACGAGTAAAATAAGAGAGAAAACCGGACTGATTCTAAAGGCGACGAACTGGAACGGACTACGGACTACGACTTATGGAACTTGGAACACAAGAAGTATAAATGGGAAAGAAGAGGAGCTAGTGGAAGAGATGAGGAAAGCAAAACTAGAAATCCTGGCTATTATGGAAACAAAGAAAAAGGGACAAGGAGTCATGGATCTCGATGGCAACACGCTGCTATATAGTGGTGTACCCACATCTGAAAGAGCTAAAGGGGGCGTGGGTTGCATTGTGGCCAAAAACCAGAAAGATAGTATCAAGGGATGGAACTTTGTCTCGGAGCGCATTATGGTTGTAAAACTAAAATAAGGAGAAACCATAGTTAACCTGGTCATAGTGTATGGGCCAAATGAGGATGAGAGAGCAGAGGTCAAGGAGGAATTCTTCGAGCTGCTTCAAAGGACAGTGGATGACTGACTAGATGAAGTTATCATGCTCGGAGATTTTAATGCCAGAGTTGGAAATGACCATGCTAGATGGGGTGGAATTATCGGAAGATATGGAGAAGATACTCTCAATGACAATGGAAAGCGACACCTTAGATTCTGCAGTGAGCAGAATCTGATCATTATCAACACAAAGTTCCCCAAAAGCGCATACATGCATACACTAGGTGTGAACCAGCAAAGAATGAGAAGTCAGTGATCGACTATGCATTGTTAGGAGGAGCTCATTGAAATATGTCCGGGATGCTAGAGTCTGGAGGGGGCCAGAGATTGGAAGTGATCACTACCTGCTTACAATCAAAAGAACAACTGAAGGAGTTGCTCAGCTTAGGAACTGCCCAGCATCACGCAAGAAACCAAGTAAACGAACGGAAGAAATGAGCATTAAGACCTACAAGCTGAGAGAGCCAGAAATTAAGACCAGATATCAGGGGCTTATTGCTACAGCGGTGAGAAACACAGAAGAACAACCGGATGACTTGGAAGCCCTGTGGATTAAATTCAAGACAGCTGATGCAAAAGCATGTGGTGAAGTCCGACTTGGGAACAAGAGAAAGAGAACACCTTGGTGGACAGAGGAAGTCAAAGAGAAAATAAGAGAGAAGAAAATGGCATGGAAACAATACTTAGGAGCTAAAAACACAGCAGGACAAATAGAGAAATATAGAGAATATGTGATACTCAGAACAGAAGCAAAGAACAAGGTGCTAGATACAAAACAGAAGTCCTGGGAAGAATTTGGAGAAAAGCTAGAAAAAGATGCACAAGAAAACCAGAAATTGTTCTATAAGACCCTAAAGAACATGAGGAAGGAAAAACAATGCCCTCTCAAATTTATAAAAGACAAGCAAGGCAAATTGCTTACTGCCCCGAAGGACGTAATGGAAAGATGGAAAGAATATTTCTCAGAACTCCTTGATGGTGAGCAAGGTCAAGCATCAGAAATGATAACCACTAGCACAGAAGAGGAAACCAATGGTGGTGAAGATGACATAAAGATGGAAGAACTGAAGGCAGCACTGGAGAAAATCAAGATGGGCAAAGCAGCAGGGCATGATGGTATAACACCAGAAATGGTTAAGTACATGGGAGCATCGGGCGACCTATTACTCTTAAGGGTCAAACAGGCAGCGTGGTGCAACAAGACCGTACCAAAGGACTGGGAGATTGCCATCATAACACCAATTTTCAAAAAGGGTGACAATCGACAATGTGGAAACCATAGAGGCATATCCCTTCTCAGTGTCCCTGGTAAAATCTACTCTAGAATCCTAGAGCAGAGACTCCGACGCCTAGCTGAGACCCAAATGGATGCGGTCCAGTGCGGATTCCGAGCAAACCGAAGTACTCAAGACCTAATCATCACACTCAGACAGCTGAGTGAAAAGGCCCTTGAGTATAAAAGTGAGATCCATCTTTGTTTTGTAGATCTGGAAAAGGCATTTGACAGGGTCCCCTGGAGCAAACTTTGGGACTGTTTGGCAAGGAAGAACATTCCAGCACCTCTGATTCATGCGATACAGAGCTTCTACAAGTCTTGCAGAAATTATGTGAGGGCAGCAAACCATAAGTCAGAAGAGTTCAGGACCACCACTGGTGTAAGACAAGGTGATATCCTATCATCTTACCTCTTCATACTACTTATGGACGATGTCATCAAGGCATGTAAGGAGAGAACAAGAAAGTATTCAGTGGGGTACTGGAAGATGAGACAGGTATGTATTTCAGAGCTGGCATTTGCTGACTATGTTGCCCTGATTGCTAAATCAGAGGCACATCTCCAATCCAACCTGCAAGTCTGGAAGGAAGAGCTGGAGAAGAGAGGGATGGTCATAAGCAGCTCTAAAACAAAATCCATGGTGATATCACGAGAAGAAAGAAGACATCAGATTAAGCTGGGAGAACAGGTCCTGGAGCAGGTTGTGAGAAGTTAATGTGATTGAATTTACAACAGGCCCCTAGTCTTTAAATTTTGCATTTATTTACGTTTTTTCAGGGAAGGATTACGGTGGGATTTTTTATCTTATTCGTTTTTTTTATTTCTCTTTGTATAATAATAGAGTTTGGACTTTTTGTGTAGATTAAGAATTACGGTTTCTAGCAAAGATGGTAGTTTTAACTTTTAGACTGGCACCAGCGCGCTGTTTCATTGAGATAATTCGTTCATGGAAGATTTTCCAGTGTAACATAATGGCAGAGCATTTTCGGTTCTTCTCAGTGAGCGCGCTATAATTTTTAGTAAGGGTGAAATCAGATGGGGGTAGAGGGGGAGTTTTTAAGCGCGTGGAAACAGGTCAGCAAACGGAAAATTTCCGTTTGACCGTAAGTTCTAAATTTAGAAATGACCGTGGGCGATTCCTGGCACGTTGGTTGGTTCATAGATCGACCCGCTTAAGAACAAAGCCTAGCTATGACTCACGCGTAGCGTGGTCTGGGGTAATAAATAAGCGGGATTCCCTGGCAGAAGTGGGAGAATTTTTGAACTTCTACGCCTTGGGAAGGAACTGCCACAGAGACGACTGCTCTTTCGAGAGAAATTCGTGCTGGTAAATATGAAGTTAATTAAGCTTTAATAGTTTATAAGATTTTTGCAGATTTGTTTCTAGGAGGTAAAGTTAATTCATAGAAGTAGAGCCATCAATGCTAAATCTTTTAAGTGTATATAACTGACAGCGCAATTAGGTAATTTGTGAAAAGGTAGTAGGGAATTTTGATAGTTTCCTCAGAGTAGCTGTTTGTATAAATTGGAATATTACTGTTATTTGTCAGAAGACAGGGGATCTAATTTTTCCTGGATTTGTGATTTTAAATGGTGCAGCGTAAAACACGCTCGCGGAATTAAATTAATTTTAGTTCGTAACGGACATGCCATGAGTTCCCTCTTATCTAAATTATTATCAGAGTGCATTCATTCTTTTTATGAGATAATGAAAGCTTAAGGATGGTAGATGTTAAATACTATAATTTTGAGACACGATGCACGTAATTTCATTGTGATTTTCAAGGATTTGGAGAGGGGTACCTAAGCACGTGATGCGTGTCCTTTTTTTTAGTGGGGTGAATCTGATAACGGAAGGAGAGGGGAGATAACTAGGCATGCATTGTAAAAATAGAATTTCAGTTCCTTTAGAAATGTTAATGTCCATTGTTATCAGAATCGGGTGTAAATAATATTCCAGACACGTGGGTGTAGATTTCTCAATATTTGAGTTATAATATTAGCGAATAATACGCTAGGGTTTTGGTGTGTATTTTATTGTTCAAGTGTGTGTAAATTACCAGCGGACTAATTTGTGTAACGCTGTGGTAATAGAACGAGTGGCTTTAAATGTTAGAGCATGGGAAATTGTGTATTTTTTCTCTGTGTGGGTAAAACCTACATTTTGAAGTCAGCAGTTACGGGTCTAGTTGGGATTTTTAATTAGTCCCTTATTTAATAGACATATGTTTATACTGATGAATTCATGGAGACGGGAGATTATTGTCTCGGGTGAAGTCTATTGTATTTTGGTAGCCAGGTAAACATATCGATCATTGTTAAATAAGTAGGGCCAGGAATTTACTGGCAACAGGTTCATTCAGTGGTTAGAATGTTGTGACGGGCTAACCTAAGCTGAGTCTGGAGATTAGAGTGTCGATAGGACAGTATTTGAGGGAAAGTGGGGGTAGGCTTGTTTACTAATCGCTGAAGCGATACTAGAGCATGGGAGCTGTATGGAAGATTTGAGCCTTAAGTGTTCGAGATTTGAAAAACTTAAGTGGTCGAGATTGGAAAACTTGGGTGTTAAAGATTTGAAAACTTAGGTGTTAGAGATTTGCAAAAACTTAAGTGTTAGATATTTGAGACTTAAGTGGTTGAAGAGTTGGGATTTAAGTGTTGAAGAGTGAGAGTTAAGGGAGTTAAGTGTTAAGGATATGGGAAATTTGTTGTGCGATATATATTTGTTATTGTTTTGTCCACAGCAGATATTTTCCAGGCGTGGCAGCGAGGGCTACAGTAGTCCTACAGCTGGCTAGAAGTTCGCCGGTCTTCTCAGGAGAAGAAGAGTCGGCAAAGCCAGGAAAGAAGTGGAGTGGTGACACGGGTCACTGGTGCAGAAGTCAGTTTTGTACCCAAGAGAGCAAGGAGCTGGACGCACAGACTTCTTCAGCAAGAACAAGAGGTTCTTAATAAAATTCGGAGCTATTCATGCTCAGATAAAGCACACACTGAACCTAGGCGCAGGACCTAGAGGTGTCGTGATTGGTCGGTCATAATAACACCGACGGCCCAGACCCAAGAGATGGGTAACGGGGCCTGTGATTTTTCCAGAATCGTCATTTGGTAGTGCAGAAGAGTCCAAGTCGAGAAACCAGAATGCCAATTCAAGTTAGCAGCTACAACGGCAGTCAGAGGAAAGAGGGTAAAAATACCTCTGAGCTGCAATAGAGGGAGAGAAGGAGAGTAGTGGAGGAGTCGCTTTTCTGTAGGAACTAGGAGTGTCAGACAGACACTGAACATAACAGTAGAACTCAGCAAGTCATCTGTAAGTTGTGTCGGAGATGATAAAAGGGTTCTGGTCGTGGACTTTGTGATAGTCAGAGAATATTTAGCCTAGAGTGAAGCAGCGGCGGAGGCACGTCATTTGTGTAGAAACACGTCTGCAGACAGACGGACAGTAGGAGTTAGGGTGTGTTTACCCGATATCAGGTTGATTAGGAGAAAGACGGATCTGGTGTTAGAGATCCTCCTTCACATGTTGTTGTATTACTTACCTTTCTTCCTTACAGGTTGAGGGGGGGGCGACTGTGGGGTTACCTTACCTAATCACTTGAAATTAATTGTTATGTTCTTTCCAGGTGTATGAACACGCATGTTTATTCTATTTTTGTAGTATGTTATATGAATTTTTTTGTGTGGTGTAAATAAAATCCATTGTAAATTTCCGGCTGGATCAGTCACTTACTTCAACCTATATGTTGTCTGTAAGTGGTGTCTGTGGTGTTAAGTATTAAACCTTATCCCAGTCTTGGTAGCTAGAGGTAGTGAGGTTATCGCAAAACATTACGTCACTTAGTGGCAAGGGAGAGTCAATTTCGGTTCTCGACCCTTGACGCCAATAGCCTCATCTCCCACAGTCACTGTTATTTTCTTCTGAAATCTATCTTCTTAGTCTTTCTTTCCACTAGGGTCTAGTCTATTTAGGTAGACAGCCTCTAGTCTTAAATCCACTTCGTGACACAGGTCGACCACTTTAAATATCTCGGAGCTATTATAGACCAAAAGGGAGGCATCAAAGAAGAGTTGGCCACTCGAAAAGCAGCAGCTGGGAGACTTTTTCAGATCATAAATCGAGGATTCCTCAGCAAGAGAGAGGTTGGTAAGAAAACGGAGATGGCTGTATACCGCTCCACTTATGTCCCAGTCTTGACATATGGATGCGAGTCATGGGCAATGACTATAACCCACAAAAGCCAGATCCAAACCTCAGAAATGAGGTATCTGAGGAAGGTGGTTGAAGTAACAAAAAGAGACATGGTCCGCAACCAGACGATACGCCAAGGCCTAAAATCCCACCCCCTGCAGACCCAAGTAGAACAGTCCCAACAAAGATGGTTTTGCCATGACTGCAGAATGGGTGAAGATCGGCTACCACGACAAGCATGGGAAACAAAGAGCCAGGGATCCAGACCCCCAAGGACGACCCAGAGTCCGCTGGGAGGACAACATTAGACAATCTTTGAAGGACCGAGGACTAGAATGGAACCAGGCCAGGAGGAAGACAGCCGATAGGATAGTCTGGCGCTCTCTCTTCCAAACCTCTACACCTCACGGTAGAAGGGGAACGACTAAGTAAGTACGACACACTGTTCACGAACATAAGATAGGATGACAGGATATACTGACATGATGTAATCAGGATATCACTTATTATTTTGTACGTAACCTAATTATGGTATGGAAGCCAAACATGGATGAATGGATCTAACCTAAGATGTATTAAGGACAAGAGTACTTAACTTGAACTGGCTGTAGGGTATTGAGGTAACATGGTCCTGTGCAAACTGTTAGCACATTGTCTGATTTTGTATTTGTACGTGATGTTGTATGTATGTAGGGGAAAAATACTGGACCCTACAAGGTTTGCGACTGTCTTTTAATTCCAGGTTTTGTCCTGGTATTACCACAAAGTCCTGAGACATCTACTTGAGAGGAATTCTGATGGTGTACAGTTCTTACTATAACTAGAGCCACAACCACTTTTCCAAGCCTGGAGTTCTCAGAGTCTGTGCGAACCCGGCAATGAAGGGATGCATCTCAGTGATTACAACAGATGAGTGACCACATAGATCCACTGTTCAGAGCTTTCAGCAACAAAAACAATAAATAAAGAAAACAAAGATAATAAAGACAAACAGTCACAAATCTTCTAGTAAAGACTTTTTATGAACTACAAATATAAAAATGATGACTTACTAAGGACACTATTAAACTACCATTACCTTACAAGCAAGTGGAAGTGAATCTCAAGAGTGTGAACGAGTGAAAATTAACATTATATCTATATCTATATATAAAATCACTATATTTACTTTTATGGAGAAGAACATTCCATTTTATTTATTTAATTGTGTAAATACCTTTTGACTTTATTTCTAAGTTTCCTAACCAAAAGAGAATTGGTTTAGGAACAATAAATTGTAAATACTATCATTCAGTCTTGCTTAATTATTGTAATTAAGTTAATGTTCTGTTTTGATAGATATTACATGTTAATAATTAAATTTCCCCTAGATAAGTAGCCACACAAACACATATATAACCATTACTCATTGTGGGATCAGGAGAGGTAGCAGATAGATCTTCAGGACCCAACACTATCATCATTCCTGTAGGTTTACATAGCTTGACCCCACTTTGATGTCGATACACCCTTACTCTTTTCAGAGAAGGGGGTATTTCTTATAAGACCAGTCTCTTATCTGGCACTATCCTCGTATCATCTGATACATCAATTTGTCCAGGACATCTTAATTTTAATAACATCTGAACCTCTCGCAACATGGGGAAAACCCTTGTGTTGACTTTTTGCGGAAACGAAATTCTCTAATAGCACGAAGGATGGCCATCGACCGAGCAAAATGGAGACAGTTTGTTGTTGCCTTACAAGACGCCACTAGGCGTGATGACCACTGACTGCTTTGTCAGTCAGGGGCTAACGATCCAAGAAGAAGAAGAAATTTTTAATATAAATTACTTTGTATAAAGCAACACTAATAAAATCCACACTTATGTGTACAGAACTGCATAGAACATAATAAGGCAAAGTGTAGTTGACTCTATGCCTCTATGTAACAAGTTGATATTGTTACAAAGCAATTCTTTTCTCAAATCCCCAGCGTAAGAGAGAGAGAGAGAGAGAGAGAGAGGGAGAGAGAGAGAGAGAGAGAGAGAGAGAGCGGGAAACTGAATAAATTATTGAGAAGGGAACTGCACGCAGACATGTTAGTGTTACTGAAGACAAGATCTTGAATGGATGGTACGGAACAGTAAATAAATATTAGACAATCATAAATGTATGCTTTCAGGCACTCGTAAGAAATAAAGAAGTAGAAAACGAGACAACAGAAAAACAACAGACGTGAGTGACTTACCCAGGACTCGAACCCAGGACCTTCCGTGCGACAACCCCGCCTAGCTATGCAAGCGAATCACACTATCTTCCCTGCCATCTAGGCATCACCAAAAAATGATGCTTCGATGACGGGTCATTAGTACGACCCGCAACACATAACACCAGAAATTTACCATGGGCAGTCCAGCCTATTAATGTTGACAAGAATTTGTTGAAAGCTTACGCTCCTTAGAGAGCTTTACCTGTGGAAGTCGCTTCGATCCATGATTAAACAATGGCCAGTGTGTAGGTGGTTTCCGCTTGACGTCCGACGGTTTGTGTAATTGAGCCTCTAATAGCATTTGATTAAAATGTCTCATCTGCAAAGCAGAGTTGAGGGGAGGCGTTATGATCCCCCCCCCCCCCTTTCCCAAAACATCTCGCCGACTGGCAAAAAGCTTTTGATGTATATTATGCAGATAGATGCTCCCTACACCTATTTCTACTCGTCCTCAGTGGCCTCCGCGTCTTATGGTCAACGACTGCTCATTCAGCATTCACAGCTTATCTCTATATCTGGAGGCCGTTCAATCATATGCTACATGCTATATGCTACATGCTATATGCTACATGCTAAATGCTACATGCTTACACGTATGGCAAAAGGACAGTAAGAAGCATGTCCTGAAAGAAGTCAGTGCACAATGAAAGCTTAATCCTCATTCTGGAATGATGCAATCCACTTTCTTTCGACATAAAAAGAAAACAATATGAGTCATACAGCTGCAAACATACAATTCACTCAATAGTGATTAATCCAATCATAGAATTATAGTTACAGATAAACATGTTAAATAACCACTGATTGGTTAACAATGTAAAATAAATAAAGTTGTTTATTAAAAATAAAAATAAAAGCTATGATATTTCTCATACGGATGATTTTAAATTATGGGTGGATACTTTGTTAGAAAACATAAATGTACATTGTCTGCGCTGTTATGGTACTTAGCTCCCCGTGTAGGGTCGGTTGGCGTCTGCACCAGCCGCTGTTGGTTTCCAAAGGGACTTTGGACTGGCCTTTCACTTAAATAGTCAAATTTGATGGATGTAGCATGTCCCACGCAGTAAGGTTGGGGTAACTACAAAGGTTGTCGAACATCTTCAAGACCCGATGTTGGTGTCTAGCGTCGACTGCTGGCAACTTGTACTAAAAACTAAGAGGGTGCCGTGATTTAGTCTGTCTCACAACACGGTTTTCTGTATACTTAGGAGTAAATCTGACCATACCGCACGCCATATGTTGAGAACTCTCTGATACACTAGCCAATGAAAACGCGTCCTTCTTGGTGTGTGTTGTGAAACGTACTATGCTTGAACATAGAGGTCCATTTTGTGTAACCGATGGTACAATGCCATTTAATTTTGGAAAGAATAAAGAAGTATCACCGGGAAGGATTATATAATTCAACAACGGGAAGGTTACGTTAGAGGTAGGTGTAAAAACTTTCTCGAATAGTATTTTAGTTAGATAGAAATATCGAGGGAAAGAGATTCGTTACATCATGGTTAGTCCAAATTTAGCTAGTCAAAGCATGCATATATTAAAATGCATTTTGCAAACTAACCAATTAGTAGATAGATCAATACAGAATAATTCACAGAATAATTCAAGCTTTATATGACCAAAATCGCCCCATAAATAAGAAAGATACTTGAGATAATAATTTTTACTAACTGAACAGAGAGCAAAATTATGCCTCATTTTGAGATTTTTAACACCATTTTTTTGGCCTATGCCATCCGATACGGCGGATGTGCTAGTATATAAGACCTTGCCCTTGGCTAAATTGAGGCCACACAATTTGAAACAACACAGCTGAATAGAAGAAGCGGTAAAAGAGTAAACGTTATGTACCTTTGCCATCCGCATCTGTAGAGTAGACATTCAATGCCCATTAACAGCTTGTGTGTTTTACCTAAGGGTAAGAATATATATATATATATATATATATATATATATATATATATATATATATATATATATATATATATATAATATATATATATACATAATTATATATATATATATATATATATATATATATATATATATATATATATATATATATATATATATATATTTATATTTATATTTATATTTATTTATTTATTTATTTATTTATTTATAATTATGTAATTTTCCTGTGATTAATCCACTTGTGCGTTAGGAAGTGTGTAGCATGTGTAAACTTTTGGAGACGAAAGCCGGCCTTCTAAAATGAGTAGAATAATTGAGAATGAAGCCAAAGTACGTCTGTAAGTTTGACAAAGTATTTGAAGGAGTATTTCTTAAAGGAACGATACACTTACCAGGAACATAAGGAAGGATGACAGGAATTGTTTTAAGGTATTGATCAAGGTATTACTTAGTGTTTTATACTAGACCAAACCATTGTATGAAGGCAGATCATGGGCAACTGGATCTAACTTAGGATTTATAAGGAAAGTGTAGTCACAGTGAACTGGCTGTGAGTGGTATTGAGGTAAATTGTCCTCTGCATATGTTAGCACAATGTCTGACACTGTTTGTTATGTCCATTGTATGTGAGGAAAGAATAGTGCTGGACCATACAGGGGTTGTGATTATTTGTATTCCAGGTTTTATCCTGCAAACTACCAGAAGTACGAGGGGCGTTCAGAAAGTAATGCACCACATCGTTTTTCTCAGGAGCTGTTTATTCAAAAAGCATGAAATTTATACACAATATACATGGATATGTCATGTAAACATCGGTATTATTCAACATAATCCCCATCAACTTGTACGGCTTTATGCCAGCGCGAAACAAGTGAATGTATTCCTAGCCCGTACCAGAGTTTGTCTTGATGATGTAGCCATTTCTTCGCTGCATGAATCACTCCATCATCTTCAAACCTTGTTCCACGGAGTGCATCTTTAAGTGGACCAAATAGATGAAAATCAGAGGGTGCCAAATCGGGACTATAGGGTGGATGGGGTAGTACAGTCCAACCCAATTTGGTGATTGCTTCCCGTGTTGCCAGACTTGTGTGAGGGCGCGCATTGTCGTGAATGAGAAGCAGGTCTGCTGGATTCTTGTGCCGCCGAACTCTGCGAAAACGTTGATTGAGTTTTTTCAATGTCTTAATGTAAGCTTGCGAATTGAGTGTCTCTCCTCTTGGCATAACGTCCACAAGAATCACACCTTCAATGTCCTAAAAGACAGTGATCATGACCTTTCCAGCTGAAGGAATTGTCTTGAATTTCTTTCTTCTTGGTGATTGCGGATGATGCCACTCCACTGACTGTCTTTTTGTCTCAGGTTCAAAATGATGTGCCCAGGTTTCGTCACTTGTAACGATCTTAGCCAAAAAGTTCTCTCCATCAGCATTGAAACGCTCCAACAATTCAGAAGAAATTGCTTTCCTTTGCAATCGGTGGTCATCTGTGAGACTTCGAGGAACCCATCTTGCGCAAACCTTAGAAAATCCGAGAGTTTGTATAACTGCATTTGCACTACCAATGCTGACTGACAGCTGTAAGGCCAATTGTTGAGTAGTGATTCGCCTATCAGTAAGAATAATGCCATCAGCGCATTTCAACATTTCTGCGTTGGTGGCTGTGGCAGGACGTCCACAGCGCGGCCGATCAAGCAGCTCCGTATCTCCACTTCATGATTCTTTGATTCTCTGAACCCAGCGACTGACTGTACTCCTGTCGACTGCAAAACTTCCATACACATCACATAGACGCTTGGGAATATTCACAACAGTTTCCTTCTCTGCAACGAGAAATTATATCACAATTCGCTGTCTATAACGCAAGTTGCTAACACGCTCCATTTCAACGGTTTAGGGCAGCCATATTATTTGGCCGGTTGCGGTGCAAATTGGTGCACACAATTGACACATGGCATATATGAAATGTGCAAAATTTCATGCTTCTATCTTCATTATTAGCTGAGAAAAACGATGTGGTGCATTACTATCTGAACGCCCCTCGTATATGAATCAACTATCTCTTGGACTCTGAGGTGCAAGTGCTCTTAAAGTCATTGGAGCCAGATACCCAGCATCCACTGCCTGACAATTCACAGACGTGTTAGTCCATGGCGGGAGTGTAATTGATCTCTACATAGAAGTTATGTGGCAACACCACACCACTGCTCAGCCTATTCAGACTCTACCTCTAATATATATAATAAAAAGATAAAAATTCAGTGTATGATGAATCCTTGTGGATATAAATTTGATTATTACTACTTCACAGTCCAGTAAGAGTGACAAAACACATATGTATTAGATAATAGTTAACCAACAGGTGAAATTCATCACAGTGATCCACTTGGATAATTAACTTTCCATGCTTTTTTATTTTATAATGTAAATACATTTGAGTTCATTCTACGTTGCCTAACCGAAAAGATAAACGGTATAGGTTAAATAAATTGTAAATATGTACCATCAGACTTGCTGAATTATTTAAGTTGAGTTAAAGTTCTAGTTGATATATATATATATATATATATATATATCTATATATATATATATATATATATATATATATATATATATATATATATATATATATATATATATATATATATATATATATATATATATGTGTGTGTGTGTGTGTGTGTGTGTGTGTGTGTGACCGAGCCATCTTGTCAGCCACATTATCTCCGTGGTTCACCCATCTTGTCAGCCATATTGTCTCTGTGGTTTAGTGCCTTTTCACCACATTATCTTCAAGAAGAAGATTTATTACAAGGCCACAATAAAACCTACAAATTAGTTGTGTTATATTTGTGTTTTTCGCTATTTCTAGAGCGATAATCGCGAGTGTTATTTGCGTGGCGCAATTAATACGCGCAGCGGATTAAGTTGAGTGATTCGGCCTAGAGCTTATAAAAGAGATAGCGAGCGGCAAACAGGCCTTTTTGAAGATTCAGTCCAGACAAGAGAAAACGAAGATACTAGGCGCCCTGTGTGGGTAGAACAGAGACATGACACAAAGTCTATGAACACTGTCTGGGTGTTCGGTAGTATTAAATGTTGATCTGTATAAGGCTTTGTGTTGCTTGGATCGCCTGCTGCTGAGAGGGTTGCAAGCAACCAATAATTGCAACCCCTGTCAAACGATCCTTAATAAATTTTCTTAGTGCATGGGTCTTGGGTGTGATGTAGCCACATCGACATAAGTTCACCGCCACCACACCTAGCCCCTGTCACAAGTGGCGTCGTCGGCAGGATTGACAGACAGCACGCAGTGAAGCAACTCTTCAGCAATCAGAGTAGCAACAGCCGAAACAGTAGAACACCCAGTTCAGTGCACGGCGAGGGACGGGATCATCCAGTTTGTCAATATTTCTAGTCAACTCTACTAGCAACAAGATGGCGGCACTTGCTAGTAGATTGGATAACGAAGATGTGGCTGAGGTGGATGACCCTGTAGTGGGGCTGGATCGTCGACCAGAACGAGTACAGTACATCGTGGTACCTACTCACAAGAGAGTGCGGTGCTTTGGGGAGCGCACTGGTCCTACGGCCGAGGAATATGTCAGAGAGGTGAGAGCTGCCTGGAGAGTAGGGATGATGAGTAAAGAGGACCAGGTAGATGTTATTCTTGACAGTGTGATCCCAAGTGTCCGCAGGGAGCTTAGGATTCAGGCTGATGACGATGACCCAGAATTGATGCTACATTCCATTCTTAGGGTGTATGGGGAACGTCGAAGCATCCCAGAACTAATGGCCACTTTTTATTCTACCCGGCAAGGTGCAAGGGAATCTCTTTGGAAATTCTCCCATCGCATTCACGAGGTGTTTGAAAGTGTTGTAAGAGCACAAAAGCAGAATAACGTCACTCCTTTGGAGCCATCCTTTCTTCGTGACCAGTTTGCTGCTTGCCTTAGAGATGATCTACTAAGAAAGCTTGCAAAGGAAACGATCATCAAAGAGCCTACAGCATCGTTCACGTCGGTGAGGGACTATGCTCTACGGTTTTTAGAGACTGAACCCACTTCTGGGGCTGGTGTTGCCAGTGTCGAAGCAGCTTCTGGAGCAGGTGTCGCCAGTGTCGAAGCAGCAAATACGGTGACGGTAGCAGATGCACATGTATTAAACGCAGAAGTGGAGCGGTTGAGAGCACAGGTGGCTCAATTAGAGGCTAAAATTGATGCGATGACTCAGGAGCAGGGGAGACGTACCAGGACAGTTCGTTGTTTTAGATGCAGAGAACTAGGCCACGTACAGAATCGATGTCCACATGCATTAAACTAGACCCCTCTGCGGCTGGGAGTCAGGTTACAGAAGGGGAGCAGAATGACTCAAAGATAAAGATGGTTGGTGGTCGACCGGAGTGTGAGGTGCTTATAGCAGGAAAGAAAGTCAAGGGCGGCCAGGAATGTAAGGGTAGCAGGAGGCGACCCAGGGCACAGAGGAAGCCTAGGAAAATAAGATGCGTCAACTGTGGGGACTTTTCAAACCACATGGCAGCCAAGTGTCCCCAGGGCCCGCTTCCTAAGCGATGTTTTCATTGTAAGTCTCCAGGCCATTTGATATCGGTTTGTCCATCAAAGAGCGCGCTCTCTCTAGGCGTACCAACACCTCTATATTGCCGTCACAGTGCAAGCCAAGAGACGTCCGTGGCAACTGTCACCCTAAGGGCGCCAAGAAAAGTGGTCGACATTCAGAGGAGGAGACTCATCTAAAACACGTTGAAGGACACGGTTCCAGGCTACAAGGGGCGCACGTAAGAGCAGAGGCACCGTTGCAGAATTGTACAGCAGTCCGGAAAGAGAGATGTGACAAGCTGCCGTATCCTATTCCACTACGGGTGGGAGAATTGGTGAGGAAAAGATTGCACTGCGCTGAGAGATCCAAAATTCGTGACATGTGGTCAGAAGAGGAGTACATTGTTGTTCATGCTCCCACAATGACAGGAGGTCCATATGTCATCCTACGAACAGATAGCGCGAGTCCGAGCATTAGAGTCAATGGTAACGAACTGAGAAGAAGTGAAGGCAACGATGATTCTCCAGATTTGGTTGATACGACTGAAGCGCCAGAGGTAGTGATGGTGTCGGGACGACAACAAAATCAGGCGGGGAATATGTGACCGCGCCATCTTGTCAGCCATATTGTCTCCGTGGTTCACCCATCTTGTCAGCCATATTGTCTCTGTGGTTTAGTGCCTTTTCACCACATTATCTTCAAGAAGAAGATTTATTACAAGGTGTTGCGTGATAAATTCTCGCAACATCGTTTTATTTCAATATCTGTTTTATAACGCAAGGGCAACAACTGCTTGAAATTTATAGTCACTTTTCTCGGTAAGCATGTGTCTTCTCGCGTTGGTATCGAATGCAGTTAAGTTTGAGCTGTGGTCATTTTTGCGCTGGACTGCGCATGACTTGTCTTGTTGTTTGGTCGAGCGTTTTCCACGACTAGTGGAGTGAGCGATTTGGAATGGCGAAAGAGATGCCTCGTTGAAGAGGGGATCTCCGCTTTCTTTTGTTCTGTCAGGGATGTGTAGTCCTCTTATGGATATTTCGTTTAGTCGAGATAATACCTCTAGTGTTTTCCCACATGTCGGGAGGCGTGATATTTCTGTGTATTTCATGAAAGCAAGGTAAATTGACTTTTTCATTAACTCTATCGATTTTGGGTCGTGAGCGATTTCGATTCATAGCCTGTCTCCGAAAGTCGTCGCCACGAGATGTTTTTTCCCAGCTCACATGTCGCTGCATTGTACTGCATCGGTTGATGCATGTACCAAGGACCATTACTTGCTACTTTGTTAAATGAACTAGGTTTAGGAAACCTTTATTATCTAGAGGATATTTTTGAGGACATTATTTATACTTCGGCAGACGTGTCTGTCTTGCTGAAGTCAAACTAAGGAGAGTGAACTGATCTCATACATCTGGTTATCTCCTGGCTGTTATAGAAAAGGATGGAGTTTTCCACCTGACTACATTTACAGCACTATGAAATATAACATGCATCTGACTCATCATTGTAATGCTGTCTACCGTCTATTGCTGTATTGAATGTTGCTGTGATAATGACTGTTTGATGTGCCTACACATTTGCGTAACCATTTTGTCACTGTGGCGTCCACAATAAATAATGAAGAAAAACGTCAACGGCTGTTCCAAGACTCATTGACTTTATACGTCGTGAGTTTACTGACGTCCTATGTGGATTGCCCTGTTATTGTTGTATGAACATTGTTTTGACTGAACACATCTACACACTACACAAAACCAGACATGCGGATACCATCCATCATCATATGGCATCACGCATCACAAGGCCACAATAAAGCTTACAAATTAGTTATGTTATATTTGTGTTTTTCTCTATTTCTAGAGCGTTAATCGCGAGTGTTATTTGCGTGGCGCAATTAATACGCGCAGCGGATTAAGTTGAGTGATTCGGCCTAGAGCTTATAAAAGAGATAGCGAGCGGCAAACAAGCCTTTTTGAAGATTCAGTCCAGACAAGAGAAAACGAAGATACTAGGCGCCCTGTATGGGTAGAACAGAGACATGACACAAAGTCTATGAACACTGTCTGGGTGTTCGGTAGCATTAAATGTTGATCTGAATAAGGCTTTGTGTTGCTTGAATTGTTAAGTCTGCTGCTGAGAGAGTTGCAAGCAAGCAATAATTGCAACCCCTGTCAAACGATCCTTAATAAATTTTCTTAGTGCATGGGTCTTGGGTGTGATGTAGCCACATCGACATAAGTTCACCGCCACCACACCTAGCCCCTGTCTCACACACACATATATATATATATATATATATATATATATATATATATATATATATATATCTATATATATATATATATATATATATATATACTTATATATTTATATTAATTAATCAATCCCCTAGCAGAGCTAATAATATTAATAAGAATTTCAAAGGAGGATTCTTGAGAGGGAGCCCATAGACATTCAGGAACGTATACTATCATCATACTTGGAGGTTTATACAGCTGGATCCTACTTTTGATTGTCGGTACACTCTTGTCAGAAAAGGGGGTATTTCTTGTAAGACCAGTCTCTTATCTGGCACTATCCTGGTATCAACTGATACATCTTTTTGTCCAGGATAACTTTAGATTTCAATAACTTCAACACCCTTTCGCGACAGAGGGTAACAAATGCCTCTTGTTAAGTATTGGGTCTCCTGATATAAACATCAGGCGACCTCCGCTTCCATCCACCACTTCTCTTCCTCTGATTTTTACCCTTCCTTAACGTTAATTTTAACCCCAGTGAGTTGGCTGAAAGAGCTTGTGGACAGCGGAAGGCTATAATTGAAATAAACATAACATAGATATGAAACTTACTAAAGTGTTAGTATAATAAATATATACATTAAGATTTTATCATTCACTCCCTGCTCTCTATGGACCCTGGGGCCACCTCTGCTGTTGGTTCCGTGTGAGGAAACCGCACGAAGCAGTCATCAGCTCTTGCAGTTGTGGTTCACGTGTCCAGTTATTTGCAGTGATGAGGTTGCCAGCCTCTTATGTAACTTTACATCCACAGGCAAATTATACACGTGAAAATACAAATATAAAATGATAACATGTACATATTACAACTAACCCCGATATAGGGCGAAGTAATACACAGGCTTGATTCACAAAATGGCTGTAAATTTACTGCAACTAGTTTAAGATGCAGTAATCCCTCGGATAGATGAAGTTACAGTGTACTGAATCCTTCTACTATTTCCACTTGAGGAAGGTCCTAAGGCTTGGGCATTCAGTATTATTATGGGAGTTTTACGCTCTCTAATTTTAACAGCTAATCCTGAGGCCAGTCCTATAGGGTGTCCTGGTTTGGAGCTCTTATTTTGGCTGTCTGTGATCTCTCCGTGACAAAACTGGAAGTTAGTGAAGTAGTCTCATAAAGCGGTATGCTATAAGCAACATTTTTGTCCACACACCCATGTTGCTTCGTTGAGGAGAGATCCAAAGCAGTCTATCTCAGCATCTCAAATGACAAACCAGTTGCAAATAACTATGATTTTGGTAGTTTCCTTCCCCCTACCCTCAAATAGAACATTACTACATGACAACATAAGATATTACCCTTTACCTGCTATTTTCAAACTTAATGACCATATACGGTCTAGCTACTTCCGTTTCGCCTGTCATGTTTACAAATTCACTACTTCGCAGATCTATCACTGATAACCTCTCATCCAAGATGTTACTTTCTCGTAGTTGATTATTACAACGAAGTCAATCTGCCGGGAGTGTTACATCACGTTCCGTACCTTAAGCTTTAACAAGATTGTCATCTTTCGACATCCCAGTGAAATCGGCCGTATATTTGGGCACGTTATGTTTGCGAGCTGACCCCTATCTCGAAATACCATCTTTTATCCATTGAACGAATGAGACAACATGGTGAAGGGCACTAACCTGCAACCCATGTCCCCGTATCAAAGGCTGTTATCTACCTTCGCCGACACGAACGTCTTGGTTTTCGTCCATGCCGTCTGGTGGTGTTTGTTCAGTTAACCCGTCTCGCTACTTACAGATACTTCTATGTCTGATGGAAGCTGTTACATAATCTAGTTTACAAACAACTTCACCTTGCACAAATAGAAGTCAATGTTGCTTCAAAAACTGGTAGCATTAGGTAGTGACAAGATATGATAAGATAACCGTGAACGATGAAAGCGAAAAGAATGCGAGTGAGGGAAAAAAAAAGAAAAGAAAAGGAAGGGAACAGAAGAGAGTTGAAGGAGATCATATGAAAATGTAACAATCAAAGATTTGGCTTGTCACAGCTACCACGACATATATTGGAAACCAATAGTAAGGGATCCAGACACCCAGGATGTCCCAGAGTTCCCTAGGAGGACAATATTAGACAATCTCTGAAGAACCGATGACTGAATTGGATCCTGGCCAGGAATAAGACAGCCGGTAGAATTGTATGGCGCTCTGTCTGGCAAAACCTCTACACCCCGGGGTAGAAGAGGAACGATTAAGTAAGAGAGTACGCTTTTCAGCTGAAAAAATTATATTTAACTACCATCGCGTGTAATCTGTGTAAATTTACTTTAAAATGTTGTTGTTGTTGGTGATGATGGTGGTGAAGGCTCAATATATAATGTAGAAAAATCAGTCAGTAAAGTGAATTTGTGATACTGTTGTCGCTACAGGTAAACGACAGTATCAAGATGCTTGACTAGCTAGCTGATGGATGTACAATCAGGCATTCAGAAAATTATAGCACAGAGTGTCCATTGTAGGTAATGCATTGACGGTATAGCCTCCCCTGCTTTGCAGTAGTGGTCCAACGTTGGCCAAAACTCAAGAGTATCTAATATGGGCTTCAAAGGTATCTACCTTCGCACAAGATTACTCTTGGCAGAGATGTAGATAGAAGGGTGATGACACTTCTATCACAAAGGGAGTCTTCACAAGATATTCAGAATAAGCGAGAACAATACTGCTTTGGCAGAGTATGTTAACTCTGTAATTCTGCCGACACTTTTGTGAAGGATTTAAGCACTTATTACTTTCAGCTCGTTTCGGCCCCCACCCCTGATTTACTCGGTGGAATTCTATTATTCTAGTATAGTTCTGTTTAGAGTGTGTGTAGTAATTGGACTGAGAGAAACATGCAGTAACTTTAAAATGATTAAATTGAAGTTAAATTTGTGACATTACAAATAACAAAATTTAATGATCACTTTAGGTTTTAACGGTTGTAAAATAATTTGAATAGTTATGGATCAAGAAAAGTTATCATCACAGTATTTAGGGAATGGGAGATATTACAAGAAGTTCAAGTGGCAGCATAGATTTGAACTTAGCTGCCAATGACGGTTCTGTTCCTTCTTATGAGTTGGTTCTTTTCACTCTGCTCACGCTCGTCTCTGATCAAGGTTGTCGGGTGTAGCTCGTTTCCCAGAAATGTCAAGGAGAGTCTACCACGTGGGTCCTTCATCTTAAAGCTTACGCCACGGTTACTTTCTTGTTCCAGAGATAGTACTTTCTGCTGGTACCACAAATAACTATGGTAAAAGTATAGAACGAAACACTCTTCTGAGTATGGCGTTTTCCACCCCGTTGTTATGGGTTCCTATCTTCCCATACCACCATCCTAATTACTCAGAATTTACCCTCGATGAGAATTAAATTTAATTCCCTTGGGATAAAACTGTCTTTACATTTAAATAGAATAGATTTCATAGTTACTTTATATTTAAATGAAAAGGATAGATTCTGTTTACATATACATCTCCACTGATTGAAAAGTGTTCACAATATAGATTGAATATGTTTTCATTTATGTTTTACACTAATTGAAAAGTTTGAAACTCCCATTACTTTAAAATGAATATTTTCACATAGGCATTTACATTGCTTTGAAATTGTAAGTATTACACTTAGAATGCACATCATTTCTTTGATCTTTCCCTCCCTGCTCCATAAGGAACCTGGCACTACGATATGCTTTTAGTTCTCTTTACGAAACTATCAATAAAGAAATCACCAACCCGTGCAGTGGTGGTTCACGAATCATCATTCTATACGCTGAGGTTGCCAGCCTCAAATTACTTTGACCTCCACAAGCGCGTTTCACATATTAATCTTCACATGGTAATATATATATATATGTGTGTGTGTGTATGTGTGTGTGTGTGTGTGTGTGTGTAAGTGTGTGTGTGTGTTAGTTCACATTTTAGTAATAAGTATGAAATGTAAATCACAACTCACGCCAATCCTGACTCACAGACTTTTTGCTCGGATGAATAAAAGAGACTTGAATCGGCCTCTTACACGCGTCTGGGGTGTTGTTAATTTAATAAGTTCCCTCTCTGACTTCGTGTGTGGTTCTTCAGTTTCCTAAGTCCCGGTTTTCTTTTTTAAAATGTTAGAGATTTCCTGGGCCATATTGTAAGTCAAGATGTCCTCCAATAAAAGGTGTGTGGTATTTGAAGAAAGAATTCTGAATTCTAATTCTTCAGTGTACCAGTCTGGTGTTTTGGCGAGCGATTTCTCAAGTGAAATATCATGAGAAAATGGTCAAATTATATTCCCTGCCTTCGTTTGTTATTAGCTATAAAAAAAAAACTCCAATCATATTCAAACAGGTGGGTTATGGGGTAATCTCAAAATATTCCGACTTCAGATAATTTTGAACGTAAGGCAGAGGTCAACTCTCCCATATATGGTAATAAGATGTCCGATGCTCTTGTGTACAAACTTACAGACAGATCGGTAAACTCATACAAGAGCGTGTTAAAAATGTAACCATCATTACTTTATCAAGTAGGACAGGAAACGCTTATGTCATAAGTTTCCGCCGCGTACACGAGATCTTGTGCTAATCTTAGCCAAGCGGTGCCGCTCCCTCGTGACTGCGAGTAATTATCTCAGCAAATCTGGGTAGCGTCAAGCAAATGTGATTATTATTACCTACAGGGAGTGTCAAGCGATTCGACAATAGTCAAATATATGCTACTTAACAGAAAAAAAAACGAAGAAAGAAAGAAAGAAAGAAAGAAAATTGCGATAATTGAGAGCACAAAATAAAAATCAGTACCACAAATGTACAGATACTGCCGGAGTGAAACAAAGATCAATAGGGGCCGTCCCGTTTTGTCACAATGCATATGAAAACTGCACTCCACTTAGAAACAATGATGTTAACCAACACAGAGACCGAAGCCAAATACTGACTGAGTAACGGAGTCAATGTTTGACTAATCAATCACTATCGTTTTTATTTGTGCTACTTTTAGAGTATGGAGCCACCATCGTAACTGGTCCACTGCAGAAAGCCTGCACGAAGCATTCAAGTGCTCTTACAACGATGGTTTCCATGGCAATTTGTTTGACATGATGAGGTTGTCAGATGGCATGAACAACCTCATATTAGTCGCCTTGTACGACATGCCTACGGGAACAGTTTTTCCTATTATTTCTTTGTCTTCTCAGCAGTGGCGTATCCTGGTAATGCGAGCTAGGCGTGCTGCTACTTAAAATGAATATGTACGCCTACTATTTAACTTCTTCCCCTCTTAATTTAAAAACCAACTATATTCAATTACGCAACGATAGTTATTAGGGGTATATGTCAATTATCTCCGAAATACTAATTAACTTACAACTTGAAACTCACTGTCACTGTAATAATCTGCATTCCCGGCAACTAACAAAAATTAATCACAAAAAACACTGGACGGACACAACCGATTTTTACAACTCGAGAGCTGCAGGACCACCGCACGCATGTTCGCATTGTATTTACGTATCTGGTCATGACCCCGATTCAATCAAACCAGTGTTCAGACGTGAATCCGAAAAGAGCCGCACGCATTGTGACGGAATTACCCGAGAAACTTCGGGCGATTGCTACCAACCAATAAAAACAGCACTATAAAAAGCGTCTGGGGAAACTGAAACTAGATTATACTCGTAGATTCTATGCGGGAAAATCCGTTATCCTGGTGCGTGCGGTCCGAAAGCAGAACATTAGAAGAGAAATATTTTATAGAATAATAAATTAAATTTGTATTTTCCCAGTGGCAACATACGGCTGCGAGACTTGGACACTCAATAAAATAGTTGCAAAAAAGATTACATCATTCGAAATGAAATGCTACAGAAGGATGTTGAGAACACCCTGGACAGAAAAAAAGACCAACAGAGAAGTACTGCACTCACTAAACGTACAGGAACATTGGCTCCTAAATACCATCGCAATAAGGAAGCTGAAATTTTTCGGTCATATAAAAAGACATAATAGCCTGGAAAAAACAGTGATGGAAGGCATGGTCCCTGGAAAAAGGGGAAGGGGTCGACCTAGACGACGGTGGACCCAGGACATCACAGAGAGTCTGAACTTGTCTTTGGCTGATGCAGGTCGACTTGCCAAGAATCGTGATGCGTTCAGAGCAGCTGTAATGGAGACAACGTTCTGGAAAGAATACGTCACATGATGATGATTTTCCTTCAGGCATAGGTGTGCGCAGCACGCACAGCACACATAGAGAATACGCCACTGCTTCTCAGAGACCGGTGGGCAAACTATACGGGGCGTGTCTGGTGTTTTATCAATTTGAATGCCAAATCTAATGTCCTTGTTTATTGGCATTTATAACAGTTCGCTGCATCTTGTCCCTGACAACAATGACGCAGATATAAATGAACAAACCAGAGTCCAGGCAAAAACTGAGTGAAGGTGAAAGTGAATCCATAACATTTAAATCAACCAATCACCTTTTTAGCTCCCCAAGGAGCATAGGTCATTAACAAATACATGCCAAGTCCTCCTAACTGACATGGCCGTGCATGTTGACGTTTTTGACGTTTAATATATTTTTTTAACAGGATGGGGGAATTTGACCCATGCCCAAACCTCCTTAGTCGCTTCTTACGACATGTGTTTTAGGGAACAATGCGACTATTCTTTGCTCCCTTTACCGGCCCCGGTAACACACGAGTGTACTTAACACCATATTCCCATATTGCCTCAATGGGCGTGTAACGGGATCCTTTTGCACGTGTTTTGGAAAGTGTGGATGGGCATAAATTACTACAGAGAAATACATCATGTGATACTGTATTCAAATTGTACACGTTTCTGGAGCAGTCACATAGACAACGGGCATTGCTGAATTCTTTCTGAAGCAGCATTCAGATATAAATGATCAAAGCAGGAAGTGACACGTCATTTATTATGGTTATATTTCTACCAACTATTCGCTATCATTATTTTTTTTTCTTTTGGAGCCTGGAACCACCACGGCATATATATATATATATATATATATATATATATATATATATATATATATATATATATATATATATATATATATATATATATATATATATATATATATATATATATATATATATATATATATATATATATACGAGGGAGTTCCAAAGGTTGTCATTGCCGGGAGTTGTAGTGAGGATAAGCTCTCACTGCAGATAAAATACTTCTAGGCACGCGCATCAAACAGCCTCTGACAACCAAGTCCAGCTCCCGGCCTTCACGTGTGGCTCAATTTGAGCCCGGCGGAACTGTTTCCACTGACGGGAGAAGGGGCAAAGGCGAGCGACTGGCGCCTTAAAACCAGCAGCTTCGGGCAGATAGGGCTCGTGATCCTTGGTTGGTAGCTTATCTAAGAGAAGGAACTCTGAATTCAAACCACCGCTGCCTTGCGGGAATATCCATTTATGGAATTGGCTTCGGGAGAAAACCCTGAGGATAAATCCGGAGTCGGAGTCCCTAAGGCAGTCTAATGTCGATTCGACATTATTCTGGCAACTCCTGCGACATGGCTGGTGCCAAACTGTATCGGCTACTGCCGTTCCTTTGGATCTACCGGCTGTGTGGAGAGGGGGAACATGCTGCATGGGCAACAGCTTGATCTCCATATAACTGTGCCCAAGCTCGCGCCCTGGAGAGGACACTCCAGCTTCACCCTATAGGTGTCGGCAAAACACGGGAAGTAGCAGTTACCGGTTATAAGCATTTGCCCAATTGGCGTAGGGCATGGCGCCAGGGGCTACTTCCGACAGTGGGAGAGGTTCTATGATCTCACTGGACAGCTACCGCCCGCTTCAAGCTGGGCAGCCCCCAGTCAATAAGGTGTTGTCCTGCCACTGTCTGCTTTCCCCATTGGGTGCATGGGGATTAGGGTCAAACCCGAACTGTGGACAGAAAATTTTGCACCAAGCAATTATCGAAAAAATAGAAATAAGCAAACTCTCAGATTGGGATGCTGGAACGTCCGGACTATGTTGACTGGACTATCCGAAAACCTACAGGATGTAAACGATGTAAGGAAGACAGCCATAATTAATGATGAGCTTAAACGACTTCAGGTGGATATAGCTGCACTTCAGGAAACGCGCCTGGCGGGCTCTGGAACGGTGAGCGAGAAGGACTACACATTTTATTGGCAAGGGAAAGATCGTAATAAAGCTAGAGAACACGGAGTAGGTTTTGCGGTCAAAAAATCGCTAACTAAAATGGTTGAACCAGGCGAGAATGGATCAGAACGCCTGTTAACGCTCCGCCTGCTAACTAGCACAGGTTCCATCACCCTTGTCAGTGTGTATGCTCCTACTCTGTACTCTGCCTCAGAAGCTAAAGATGAGTTCTACGAGAATCTAACAGCAATTATCAAAAGCATACCTAGGCAAGAACAGCTTGTTCTCCTTGGTGACTTTAACGCTAGAGTGGGTGCCGATAATGTTTCATGGCCTTCATGTCTGGGCAGGTTTGGTATTGGCAAGATGAATGAAAATGGACAACGGCTCTTAGAGTTGTGCGTCCACCATGACCTCTGCGTGACCAACACCTACTTTCAGACAAAACCCCAGCATAAGGTGTCATGGAGACACCCACGATCCAAGCACTGGCACCAACTTGACCTGATTCTCGTCAGAAGGCCACTCCTCAGGTCTGTGCTCTCCACGCGCTCGTACCATAGTGCAGACTGTGATACAGATCACTCCTTGGTTTGCTGCAAAATCAGAGCACAACCAAGAAAACTCTATCGTATCAGACATGAAGGGAAACCACGCATTGATACCAGCAAGATGTCAGACCCTTTCATGATCGCTCAATTCACTGCGACCTTCGAGAAAGTGCTCAGTAGCCCTCAGCATGGTGATACTATTACAGAGAACTGGGAGCATCTACGGAACACCATTCAATGTACTGCACTTGCCACCTTTGGTAAGAAAACAGCAAAGTCAAATGACTGGTTTGATGCTTCATCAGATGTGATGGCACCTGTCATTGAAGCTAAGCGCAGTGCTATGAATGAATACAAACGTTCACCGAATGCCAGAACCCTACAGATCCTGAGGGCTACGAGAAGCAAAGTTCAACAAACTGCTCGACGCTGTGCAAATGACTACTGGCTCCAGCTCAGTGAGAGCATCCAGATCGCAGCGCAAACAGGCAACATTAGACAAATGTATGACGGTATAAAGAAAGCACTTGGCCCCCATAAAAGTAAGACGGCACCGCTAAAAATCATCAGCGGAGAGAAGCTAACCGATAAGGGTAAGCAGATGGAGAGGTGGGTCGAGCACTACTCTGAGCTTTACGCTAGAGACAATACCGTTACGCCTGCAGCCCTTGATGGTGTCAACAGTCTGCCAACTATGGAGGAGCTGGATGCCGAACCAACATTAGAGGAACTCAGCAAGGCCATTGATAGCTTGGCCTCTGGCAAAGCACCAGGCAGTGATGGGATTCCTCCTGATTTAATCAAATGCTGTAAGAGCACGCTATTACATCCCCTGCATAGGATGCTGTGCCAGTGCTGGGAAGAGACAACTATTCCTCAAGACATGCGAGATGCCAAGATTGTAACACTGTATAAAAATAAAGGAGACAGAAGTGATTGCAATAACTACAGAGGCATCTCTCTTCTTAGTATTGTTGGTAAGGTTTTTGCCAAAGTCATCTTAATGCGACTACACAAGTTAGCTGAGCGCATATATCCAGAGTCACAGTGTGGATTCCGAGCTGGCAGATCAACAACAGACATGATCTTCTCTCTCCGCCAGCTTCAGGAAAAATCAAGAGAGCAGAAAAGACCATTATATATCGCCTTTATAGACCTCACAAAAGCATTCGACCTGGTTAGTAGGGATGGACTCTTTAAAATCCTCCAAAATAGGCTGCCCTTCTAAAATGCTGGAAATGATAAAGTCATTCCATGACGACATGAAGGAACAGTCCAATATGTGTGGATTCACGTCACAGCCCTTTGATATACGAAGTGGCGTTAAACAAGGCTGTGTTCTGGCTCCGACCCTCTTCGGAATCTTCTTTGCCTTACTCTTGAAACATGCATTCAGAGATGCAACTGAAGGAATATGTCTTCACACTAGGTCAGATGGCCGTCTGTTTAATCTTTCAAGGCTGAAGGCAAAAACAAAAATCAGAAGGGTCACTATAAGAGACTTGTTGTTCGCTGATGATGCTGCAGTCATCACTCAAAGCCAACAGGAGCTTCAGAGCTTGATGAATCGCTTCACTAAAGCATGCAAGGACTTTGGCCTCACAATAAGTCTAAAGAAAACGAATGTGCTGAGTCAGGATGTGGGTGCTGCACCAGTTATCACTATCGATAACTATGAATTGGCAGTGGTGCACCACATCACATACCTAGGGTCTACCATCAATGACAAACTCTCACTGGATACAGAAATCGACAGCCGCATTGGCAAAGCTGCAGCTACCTTTGCCCGCCTCACATCGCGTGTTTGGGGAAACTATCAACTCACAATGAAGACCAAAGCTGCGGTATATAATGCCTGCATCACCAGCACACTCCTATATGGCAGCGAGACCTGGACGACCTATGCTAAGCAAGAAAGAAGGCTCAATACCTTCCATTTGCGGTGTCTACGCCGCATCCTCGGCATCTCGTGGAAAGATAAAGTGACAAATGTCGAGGTGTTGTCACGTGCTGGCCTTCAAAGTATGTATACGCTTCTTAGACAGTGCAGACTTCGCTGGCTTGGCCATGTTCGCCGCATGGAAGATGGTCGCATCCCAAAAGATATCTTCTACGGACAATTAGCAGATGGCAAGAGAACAGTTGGGCGACCACAGCTGAGGTTCAAAGATGTGTGCAAGAGAGATATGAGGGCACTGGACATGGATCCAGCAACATGGGAGGATGAAGCTGCCGATCGCACTAAGTGGCGATGCTATTTACGGCGCCACCTCAGATTGGGCGAAGAGAGGCTCACACAAGAAGCAGAGGTGAGGAGAAAACGTCGAAAGGAGCACCAGGAAAATAAGCAGCTGAGGGCTGTCACCTGACTGAAGGGGCTATTATTATTATTATTATTATTATCATATACGAGGTATATGTGTGTGCAATTTTCAGAAAACACAATTGCCAAAGAAAAGATCCGCCTCAGGTGCCAAGTGCTTTAGGTCCGCACCAGACAGACAGACAGACAGACAGACAGATAAACAGATAGATGGATGGACGGACGGACGGACGGACAGATATATAGATAGATAGATAAATAGATAAATAGATAGATAGATAGATAGATAGATAGATAGATAGATAGATAGATAGATAGATAGATAGATAGATAGATAGATAGATAGATAGATAGATAGATAGATAGATGGATGGATGGATGGATGGATGGATGGATGGATGGATGGATGGATAGATAGATAGATAGATAGATAGATAGATAGATAGATAGATAGATAGATAGATAGATAGATAGATAGATAGATAGATAGATAGATAGATAGATAGATAGATAGATAGATAGATAGATAGATAGATAGATAGATAAGCTCGACAATTCAGAACAACGAACTTGTCAAGTCTGAATAATACACTGGTCGAGGAATTGACCAGCACTGAAGCCAATTTATCCTTCTTCTTACCCTGGAAAACCTATGAAAATCCTGAAATTTCATGCTTTGAATGAGAGAATAACTTAATTTCTATATTTTTCACTGCTACATGCATATTTTCGATAAGTCCAGTCAGGGGAAATGAGCTCTTCCAAATTTAAATGTATACAATCGTATCTAAGATCAAACATAATGTAATTACGGCCTTGCAATATTATCCATTGAATGTGGTGAAGCAAAAAAAAAAAAAAACTTAAAATTTCGAGAATGTTTGATACAGGTTATTAAACAGAAAGATAGGAAATATTTCTTTTCAAATAGTTTTTTGTGACACATTTTATGTCAACAAATGTTTTATGTAGCCCTATTGTTGTTGTTTTTTTAAGTTTTTTTTTCCACTTGAACGGGAGCGTTAAATCCATTCCACTTTGTTCGCAATTAATAAACTGGCTCGTTATTCTTGATTGTGCCCCTCCGAATCGCCAAAAGAATGTTGCCAATTGTTCGGCACAGAATATTCACTTGGAGTGATTTCCCTTTAGCAGTGTTTTGTGGACTGTCACACTATTTATTTGAGGTGCAAAACGCAGAGACAATTATAAACAACACACATTTAAAAAAAAAGGGGGAAGGGATGTTAAACTTGAGGTTTTTGGTTTATTGTTTAACTGACCTTTATTTGTCATTATACATTCATTTATAAGAACCCCTAAATGGTGGACTGACTCACAGAGTGATACAAAATTAAATGTCAAACTAACAATTGGACTGATTTCTGTGTTGACTGACGAATCGAGTGGCTAACTGATGTACTCCTAATGATTGGCTGATTGACTGACTAAGTTGACGGAACGACGTATGAACTGATGTACGAAGAGAAAGACTGATTTATTGGTGGACTGAATGAATGACGGACTAACTGACCGACTGACGAATGTAGTGGCTGATAGACTGACTAATGAACAGACGGACTGAATGATGAACTGACAGACACATAAACTGGCGGACGGGCTGGTGAATTCAATGACTAACTGACAGAGTAATTGACGAACTGACTGATGGACTGATTTAATGTAACATACAATCATTAATTGTTTGTAATATCTCTCCATTGTCAATATTCTGTGTCTAGAAGCTAGTCTGCTAGCTCTCGCATTGCCTGCGTAGATGGAACATTTTTAAAACAGGTGAATAGATTCAAATACCTAGACACATTAATAACAAAGGATGGTAGATGCATCTCAGAAGTGAAGAGCAGAATAGCTCAGACAAAAATAGCATTCTATAAAATGAAGAGTATTTTTTGCAACACTTCTTTGCCAATGGAAGTAAGAAAGAGAGTTCTTCAGTGTTACGATATATATATATAACCAATCCTGACATATGGGAGTGAGTCCTGGGAAATTAGTAAACAGGTAGGGAATGCACTAGAGGCCACAGAGATGTGGGTTTACAGAAGAATGTTAAAAATACCATGGACCACCAAAAAGAGTTATGAGGATGTCATGAAAGAGGCCAATGGGCAAAGGAAACTTTTTTCACAAGTTAGAAAGAGGGATCCGGGGGGGGGGGGCGGGGGGGGGGGGGGGGGGGGGGGGGGGGAGGTGGGGGGGGGGGGGGGGGGAGGGGAGTAGTTATGAGAGGAGGAAAGCTGGAATATATCGTGACAACAGGTAAGATTGAAGGGAAAAGAGATAGAAGACGACAAAGAGATAAATTACTGGACAGTTTGACACCGAGGCATGGAAAGAAGTCAACAACAGAATTGATAAATCATTCTGCAGATAGGAAGTTGTGGGGAGACATGATCTCCTACGCTACTAGGCCATGGTATTTGAAGAAGAAGATGCACAACTAGAGAAATCTGGCCTACAGCTAACCCCTTTGATAACATTGGTTAGCCGACTACCGGAAGTTAGTTCGAAGTGGAGTGTGCTAATGTCGAAAATTGTATATTGAAAGTATAGAGCTGTATATTCAAAAAATAGCTTTGGTGCATTTTAAATATACTTACTAAAATGAAGTTTACATGTTGTCCGAGCTGTGGATCAAGCTTCGCTGCTTGGAGCGCACCAGCGAAAACACTGAACAAGCAGCCATTGATACTGAAATGTGGGCACACATTTTGTGAAGCGTGCATTATTCAGAAGAATAAGAAAATTACCACCTCACAAGTTCATCAGTCCCAAGTGACGTGCCCTACCTGCAAAAGTATTACATTCCTGGAAAATGGTATCAAAGATTTACCAGTGAATGTTTATCTGTCTGCATACATTGAAATCAGCCAAAGAGGTAAGCTGGACCAACAGTTCGGTCTTGGTCATGGACAGTTTGTTTCAGCCATTAAGGTGCAGCGGTTTTTTTCGGATGTAGAGAATAAGGAAAATAAGTGCAAAATGTGTGTGGCCACAGTTGCTAC
This sequence comes from Oreohelix idahoensis, assembly GCA_024509875.1. Lineage (NCBI taxonomy): Eukaryota > Metazoa > Mollusca > Gastropoda > Stylommatophora > Oreohelicidae > Oreohelix > Oreohelix idahoensis. The sequence continues at coordinate 55,772 of JAMPIV010000351.1, forward strand.
ATGTAAATGTACTGAATGTGACAACATGTTGTGCATTGCATGCTTTGAGAAAGTGCATTGTGTGTCCGCAGCAATCAAACACCACAAGCCAGTTCCGTTATCAGTGAATCAACTTGCTCCAAATAATGACGGAGAACCAAAGTGTGCTGAACACAATCGTATTCTGGAATACTTCTGTGAAGATGATTCCACATCAATTTGTTCACGCTGCTACATTGTGGGAAACCATCAAAATCATTCTATCACATCAATTGAGGAGAAAAACAAGCAAGTTCTAGAAGATATTGGAATTGAGCTACCAAAAGCCAGATTGGTTCTCAAGAACTTAAGGAAGATTGACAAGAAGATTGTTTCATCAATGCCAAATATAAAAACAGAAACAAAATCTTTGATTGAAAGTATCAACCACAGCTTCTTGAGATTGCATTCACTCATTCAAGCAAGAGAAATGGAAATTATCAGACAAGTTTATTCAGCTTACAAAGATCACATCACATCTATTGATCAGCAACGAGAGGCCTTAGAAAAAGCCAAGATTGAATTAGAGGATGCAATCAGAAAGTCAAATAAACTTTTTGAAAATAGTGCTTTATTGCTAGATGGTCATGCTTTATTTGAAACACTAAGGAAGGCAAGAACAACACCGTGTATTCTTGTCAAGACAGATGCTGCAGATGGTGAACCACTGATGTGGCATGAAACACATGAGCAAGATCTGACTGCTGCAATAAATGCCTACGGAAGTATTTCAGGAACACCACTGCTAAAACTTGATTTCAAGACTATTGAAGAGGCTTCAGATTCTACAGAAGATGATGACAAAATCAGTATTAATTCTCTTGGCTCAGAATCATCTATCCATTCAGTAGGGGGTACAGTATCTATCCCAGGAAATGCATCAAGTATTGATACCGGTGAGGATGTAATAATTGAAAGTGAGGACATGGAAACTGATTCAGAGATGTGTAAAGGTGATAGAGTTGCCACTCGTGAGCATATAGTCCTTCCTGTCATCAAAGGCCCGCCACAGAAGGTGATGGTAACTCATATTCGTTCCCCCAATGATTTCTTTGTTCAGCTAGCATGTAACAAGAAGCAGCTGGAAACTCTGGCACACAACATAAACATCTGGTGTCGCAGAAGTGCTTCCACCAAGCGCATTCCGTTGGTAATTGAGAAGGAGATGATACTCTTAGCTAGGTACACAGCAGACAAGCAGTGGTACCGGGCAAAAGTCCTGAATGTGGAGAGGTCAACAGGTGAAAAGGATGATAACTTTAAAGTACGTACCATAGTTTGTACCACTTTTCTCTATTGTTATGCCAGGTGGATTTGCTGTTTCATTATGAGGGAAGCTGCAGTAGAAGTGAATACCCACAGTGTGTAATAAGAAATATTACCCAGATAGAAAAGTACCATTTTGAAAGAATATCTTAGCTCTCCAACGATATCCATATCATGTCATTGTTTTATGTTATTCTGCCTTTTATTTTTTTAATTTTTGTAATTTAAAGCTCTTTACATTGTGTGCCATTCTTACACATCTCTTCCCTGCTTGAAGACTTTTTAGTTGTCATTTAGGCCAGGACATGACATTTCAAGTCTTAACCCTTAGATGCTGTGAGTTGAACCCAAAATTGCAGTGTGATGAAATTTTCTGAATCCCATCAGTCCCTCTGAGGCTAGATCAAAAGCAGTGGCACCTGAAATTCTGTTACTGTGTTAAGAATAATGCAGGGAGCTGTTATTTTGCTGTGAAGATGCCTTTACAAAAGGACAGCTGTACAGTGTGATGCAGTTTCCTAAAATGAAGTTTGTGTTTTCACATCTTGAGATATTTCATTCCAAGACTTTTACGTTGGTAAAAAAATCTGATAATTTGTTGAAAATTGTGTGTTTCAAGAAGGTATAAGTGTTACTTCAACATTTGAGAAAACAGGTTTAAAGTTTAGTACTTGAGTGGTATTTCACAAACAGCTCATTGTTTTCACATACACCACATATTGTTTGATGGCACAGACGCTAACAATTTAGCTATGTTACGTTCTCAGGATCAGTTTTCTTTTTTTACCTCAGTATAATTTTTCATGGATTTTCTTTAAAGTAGACAGTCCTCTCAGTCATTTTTCACGATTTTCTTAAAAGTAAGACAATCCCCTCACTATCATTTGTCATGATTTTCTCAAAAGTAGGCAAGCCCCTCAGTATAGTTTTTCATGATTTTCTGTAAAAGTAGATAAACCAAGGCAAACCTTCAGACTGTGTGCATACATCAGAACTGTCCATTTAACATTTTGTGATGGTATATCACAGCAAGATGCTTGGTGATTCTAAATGCCTTAGGAGCCTTTCTCATTTCAGTAGCTAGGGGCTGTGGAATTATAAAAACATGGACTTTATACTTTAGATATTTTATTATAAGCATGTACTTAAACGAGAGCTGTGGTAGCGCAGTGGTTAGTTCACTGGCTTTGCAGCTCTGCATTCTTGGTTCGATACCCAGTTGAAGTGGGATTTTTTTAGACTGCAAACGGCTCGAGGGTTGACCCAGCCTCATATACACTCTGGGAAGGTTAAAGGCGGCCGGCATGATGCTGACCATATCACCCCTAGTGTTCATATGGTCAAGAAAATATGGGCCTAATGCCATATTCTCAATAGGCGTGTAACAGGATCTTTTTTACCTTTATATACTTAAACCAGAGACGAGAATTAGAGGCAAATGAAAAAGATGAGGAAGACATTGCATTGAGTTTATTGAAGGCCTTTACTCCATGGGGAGCTGGAAAGGGGGGGGGGGGGGGTGGGTGTGTGAATGCATACTGACAATGAACATTGTTAAGGAGCTGTTAGCTCAGTGTATTTTCAAGTTGATACTCTCAGCACAGGAACAGGTAATCTGCACACACATATTTGAATCATCAAGTTTAAGCCAAAGTTACAGAGTTCCTCTGGGGGTGCATATGCAAAAAAAAAAAAAAAAGGGTAAAGGTAGTCCCATAGCAGATACTGCTGTAGGGGAGTGAAGTGTTAAAGACTTCACTAAACCAGGTCCATCTTTATGAGGTGGGGTGACAGTTCTCTTCCTTGTTGCCTTCGCTTTCCCTAACTCCAAGTAGTCAGGTACCAGTTTACAGCTGGGTAGACTGGAGTATGGCACTACCAGGTTTTGATCCTGGAACAACCTGTGGTAACTATGCCGCGGCAGGCAAGCGACATATACAAAGCTGCAGAAAATTAACCCATCTTTCACAGTCTTATAGTACAAAAAGCTTACATCTAATATAATAGCATGCATTCCAGATTATTAATTCTTCCCACCATCACCAAGAAAAATGGAAAGTGCAAAGGAAAAATATGATGATAATTTTGAAATGCCAGCATGTTAGAGATGCTTGTGAGCATTGCATCACAATGTGGATGTTATACATTAGGGTTTTTAGTTTAGTAAGTAGACCACAAATTATACATTAGTGTTTGTAGTGTAGTAAGTAGACCACAAATTATACATTAGTGCTTGTAGTGTAGTAAGTAGACCACAAATTATACATTAGTGTTTTCAGTGTAGTAAGTAGGCCACAAATTATACATTAGTGTTTTCAGTGTAGTAAGTAGACCACAAATTATACATTAGTGTTTTCAATGTAGTAAGTAGGCCACAAATTATACATTAATGTTTTCAATGTAGTAAGTAGGCCACAAATTATACATTAATGTTTTCAATGTAGTAAGTAGGCCACAAATTATACATTAATGTTTTCAATGTAGTAAGTAGGCCACAATTCATATGTCAGTGTAGTTGCTCCTTCTGACTCTAGACTTTTGAGTGTAGAAAACTATTAAACTTTGACTGGACGTATTGCGCTTTATATGAATCACATTTTATGTCCGTTTCTTGGTTTCATTTGAATGGCCTGGTTGGTTTTCGTTTCTATTCTTTCTCAGTGGTTTTACATGAATGTTCAGAAGAATGTAATGATATTTAAAGGGGACATTGCCAAGTTGGCTAAGATTGTTACTGATTTGTGCCACTTGTTTTTCCTCCTTGATTTGTTCCATAAGTTTAGTCGTATGACAAGATCAATGATGTGGAACTGATAACTAGAACTAGACAAGTACCAGTGGAACAAGAGATGAGAAAAAGACAGTGAAAGTGGATAGGACACACATTGAAGAAACCTGTTGATAGCATCACAAGGCAGTCCTTGCTCTGGACCCCCCAATGGTAAGAGGGGTTGAAGACCAAAGAACACATGGATAAGAGAACTGAAGACAGACATGAAATGGATGAAAAAGACACAGAAAGACCTTTAGCTGATGGCACTGGACAGGAAGTTTTGGCATAGGTTTGTTGAAGGCCTATACTCCTTGGGGAGCTGAAGGGTGATGAATGATGTTCAGTAATTTAAGATGTTGTGCTTTTCTCAATGTATTTTTGGACAACTGTTTATAGCCGTGTACAGTAAGTGTTTTTATGATGATTGTGCTGCAGTTTGACAGAGCTTGTTATACTTGAGCATTATGCTGTTATTTGTCAGTGCTTGTTATACTTGGGTGTACTTCTCCTTCCTCATTGTAGGCTCTCCTTTAACCACAATTCTCTCTTAAAGTTGGTGTTCTGTTTCAGACTTCCCTCATCATACAGTTTCTGTCACAAAGGGGTTATTGAAGGTCGTTTTCTCCGCTTGTGGAGGCAGCATTTGTGGTGGACTGTTTGCTTGCCTTCCCATCATGGACAAGTCTGTCTGATTTTGTGTGTTTTGCGCATCTTGTACCCGAGTCTGCAGTGGCCAGTTCTCCGTTTGAAAATTATCTTTTGATCTCTTCTTGGGATTGAGTAGTATGCTTCTGTTAAATGACTTTGGGTGTTTTCTCTGTCATTTTTCCTTGAAGGTGGGGTTTTTTGTTTTTTTTCTCTCTGCCTTGTCCTCAGTTTGAATTTTACTTGCTGTTTTTCCACACACAATTGAGATTACTTTGATCATTATATTACAAGATTCTTGTCGATATGTTCAATTCTTTACTGATCGTTATATTACAAGATTCTTGTTGATATATTCAATTCTTCACTTAGGTTCATGTGAAGTACATAGATTTCGGCAATGATGAGCTTGTTCCCATAAAGGAGCTGCGTTCCATGGAGAAGCGGTTCATGAAATACCCAGTATTTTCTGTGCAGTGCTCACTGTTTGATATTGCTCCCTTTGAAGAGAACAAACCCTGGAGTGCAGAATCTATTAAGGAGTTCCACAAGATGACCCAGAATCAGGTAATACTTACGACCACTGTGATTCTGTTATGTTTTGTGTTTGGTTTAGTCTGGTTTACACAAGTGGTACATGTATATATCCTTCTGTCCAAAATCCTCTGGGACAGCTGAGTTTCAGAAATTTTTCAGTTCGAAAAGCCACCCAAAGTAGCCAAAAGTTGCAGAATATGTATTAGAAAATCACCAAGTTTCCTAAAAAAAACTTTGGATTCTCAGAATATTTCAGTTTTCGGGTGTTGAGATAAAAGAATACGGACCTGTATCGTCATTCATTATTTCCCTTGTCATGCTGCTTTTTAAGCGTGGAGCTACCACCAGTACAGCTGCCTCTTTGTAGAAAGCCTGCATCAAAGCATTTATCTGCTCTTGCTGCGATGGTTTCTATATCAGTTTATTTTCTGTGATGAGATTGCCAGCTTCCTGTTAGTTGCCTCTTATGTCATGGTTGAGGAAGCAGTAGATCTGTTATTTCGTTATCTCCTTAGAGACCCCTGCGACCTACACACACAGAAAATAAGTCACAGTCAGCTGCATATTAGTAAATGGCATAAGTCATGATGCCATTGTTGATAATTAAAAATTACATTATGGGTTTTGGAGTTTATAGATTTATTGAATATTAAATAGTGAGTAGTTGTTGGGGAACTTCAATGATGACTAACTTTTTCATTAAGTAACTTATAGACATATTTGAACATGTTATGAGAAGAGGAAAGCTGGTAAGATTGAAGGAAAAAGAGATAGGGGAAGACAAAGAGAGCGAATACTGGGCAGTTTGACATCATGGCATGGAAGAAGGTTAACAACAGATTTGATCAATTATACTAGAGGCAGGAAGTTGTGGAGAGACATGATCTCCTACATCACTAGGCATGGTAATTGAAGAAGAATCTATAGAGTCAGAAAATACATTTATTCCACGGACGCAGAAGAGTAAGGGTGTTCTATTTTTGAAGTAACTCTTAGTGTTTTTATACAGTGGTTGCGTACGGCAGGACAACATGACACCAACATTTCAGAGTATAACCCACAAGCTAAATGTCAGACAAATTGTTCATTTTTCATCAGGACACTGAATGTTATTTATCGTACATTTTAAAAACTTATCAGCTTCCTCTTAACTGTGGTAACTACCATTCTCAGGAGAACTGACCTGTAGCCAGCGATGTAGACAAATTTTAGAACAGGGAACATTGAATAATGAATAGTCAGTAACCAAACTTACAATAATAGTAACAGGTAGTGATGGGGAATTTTACGTTGGGAATGATGTTGAAAAAGGCCCTTGTCTTATATGAACATGAGTACCATCCTGTTTTTTTTTTTTTTTTTGCGGTGAATTTGTTATGTCGAGTTAATATTTGAATCAAATCATGAACCTGCTAAAGAACAAATAAATGGCGCAAACTATATCAACACATTGATTTCTGTTGCAACCTTTGAACAATCAGTTTACTATTCATTCAGTTTAATTTTGACTGGTTGGTTATGACTGGTTTATCGCTGTCTGAAAATAAAACTCTGGCAGAACATTTCTGTACAGTTTGAACTGCCACTTTTGAATTACATACAATGAGCCCACTCTCCCGTTGAACAGGTGCTAAAGTCATAGATACTGGGCCAGAAGGCGCACCGGAAACCACAGTATCACGCAACTCGCTTTTTTTTTCTATGGAGAGTACACCGTCAAGTAAATCTCGTACTGGTGCTCGCCCTGTGGAGCTCCACCAGGCAGGTGCAGTGCCGGGCTCTGAGCCTCGACAGAGCCCACCCTCAGCTACTGGAGGACCCTCTAGACCGTCTTGTGGAGTCAGCAGACGGCGGAGGAGAACTACTGACCAAAACAAAACAGAAAAAGAGAAACCCAGAGTGCCACTTGTCATGATGCACTGGAATGCAGAGGGAGTGAACAGCAAGCAGGCTGGATACAGCAAAAAGACAGAGCTGGAAAACATCTTGTATGAGAAGCAAGTCAGTGTTTGCTGTATCCAAGAGACTCACTTGAAAGCAGATCAAACCTTTAAAATAAGGGGATATCAATGCTTCAGATCCGACAGAAAAGATAGACGAAAAGGAGGAGTACTTACTCTTGTAAGGAATAACATTCCTGCACACGAAAGGAAAACCTTCATGGATGGAGCAGAATATCAGCTGTTGCAGATAAAGATAGACAAGATGGAAATAGAACTCCTGAACTATTACTGTCCGAACAACAAACCCCTGAGTCTCAGCTCTATACAGGTACCAGCCACCAACTTTATAGCAGTTGGAGACTTTAATAGCCACTCCCAGAGCTGGGGCTATAACCATCTGGATCACAGAGGTGAAGAGGTTGAAACTTGGCAAGATGATCACTCCCTAATCCTAGTCAATAATGCCACAGATACTCCTACCTTCTACTCCAGAGGATGGCACACAACTTCAACACCAGATCTTGCCTTCTCCACACCAGATATAGCTGGATCTATTAGTAGAGAAGTAGGAGACCAACTAGGGGGAAGCGACCATCGCCCAATCTTTCTTACTGTCCAGAGTGCAACTCTCAGTACAGGCCCAGCCATTACAAGATGGAACTACAAAAAAGCCAACTGGGGTTTATTCAGGCATCAGGTGAACACGCTGCTGTCTACCCTCAAGGTACAGAACAGAGACATTAATGAAGTGCTAAAAGACTTCAACAGATGCATACTACAAGCTGCAAAAGAAACCATTCCCAAAGGATGCCGGCGTAACTACATACCATACTGGTCCAGCACACTCCAAGAACGTCAGGAAGCTATGGACAGGGCTAGAAAGGATGCAGAGTCTCAGCCTTCACTTGAAACTCACAACAAATGGAAAAAGGCTGTAGCAGAGTTTCAGAGAACAAAGCTAGAAGAAAAACGGAAAAGCTGGAGAACTAAAACGGCATCGCTGAACCTTGAGAAAGACGGCAGGAAACTTTGGAGATTAGTCAAGTCTCTAAATGAAGAGCGTTCCTCACCTAGGCAGACTATCACATTGGATGAAGGTGGCAAACTTTTCAGAGGAAAACAAGCTGCAGACTTGTTTGCTAGAAGATACAGTTCAGAAAGCAACTTACCCATTAACATAGATCATCAGAGAGAGATAAGAAAAGAAATACTGGCAACCATGGGACAGACAAATACTCCTGCCCCAATGAGGGAACCCATCACACTAGGAGAACTACAGAAGGCTATTTCCAAGCTTAAGTTTCAAAAGTCACCCGGCCCAGACAAAATCAGCAACGAAATGCTAGTAAATCTGAGCTCAGCAGCAAAGACAAAACTGCTTGAGATATTCAACCACAGCTGGTTGAAAGGAACGGTACCCCAAGTATGGAGAGAAGCCATCACAATACCCCTAAAGAAAGGGAAATGTAAGACCGAGGCTGCAAGTTACCGGCCAATCAGTCTCACAAGCTGTGTTGGGAAGACTATGGAGCGAATAGTCAACCACAGATTGAAATGGTATTTAGAGTCTGAGCAGATCCTGGTGCCGGAACAAGCTGGATTTAGAGAATGCTACAGTATAGAAGACCAAGTTACTTACTTGTCTCAAGCAATAGAAGATGCCTTCCAGGAGAAGAAAAAGGTCCTAACGATCTGGGTCGACTTCAAGCAGGCCTTTGACAAGGTGTGGAAAGATGGCCTCATTGCAAAACTTAGGAGAAGTGGAATCCAAGGCAACATGATGAAATGGATCCAGTCATACTTGCATAACAGGAGAACTAGAGTCACTCTTGACGGTCTGCAGAGCAGAAAAGTGTTGCTCCATCAGGGGGTACCTCAAGGAGGAGTAATTTCCCCAACACTCTTCCTTGTTTACATCAATGACCTGGTGAAAGATCTCCCTGCAGGAGTTAAAGCTGCCTTATATGCAGATGACCTAGTACTCTGGTGCGCTGATGAAAATGTCACCACAGCAAATTATAGAATGCAGCGGGCAGCAGACATGCTAGTGTCATGGGCAGAGAAATGGCTTATCACAATAAACACAGACAAAACCTCCACAACACTGTTCTCCCTCGCCCCCAAGGACAAATCAGCTAACATACACCTAGGGACAACCGTGATCAAGGAAGAAAGCAACCCCACCTATCTTGGGGTGACATTTGACCAAAGGCTTACATGGAATAAGCATATTGAAAATGCAGAAGGAAAGGCCCGAAGACGACTAGGCATACTCAGAAAATTAGCAGGTACCAACTGGGGAGCAAATGAACGAAATCTAAAGAAGATTTATAATGGAGTAATAAGACCACACTTAGAGTTTAGCTCAGCAGCATGGTCATCAGCTGCTAACTCACATCTGCAGTCTTTGGACAAGGTGCAAAATCAAGCTCTCAGGCTCATTACAGGAGCCATGAAAACTACACCAATAACAGAGATGCAGAAGGTTGCTGGATTACAGACACTGTCCCATAGAAGAAACACAAAAACCATGATCCAGATGGAAAAGTACTACAGTATGCCAATGCACCCAATGAAGGCAAGACTAGATGATCTGGCATTGGGACGTCTAAAGCGTAGCAGCTTTGTGCATCGGGGAAAAAGACTTATAAGACAGCATCAAGAAGACCTATCCATGAAGACAACACCACTGAAGCCCACCCTATACCCTGTACCATGGGAGCAGGCCAGCAGTGCCCTCCAAATTAATACATCAGTCAGTGGTCTCACAAGTGGATATGAGTATAATGATCTGCAAAAACGAACTGCTACATTGAGTATGATCCAAGAAAGCTATCCCGATCAATCACGGATACATGCCTATACAGATGGATCAGCAACTAATGCTGTTAGGAATGGAGGTGCCGGTATCTTTATCTCATATCCTGACAACCACTATGAGACTAGGCACATTCCCACTGGTAAATTCTGTTCCAACTATACAGCTGAGGTTCAAGCTCTAGAGCCAGCTGCAAATATGATTTATAACACCAACTCTGACTGCCACCAGGTAGTCATCCTCACAGATGCACTGTCTGTCCTGCAAGCTCTCAAGGGTGGTAAACTCCCGCATCTGAGAAATGAACTAAACAAGGTAGCTGCCAAAAAGAGAACCATACTTCAGTGGGTACCATCTCATTGTGGTGTACCCGGAAATGAAAAGGCAGATAAACTTGCAAAAAAGGGAGGAGAATGTGAACAAGAAGATAATGAAGTCACATACTTTGAGAAAAAGAGAGCTATCCAGACTATCAGAAGAGAACAGAACCAACCCAAAGACGACTATCACAGTCTCGACCGGCAGGGACAGATAACTATTTTTCGACTCAGGACAGGGCATAACAAACTGAATAAACACATGCACAAGCTACGATTGTCTGCTTCACCACTGTGCACATGTGGATTAAACGAACAAACTGCTGAGCATGTTCTACAGGACTGTCCTCTGTATGACCAGTTAAGAAAGATATACTGGCCCAATGACTCAACACTAAACTCAAAGCTATATGGAGTTAAAGAGGAACTTCAAACAACAGTCGAATTCATCATGAGAACTCGTCTGACGGTGTAATCATCAAAGATGCGATCGCAAGAAGAAGAAGAAGAATTACATACATCATACCAAATCAGAGTAGCATTTGTCCTCCTAGAGAGTGTGCTGTGACAAATGCATGTTTTTTTCACAAAAGGTGTAATAAAATCATGAAGAGAATAGTGATGACCTAAGCTATATTCAACCTGAGACAAATACTAACATCTGAACAGATAACTCACAAATGAGTCATCATGTGTTATATATACTTTTCATTACTGTATGGTGTAGAAACATGGACAAGAGCAAGCAGTTGGAACAAAGATTTGAGGCTTTTGAGATGTGGATGTATGGAAAAATGGGGTGCATCTCATGGGAAGAGAAGAAAACAAATACAGACATCACAGGAAAGCTAGCAACGAAAAGAAGATTAATGAAGGAGATTCAAGTTAGCTACAATGTTTTGGCTGTATAAAAAGACAACACCTTGCTGAAAACTGTAATGGAAGGAAGAGTTGATGGCAAATGTGCAAGAGGAAGAAAGCACTATAAGGGGGAAGATAACATCAAGAAATGGACAGGCTGAGTCTGCCAGGTGTACCATCAGTACAAGAGACAGAAATAGTTGGAGATTCGCTGCCGCCAACCTTCGATGTGGAGATGGTATCTAATGATGATAATATCTGTTTGCACATCCTTAAAGTTTTAGGAACTTGATGTACATCTTCCAGATCTGTACTGTTGGGCATCTTCCAGATCTGTACTGTTGTACATCTTCCAGATCTGTACTGTTGTACATCTTCCAGATCTGTACTGTTGTACATCTTCCAGATCTGTACTGTTGTACATCTTCCAGATCTATACTGTTGTACATCTTCCAGATCTGTACTGATGTACATCTTCCAGATCTGTACTGTTGTACATCTTCCAGATCTGTACTGTTGTACATCTTCCAGATCTGTACTGTTGGGCTTGTATATTGCATACATTGGCTTATGTAACCCTCTACTTTTATCTTGCAGGTACTCATGATGACCACCTTCAAAATGCAGGGAGCTGTCTATGAAGTGGACCTATCCTGCATACCCATGCCAGATGCCTTAGATGATAACTATGTGTCTGTGAGGGACATTTTAATCTTCTTGGAGCTGGCTCGATTCAGGACTTACAGTGATGCTGCCACTAACACGTCTGCCCCCCCTGCGTATCCGAAGGTTGATTTCATCAAGGTTGGTTTCTGATTCTTACGTCTTAATGTACATTTCCTTCTAGAGCAGCAGGAGTCACCCCAGGAGCAGTGTGGATCTGCTTTAGAAACAATGAGCTATCTAAACATTTACCTTGATTAACTCTTTGACTCCAGACCAACGCTCTGAGCATTGCAAAATTCAACACACCGTGCCAGCGCAACGCTCAGAGCGTTGTTTTTAGTTTATCACGAATAAACCCCAAAAATCGCCTGTTTAAAGCAGTTCATATTTTAAAACTTGTAGAATGACTTCCACTACTATTTAAACAACTAATTTTACTGTAGTTAACAGCACATGTGCGTGTTTTGATGTTTTTATCACAATTTGTGTGACGATTCGCAAGTTTGCGTTTTTCGTTGTTATTGCTAGAGAAATATGTCACGCTTTATATTTACATTTTCTAAGTCTCCTAAGCAAATAATTGTGTCAAACTACTTTGAAACATTGCTGACATTGATGATGATTGTTTGGTAGTCACAGTTTGTTGTCAAAATACGGAATCTGTGCAGAAAAGCTAGACACGTTAGATTTAGTTGATGAGTGGGCGTAGTAATATTCTGGCCGATCATAAAGCAACAAAACTAGACCTACCATAACATTTAATCGTTAGTCCTAGGTAGAAGATGAAGCTAGGGATACAATTAAAACATTAAACAAGTGTAAAAAAGTTTTTATATGGTGTTATTCTTCTTTATTTGTTTGAAAATTACGTAATGCACGATTGCATAACTTATTTTTTTCTTACAAGGGACCACAGTAAAAACTGGTGTGAATAACACTAAATTTACTAATTGTGGCCATAAGCAATGTTTTCTTTTACTTTGTATATGTATTAACTTGATGTTTGAAGACTAAAAAGAAAGTTTTATTGTCTACAACAGTAATTTGTCTTTGATAAGATTGTATTCTACAGTTAACTTTTTAGTGTTTTTCAATTTTACATGCAAAATGTTTTAACCTTTAGCACGCTGCATAAAAATTCAGAAAACTTGCCCAACACCTGCATTCTTTTTCACAACGCCCCATTTTTATAGTGGGTGACTTGTAAATTCTATAGTTTTTTTGTTTTTTGGTCAATTGCTCTAATTTTTAGATTGTATAGAAATGAATGAATGATGAATCTGATGATATAAAATTTGTTTGTGTACATGTTAGATGTGATAGGAAGAGAGGAAAGGAAAGATGAAAAAAAAACGAAAAAAATTGAAAAAAAATAAAAAAAAATTTTTTTTTAAATTTTAAAATTTAAAAAAAAAATTAAAAAAATGACCAACGAACAAAGAGTCCATATCCCTTGCATCTCAATGAAAGTCATTTGACCAATAGAGCAATACAAATCAAATGACGATCTTTTCGTTACACCCATCATCAGTAGCAAAGCAACAAACTCCCTAGCCAGCCGTGACATTCGGCCGTAATCCTATTTTTTTCCGATATTCCTAATCCTAACCCCGAAAATTATACATACTTGAAAGGCCATTTTTCTTTCGTTTCCATCTCAGCCATCAAACATATTCTGAGAACCGATTTCAGCGCTTATAAAGACAAAAATTGCATCCCCACCGCATGGCGTCAGAATCCAATAAAATTAGAGCGAAATGGCCGCGTGTCTGATGCCGATTCATTTCGATTTAAAAAATTTACAAAAAATAAACGCGGATACACCCATCATTTTTTTAAGATCGGAAACGGAAGCTAACTCTCTTGCAAATAAAATTACAACTTAACATCCGGGGTTGAAAATCACGTGTACACAAGTCCTCATGCTAGAAACGGTGACAGCCGCAAGGCGACTAATCTCGCCTCCAGCTGGCAGAACATAGGTTGCGTTCGGCGAGATGTCTCGCCGGCAGTGTGCTAAAGGTTAAGTATACTGAACACACTTGTGTTAATACTACCAAAGACGTTATATATTACAGTTCTCTATCCATTTCCCTACAGTTTGGTATATAATAAGTACATGTACACAGAAAAAGATTAACATAAAATTTACTAAAACACAGTACACTTCACCGTTTAGAATTCTTAAAAAAATAATAATGGCACAGGGTGGAAAAAAAATTATGGAGTCAAAGAGTTAAATGATGCCTGTTTTCAGTTTTCAGAGTGTTTTGGAATAAACACACCTTATATGTAACTTGTATCTCTGCCAGATGATCTACTTCCTTCAGTTCCATCAACAGATTGTTGAAAAATTCAAACTAAATTATACTATACTGAATGTTAACTTCAAAAAATAGATTACATTCCTATCTCCTGCAGTTGATGATTAACGTAATTTTAATAGCTAACTCGTGAGTTTTCATTAGGAACATGGATAAAGTAGCATTAATCCTAGACATGCTGTGCTTTTAACCAGTTGGAGAGGGCTAGTCAGAAATTTCTGTAGCTTTAAAATTCTTCCCTTTCTTACTCCGTCACCTAGATATCTACAAAATTATCCTCTGTGATGTTCCGATAGATTGGGATCTACCTTTTGTTGACCCAGTTTCTAGAGGGTCATTCTTATAATGGTTGTCCTTTTTTCTTCTTTCATACCTTTCCTTCTACTGGGTCATCCACTCTGATGATTGTCATTCTTCATATTTCATTTCCAGTTGAGGCTCCTGATGTTACTCCTTATATATATTTAATACACTAGGTCAGAACATATCTTGGGTTGTTGTTTTATTTTTAAATGAACATCTTTCTTACACTTTCTTTCTGTATATGTGCTTGTTACACTCTGTGAGACTTTTCACATTCCTATTTATATCATCGTCATTGTCTTTCAGCCCCCTTTGAAGCATAAACAGGCCTTAAACTATTTCATGCAAGGAAATTTCTATCTGTTGCCATCCACTCAACGTCTGCCCATACCTCTTTTATCCCTTTTAATTATGTCTTTAATTTCCTTCTACATATTTTTTAGGTTTCCCTCTTGGGGTTTTTTTTTTTTTGGCAACCCTTATGTCGCTGGTTTCTGTAGCAGTTTCTTTTGCTTGATGAGGTTGCCAGTCTTATGTACAACCTCATATTAGTTTGCCAGTCTTATGTACAACCTCATATTAGTTGCCCTTATGATGTGCTGACAGGGAAGAGACTATATGTGGGGTTGCGGTTTATATTGCTATTTTCCATATTATGTTCATTTGCTCAGTTATGTCTAGGAGTAATAATTATATTGTCCACACGGTTCATAACAACCACCACAAGAACTCAGTAACAGTATTTCCAACGTTCCAACTCAACGATAAAAATATCGACTTGAAAGCTCCATCTACATTCCAACATTTATATCATACCTAGACTACACATCTCAACGTGGCATTGAAAAGTAGGTTAATTTAATTAAATTCCACATTCCATAGGAGAAATACATGATCCATTTTCATTTGTTTATTCCATATTCAAACACATAGATGTCTTACAGAACATTATCCATTGAACACTCTCCAAATATCTACCGTCTGGTGGAGGACATATGCGAACCCATCAGGGTAAACAATAACACTCCTTGTAACTATCTCAAACATTCACACGTCATCTGTAAAGTACACACAGCGACAATCCACAATAGTACCGCACCATACTCATGGTCAATCATCTAACATGTGGCGTGCAAAAGCCAGTGCCACACTGTTCTCTCTACATCTCTTTGTAGGCCCCTGAAAATCATAAAATCTGATGAGAAACAAGGCAGATTTTTTTACATTTTCTGTGTGCTAGAAATACAACAAAATACAGGAATGTGATCCGCAAATTGTGTGTGTAAGAGGGATGTAACAATTGTAAAACTCTGCACAAAGAGATAAGAAACATTTTTGCGCGTTCCCAAGAGCAAAGGTGCCACAGTGTTGGCTAGCAGAATCGTCCCTGACGGAAGACATATATAAAGAAGCAGTAAGGGATTTTTTAAAAAAAGCAAACAAATTGTAAATTCTCTTATCACAGAATTAGGCTGCCTGATACAGGATTGATTGTGCATAGAAACATTGGTAGCTATGTCCACAAAAGGAAAAAAAAACACTTCATTTCCAAGTGCCAGGCTGTTATATCTCTCCACAGATCTTCATCTTAAATGTTTTCCATCACTTCTGACTGATTTCTTCCCATCCATCGTTCATAGTGTTGTCTTTTCTGTTGTTTTCCTGTTCTTCCTTTGCCCTCTTTTTTTCCCCCCAGTTGTTGCAAAGTTGTCAAGTACTCCTCTTTCTCATCACATCCTTCTTATTTTTATGGTTATATTTTTTTTTGCTCATTAACTCTTCTCAGACATTTTTCCCTTTGTTATTTTAATCGTTGATGGGATTCTTAATATTCATCTTAGGAACTGCAGGTATGTTGGCTCCAGCGATTTTTCTCTCTTCCTTTTTAAAAAAAAACAACTGAATTGATGTTTGTGATCTGCCCCCATCTTCTATATCCCTTTATATTATAAGTTTTGTCTCCAAGTCCCTTCTCCTTGCCGTTGTCTTTCTGTATTTCTCTTAGCCCCGCGGCTCTAGAATAAGGATTGCCCTGTAATGCTATCAGCTTTTTTTTTTTTTTAATGTGTGTCTTATCCATTGCTAACATTTTTTTCCTCACCTAATGTTTTGCTAGTGTTTGCCTGGTTGGGTGGTCTGTCGTAACAGTTTTTATTCTTCTGATCTGCACAGTCATCCATCTGTGAAAATCTGTTCACCTCTTTGTTGTTGTTCACCATGTTTCAGAGCCATACTATGTATCTATTCCCTGACATTTGAGTTGAAGATTCTTATTTGTTTGCTGGGCTTGATTTATTTTGATTTCCGTATATTTCCCAGTTCAACAAAAGCTCATCTGGATTTTTGCATTCTTATCGGCAAAAAATACATTCGTTCATTTTCCATTTTTGCATCCTGTGGAGCCACCAATGCAGCAGGTTTCTGGTAAAAGCATTTACTCATGTAGCTATGTTTGTGCAGCATTTTGTTTTACATGATGAGGGTTGCAGTCGCCCCCCCCCCCCCCCTTTTTTTTGGCACTATTGTTGCAAAAAAAAAGTACACACTATCTTATTATTCCTTTCCAGCCAACATCTGTGAAAAATGGCACAACAGCAGACGTCTTTGTGACTCAAGTGACCTCTCCTTGGGATCTCCACCTGGTATGCACTGGAGAGGAGCATGACTACTACTTGACCATGCATGATGAGATGCAGCAGATGTATAGCAAAGATCTCTGCAACATCTACTCTTTGTTTTACCCACGTGCTGACATGGTGTGTGCAGCGAAAGGAGACGATGATGAATGGCACCGTGCAAAGGTCATGTCTAGTCCCACACATAAGCAGGTAGGTTGTTATCTGTTTTCGAAGTTAGAATTGTTCAAATTGTAAGAAAATTTACACTGGTGGGGAATTTTAGGACTGAGTAAATGTAAAATATCACGGCAGTACTATTTTATGGTTCTGGAGCACGGAGAGCAACAAAAACTGCAATCAGGACATTCTGGATTTTCATAAATGGGTGCTTGCATAGCATCTCTTCTTCTTCTTCTTCCGTCCTTAGCCGTCGACCGACCAAGCAGTCTGTGGCCATTACGCCTTGTGGCCAGAAATTATCCGTTGTTCCGTTACGCCTAAAGGCGTTTATTGGTACAACAGAATATTAATTGTTGTTTCCGTAATCAATGTGACTAGCAAGCGGATGATCAGTCCGCTGTGCCCGAACTTGCCCTCGTGTGTACTCTCCTTTTACCGCTATAAAACCACTACGTTACCGAGACGTCAGTCCAGCCAAAATTTTCTCTGGACTGAAGGTCCGCGAAAAAGAGCAATCTGGTACGGGCACAGCACCCTTCGCTGCCTCCGCTATGCTGGGAGGACCTGGCAACCGGGACCACACACAGCCTTGAGAGGACAAAGATCGCCTGAGGCAGTTGCATAGCATAGAAGGATTGAAATAGTATGACGAGATCACTTCTGTGGAACTGGTGACAAGAACCAAATAGGTGCCAGTTGATCATGAGGTGAGCAGAAGATACTGGCAATGGATAGGACACACATTGTTGAAACCTATTGTTAGCATTACAATGCAGTCCTTGTTCTGGAATCCCCAGGGTGAGAGAGGTAGTGGGAGACCAAAAAACACACGGGAAAGACAGCTGAAGACAAATAAAAGGTATAAAGAAGACAGAAAGATCTTGAATGGATGGTACAGCACAGAAGGACATGAAATGAATGTTTTGAAGGCCTAAGCTTCTTTGGGAGCTGAAGGGTTAATGACGGTGATGCTGAAATATAGAGTTGTGGTTTATGAATGGCAAACTCGAGATAGATAAATGGCACACACTTGTAATGCTTTATACCTGTGAAGTGATATTAAACTAAAGACTGCATTAACTGATTCTTGTGCACTAATGTGACAGATATTTTGGTTTGTCTTGTTTACTCTTGAAATTTTTTTAGGTGACTGTCACTTTTGTAGACCTGGGCAAAACTCAGACTATCCATTATGATCATCTGAAGAAACTGCACAGTAGCTTCATCAAGTTGCCCATTCAGGTGAGGAATATTGCTCATGTTTTTCTGCTTGCTTGCCCATGTAGAAAATAGGAGTGACAGTTTTTTTAGTTTGGTTCTTAAAGTTTAGGAAGTTAGATCACATGTCCCTATCATTTCCTGTTTATGTTCTCTTGTCTCATTGCTATGACTCAGATGTTTGATGTATTTAAAAACTTAGCGAACATGGATTCGTGCTTTTGCAAAACCTGGAGACAAAATTTGGGACAGTATTTTCAGGTAGTTTCTAACCTGTTTTTTTTTTTATAGAATGCTGCAATGCATGTAGTTTTGGATTTTAAAGGCTTTCCCACAGGTCTTGTAAACCACCAGAATATTTGTCCGCCAATGGTGAATAAGGACACATCAGACTGCTAGCATAGGTGCATGAAGTATGGTGGAAGACACTCAAATTATATTTCTAGCAAATACAGAAACGAGTGGGAAGCAGAGCATCCAGGCCAACAAAAAAAGAATGCTTATTACCAGCTTAACAGAAATCAACAAGTGGTTACCTTCAGAGTCTGCACATGCCACAACAAATTGAAATACCAACTACATTCTCCGGGGACCTGATGGTCTTTTATATTTGGACGTGCGCCCTAATATAACCGACTAGGTTGAACGGGACGCGTCTCGCCAAAACGAGGCAAAATTTTATATAAAAAATACCAACTATTCAACAAGTTAAAGATAGGAACTACCGATGAATGTAGCTGTGGCACCGATAAAATGACAGCAGAAATGCCAAATATTTGAAGAACAGAGAAAGCATCGTTGGCCAAGACCAATACCGCTCCTGGACAAACTCTATGGAGATACCAACGCCTTAGACAAACCACCGCTTTCTTTACCCTTATTTAAGTTGACAACCAAAAGTGTACTAAGAAAAAGAAGGATAAATAATGAAACTCCATAATTCGCCGTTTGTACGTCGGTCACATCTAAGGGATGCAGCTGTGGTAGAAAGTTAGACATTAATTGTATTATTTCTCTTATATGTACTCTCCCGAAAATAGTAACACTCAACGAATAAAAGTCTGTGAATTGTGCAACACAAAGTGAGTGACAGTGATATATGAATAAAATGTAAGTTTTTGATTGTAGAACCCAGTTTCATTTCGGAAATGGATTTAACTCATCATTTTGTTAAAAATAACCTTAAAATGTAAGTTTTTGATTGTTTCTTCAAGACAAAATTTTAATTTAAAGTATTGCAGACTTATTGTTGGAGCTACTCGCTGGAAATGAAACGGTTTATTGGAGCATAGATACCATGATTTCCGATGATCCCAACAACGCAGTTGATTTCCCAACCGAGTTCCTTAACGAGCAGTGCCCATCAGGAATGCCACCGCATTTGCTGAAATTAAAGGTTGCTGCATGTATCATGCTATTGGGAAGTCTGAATGCAAAAAACGGACTATTGAATGGCACGCGTTTGGTCAAATAAATCTTTCATCAGAATTTCATTGATGCAGAAATTATCACTGGCAATAATAAGGGAAAACGAGTTTTAATTCCTCGCATTGACTTAGAACCAAGCGAGCGCAGTTTGCCATTTAGGATGCGACGTCGTCAATTCCCAGTGATTTTAGCATTTGCAATGACAATAAGGCGCAAGGACACTTTTTTGATCACGTAGGAGTTTTCCTTCCTGAACCTGTTTTCGGACACGGCCAGCTCTATGTCACCCTCACCCGAGGAACAAATCACGAAAACTTGAAAGTTTGTGTTAAAAACACTTTTTATCAGGGTACATTCTTTGAAACAAATTCACGCACTTTCACAAAAAATGTTGTCATCAAATAACTTTTATATTGAATTAACAAATATTTAAAAAATATATTACAGTTTTTGATTTACTTCCATCATTAATGACGGGTTATTGCTAGTATCTTATATTATTCTTATATGTTGATAATTTCTTGGGAAAAATTGGAACTCAACTTTTCTCCCTGTGAAACACATTTACCCCATTCTCTATTTGCAGAGAAGGGGTTCTACTTGCCTGAACCAGTCATAGAAACGTATTTTGTCAAACCATCCAGATTTTGGTTTGTTTTTACTTGAGCTCCTTTCTGGCCATTTACTGTTCCAAGTTTCCCAGTTTTCCTGCCTTGTATACTACATATTGATGAAGTTTTCTGCTAGCTGTCCTCACATGCTTGAGGCTTTGTGCTATCTTTAAGAAATTCCGCTTGCATTCCTGGTAATTTTGACTCATTGCTTCATTATCATCCTCATATAGGAAAACAATGAGGTTTCTTTGGCCAACCTGGCCTATTATTTGCTTGTATGGAGGAAACAAATTGGGTAACTGGCTACCACGCCAAAGATAAAAATGCTTGCAACGTACCAGATATAATCTTGCATGCTTGAAATATTTTATATTCAAAAGAACAAGGTAAATGTTCTAACCTCTGTTATAATGAGCTATAAAGATGGTTAACACAAGAGTAGAAAACGGTTTCTTGAAAAGGCTAACAAACCCGTGACTAGTTCTGCAACAAATAATATGAGGATTAAAAATGCCTAAGGACACATCTTATTTGAAAATAAAACATGGTGCTTTTTATTTAGAAATCGGGCTGTAATCTATGTTGAAATAAACTGGTTTGTGTGACTACATAAGCTTTAAAAAAATGACACCTAAAAGGTGTAGAAAGGAAAAATAATATTTAAATATCGTACATTTTTTAAATTAATCGAGTTACCCATGTCTGAATGTCCACATCTGAGGCTTGTTTACACTATGTTTCAAGGCCATCCCATGCCGTCTTGTGGATATTTGTCCTACAGCAGGACCAGCTAGTGAGTGGTCAGATGACGCCAAACTCTGGTGTCGTGATAATCTGACTGATGCCACTGGACAAGCTAGATTCATCAGGTAAGCATGCTGAATAACTTTGTTTGAAAATTGTGTGTCAAGTTAAGATGATAAAAGATGGGTTCTCTAGCTTTGTCTCGAGTCCTCCTTGGTCAATTTTTACAACATGCCTGGTTGCCTTTTCTTTGTATCACCCATCTGATGAAATGCGTGAATGAAAAATTATTGCTGCAGTTTTAACTCTAACAATTTTGCAGTGTGTTCATCTTTGCAAAATACTATTATTTTATATTTTAGTGATAAATTCTATAATTTTGTTCCCTTTGATTGTCACTGTTGCACTCTAAAAATTTTGCAGTATGTTCATCTTTGCATAATAATAATCATTTATATTTTAGTGATAAATTCTATAATATTGTTCCCTTTGATTGTCACTTGCGTATTTGTTATATTATGGGCCTAAATACTTATTTGTGTTCTTTGTTGGAAAAATTTTGATATTTGACACTTGTCGGTTCTTTCTTTCTTAAGAAGCGGTCAGGAAACACAAGTCGTGCTATGGTTAGAAAGCTGCGCCAGTGTGCCACAGACACAGAGCATCAATTCTGCGCTTGTAGAGTTCGGCCTTGCCCAGAGCACTGGGCCATCATCTGTCAAGGGTGCTGGGGAATCTCAAACTAGTTCAGATCGTGTTATATTTAAGGACAGTGATTATCATCCCAAGAGGGGTCAGTCCGAGGAAGTTACTGCCGTTTCTTCTTTGACAAAGAAACTGAACAAATCCTCCATATCTCCTCAGAAGAACCAACAGTCTGGTTCAAAGCAATTGAACAAATCGCCAGTGTCTACATCAAGTTATAAGCCACGGGCTAGTAAAACAGCTGGCTCCAGGGGACAGAAAGTTAGCAAGGTCCAGAAGTCGGCTGAAGAAAAACACAGGATTCAACAAGAAATTCACAAAGCTATGAGCACTGAAGGCTCACCCACAGTCCGGGAATCGGAGACCGTTTACATCGAAGTAGTCATATGTAATTACGTCTCTCCCTCGGAATTCTATGTTCAGGTACGTATTCATGTCATCATTCTCCTTATACATTTCTGAAGGAGCTTTTGACCATCTCTGTATTTTAACCTGCTTGTTAGGATCATCATCATATTTTCCTTTGTGCTCCTTACGGTGCATGGAACCATAACTGTAGCAGGTCCCCTTGCAGGTAGCCTGCACCAAGCAGTCGTGTGCTTTATTTCTGGTGGTTTCACATGATGGTTGCACAACTTGATATTAGTTAACTTGTACAATGTGCTTTATTTCTGGTGGTTTCGCATGATGGTTGCACAACTTGATATTAGTTAACTTGTACAATGTGCTTTATTTCTGGTGGTTTCGCATGATGGTTGCACAACTTGATATTAGTTAACTTGTACAACGTGCTTTATTTCTGGTGGTTTCACATGATGGTTGCACAACTTGATATTAGTTAACTTGTACAACGTGCTTTATTTCTGGTGGTTTCACATGATGGTTGCACAACTTGATATTAGTTAACTTGTACAACGTGCTTTATTTCTGGTGGTTTCACATGATGGTTGCACAACTTGATATTAGTTAACTTGTACACGTGCTTTATTTCTGGTGTCCAGTTTCACATGATGGTTGCACAACTTGATATTAGTTAACTTGTACAATGTGCTTTATTTCTGGTGGTTTCGCATGATGGTTGCACAACTTGATATTAGTTAACTTGTACAATGTGCTTTATTTCTGGTGGTTTCGCATGATGGTTGCACAACTTGATATTAGTTAACTTGTACAACGTGCTTTATTTCTGGTGGTTTCACATGATGGTTGCACAACTTGATATTAGTTAACTTGTACAACGTGCTTTATTTCTGGTGGTTTCACATGATGGTTGCACAACTTGATATTAGTTAACTTGTACAACGTGCTTTATTTCTGGTGGTTTCACATGATGGTTGCACAACTTGATATTAGTTAACTTGTACAACGTGCTTTATTTCTGGTGGTTTCACATGATGGTTGCACAACTTGATATTAGTTAACTTGTACAACGTGCTTTATTTCTGGTGGTTTCACATGATGGTTGCACAACTTGATATTAGTTAACTTGTACAACGTGCTTGAGTGTGCAGTAGTCATATTCTTTCTGTGTCTCATCAGAGACCCCAAAAGGCATTACACCGAGCCCCTTGTTAGGATGGTAGTACCAAAGCACTTCCTGTGCTCTAATTTTCAGTAGCAGTTTGCTTTATATGACAAGTGGCAGTGCCATGCACGACCTGCCATTAGCCACCTTTTATGATATGCCTGATGTAGCTCTGTGTGTGTTTTTATTTTTCATCTCAACTGAGATACCTCCCAACCTGGCATATAAATAACACTGAGTGTTTTCAAATACTGTTTAATCTTTCTTGTCATGAAGTTTTTTGTTTTGCATAATCATGTGGAGGAAACAGTAGAGGAGGGTTCCAAAGCTGGAACGTCA
Organism: Oreohelix idahoensis; assembly: GCA_024509875.1. Lineage (NCBI taxonomy): Eukaryota > Metazoa > Mollusca > Gastropoda > Stylommatophora > Oreohelicidae > Oreohelix > Oreohelix idahoensis. The sequence continues at coordinate 79,614 of JAMPIV010000351.1, forward strand.
TGGCAGGAGCTACGATCAGCCCAGAGTAGAAATTATTTCATTCATGCTTCTTATGGCAAGGGGCAACCACTGCAGCTGGTCTCCTTGCAGGAAACCTGCACCATGTGGTCTTGCAGCTGTAGTTTGTGGAGTAAGCTGTTATACATAATGAGATTGCCAGCCCTGTGCACAACCTGATGTATCAGTAGTCTTATTCTTTCCTCCAGGACACTAGGCATGACAAAGTAGCAGTTGTTGTTGAAAAAAACAGTAGCAGTTCTGTGTTCCTTCACAAGCAAAAAGAACATTTGATGATGATGAATGCAGTTCCTTTTAATTGTGGTAAGATATACAGTGCCAATGTTCTCCCTTGTGTATTCCCAGGTTCTGGATTCCCAGGAAGACCTGATAAAGCTTATGAAGAACATGCAAGACACATTTGCTGAATCCGAGCCTCCCCCACCCCGCAGCTGGTCCGTGAATGAATACTGTGCTGCAAAGTAAGTCACTATGTTTTAAAGCAGAGTCACTGAGAAAAACCATTTAACCATGTGCATGGTAATTCACAAAGAAATGAAACACTTTCAGAAATGTATGACTTTGTAACTAGGTTTCATATGAGCATGTAGTTTGAACCAGTTATCTTTATAATCTTACAAAAGCTCAATATGCACCCCACGTATCACATGGCGCATACGAATCCTGTAGTCTAAGTCATTCCAGATCCTTTGTAGCATCCAGTGGTTTGCAGTGTGGTTAACAGTATCTTACAATATAGGTAGTAGTATCTTACAGTGTGGTTAACAATGTTTTAATGTGGTTAACCTTTAGCACGCTGCGGTCGACATATGTCGACCGAGGGTAAGCACGCTGCGGTCGACATATGTCGACCGCAGCGTGCTACGTTTTTTAGCATTGGAATGTGTGTACACGTGATCTCACCCCCGGATGTTAAGTTTTAAACTTATCTGAGAGAGAGTTAGCTTCCGTTTCCGATCTTTTTAAGTAATGGGTGCATCCGCGTTTATTTTCTGTGCATTTTTTTATCGAAATGAATCGGCATCGAACACGGCCATTTTCGCTCTAATTTTATTAGATTCTGACGCCATGCGGTGGGGATGAGATTTTTGTCATTATAAGCACTAATATCGGTTCTCAGAATATGGTTGATGACAGAGATCGAAACGAAAGTGGAATGTCATTGCTAGTATGTAAAAGTTTAGGGGTTAGGATTAGATTTATCGGAAAGATTTAGGGTTACGGCCGAATGTCACTGCTGACATGGGCGTTTGTTGCTTTGCTACTGATGATGGGTGTAACGAAAAGATCGTCATTTGATTTGTATTGGTCAAATGACTTTCATTGAGATGCAAGAGATAATTTGGATATGGACACTTCGTTTGCTGGTTATTTTATTTATTTTTTTTTTTAAATTTTAAAATTAAAAAAAAATTCTTTTTTTATTTTTTACATTTTTTTATCGTTTTTTTCATCTTTCCTTTCCTCTCTTCCTATCACATCTAACATGTACACAAACAAATTTTATATCATCAGATTCACCATTCATTTATTTATATAAATTCCAAAAATTATAGCAATTGACCAAGAAACACAAAAACTATAGTCATTACAAGTCACCCACTATAAAAATGGGGCATTGTGAAAAAGAATGCAGCTGCAGGGGAAGTTTTCTGGAAGAGAATGCCGCGTGCTAAAGGTTAACTGTTTTACAGTGTGGTTAACAGTGTCTAACAATGTGGTTAACAGTGTCTTGTGTATAACAGTGTTTTACAATGTGGTTAATTAAACAGGTACTCTCTTGATGGCTTGTGGTACCGTGGTAACATCATGAGCAAAGTGTCTGATGAAGAATATGAAGTCGAGTATGTTGACTTTGGTAATGTAGATATGGTTAAAGTCTCCAACCTTCGACCCCTTCCACCAGAGTATGGTAGTAGGATGCCATGTGCAGCTGCCAGGTATATCAAATTTTCCATTGCTAGCTGTCTTAAATTTGTTTTTTAGTTTCATTCATTCATTTTCACCCGTGCTTACGGGGCATGGACCCACCACTATAGCTGGTCCCCTTGTAGGTCACGTCTGCACCAAGTATTCACATGCTCTTGTATCAGTCTTTTCTGTGACAATTTGTTTGACATGGTGAGGTTACCAGCCCTATACAACAACCTCATATTAACCATCTTGTGTGACATGCCTAAGGATGTAGTAATCCTGTTCTTTCATTGTTTCTTCACTAGTCGCCAGATAAAATGATGAGATTTCACAGCCTGTGGGTCTAAATATACTGTACACAGGGAGAAGTCAAGGACTGTGAGAATAGCAGATGATTGTAGATGGAACTTGGATATATGTCCCTACATGCATGTATCTATGCTGCAAAATAGAAACAAGTGAAGAAAGAGACTGATATCAAAATAAGAATACAGAACACAAGAGTAGCTTTCAGCATATTAGGAAAATTTGGAAATTGAAAGAAACTAAGTCCAGTACAAAAATGAGAGTTGTCAAGGAAGTTCAGTAGTCTGGCTCTGGAACATTGAGAACAACAAAAATGAGGGTTGTCAAGGAAGTTCAGTAGTTTGGCTCTGGAACATTGAGAACAACAAAAATGAGGGTTGTCAAGGAAGTTCAGTAATTTGGCTCTGGAACATTGAGAACAACAAAAATGAGGGTTGTCAAGGAAGTTCAATAGTTTGGCTCTGGAACATTGAGAACAACAAAAATGAGGGTTGTCAAGGAAGTTCAGTAGTTTGGCTCTGGAACATTGAGAACAACAAAAATGAGGGTTATCAAGGAAGTTCAGTAGTTTGGCTCTGGAACATTGAGAACAACAAAAATGAGGGTTGTCAAGGAAGTTCAGTAGTTTGGCTCTGGAACATTGAGAACAACAAAAATGAGGGTTGTCAAGGAAGTTCAGTAGTTTGGCTCTGGAACATTGAGAACAACAAAAATAAGGGTTGTCAAGGAAGTTCAGTAGTTTGGCTCTGGAACATTGAGAACAACAAAAATGAGGGTTGTCAAGGAAGTTCAGTAGTTTGGCTCTGGAACATTGAGAACAACAAAAATGAGGGTTGTCAAGGAAGTTCAGTAGTTTGGCTCTGGAACATTGAGAACAACAAAAATGAGGGTTGTCAAGGAAGTTCAGTAGTTTGGCTCTGGAACATTGAGAACAACAAAAATGAGGGTTGTCAAGGAAGTTCAGTAGTTTGGCTCTGGAACATTGAGAACAACAAAAATGAGGGTTGTCAAGGAAGTTCAGTAGTTTGGCTCTGGAACATTGAGAACAACAAAAATGAGGGTTATCAAGGAAGTTCAGTAGTTTGGCTCTGGAACATTGAGAACAACAAAAATGAGGGTTGTCAAGGAAGTTCAGTAGTTTGGGCCTGGAACATTGAGAACAACAAAAATGAGGGTTGTCAAGGAAGTTCAGTAGTTTGGCTCTGGAACATTGAGAACAACAAAAATGAGGGTTGTCAAGGAAGTTCAGTAGTTTGGCTCTGGAACATTGAGAACAACAAAAATGAGGGTTATCAAGGAAGTTCAGTAGTTTGGCTCTGGAACATTGAGAACAACAAAAATGAGGGTTGTCAAGGAAGTTCAGTAGTTTGGCTCTGGAACATTGAGACTAACAAAAATGATAACTAAGGAGTTCCAGACTTTCATAAATGGATGCTTTTGCAGAGTAGAAGGATTGAAGTGGTATGACAAGATGACCAACATGGAAGTGACAGAAATAACCAGACAAACACCAGTGAGATAAGGAGGGAGAATATGCTAGTACTGGATAGGATGAATATTGATGAAACTGACTGATAGCACTACGAGTGAGTCATTGCTCTGAAATCCCCCCCAGAGTAAGTAAAAATGCAGGAGTAAGTGACATGGGGACAGACATGAAGGGTTTTTTTAAAAGACATTAATTGACCTTGAGTGGATGGCACAGGACAGAAGGCTTGGTGTGAGTTTGTTGAAAGTCTGCTTCTCAGGGAGGTGAAGTGCCATGAATGGATAATAAATCATGGACAGTTAATAGTTTTTTTTATTCTATTAAAACTCTAATAGCATTCATATTTCAGGTGTGGAGCTTCAGTTTTTGTGTTGGCTCCAAAAACAATGGAAAATGTAAAGTTTCTTGTGTACATGCTATTTAGGGGGGGGGGGGGGGGGGGGGGGGGTAAGAGAAGAATCATTTTCTTGTTGTGTTCCAGTGTGTTTAAGCTTGCTTATTTGTTTTTCTTACTCTTTATGATGTCATACTCCCCCCTGCTTTCATGGGTAGTGAGATCGGATGCCTAGCCTTCTCGGATAATGGCGAAAAAAATCGAAGATCCCGTGTGCAAGTTGCGCACGTTAAAAATCCCTGGGCAGTTAGAAATCGTAAAGAGTAGGCCATAAGGCTGCTGCCCTGGCAAAAATTAAAAACCTACCCACCAAATATATTAATAGAATGTGTGATTCCTATATACACACATTGGGATTCTCACCGGTGCTACGGAGTTCGTGCACTGTTATGAGATCCTCCTTGTGTGATCTAAGGGAAGAGATTGGAGCGCTGAAGGAGTCCATGTGCAATGAAGATCGTCCTTAAAACCAAACCTTACATTTTTATTACATATTTGTATTTTCAAACATTTGGTTTGTTACATGATGTAATAGACTCTAGTTATAATTCTGGTATGCAGCTTGGTTAGAATTATTATTTCTGTTTAGGTGCCATCTTGCAGACTTACTGCCCGCTGGATCTATGGATATCAACAAATGGTCACAGACAGCAATTGAGTTTATGGCTTCTCTGCTGAAAAACAGGCAAGTAGTGGTTATTCTCCATGTCACATTTGGTGTTCTAAATCTGGCTGTTGTGTCAAAGTTTTGCTAGGCTGTATGCATATTGTGGCAACCTAGGCAGTAATTAAACTATATGTCACCACTCTAATTTTATTAATTGGTTTTATTTAAAAAACATAAAGCAGTATATTCTGTATCAAGATTTTTTTTTAATGAATGGTGTTGCTTCCTTGCATCATGTGAAGTGCAGATTTTATTCTCATACCAGTGGCAACCTGTTGAAAAGAAGTCGGGGGGGGGGGGGGGGGGGGGGGGGGGGGGGGGGGGTGTCCTTCCTCTCGTCAGCACTAAATTTCACTAATCATATGCCAACATTGAGCGTGTTTACATTTTTGGAAATGAAAAATATTCACACTTGTGACAATGTATTTACATTATCAGAGATTGAGAAATATTCACAATTACCGACAGTGTCAAACACATTGATCTAACACATACATTTTTCTTGCCCAGAATAATATACATTGACAAATACTTTTGACTTACAAAGCACTTATTCTCTACTGTCAGGTATAAACAACATAAAGTTATCACTAAACATTTCTTAGGAATGAAAAAATATGAATACTTGCACATATTGTTTGCCTGTACTTGTGGAAAAACTGAAATTGAAGTGATTTTACTTAAGTGTTAACCTTGATCTACCTCCCACAATTCTTTAACTCTTAGTATACGAGCGGCCTTTCATGACTACCATTACAGATTTTGCAATAAATAATTTATTTATAAAGATAACATAAGTGTTATATATCAAAATGTGAAGAAATGAAACCCCTATATCATGCACGTAACTAAATTGTTCAGTGGTTTTAAACATGCATTCAGCTATAAATTTTCGCTATTGACAAGGATCGATCATCGGCCTCTCTAGAAGGCCGCTCGTATACTAAGAGTTAAGTAGGTGTTGTATGGCTTTCTGGCTTCCCCTTGTTTGGATTGTTTATGGTGATAATTGTTTGCCTTCTCTTGGTTCTTACTTTCTTAGTCATTCATCTTCAACCCTGGGGTGTAGAGGTTTGCCAGAGGGATCACCATATTATTTTATTGGCTGTCTTCCTGCTGGCCTGGTTTCAATCTAGTCCTCTGTCCTTCAGAGACTCTCTAATGTTGTCCTCCCAGTGAACTCTAGGTCATCGGGGGGGGTCATCTGGTTCTTGGTTTCCCATACTTGTCATGGTAGCCGATCTTCTCTTGAACTGCAGACATGGTCAGACCATTGTAGTTGGGACTGTTCTACTCTGGACTGCAGTGGCTGGGTTTTGAGGTGTCGTCTGGTTGCGGACTGTCTCTTGTTACTTCAACCACCTTCCTCATTTCTGAGGTTTGGAGCTGGTTTTTGTGGGTTGAAGCCATTGTCCTTGGCTTGCATCCATAAGTCAAGACTGTGACAAAGGTGGAGCGGTATACAGCCATCTTCATCTTGTCAGTTTCTCTTTTGCTGAGGAATCCTCAATTTATGGCCTGAAAAAGTTTCCCAGCTACTTCTCTTCGGGTAGCCAACTCTTCTTTGATACCTCCTTCCAATCTATGACAGATCCACAATCCTTTAAGTAGGTTTCAGCTAGGTTTCTGGTTTCCCCTTATTTGGATTGTCAAGGGTCATAATTGTTTGCCTTTGCTTGGATCAAGGGATACAATTGTTTCCCATGCTTTGGTTGTCAAGGGAAGTAATTGTTTCCCTCTTGCTTGGATTTGATTTTTAATGATAGCCTCCCTAACATTAGCGAACATACTGAGAAAATTATATTTTCTTAGATGAAGTATAATACAAGGGGATTGACATAAGTCTTGGGCCTGACCATGAAGGAGTCGCAGGAGGAAGATGAAACTTGGCACATTTAAAGTTCATCATATTTGCACTGAATGTGTGAAGTACGCATTTGTTTCTTCAATGGGTTTTCCCGCTATGGTGCACAGCGCAATGTACCCTATTGACCGGATCTGCTGCTCCAAAGATTTGACAAAACAATGGAAAAGAAGGAGGCCAGAGCTGTGATAAAATTTATGATGTTTCAGGGGAAAACACCTACAGAAATACACAGGGAGATGGAACCAGTGTTTCGTGATTCTTGTCCTTCATATACTTCGGTTAAAAAAAACTGGTGTCAACAGTTTAAGTGCGGCCGCTCAAATGTTGCTGATCTGCCAAGATCTGGTAGACCAGCCTCAGTGTGCAACGATGAAAATGCAACAAGAGTGAAGAAAATCATTGACCAGGATCGAAAAATGACAATTGTGGAGATAGCTAGTAGAGTAAAACTAAATGAAAGAACAGATTATAGAATTTTACACAACAGACTGAACATGAGAAAAGTGTGTGCATGCTGGGTTCCGCGACTGTTGACACGTGAACAGAAGCAAACAAGGGTAAATTGCTGTCAACAGTTGCTCAAAAAGTGTCAGTCAAAAAAATTTTTGGAGACCATGGTGACAGTAGATGAGACTTGGGTACACCATTATGACCCCGAATCCAAAATTGCCAGCATGCAATGGAAAACCCCGGGCTCCCCAACACTTGTCAAGCCGAGAGCGCAGAAATCTGCAGGAAAAGCGATGCTGGCTGTTTTTTGAGACGGCAAAGGTGTCCTTTTGAAAGATTATCTGCCTCGTGGCAACACAGTTAATGGACAGTACTATGCAGATCTTCTCACCAAACTAAGAAAGGTTGTGACCAGGAAACGAGGGATAACGCGCACTCAAAATCTTCCTTTGCTTCAAGACAACGCGCCCTCTCACAAAGCACGGCTTGTGCAGCTAGCAGCCAACGATTTGAATATTGAAATTCTTCCACACTCACCATATTCTCCAGATTTGGCTCCATCATACTTTTTTCTATTCCCAAATCTTAAAAAACAGCTAAAAGGAAAACATTTTGACAGCGATGAAGAGGTTATACTGGCATGTGATGACTGGTTTAGTTTGAAAAATAGGGTGTTCTACTCCCAAGGTCTTTTCAAGGTCAAGCAGAGATGGCAGAAGTGTGTCAATTCAGACGGTGGCTATATTGAAAAGGAATAAACACTACAAAATTTCAGCTCTCTGTGACATGTCCTTCATGGTCAGGCCCAAGACTTGTGTCAATCCCCTTGTACCTTGGCTAATGCCTAACCATGTTTCAAATACAATTTTTTGTTGCATTCATGAAAGTTGTGTTTGTTCCATTAGGAAATTGTACATCAAACAAGAGGGAGACCCTACAGGGATGGGTTTACCTGTTGACCTCATTATGGAGGAAGAAATTCCAGAGTCTGCCTTTGAGCCCAGTAGTCAGACTTATCACTCAGTACGAAGGGCAATAATTAACAATGGATTGGCCATGCCCACCAAGAAACATCCTGTTCCATCATCGCCAGACAGTCCTGGGATTAACCCATTCCAGAGATTTATATTTGAGGTGGGTCTGTAATCCTGTTTTTTTTTTGGGGGGGGGGTGTGACATCTTCATAATGTAAAACAAATTAATACACAAACCACCACCGCTACAAGAGCGCAGTGACATTTTGGTGCATGTGGGGGACCAATGCAATAATGGCTGCATGCTCGGTAAGGGGGAAATGAGGATGATGTACTCCTGGGAAGATTGAAGTTACGCTCTTCATGGATCACATGGTCTTCGTGCAAGCCCTTATCACTTCCCGTTTTGGTCCACAGATGGAACCACTACTGCAGATCTCCCAATCCTTTGGTATGGTCTTGTTGCACCATGCTGCCTGTAGGACTCTTAAGAGTAATAGGTCGCCTGATGCTCCCATGTACTTAACCATTTCTGGTGTTATACCATCATGCCCTGCTGCTTTGCCCATCTTGATTTTCTCCAGTGCTGCCTTCAGTTCTTCCATCTTTATGTCATCTTCACCACTATTGGTTTTTTTCTTCTGTGCTAGTGGTTATCATTTCTGATGCTTGACCTTGCTCACCATTCAAGAGTTCTGAGAAATATTCTTTCCATCTTTCCATTACTTCCTTCGGGGCAGTAAGCTATTTGCCTTGCTTGTCCTTCATAAATTTGAGAGGGCATTGTTTTTCCTTCCTCATGTTCTTTAGGGTCTTATAGAACAATTTCTGGTTTTCTTGCGCATCTTTTTCTAGCTTTTCTCCAAATTCTTCCCAGGACTTCCGTTTTGCTGCTAGCACCTTGTTCTTTGCTTCTGTTCTGAGTGTCACATATTCTCTATATTTCTCCATTTGTCTTGCTGTGTTTTTAGCTCCTATGCATTGTTTCCATGCCATTTTCTTCTCTCTTATTTTCTCTTTGACTTCCTCTGTCCACCAAAGTGTCCTCTTTCTCTTGTTCCCAAGTCGGACTTCACCACATGCTTCTGCAGCAGCTGTCTTTATGATGTCCTTCCAAGTCATCAGGTTGTTCTTCTGTGTTGCTCACCGCTGCAGCAATAAGCCCCTGATATCTGGTCTTAATTTCTGGCTCTCTCAGCTTGTAGGTTTTAATTCTCATTTCTCCCGTTCGTTTACTTAGTTTCTTGCGGGATGTTGGGCAGTTCCTAGGCTGAGCAACTCTTTCAGTTGTTCTTTTGATTGTAAGCAGGTAGTGATCACTTCCAATCTCTGGCCCCCTCCAGACTCTAGCATCCCGGACACATTTGAATGAGCTCCTCCTAACAATGGCATAGTCGATCACTGACTTCTCATTCTTTGTTGGTTCACATCTAGTGTATGCGCTTATGGGGGAACTTTGTAATGATCAGATTCTGCTCATTGCAGAATCTTAGGAGTTGCTTTCCATACAGGAATCACATTCTATAAATATTTTTGTCGTGGTTTTAATATATGAAAATTGAATATATGCAAGGGCTATGCCAGTTAGACTTAGCTCCCTTAAGGCGTACGCAATTATTGTAGGTTGTGAAACACTGCCTTGTGGCAAGTAAAAATTAACCTTTGATGTTAAAAATGTTTGAACAGAAGTTTTGCAATGGTTCCTTACGTGCTTAATGTCTTTGTTCTTTCTGTGCATTCTTTCATTACCCTTTCTTTCTTTTTATTTATTTTTTTTTTCTTCTTCAGAAAACTCATATAGAAATATAATTTAGTGATCATTTCATCTTTTTTTTTTTTTAAGCGCCACACCTGCACATTTTGTATTTCCCGATTGTTTAGCTGTTAAATAAATGTTGTAATAAGATTTGTATAGAAAGCAAGAAAATTGTGTAGTTTATGTAGCTAAAACAGTATTCAAGACTATATTTAGGATATGAGATAAGTAAACAATTAGTCAGTCACTACCTTTAAGCCCCATGAGGAGCACAGGTCACCAACAAAAGCATGCCAGTCCCTCCTGTCAGGTGACATCTATGGAAGGTCTTCCCATTGTCTTTGTTATGACTTTCATGTCTGTGTCCAGTCTTGTCTCTGTGTATTGTTTGGCCTTCCTCTATTTCTTTTCCCCTGGGGGATTACAAAAATGGGAACTGCCTTGTGATGATTATTTTTTTTTTTAACGTGTCCATGGTGGGGTTTTTGTGGGATGTGGTAGCTGGCCCCATGCCCAACCCTCCGTAGTTGCCTTTTTCAACATGCCTGGCATGTTACGGTGTTACTATTATTTGCTTGCCTTTCATGCCCTGGGAGCACACAGGCTTGGTCTGTAACAAAATTTAATCAAGAAGTTGTTCGTAAAAATAATAATAAAAACATGTTAAAAAAAAATTACTTGCTGATATAAAAGTAATGAATATGACCTAATAATAAAAAAAGACTGTTGAAATTTCTTGTTGCCGATGTTGACATTAACAGAATGAAAATAGTTCAGGAAGCAGTCAGTGTCAAGTGGTGCTGGATGACAGCAGAGATGTCGACAAACATTCAGTACCAAATGTCACCCCAGACAGTTCTCAGGCTGCAGCTGTTGTAGAGAAAGAAGAACAAAGCAGGGATGCTGTTCTGGAAAGAACAGAACCACACCAGGTATGAGAATACCTTAATTAAAAACATGCAGTTAATATTTGTCTGTAAGCGGTTATTGAAATTAGTTTGGTTTATAATGTATTGCTGTATTTCAATTTGGCAATGTTGTTATAGTGCCATTAAAAAAAAAACAAAGAAACTGAAAGTTACACCGGCAGATCTATGTCCATGTGGGGAAGACAAACGGTAGAACATGTCCTCCTAGACTGTCAGCTCTATGAGAGGAGTATGGTGACAGCATAGCATTCTCCAACCCAGATGAGGGAGAAACTGTATGGTGATGAGAGAAGCCTGAGGCAGGCTGCCAACTCTATTAGAGATAGATGTGATTATTTGAGTGCGAACGAAGAAGCAGAAATAAAAGGAGATACTTTTCTTGACACTTGGTCCCGAGTCCCTTCTAATTCTATTGCCCTGAAGATTCCAGAAGAGTTTTTTTTTTTTTTTTTCGTACGCCCGCTAATACTCGAGGCGAAATCTCAGGTTATATAAATACCGTAAAACGGGGGAACTTTGGCATTTTGGGGTAACTTTGAGCCACTCTTGGGACAAAATAATATCTTTATATAATTTTCCACAGATGCAGGAAAATTAAATTGAACGAGTATAATCATAATCTATAATCATTTTTCTTTTAAGTTACGAAATTTAGTGCTGATCATGACATTTACAGCAGAACTAGACTAAATCCAAGATGGTTGCTTAAATCAGCATGGTTTAGTACAGTCCCTACTTTCTATTCTATCAACACTTAAATTATCAGTAAATTGGGTAAAATGTAGTAAATTACCTTTCTGAAATACTCTTTGTAAGCTGTGAATATGCTATTTTAATTAAATACACATTGTTCTAGATTTATCACAGTGGCCGTTGATACCTCTGATTGTGAGTCATTTTGGGGTAAAAATGGCCACTGGTCAAAGTAACCCCAGAAATCCATCTTGCATTAATTGATTGCTGCTTTTGCTCTGTTGGCTATGCTATAGGTCTAGCAGGGTACAAAAGAGTGTATTTTTTCGGTGTATCAGTTCTTCTAAAATTGATTTTCTTTTTGTTTTGCAAGATGAATTTGATACTGGTACCGATCTAATATTTTTGCCATTTCAATTATTAATGATTTACCTTGTAACAATATGCCGAGACACTACAAGTCAAAATCATGCGCTCAAAAATACGCATCATGTCTGAATGATGTTCTAGAAAGGGCCTTAAATGGATTAAAGAAGGGTAAGAGTCAGAGAGAAGTGTGTGTGGAACTGAACATCCCTCGAAGTACTCTTCAAAATCGAATCAGAAAGGGATAGCCGATGAAGCCAGGGAGACCTCCTGTGTTCACTGAGCAGGAGGAAAGGGCCATCGTTGACCATCTCGTCGTTAATTCCGACTGGGGTTTTCCTTTTGATAATGTGGAAATAACAATGCTCATGTTAAAGACTACCTGGATAGACAGGGGAGGAATGAATACAAGTTTAAGAACAATACTCCTGGCCCTGACTGGGGTAGAGGGCTTTCTGAAGAGACACAAAGACAGAATCAGTGCTCGATTGTGCCAAAATACCTCTCGGAAACGAGCAGCAATGAACAGACAATCTTTTAACAAAGTATTTTCAAAACCTCCAAGAGACATTGAATGGGGTTCCCCCTGAAAACATCATTAACTTTGATGAAACCAATTTGACTGATGACCCAGGAAGAAAGAAAGTAATGATGAAAAGAGGAAAGAAATATCCTGAGCTCGAAATCTGCAACTAGTTTGATGTTGGCAGGCACAGCAAGCGCTGAGCTCCTGAATGTGTATATTGTTTACAAAGCAGAAAGACTGGGACACCTGGATTCAAGGTGGGCCGAAAGGAACTCGTTATAACAGATCATGGTCAGGCTGGTTCAACAATGCATGTTTTCTTGATTGGTTTAAGACAGTTGCTCTTCCATACTGCTGCAGAAGATCAGGGAAGTGTGTTCTTTTGGGGGATAACCTCAGCTCCCATTTTTCCGAAGAAGTCCTGTAAAGAAAACAATATTGCATTTTGTTGTTTGCCTTCAAACTCAACTCACCTATGCCAGCCCCTTAACGTGGCCTACTTCAGGCCAATGAAAGGTCATTGGAGATGAATTCTCATTGCATACAAAGGACAAAAAGGAAAGAGGAACCAAACTGTCCAGAAAGATCAATTCCCTAGCCTCCTAAAGGAACTATTGACAAGTCGGGAAAAAGCCACAGCCACAAATTTGAAGGCAGGGTTTACAAAAACAGGAATCTGCCAAGTGAATCCTCAGCCAGTACTGCAGAGACTTCTCAATGAAACACCAGATGACTATGAAGCCATTAACACAGTCTCCTCCACATTCACAGACACACTCAAACGCCTGAGATATGGGGATGAGGAGCAGACCCAGTGTCGCTAAAATAAAGTGATTAGATGTGGACGCTCTATCTGCGGAACTCAAAACGAAAGAGATGATAAAGAAAGAAACAAAGACATGAAAGAAACAGATGGAGAGAGCAGCTCAAGTGATAATGATCAACGTCTGTGCTCGATGAGAGGCAGAAGAAATACTGAGGAAAGAGAAGAATGTGACAATGAGGAAAGAGAAGAAAGTGACTACTAGTATGAGGAAGATGTCATGTCGAGTGAGGATGAGTGGCTGCCTTCAAAAAAGAATCGAAACATCTTTGACAAGTTCACTCTGTAGTTCATTCAGCTATTTTTGCTTGTCCAAAAAGTCTTTGAAATGTCACTCTGTCGTTGAATAATCTGTTTCTGCTAGTTTTTAATTTTCATGTATTCTGTATCAGTTCATTTAGCAGATGTGAATAATTGGATACCGGTACCCATTACAAGCATTTTCAATCACCAGTATCATATCAGTGCATAAAATCTGAACCAATCATCAGTACCGTATCATAGTGCATAAAATCTGAACCATCTGATGCCTACCTTGATTTTCTGAACTGCATGACAATTTTTAAAAACTCCAATTGCTGTTATCTGCGAATTTTAATTGGGTGGCCAAAGTAGCCCCATTCCGGGGTAACAATGACCCCCTAATTTCAACAAACATTGAGAGAAAATGTCAATGGAAGTGTCCATTTTAAGTTGTCCTAGACATTTGTCAGCCCCTGGCCCTTGTTTATGTGAAATAAAATGTAATATAAGTGCATTTGTTACATGTTAGTTCCTTTGAGAAATTTAAAATTGGCCCAAAGTTCCTCAGGTTTACGGTAATTGTAAATGCTTAGAATTGACATAACCATCATTATTATTGCCCTTCCGTTCCCCAAGGAGCACATGCCCTCAACAAACTCATGCCGAGCCTTCCTGTCCCATGCCAGCAGCCTAAGATCTCTCCATCTCTGACTCCAGTCCATCTCTTCGTGACCCCCGTCCCCTGTTTCCCCTCCCAGGGACTCCAGAACAAGGAACGCCCCTCAGTGCCACCAACAAGCGTGTCCCACCCATCACTGGCTTCCTCCCACCCTCTCTTATTGTTAAAGTTTTGTGCATTACATTTTCTACAAGATGGCATAGATGGCCACATGCCCAACCCTGCTTAGTCGCCTTATAAGACACGCGTGCAGGTTACAGTGTTACTACAGGGTCTATAACCTTTTATCTGAAAACCAAAGTATTCTGATAATCAAAAGTTTATTTGGGTGATTTTTGACATTTTGGGCTATTTTTTAACGTAGATTTCATAATTTGGGCTTCTTTTTGAACGATTTGGGTGACATTTGAAAACTGAAAAAATCCGGTTTCCAAAACAAAACTGTCCCAGGGGAATTCAGATACGGGTTTACGGACCTGTAATCTTTGCTCCCCTCCCCTTTAAGGTCCTGGTAACACGTGCAAACATTTGATGCATGACAAATGTTTATTGTGTCTTTTATACATTTGATAAGTTTGTGTGATGTTTCAGGCTGCTACACTAAGTCTGCCGCCTTACCCGTTGCCCCCCATGCTCAACCCTCCTTAGTCACCTTTGATGACATACCTGGCAGGTGACAGCGTTACTATTCTTTACTCCGCTTTCAGCCCCAGTAATGTGGGCCGGTTTCACATTGCAAACTGAAATTTCTTAAAAGTGATAATTGGTTGTAATTTTTGGGAGATTCATGAAATTATTATTTTAATTATGGATGAAATGACACTGTAGCGGCACTAAAATTATATGGTAATTGATTGGGAGCAGTTAAGATTTTGATTCGTCAACTTGTTCTTTGTGATGAATACAGCATTCATCATCATTAGCCTTCTAGTTCTCAAGGAGCTTAGGCCTTCAGTAGTCTTATGCCAGGTTCTCCTGTACTGAGCTATATTCTCAATCTTTGAATGTCTTCCTGAACCCTTTCATTTGTGGCTGGGGTTCTCTTCTCTCTGAGTTATTTGGTCTTCATCTACCTCTCTGGATTCCAGGGTAAGGACAGTCTTGCATGTTGTCGACAGGTTTCCTCAGAGTGTGTCCGTTGTTCTTCTCATCTCTTATTCCATTGGCATTTGTCTAGTTCTTGTCAACAGGTTTCCTCAGAGTGTGTCCGATGTTCTTCTCATCTCTTATTCCATTGGCATTTGCCTATTTTGATATTACTGTCTGTCTGTCCAACATTCATTTTGTTTATATTTATGGATGAAATATTAGTTAACTTTCGCATGTGATGAAGACAATATAAATTATCAGTAATGTTTCCTAACAGGTCTCACCGGCAGTCAACGTAGAATGGCAGGTTGGACAGATATGTGTTGCTTTATTTCCTGATGATGGTCTTTGGTACCGAGCAGTGATACGAGAGATTAAGGATGGGAGATTCAGGGTAAGACACCAAAATATTTAAAAGAAAGCGATCTTCTGTCTTGTCCCTCTTTTGACTCCCTAGCGAGCATAAGTGGTGGTTGTTGCAGCAGTTTGTTTCACATGATGATGATGCAAGCCCATACACTATCCTGGGTTGTCTTTTTTTGACATGAATGGTAGAATGATGTTAATGTTTATTGTATTTTTAATAGTAATTAAGAAACTAGTTATAATTTACTGACAGCCTTGTGAAAGTTTGTAACTAGTAAGTGCACACACATTGGGAATTTCTCTGATAAGTTAAACATTTAAACAAACATACTCAGAGATGAAGAGTACAATAGCACTGGCAAAAGCAGCACTCAGTCAAATGAACATTATTTTGTGCAACAACTCTTTGTCAATGGAAGTGAGAGATACAATAGTTTACGTTGTACAGAGCCAATCCTGACATACACAAGTGAGTCATTGACATTGAAAATGTCTGTAGATGTATGCAAAAACTGGATTAACACATTAATTCATTCATTTTCAGAATTTACTTCTGTCCATGTTAAAAATTTGAATCATTGGGTCTCAAGGACTTTAGTGGCTTTCTATGGACATTATTTTTCTTTTGTTCAAGTTTTAATGTTACATTTTAAATAATAAATTCACTGTTTGCTAAATGTATATGCTTGTTTGAAGTTATGGATACGCCAGTCATTAATTGTAGATGAGAAGAAGGGGCAGGGGGTGGATAGAACACACTTTGAGAAACCTGTTATTAGCATTACCAGGCAGTCCTTGGAGACTCCAAGGTAGGAGAGATAAAAGTAGGCTAAAAACACTTGGTGAAGAGAACTGGAGACAAGAGATGAAACTTAAAAGGAAGACCTTGATCTGATGGCAAGTGATAGGAGAACACAGCAAGCATTTATGGAAGGCCTATGCTGGCTACCCAGGGAACTGAAGGAAGATGATGGTTACTTATAGCAGAGACAACCCGGCCTGCCGAAGACGGAGTGTGTTAGCTACGGCGCAGACACCGGGAAAAATTAGGACACACACGCTTTTGCGGTATGGAGTCATGCGACAATCTCGACTTACGTCATGGCGTCGCTCCTATCAGCTACAACCGGGGAGGAGCGGAGCCGGGCCCCTAGCCTCGAAAGGGCCCACCCAAGCAACCGGTGCCTTTGCCAACCAAATGGTCGGGGGAAGGCAAAGTAGAGCAACTGACCAACCAACCCACTATCTTACAGTGGCTCAATGGAATGCAGAAGGAGTGAGGAACAAGAAACCGGAGTTACAAGAATTCCTCAAGGAAAATAACATTGATATAATCTGCATCCAAGAAACTCACCTAAAAGATACCCAACGATTCTTTGTACGTGGATACCAATCCTTCCGCCAAGACAGGGCAAAAAGAACTAAGGGAGGAATTCTCACACTGATTAAAACCTCAATCCCAGCAGTAGAGACACACAGATCTGGTGAGGACGAACTTGAATACATAACAGTCCAACTACTGCTGCCCAGTGGAGATTTAATGATCACAAACTGCTACAGCCCTCCAACCACAACTCTGGAGCTACACAAAGTGAAGCTTGCAGCATCGAGACACCTCATTGTGGGTGACTTCAATAGCCACTCACCCAGCTGGGGCTATGACGCAACAGATCCAAGAGGAGAAGAGGTGGAAGATTGGATGGTAGAGAATAAACTAATTCTAATAAACCAACCAGAGGATAAGCCCACCTTCTATTCCAGAGTATGGAAAACAACGAGCACACCAGATCTTGCTATGGCTACAGATGACATACATCGACTCACCACCAGAACAGTAAATACTCAACTTGGGGGAAGTGACCATGTACCAGTCACATTACAGATATCTGAGATAAGAAGTGCAGGAGAAATCAATATGTCTCCTAGCTGGAATTTCAAAAATGCAAACTGGGGATTTTTTAAAGAACAAGCCGACAATTTCTGTCAGAACATTGCCCACTCAAATAACATCAATAAAAACATCTCCATTATCAGTGAGGCAATCATCCAAGCAGCAAAGAAGTCAATTCCACGAGGTAAACGACGAGACTACAAACCATACTGGAGTGACAACCTGGGAAAACTCCATAGTGAATTAAATAAAGCACGGGAAACTATGGAGCAAAATCCCACATTAGAGAACACACAGAGGCACAACAGCATAAAACAAGCTTTCAATGAACAAAAGAAAGCTGAAATCCAAAGGAGCTGGCATCAGAAGACCAGCAGTCTCAACATGGAAAAGGACTCAAGCAAGCTATGGAATCTGACAAGAGTGCTAAATGAAGAAACAACAACCAGCTACTGTAAGACTGTCATCAAGGAAAATGAAAAATACCACACAGGAAAGATGGCAGCAAACATCCTGGCAGATTTCTACAAGGAAGAAAGCACCACATCACTTTCACATGCACGGATCCAAGAAGTACGTAAGGAAGTAAAAGAAAAACTGAAGCACCAAAACCCAGATATCTGCATGAAGTCACCCCTTACTATGAGAGAACTCAGCGCTGCCATAACAAAACTAAAGAACAGAAAAGCTCCAGGAAAAGATGGCATCACAAATGATATGATCAAGAACCTTGGACCTGTAGCCAGGCACAAGCTCCTCCTAATCTTCAATCAGTCATGGAGTACTGGAAAATTTCCAGATCAATGGCGAGAAGCAATCATTGTTCCCATCAGAAAGAAACAAAAGGAGAAAACAAGCAGTCCAGCTACCGACCAGTTAGCCTACTGAGCTGTCTGGGTAAGGTAATGGAAAGAATGGTGAACTCAAGATTACTGAAACATCTGGAAAAAAACCATCTGCTTGATAACACACAGTCAGCATTTAGGAAAAATCGCAGCACCGAAGACCAACTAGTATATCTAGCCCAGGAAGTAGAAAATGCCTTTCAGGAGAAAAAGAAAGTACTGGCGGTTTTTGTAGACTTGACAAAAGCCTTTGATAAGGTATGGAAAGAAGGACTCCTCCTTAAGATGCTCAACAGCAAAATTGAAGGGAGAATGTTCAACTGGATACGGGACTTTCTTCGATACCGCACAGCAAAAACTTGACGGGAAAACTGAGCCATCGTGTCACTCTACAACAGGGTGTGCCACAAGGAGGAGTTATCTCCCCCACACTTTTTATCATATATATAAATGATATTGCAGAGAAACTGTCCGGGCATATCTCCAGGGCTCTTCATGCTGACGATTTTGCTGCCTGGTGTGCTGCTGAACATTTGCCTACTGCGAAGTTCAGGATGCAAGCAGCGCTAAATACCATCGGTAAATGGGCATCAGACTGGGGAGTACAGATAAACCTCTCCAAGACAGTAGCAACCTGCTTCTCTCTGTCAAATCGCCAAGAAACGATCAAACTGCAGCTAAATGGAAGTGAACTTCCAATTGAGGAAAACCCAACATACCTAGGAGTCAAGTTGGATAAGAGACTCACCTGGAAGCCGCACATAAAAGCAGTAGAACAGAGAGCAATAAGAAAGCTCTCTATTATGAAGAAACTGGCTGGCACAAGTTGGGGGGCAAATACCAACATACTTAAAAAAAGTCTATACAGGCACAGTCAGACCTGTACTTGAATATGGCATGTCAGCCTGGGCCACAGCATCCAAAACAAACACAGAATATCTAGGGAAAGTGCAAAATTCAGGCCTTAGACTAATCACTGGAGGGATGAAGACTTCTCCAATCCAGGCAATGGAGCGATACACCAACATCCGCTCTCTTGATGACAGACGTGAGGAAAAGGTATTCACTCACAGTGAGAAGCTTCTATGAATGCCAAGTCATCCAATGCATGCCAAACTCCATAGTGTGACAAAGAACAGGCTGAAAAGAACCAGCTTCCTAAACATCTCCAAACATCTGCATCGATGCCATGAAGACCTCCTCCCAAATCGATCTACTGAGATTGAAATGTTAATTGATTACGAGGAGCCAGACGACTGCCATGGAAATATATCTATCATCACAGAAGTCCCTGAAATAAAAAATAAAGGCCACCTGACCCCTCAACAACTAAAAACTTTGGCTCAAGAAATGATTGAAGAAAAGTACAACCCCAAGGAGTGGACACATGCATACACAGATGGATCTGCTGAGGGGGCAGTAAAGAACGGTGGAGGAGGCATTTTTATAAGATTCCTAAATGGAAAGATCATCCGAGAGGCCTTCCCAACTGGAAAGATCTCCTCCATTTTTAGGGCAGAAGCTATGGCACTACTGCAAGCCCTGAAGATCCTCACCAGACCTGAACAGCAGCCACAAGCTAAGATAGTAATCTTCACTGACTGCAGATCATTACTTGAATCAATACAAAACACCAGAAATGATAACATGATGAATGAGATCAGATCTGAGCTTAACATCATCCAAAGGTCATCAACCATTGCCCTTCAGTGGTTACCTGCCCATTGTGGAATCGCTGGTAATGAGAAAGCAGATGCTCTATCAAGAAGTGGCAGTAAAATGGAACAATACAGCCACCCATTGCCCTATCGGGAAGCAAAAACCATCATCCACAACAAGTACAAAAATCAGTGGAAGGAGGAAGGGGATATATACAGCAGAGATGACCCAATCCACCACCTAAACAGACACCAACAGACGACAATTTTCCGCCTGAGAACTGGTCACTGCAGATTACTTGGACATCTCTATCGCCTCAAGATATCCCACACGAATGAATGCCCATGTGGAACTGGTATCCAGACTCCAGAACACATTCTCCAGAACTGTCCAACCCATGATAAATTGCGACGTGCGACCTGGCCAAAAGGTGATGAGCTCCAGCAGAAGCTATGGGGCTGCCGCGCCGACCTGGAAAAGACTGTGGACTTCGTCCTGGCGACAGGCCTGCAGATTTAGCATGACTACAAACCGAACGCAGAAGAAGAAGAAGAAGAAGAAGAAACTTATAGCAGAATGTAGAATTTGCTGTGATTTTTGTTTGTGGTGTGGATATTCCTGTGTACACTGTGTTTACACACCACCACCCCTCTTGATGAAACGCATGGTCTGGTATATTTTTTTAAATCAAAAAATGTTCAGAAGTCTATGTTATATTATCGTGTTTTATGTCAAAATATGTTTTAAGATGTGATACAAGAAGACTAGTATGAGCATGGGGGCTGGCAACATGACATAAAACAAGTTGCTAAAGAAACAATCACTGCAAGAGGATGGGAATTTTTGATGCAGGCTTCCTGCAATGGTAGCTCCATGCTCCATATAGAGTGAAAAGGAAAATGCTGCTAATGATGATGATGAGTATGAGGTAATGTAACAAATTACAGATAGAACATTTTATATTTACTTTTAATAGGTTCGCTACATTGACTTTGGCAACTCTGCTTGGGTGAAGCCCAGCCATCTTCGTGAAATGCTGCCAGTTTTTGCAGAGGAGCACCCCTTAGCCTATTGTTGTGTTCTCCATGACCTTGAGCCCATCTCGCCTACAAAGTTCTGGCCAGTAGAAGTGCTAGACTACATTCACAAACTGATTGTTAATCAAAATTGTATCTTTGTAACTGTCGAGGCAGGCGAAAGCACACCCCTGAAAGTAAGTGTAGTTTTGTGTTACAGGCCTTGGATGTATTGATTTATTTTCTTCATACATGTCTTGTCTGTAAGTGTCATTGGGAGATTCATTAGCATAGTTGGGCAAGTTGGATGGCCTTAATGTGTGTCAGGTCATTTTTCTTGCATTTTTCAAGTACCCCATCAAAACACTTTCTTATTTGGACACTATGATGCCTTTGCCTCTGTATTCGATACGGGTCTCAGACTGCTAGCTTAGGTGCTTTCTAACTGGACATCTGAACTTCATATTCCTCATATATATATATAATCCCGTGAAGAGGAACCAGACAGGGGCCAGTCTATCTGACAATTTCAGTTAGACAGTTAACCTTTAGCACGCTGCGGTCGACATATTTCGACCGAGGGTAAGCACGCAGCGTGCTACGTTTTTTAGCATTAGAATGTTTGTACACGTGATCTCACCCCCGGATGTTAAGTTTTAAACTTATCTGAGAGAGTGTTAGCTTCCGTTTCCGATCTTTTCAAGTAATGGGTGCATCCGCGTTTATTTTCTGTGAATTTTTTTAATCGAAATGAATCGGCATCGAACACGCGGCCATTTTCGCTCTAATTTTATTAGATTCTGACGCCATGCGGTGGGGATGAGATTTTTGTCATTATAAGCGCTAATATCGGTTCTCAGAATATGGTTGATGACAGAGATCGAAACGAAAGTGGAATGTCATTGCTAGTATGTAAAAGTTTAGGGGTTAGGATTAGATTTAACGGAAAGATTTAGGGTTACGGCCGAATGTCACTGCTGACATGGGTGTTTGTTGCTTTGCTACTGATGATGGGTGTAACGAAAAGATCGTCATTTGATTTGTATTGGTCAAATGACTTTCAAAGAGATGATTTAGATATGGACACTTCGTTTGCTGGTTATTTTATTTTATTTTTTTTTAATTTTAAAATATAAAAAAAAAATTTTTTTTATTTTTTTACATTTTTTTATCGTTTTTTTTTCATCTTTCCTTTCCTCTCTTCCTATCACATCTAACATGTACACAAACAAATTTTATATCATCAGATTCACCATTCATTTATTTATATAAATTCCAAAAATTATAGCAATTGACCAAGAAACACAAAAACTATAGTCATTACAAGTCACCCACTATAAAAACGGGGCATTGTGAAAAAGAATGCAGCTGCAGGGGAAGTTTTCTGGAAGAAAATGCCGCGTGCTAAAGGTTAAGATGGCTAGGACATATTCTCAGAACATGGCTAGGATATATCCCCAGTAAATGGTTTGGACATACCCTCAAGAAATGGCTAGGCTATATGTTCAGGAAAAAGTTAACCAGTATGACACAAGGTATCCATAAAGTCATGCATCATAAGGAGAATAGTTAATTTAATACCATTTTGTCATGTGTCAGCTTGCATGAGAGTCTTCACTAACATTACTTTTTTTGTTTCCCGTGAGAACTATAATGTTGCTGTCTGTAACCATTACTGTAACTACGAAATCTTGTCTGTGATCAGCAGCTTTCTTTAATTCTTTCAAAATATTTGTTAATGCTTTAAGATTTTATTGTTCCCGCACGATGTGCTGATGCATGCAAGAATGAGTTGATATATGTTTAATGTTGATGATACATGACAAAAATTATGATTAATTATTGATGGTTTGACCACATGAGTGAGTAACGGGATGCAGGATGAAAGACAAAGGACAGGATGTGAGACGTGCTTGCATGTCCAATTCTCAACCTATTACAAAATAAAGTTTGTTCATTCTTGTCCCTTCTTGCTCCTTCTGGAGCAGGGAGCCACCAGTGCTAGTCCCCTTGCAGGAAGCCTGCACCAAAGCGTTAATGTGCTGTTTGTGGAGGTGGTTTCTGAAGCAATTTCTTTTACATGGTAAAGTTGCCAGCCTCCATACTGAACGTTGTATTAGTTACCTTGTACATCATGCCTGAGGAAGCAGAAGTCCTGTTTATTCTTTGTCACCACACAGACGCTATGGAAACCACACAGGACTGAGCAACATTAGGAACATCCTATAAACAAGTGTGGAGAGAAATTATCACCCATGTCTGTTTGGCATGACACTTCATGTTGGTGATGTTAAATGTATGTTTTTTGGGGGGTTGGAGTGGCTCAGAGATATAGCAGCTGCCTCTAATTCTGAAGGTACCGGGTTCGCTCCCAGCATAGGGAATATAATTGATGGAAATTTTTTGTTCAGAACCAGTGGTTTACAATGATGTGATACTCCCCCCTGATCTCCTGGGTAGTGAGATTGGATAAGGGCAGAAAAATAAGAGGTCCTGTGTGCAAGTTTCACCCCAAAAAAATTTTTTTAAAAAATCTTTTATAAATATTTTGGCTTGCAAATGGATAAGAAGAAATAATTCATATAATGTCATCTTAGAGTACTGAGTGGCAGAGTTTTTAGTGCGCTTACTTCTCGTGGCAAAATTACCAGGTTTGAAACTCCAGTCTACCCAGCTGTAATTGGGTACCTGACTTTGTTTTTGGGTTAGGGAAGGCAAGAGCAGCGAAGAATTGAAACAGGCACCCCACCTGATAAAGCTGAGACCTAATATGGTGAAATCTCTTAACACTTCACTCCCCTATAGCAGTATCATGTGTGGGATTACATTTAACGTCATCTTGTGTTCAGGTTCAACTGTTCAGAGGTGATATCAACGTGTGTGAGGATCTCATCAAGAAGAACTTAGCCTTGAGTCGTCTTAACATAAAGAGCTTGTATGAGCAGAGCTATTTGATTGGTCAAGTGCTGACTAATCAGAATCCTTATCATCATTTGGATGTTGGTGGTGTGGGAGACACTTTTAGGGCTATTATGATCCATGTTGAGCTTCCTAATGTAGTCTATCTTCAACGTGGGCTTGAGATTGAGTAAGTTTTCCTCATTCTTTGTTTTTAATATGATATTAGTTATTGTCAATATAAAGTCAAGTGCTGTTACAGTTTTTTGCTTAAGTTGTCTGTAACAATACATAGTCTGTAACCCAGAATCTGAAATATGCAGGGATGACTGTTTCGGAAATCTGATTTATTGGTTTTCAGATATCACCCAAAGTATCTGAAGTCATCCAAAAATCGGTTTGAAAGTTGGCCGAAAAGACTTGGAATATTTAGGTTTTCAGATTCTAGGTTACAGACATGTACCTGTTATCTGCCATGGACCATGGGTCTTCAAGAAACACATTCCAAGCCCTCCTGTCATGTGACATCTACTCAAGTCTTTCTTGTCTTCTTTGTCCCTTGCAGATTTCCAGTTGTCTTCTCTTCTTATGTTTTTGTGTCTCCCCTCAACCTCTTGGTGGTTTCCAGAAAAGGGACCATGACCATCTTGTAATGCTATCAACTGCTTTTATTATTGTGTGTCCTATTCAATGCCAATATCTTCTCTTCATCTCTTGTTCCACAGATGTTTGTCTGTTTCTTTCCATCACTTTCACATTAGTAGTTTTGTCAACCCTTTTCAATCCTTCTATTCTGCACAAGCACCCATTTATGAACGTCTATAATTCAATTTACTTGCCTCCTGTGGTGTCAACACAACTCTACAGTGGATACCAAGCCATATAGGCAACCGAGGCAATGAGAGTGCTGACAAACAAGCAGAGAAAAGCTAGTATGCCGCAGCCGAACATTCCCACCAACTTAAGAACCACAAAATACATGCTTCACAACAACTACAAACAGCAGTGGATGGGCCGCTGGACCACCGGCTCCACTGCAAGAGCACTATATGCAGAAATGTCTCAGCCAAACCCCAGAGATAGCGCCAACTTAAGACGCAGAAACCAGAGTACAATCACGTTGAGAACAAGACATGTACCTCTCAACAAGCATTTGCACAGAGTGACCTCAGACCATGCACCATACTGCAACCACTGTAACAGACAGACCATGCACCATACTACAACCACTGTAACAGACAGACCATGCACCATACTGCAGCCACTGTAACAGACAGACCATGCACCATACTACAACCACTGTAACAGACAGACCATGCACCATACTGCAGCCACTGTAACAGACACGAAGAAGAAGAATGCACCATACTACAACCACTGTAACAGACAGACCATGCACCATACTACAACCACTGTAACAGACAGACCATGCACCATACTACAACCACTGTAACAGACAGACCATGCACCATACTGCAGCCACTGTAACAGACAGACCATGCACCATACTGCAACCACTGTAACAGACAGACCATGCACCATACTGCAACCACTGTAACAGACAGACCATGCACCATACTACAACCACTGTAACAGACAGACCATGCACCATACTGCAGCCACTGTAACAGACAGACCATGCACCATACTACAACCACTGTAACAGACAGACCATGCACCATACTACAACCACTAACAGACAGATCACGCACCATACTACAACCACTGTAACAGACAGACCGTGCACCATACTACAACCACTGTAACAGACAGACCATGCACCATACTATAACCACTGTAACAGACAGACCGTGCACCATACTACAACCACTGTAACAGACAGACCATGCACCATACTGCAGCCACTGTAACAGACAGACCATGCACCATACTACAACCACTGTAACAGACAGACCATGCACCATACTACAACCACTAACAGACAGACCACGCACCATACTACAACCACTGTAACAGACAGACCATGCACCATACTACAACCACTGTAACAAACGGACCATGCACCATACTACAACCACTGTAACACAGACCATGCACCATACTACAACCACTGTAACAGACAGACCATGCACCATACTACAACCACTGTAACAGACAGACCATGCACCATACTGCAGCCACTGTAACAGACAGACCATGCACCATACTACAACCACTGTAACAGACAGACCATGCACCATACTGCAACCACTGTAACAGACAGACCATGCACCATACTACAACCACTGTAACAGACAGACCATGCACCATACTACAACCACTGTAACAGACAGACCATGCACCATACTACAAACACTGTAACAGACAGACCATGCACCATACTACAACCACTGTAACAGACAGACCATGCACCATACTACAACCACTGTAACAGACAGACCATGCACCATACTACAAACACTGTAACAGACAGACCATGCACCATACTACAACCACTGTAACAGACAGACCATGCACCATACTACAACCACTGTAACAGACAGACCATGCACCATACTACAACCACTGTAACAGACAGACCATGCACCATACTACAACCACTGTAATAGACAGACCATGCACCATACTACAACCACTGTAACAGACAGACCATGCACCATACTACAACCACTGTAACAGACAGACCATGCACCATACTACAACCACTGTAACAGACAGACCATGCACCATACTACAACCACTGTACCCCTTTTACTACCTGTCACAAGGAAAAACAAGAGTGAAAACATAACCTAGGGGATTGGAAAAGTCAGAAGAAAGATGAAAGTCTGTATATTTCTGGTTGTCAGTTATGTTGCTCTCAATATTTTGGAGCCATGAAATAGGAATGGCTTGAGATGTGAGTTGAAGATTCTGACTTTTATGATATACTTGATTTCTGTATATTTCCCAATGCAGTGGAAGCTCCTCTTGCTTTTTGTATTCTTGTTTTGATATCACTGTCTGTTCCTTCAGCTGTGTCTATATTATGCTGCATAGATGTATGTATGATTCTACATCTTGTTGGTAGGTATCTCCCAGTGCAATGTGCATGTATTTTCATTGTCTCATTACTCTATTTTTAACCCCAGCGGCTGTGAAGTATCATCATGTATTCTCATTCTTTCTTGCGTATGTTTCCTGTTATGTGCTGGTATCTGTAGCAATTAATTTTATATGGTGAGTTTGCCAGCCCCATGCACATCCTGATGATAGGAAACTCTATACAGAGCGATACAACAGGAGACAATCTGACCATCAGAAGTTGTCCCCCGCCGAACAACTGTTTCGGCCCTTTATCCTCTTTTACACTCTGAGGGGTGCGGGCCCACCTGGGTCATTTCTTCTTCTTCTTCTTTCGTTCGCTTGAAATATATTGTCTATATCTGCAATGTTGTTTCTTGTATAAACTTCACTGTCTTTTGTAGTTCATACAGAGGTCCATATAGTTTTGCTTCCAGTGTTGTTTCTCTGGGCCAGTGGGTTTGCCTCAATATATCATATTCGGGGCAATCTTGCAGTACGTGCTCCGCTGTCTGGGGTGCCTGTCCACATGTACACATGGCTGAATTGCCAATCTTGAATTTTGTATACATGTGGCTGCGGAGGCGGTTGTGTCCTGTTCTGAGGCGCAGAATGACTATTTGTTCTGATCTGTTCATAGCTTGGTAGTCATCCTGCGTTGGTGTTGGTGGCTTTCTGATAGATTTGATCATCTTTTTCTTCTGATGGTACGTAACTGGTACATCCGGTTGTTCGTCTGCAGCACCTTCTTTAGCCAGTCCGTCTGCTCTCTCGTTTCCTGGTATTCCACAATGAGACGGTATCCACTGCATGGCGACCCTGCGCTGGTTGCACAGTTCAGAAAGTAGGGCCTGTATAACTGGCAATTTTCTGGACTGAAGTGCTTGGAGTGCTGATCTTGCATCTGTCAGGAATACTACAGGCTGTGGACCGAGATTGGTGTTCAGTAGTTTCTCAGTTGCCACCTTGATTGCCTGGACTTCTGCATCATAGTTGTTACAGAATTTCCCCGTTGGTACTCTGACCGTATCCCTAGTGTTGTTTGGGTATTCTATGTACACTCCTGCTCCTCCATTCTTTACTGCATTCTGTGCTGACCCATCCGTGTATACTCGGACCCAGAGGTCCTGTGGGTATTCATCATCCAGGAAACTGAGAGTGACTGTCCTACGTTGCACGCTGTTCTGTTCATCCCTGTCGAATATTCCTTTCACTTTTGTGTGGATGTGTACTGGTAGTCCATGCTCCTCTCTCCAAGGGGTTTGTTCTGGCACAGACTTTAGGGGGCTGTTAACTTCAGGCAGGTCTGAGGTTTGTCTACGAAATCGTTTGGCCTGGTGGATAAAGCTGCTTCTTTTCAGTCGCCCCATTGCTAGGTTTTGGAATCTGTCCTTCATTGGATGGCTCGGCATACAGAGGAACTTTTCTGCCTGTGTTAGCACTTTCGTGTCTCTGCGTTCTCTCAGTGCTTGTATCCTCCCCATTTTTTCCATCTCCACTATAGGCGTTGATTTCATTGCCCCCGTGATGACCCTAAGCGCCTGGTTTTGCACCTTATCTAGCTCTTGTAATGTGGTGTTTGATGCTGGACACCACGCAGCTGACCCATATTCCAGGTGTGGTCGTATGCCCTGCTGGTAAACTTTACTAAGTATTTTCCCGCTGGCTCCCCATGTGGTTCCACTTAGTTTTCTCAGGATGGCTAGCTTCCTCCTGGCCTTTGTTGCTGCCTTGTTGATGTGCTGCTTCCATGTCAGCCTATCATCGAATGTAACTCCGAGATAGGTGGGTTGTTTATCTTCTCTCAGGAGCTCTTCGTTTATCTTGATGACACCAGCTTTTTGTTTGGGAGAGAGGGTGAAGAGCGTAGTGCTGCACTTGTCTGTGTTGATGCTGACACACCATCTATTTGCCCATGAGGTTAAGGCATCTATAGCTCTTTGTAGCAGTTTGGTGGCCACTGTTGCATGCTCATCTGTGCACCATATTACCAGGTCATCAGCGTACATTGCCACTTTCATTCCATGTGGTAGTTCAGCAACCAGGTCGTTGATGTAGACTAGGAAAAGTGTGGGGGACAGAACCCCTCCCTGAGGGACGCCATGACGCAGTAGAATTTTCTTACTCTTGAGGCCATCTAGTTGTACTCGGGCTCTTCTGTTATGCAAGTATGCTTTCACCCATTTGTACATCTTACCATTCACTCTACAATTTCTCAGTTTCTTCAGAAGCCCTTCTTTCCAAACCTTGTCAAATGCTTTCCTTAGATCTATCCATGCTGCTAGTACCAGTTTCTTATCTTGGAACGCATCCTCAATCTCTTGGGAAAGGTAAGTTGCCTGATCTTCTGTGGAATAACACTGCCTAAAGCCCGCCTGCTGTGGTACAAGAAGGTTTTTCACTTTCAAGGTACCACTGTAGCCTGAGGTTGATGATACGTTCCATTGTTTTGCAGAGGCAGCTTGTAAGGCTGATTGGTCTGTAGCTGGAGGCAGTGGAACTGTCTTTTCCTGGTTTTAGGAGTGGTATCATGATTGCTTCCCTCCAGGTCTGTGGAACTCTGCCTGAGTTCCAACAGATATTGAAGATCTGCAGCAGCTTTGTTTTTGCTGCGGTTCCCAAGTTCTTAATCATTTCATTGGACACTCCATCAACTCCTGGCGACTTTCTCATTTTCAATTTGGATATTGCAAGCTCCAGTTCTCTGAATGTGATTGGTGCCTCCATAACTTCAGGTATGGTTCCATCTCGTCCTGCGTGTTGTTTCTCACGAGTCTCCTGTTGCTTCTCTGGGCTAACTTCGATGTTGTTGTCTTTAGCAAAGGAGTCTGCAAAGTGATCAGCTGCCTGTTTTCCCATGAGGATGTTTCCATCTTTGTACAGAGCAATCCTTGAGTTTCTCCCTGTACCTTCATCGTTAAGTTGCTTTACCAGCTTCCACAGTTTCCTCGTATCTCTTTCAAAGTTCAAGGACTCTGTTTTCTCCTTCCAGCTTCTTCGCCTGGCCTGCAACTTGGCCCTTTGAAATTTGGCCTTAGCTTGCTGGTAGTTATTGTGGTGTTCTTGGCATGGACTGGTCTCTGCCTGCTTTCGAGATGTTTCCACGTTGTTGTGCAGCTGCTCTAGTTCACTATTCCAATATGGTTTGTAGTGCTTACGAGCCCCTCTAGGTATTGTTTCACGAGCAGCCTGTAATATGCATCTGCTGAATTCATCGACTAGCTTATTGATGTCTTTGTCTACAGTCAGATCTCTAGCCAGTATACTAGTACGGTGCTGGTACATTGTCCAGTCTGCTTTCTTGTAGTTCCACCTAGAGAGAGTGCTGCTCTCCTTGACAAGTTCATTTTCCACAATTAGGAAGACTGGCCGGTGGTCGCTGCCTCCAAGTTGTTTCCCTACAATGCGTGTGGTGTTCCACTCCAAGCTGGGTGAGTGGAATGCCAGGTCTGGTGTAGAGGTGGTGTGCCATGATCTCGAGTAGAAGGTTGGTGGGTCGATTGGCTGATTAATCAGGATAAGCCCATTGTCATCCTGCCAGTTTTCAAGCTCCTCACCTCTCCTGTCCATGTGATCATAGCCCCAGCTCTGTGAGTGGCTGTTGAAGTCTCCGCATACAATCAGTCTTTCTTTTGCTGGGATTGTATCTAGTGCCAGTGGGCGGTCGCTCGGACAGTAGTAGTTGAGCAGGTGGAATTCTGAACTTTCTGTCCTGAGATGAAGCATCTGGTATTCCGCCCCCTCCATATATGTTTCAAGCTGACATGCACTGATGTTATTCCTCACGAGTGTCAGTATTCCACCTTTTCGCCTGTCTATTCGGTCAGATCGGTAGCACTGGTAGCCTCTGATTTTGAAGGCTATGTCTTTGTTGAGGTGGGTTTCTTGCAAGCAACATACATTTACTTGCTCTTCATTCAAGATATTTTCGAGCTCTAATTTTTTGCTGTAGCCGTCTTTTTTACTATTGACGCCTTCAGCATTCCAGTGCATTATTTTAAATGGTCTTTTCTTTGCTTGGCCAGTAGCTCTATTCTCATGCCTCCTGGCTCCACGGGGCAATTGAGAAGGACCCCCAGTAGTAGGGGTTGGGCCCTTCCGAGGCAGAGGGCCCGGCACTGCGCCTGCCTGGGTGTCCATCACAGGGCGAGTGCCATAACGTTTTGCAGATATAGGCATACTTCCCATAGCGGGAGCCGCGCTAGCGTAGTGGTTACAACACCGCTCTGGCGACCGGGTGATACAGGATCAAACCCGGGCGACGGCATTTGAGGATTTTTCGTCGACCGGGATTTGGACTGGATAAACTCGAGACCTGGCGAGTACATTTGAAGGAGTGTCGTCGACCAGGGACTGGCGGCTCCTGAGCCGACCCAGCTGCAATGGGTACCTCCGAAATCGGCGAGTATTTGCCTGAATGGCGAGGGACACCTGTCTCTGTACAAGAAATAAAGGGATACTCACGTAAAATCAATGTCAGGTTAGACATAAAATAATAACCTGAGATTTCGCCTCGAGTATTAGCAGGCGAACGCAAAAAAAAAAAAAAAAAAAAAAACTTCCCATAGCGCATGTGCGTGGCATCCTGATTGCTGTGGTGCGCCTCTTGGCTGGTTGCCTCCGTCTTCAGCACCTTGACTTGCTAGGGCAGACTGTGGTCTTGCTCGAGTCTAGGAGGGCCTGGCCAGTCTTGGTTTTTCAGCCGCTGATGGCTGTACTTGAGCCCCATCTCCACGTCAAGGAGCTGGCCTTGATGGGGACCTGGGTCATGACTCCTAAGTGTCTCATCCTCCTGTTGTCTATTAGTCGCCTCTTACAATGCACCTGAGTTAGCAGTAGCCCTAGTTAGCTCTACTTTCTGTGTCTACTCTGCCTCCCCCATCTCCTCTTCTCCCCCCCCCCTCCCCTTTCTGAACTACATGGGGATACCATATGTGTAGTGTATGTCTTTCATTCCTTTTTGTTCCATGTGGAGCATTGGGCTATTGCTGGTTAATGCATGAAATCTTGAAATTTAAGTTATCTATATAAATAAAAGGCAAAGTATTTTTCTATGTTCTTAATACAAATCCACATGCCTTATTATTTCTTGATGAATTTTGGCAGAGGCTGCATGAAGTTATTTTATAATTTAGTATTGTAATTATGACATGAGTAATTACAGTTTTTCATAACAAATGTGAACAGATCAGGGGCTATAATCATTAAATAAAAATTCATGAGTAATCAAGGGAAGTAATACAAATGTTAAAAACTGTTGTTTTGTTATTGTGACAGCTGCCATACTTTTCCATATTTTACAACATAGTTCAAAACTATTAACCATACACTTTTATTTTAAAAGGAAAATTTAAAAAAAAAAAAAAAACAGTGATTATACAATGTGGATCCGTATGCGAATAAAAGTAAGACACCAGGTGGTGTGCTTTATTTTTCTATGCGTAATACAGGGCCGTACTTAACTGATCAAGGGAAACAATCAAAATTATGAATCAAGGGAAACAATTTAAATGATAAAATTATTAAACGTCGTTATGTACAACGTCACATTTCTTTATTTTACATCACAATTTAAATTATTTAAACAAACACTAATGCTTTATGCGAAACAAAAAAAATATTATATTTTTTAGTATTTAAATTATAATTACTGTTTATATCAAAGTAATTAACATTTTATCAAGCAGTTTCTGTTTATTTAGCGAATATTACATAGTTTATCAGAGATTTAAAATCCTTATACCATAATAGATACCCGTCAGGGTGGAAAACAATGGATGAAATGGATCAATACCCAGACCTGTTTAATACAATAAGCATTAGTGCTCAGTACAAAGCAAAGATCCCACCATGGGAACTGAGAGTGCCAGAAACTGACTCTCACTTATCAAAGATCATAAGCAAATCTAACGACATAATCTCAGCAAAAAGTAAAGCACTAGAGTACATAGAACAGTATATAAATAATAGCCTAACTATATATATACTGATGGGTCAAAAGATGAAGAAGGACAATTAGGAGCAGGAATAGCAATACCAAAATTAAAAATTTACAAAAGATACAAAGTAACAGGTAATACATCCATCTTTACAGCAGAATTAGTGGCAATCCTAAAAGCTTTAGAAATAGCTGCAGAAAACCCACCCAAAAGAGTAACCATTCTCAGATTTCCTTTCAGCAGTATTAGCTATCAAAAACAGAAATGGTTGTAGTAGGCCAGATATTATAGAGGAAATACTACTGGTTAATACATATCTGCATACTACAGGATGCAGGGCAACACTAACATGGATACCATCACATGTGGGGATAGCAGGAAATGAGCTTGCAGACAAAGAAGCCAAAGGCGGGAGAACTAGCTATAACAAAATTGAAGTAGGCCTAGGGAAGTTCGAAATAAAGAGTTTAATTGCTCAAGCAATAACTAAAAAGTGGATAACGGCATGGGACCAAAGTAAAAAAGCAAGACACGCATATAAAATCCTAAAAAAACCAAGCAAAAAATGTCAAATAAAAGATGAACTAAAAATACCAATTAATAAAAAATTGCTGAGGCTCAAGCTTGGTACTGGATATTTCATGATTGAGGAACCCACATGTGAAGAGTGTCAAGAACCAAACACAATTAGTCACTTTCTGGTGGACTGCAAGAAATATGACCAACAGAGGCAAAACATTAAGACATACTGTAGTAAACACAAGGTAGAAATGAGTGTAGAAAATCTCATAGGCACAAAGACCCCTTCAGAAATGCAAAAGTTAATAAAACACTATATTACCAAAACAAAAGCTAACATAAAAAATAAATAAGGATCCGAGCCAGTAGTCTAAACTGGAGAAAGTTTCACCCCAGATACATACAGATTAACCAAATAAAACATCCAGTGAAAATTAAAAACATACCAGATTAGACAATTGCATATTATAGATTTAAAAAAAAAAAACCCATTATGAACTATAACTACAAAAGGAAAATACCTACTAGAGATAATATAGTATAAAATAAATACAAACAAAAACATACTACAACAAAGGAAACACGTCCTGATATAACCAACAACTCCATGCACATGGTAGATGGTTGAAAGGGGCGTGCTACAAAGAAAAGTAGCAAACACATTAATAAAAAATAAAAAAAAATCCTTATAGCTAGCACATAACTAAATCTCGAGACCTAAAGGTCTTTTATATTTGGACATGCGCTCTAATATAACCGGCTACAGTGTTGCCACAGCTGGGTATTTTTAACTAGATCTGGGTTTTTTGGCTTCCGTCTGTGTATCTGGGTATTGTTTTTTCAAATCTGCATTAATCTGGGTATATTTGACAATTGACATTTACAATGTATGTATATTCTGTGCACCGAGCATTATATTTATATTATAATTAAATGTAAAAAAAAGTATGTGCTATATATTTTTTATTCCACTTAAATTTAATTCTTGTTTTTAATCACATCAATGACGTTGTTTTTTTTACTCGGTTACATCAACTATCTATTTCCTGTTATTCTGTTAATGGCTGTCATCTACAATACTCAGTCATTTTTGCGATGTGTTTTAAAGTATTCTTTTTAAATTTCAGACTTAAGCAGATAAACAGCATATTTTTTGTTTTGTTTTTTTGTTATTATAAGATAATAAAATGAGCGATGATGAAGGTCCGCTAGGTAGTTGTAGCAGCATGACGACACACACGCCACCTCACTCCTCAGCATGCGTCGAAAGAGTGTTTTCAGAGGTTAACTTAGTTAAAACTAAACAACCAACAAGCTTTTGTGTGAAACAGTTTCCAATCGAATACTAGCCAAGCAAGCAGTTGCCAAAGATGGAGTTTGTCATAAGTTTAATCCTAGTAAAAGCGTGGTTGAAGATGTACGTGAAGGACGCTGTCGGCAGAGATATACAGAGATTTTGGAACTCCACAATCAAGATTCCACATTGTCAGTTCATGCATATGATCTTGACGAAGGAGACGTTGTCGACATGGATGCCGAGTCGCTGACAAGTGACACTTTTCAACAGTAACAAGTTACAACTAACATTTTATATTTGAT
The DNA here is from genome assembly GCA_024509875.1 of Oreohelix idahoensis. Lineage (NCBI taxonomy): Eukaryota > Metazoa > Mollusca > Gastropoda > Stylommatophora > Oreohelicidae > Oreohelix > Oreohelix idahoensis. Next base: position 114,553 of record JAMPIV010000351.1, read on the forward strand.
TTGAGGAACATTTTGTTAATGTAACTGCTGTAAGTATGTTACTGTTAAAGTATCTCATTTTCAAGAGTTCATTTATTGGGGTGTTAATAAAATCATTTTTATATAATTGTGAATTTTTTGTACCGGTAATAAAAAAATAAAATAAAAATGAAGAAATAAATAAAAATTTGTAGCACACAGCTTATTTGTGCTAAAGTTGCACTAAAAGATTGTGTAAGCATCGTCTATCCCGTGTATTTGAGGCATAAAATAATCTGGGTTTTTTATAGAAGAAAATCTGGGTTTATCTCTAGAACTTGAGTGGCAACCTTGACCAGCTAGGTTGAACGGGACAAACCTCGCCAAAACGAGGCAAAATTGTATTAAAAATACAAATTTATATTTGGACATGCGCTCTAATATAACCGGCTATGTTGAATGAGACGCGCCTTGCCAAAACGAGGCAAAATTTTATTTTATTTTTTTTTAAATCTTAGGAGCCGCGCTAGCGTAGTGGTTACCACACCGCTCTGGCGACCGGGTGATCGAGGATCAAACCCGGGCGACGGCATTTGAGGATTTTTCGTCGACCGGGATTTGGACTGGATTAACTCGAGACCTGGCGAGAACATTTGAAGGAGTGTCGTCGACCAGGGATTGGCGGCTCCTGAGCCGACCCAGCTCTAATGGGTACCTCCGAAATCGGCGAATATCTGCCTGAATGGCGAGGGACACCTGTCTCTGTACAAGAAAAAAAGGGATACTCACGTAAAATCAATGTCAGGTTAGACATTAATAATAACCTGAGATTTCACCTCGAGTATTAGCGGGCGTACGAAAAAAAAAAAAAAATCTTCATAACTGAATCAGACAGCAACATCGTTTATTAAGTAAAAAGTCTTTATCACATTGCTGGACCGAAGGGTATTCTATAATTGGACATGTGCCAATCTTAAACGAGGTGCGCCTCGCCAAAATAAGGCAACATTTAGGTTTTTTTTTAAATTTTTGGTCATTAAAAAAAAAAAAAACTAGCTCAAAGCTAAACAATAATCCAGAACGAAAGATCTTTATTTAGCCATGTGTCCTAATATAACAGGCATTATCCATATTGTCTAGGTTGAATAGGTCGTGTCTCACTGAAAAGAGAAACTTTTATTTTAAAAGTACAGCTCAACACAATCACTATGCATTTCATATTTGAAGTATGTATGACAGAAAATAATAATAATGTTTTTTAACAAGCAATAATGTATATATGTTTGAAAAGAACGAGCTACGAAAAACAGTATTAAAAAACGTTAAAAAAGGATGGACTATTCTTTCTTTGTGCGCCAGGTCGGAAAAGGAAAATGTGTCTTATTAATTTGATTCTTTCAACTTGGCGGAGAACTGGAAGCCGAGATGCAAAGAATGAACCAGAGTTGGGGCAGTGTACGAAGGATGGCCACTGACCGAGCAAAGTGGAATCAATTTGTTGCTGCCCTACAAGACACCACCAGGCGTGATGGCCACTGACTTCTTTGACGGTTGGCGGCTATGGATCAAAGAAAAAGAAGAATTTGCTTCTTGCTAAACCTCGGAAGCAGAATAAAATTGTTTTTGCGATTCCATCATAAGAAATAAGAGTATTTTGGCGAAACTCTGAAGCAAATTGAAAAGCAAAAGTGAAATCACTCTTCTGGTGGAACCATAAGGAATAACAGTATTTTGTGCAGCTTGCATTGGCAATTACTGTAAACAAGGCACGAGGATAATCACTTTAAGCGGTAGTCATTAACTTAAATGAAAATTCATTTTCACTCGTATATCAAAACATTATAGTTTGATTTTGACATTTCATAAGTTTCCTATGCAGTTACTAGGAAAAACCTGGGCAACATCGGGTCCTTACAGCTAGTTATTTATAGTTATAGCTGGAGAATAATTTTCATATTACAACACATCTCTCCTTTTAGGCCGGAAGAAACAGATTTTGTAAAAGCTTCGGAGGTTGCAGAGACCAATAACAGCATCAGTGAGTTTGTTGAAATGGCCGAGAGATTAAAAGCCTGTCGGTCATTGCCCATGTCTCACTTGCCTGAGGTTGGATTAATGTGTGCAGGTATTTCACCTTTCTTGGGCCTATTAAGTATTAGAGCTTTTATGCAAATGATGCAGACACATCATTATATTCTTATTCTTCGCCATCAGCGTCAAATGTGGTCCTTGACCAGAACACAGGAGAGGAAAATGACATTGTTTGAGATAAGGTGCTTCAATCAATCAATACCCTTTAGCTCCCTGAGGAGCATAGACCTTCAACAAACACATGCCAAGTCTTCCTGTCCTATGCCATCCGCTCAAGTTCTTTCCATGTTTTCCTCATCATTTTCACCTCTGTATCCAGTTCTCTTCTCCATGTGTTTTTTGGTCTACGTCAGCCTCTCTTTCCCTGTGGATTCCAGAACAAGGACTGCCTTGTAATGCTATCAACAGGTTTCCTCAATGTGTGTCCTATCCATTGCCAGCGTCTTCTTCTCAACTCTTGTTCCACTGGCACTTGTCTGGTTCTTGTCATCAATTCCACATTTGTGACTTTGTCATACCATTTCAGTCCTTCTATTCTACGCAAGCACCCGTTTATAAAAGTCTGTAGCTTTTTGGTTGTTGTGTTTGTTGCTCTCCATGTCTCAGAGCCATACAATAGGACTGACTTGACATTTGAGTTAAAGATTCTTATTTTCGTGTTGGACTTGATTTCTCTTGTTCTCCATATGTTTCCCAATGCAATGAAAGCTCCTCTTTCTTTTTGTGTTCTTATTTTGATATCATTGTCTGTCCCTCCAACTTTGTCTATATTACTGCCAAGATATGTGTACGATTCTACATCCTTTAGTGGTTTTTCTTCAAGTTCAACTTTGTTATCATTTCTTGCATTTATTCTCGTAATCTTTGTCTATTCCGTGTGTATTTTCAGGCCCACTTGTTGTGACCTCTGATTGAGAATTTTCATTTTCTCTTGTATCTGATTATGGTTATGGGACAGAAGAGCCAAGTCATCTGCAAAATCCAGATCATCAAGCTGTTTAGTCAGATTCCACTGGATTCCATTTCTGTTGTGTGATGTCGATGTTTTCATAACCCAATCTATTGCTAGTAAGAAAAGAAATGATAAGAGGCATCCCTGTCTCACTCCTGTTCTAATCCTAAACGGTTCTGTAAGTTGTCTGTCATGAAGAACTCTGCATGTCATGTCTTCATAGGTCTTCCTTATTAAGTTAATGATCTTCATAGGAACTCCATAATGCCTCATCAATTTCCAAAGTGATTCTCTTGTCTACACTGTCAAATGCCTTTTCATAGTCCACAAATCCGATGTATAGAAAAAGATGCTTAAGAGCCATCAATATTACCAGGAGAGACAGAATGAGAAATGGTGATACAGAACAGTTGTAGGAACTAGATCCTGCATCAAATATATAGAGAGACAGAAAATAAGTGTTTAGGCCTGTGAAGGTAACCCAGGAACTGTTGGAATCTATGTTAGAAACACTGAGCTCTCTAAAAAGATGTCTGTTTTCAAAGTATTTGAAATAAGTGCGACCTATATGTAACTTTTATCTTATGCAGTTCACAGAGAAAGTTAATATTGGTGAGCAAGCTTACTGGTTGTCACTGTGAATGCAGTGGAAGAGCCTTTAAACCTGGAGAAACCACGCTTTTAGCTGCTGGCTTGAGAAGGCTAGACCGAAATTACTTAGGTTCAAACCCCCCCCCCCCCCCCCCCCCCACATTTCTGCTGTGATCAGTTCTTTCTTTCTATGCCGTTCCAACTTGTGTCATTCAGTCCAGAGATATTAGTCTTGTAGTCCCTCATTTCTGCTGCCATATGTGCAGCTTTTTCTTGTTTGTTTAAGGTGCGAACATTCCAGGGACAAATCTGCATATTTTCCCAGGACAAAAAAAATTAGTCAGCAACCCAGCCTCCTTTCTGCTTTCTCTGAGTTGCATCATGAGCCACTATCCCAAAAGACCTTCTGTCTTAGAGGCTGAGTTGAGATATTTTCTTTAATTGACCTGTAACGTATGTTACCGGGGCCTGAAAGCAAAGCAAAAAATAGTAATGCTGTAACCTACCATGCAGTTCATAAAAGGTGATTAGGAGGGTTAGACATGGGGCTTGTTACCCCATCTTGTGGAAACTTTAAGCCACAAAAACTTCAGCAACACACTGTTCCAGCAATGTTTTTTTTTTTATTGTTCGCTTTTACCACATACTGTTTAGTCATATTTTTTTTATTGTTTAAATTTACTACAGACTATAATCATTTTTGTGGACATTTACTACATGCTGTTTAATCAATGTTTTATTAATTGCTCACATTTACTGTATACTGTTTAATAATTGTTCACATTTATTACAAGCTGTTTAATCATTGTTTTATTAATTATTCACACTTACTACACACTGTTTAATGATTGTTTTATTAATTGTTTACACTTACTACATACTTTTTAATCATTGTTTTATTAATTGTTCACATTTACTACATACTGTTTAATCATCGTTTTATTAATTGTTCACATTTACTACATACTATGTCATCATTGTTTTATTAATTGCTCACATTTACTGTATACTGTTTAATCATTGTTTTAATAATTGTTCACATTTGCTACATACTGTTTAATCATCATTTTATTAATTGTTCACATTTACAACATACTGTTTAATCATTGTTTTATTAATTGTTCACATTTACTGTATACTGTTTAATCATTGCTTTATTAATTGTTCACATTTTCTGTACACTGTTTAATCATTGTTTTATTAATTGTTCACATTTACTGTATACTGTTTAATCATTGTTTTATTAACTGTTCACATTTACTACATACTGTTTAATCATTGTTTTATTAATTGTTCACATTTACTGTATACTGTTTAATCATTGTTTTATTAATTGTTCACATTTACAACATACTGTTTAATCATTGTTTTATTAATTGTTCACATTTACAACATACTGTTTAATCATTGTTTTATTAATTGTTCACATTTACTACATACTGTTTAATCATTGTTTTATTAATTGTTCACATTTACTATATACTGTTTAATCATTTACTATATACTGTTCAGTAATTTGTTTAAATTGTTAACATTTACTACTTACCGTTATTTTTTTCAGCACTGTTTAGTGCAGATGATCAGTTGTATCGGGCCTTATGTGTTCAACGCTTACCAGAGACCGACTCGTGCCTAGTAGTGTATGTTGACTATGGAACCTCAGAAGTTGTTCCAAGGTCTCGACTGCGACTTCTGCCGTCAGAGTTCTGGAGTGTCCCTGCCCAGGCCATTCGATGCCACATCAGTATTTCATCTGCAACTGAATCAGCCAGACAGCTAACCCATCATTTGTTTGTTGGCATCATCAGCACTCTGGCACAGAGAGAGTTAATCTCAAGGATTTTGAAGAATGACCCGTTGACTGTGGAACTAATGGTTGAGGATGATGGGAGGTGGCGAGTTCCTTACAAGCATCTGTTTGAAGATGAGATTAAAAAGCCATCCAGTTTAGGAGATCAGAAAGAAGAGGATGAAGAAGATGCAGATATTACATTACAGGAGGTGAAAGAAGGACAGAACTGCAGAGAGAATTGGAATGATGAAAGTGATGATGAAAGTGATGATGAAAGCCTCAGGACCAGTGAAATGGGAGAGACTGAAGTGGAACAGAGAGGAGAAGCTGGGGATGCCAAAAGTAGAGTCGCAAAAGGTAAACGGGTGGCCAGTCTGCCCACAGTAACTGTTGAGCGTGACAAGCTTAGGGAGGAAATTGTCATTGAAAAAGCAGAGGTTGTTAGCAGTGGAGGAAGCACTGATGATGATGATGAAGATGATGTTGATTGGGTAGCTGTTGCTGCCAGGCTGGTGGAAGGCAAGGCTGATGGTGATGGTACGGAAGAACCATCAAGTGAAGTGTAGTAGAAGTGGTAATACTGAAGAGATCTATGAAAGAACAGACATGTCAATTATAGAAGAAGTGGTAATGTTCATGGAATCTGTGGAAGAACCAGTAAGAGAAGTGTACAAGTAGCACCACTGAACAAATGTTTAGAAAAACCATCATGTTAAATATAGAAAGCTCAAGAATCTGTGGGAAGACCATAAATGAAGTGTAGAAGTGTTACTACTGAAGGAACCCAGTGAAGAACCATCAAGTGAAGTTTATAAGTAGGGGTAATACTGAAGAAATCCGATGTGATAAGGCAAGTAGGCGAGAAACCATGGTTTGAAATCTGTTTTTTCTATGAGTAAGTTAGAAATAGCTGCAACAGAAGGTGGAATGTGCGGGAAATGATTTTTGTACACATTTTCTTTTAAGTTTTGTTCATTTTAGCTGTTAGTATATGTTGGTATTTTGATATCATGAGGACGTTTCAAAGCACTGAATAATCAGTCACTTTCCAATTCATTTTCTTTATTTTATTACCAAAAAGTAGTTGGTCGTAATGGCACAGTTAGTTTTAACGAGTGTCCGACTGTGACGTTATATTAATTAGTTTTTTTTATATCCAATGGGATGAATTGTAATTTTGTGTTTTTTGGACTGTTTTTTTTTTTCCGTTGAATTATTTATTTCCTTTTTCTTCCACTGATCTTAACCATCATTGTCATTGTACTCTATTGCTGGTAGATGATGTTTATTGGCGGTTTTTTTGCTTATTTTGTGCTTTTGTTAATTTTATTTTATTAATATTATTTCATTATTTGTGTGTGTGTGTAAGGTTGACCAGCTTATCAAGTAGTCTCTACATTTGGCATTCTTATACCTTTTATCCCATTACAGGAGGCTTTGCACTGTTTATTCTCCAGTTCCATCACAAGCAGTTGACTTAACCACTGCCCTTTATCTATCTTTGTATTCAGTTCACGGCTGAGTACCAACAGTTTCTCAAATTGTATTTTTTTTTTTAACTTTGTGTTTTTAGTCTACTTTCAGTGTGTTTACTTTGTTCTCTAAGTTTGTTTTTTATTTTGTTAACTTTGTCCTGTCGTTAAGTCACCTTTAGTTTATTTTGTTAACTCTGTTCTCTCGTTAAGTCACCTTTAGTTTATTTTGTTAACTTTGTCCTGTCGTTAAGTCACCTTTAGTTTATTTTGTTAACTTTGTCCTGTCATTAAGTCACCTTTAGTTTATTTTGTTAACTTTGTCCTCTCATTAAGTCACCTTTAGTTTATTTTATTTTGTCCTGTCTTAAAATTAACTCTGGTTTTTTTTTTTTTACTCTGTGCTTATTTCAGTCAAATTTAGTTGTTTACTTTGTCCTTTATTTCAGTCAACATAGAGTTTCTTAACTTTGTTCTTTATTTCAGTCAACTTAAATCTTTTTGCTGTGTCCTCTCTTTAAGTCAAAGTTTTTTGTTTGTTTTATTTTAAACTCTATGTTTATTTCAGTCAACTAACAGTTGTTTACATTGTCCAGTATTTCAGTCAACTTAAATCTTTTTGCTGTGTCCTTTCTTTAAGTCTAAATGCAAGAAATGACAACAAGATTGAACTTGAAGAAACACCTAAAGGATGTAGAATCATAGAATGGTAGTAATATAGACAAAGTTGGAGAGACAGACAATGTTATCAAAATAAGAATACAAAAAGCAAGAGGCACTTTCATTGCATTGGGAAACATATGGAGAACGAGAAATCAAGTCCAACACGAAAATAAGAATCTTCAACTCAAATGTCAAGTCAGTCCTATTGTAAGGATCTGAGAAATGGAGAGCAACAAAAACAACAACTAAAAAGCTACAGACTTTTATAAACGGGTGCTTGCGTAGAATCTTCTTCTTCTTCGATCCTTAACCACCGACCGTCAAAGCAGTCAGTGGCCATCACGCCTAGTGGCATCTTGTAGGGCAACAACAAATTGATTCCACTTTGCACGGTCGGTGGCCATCCTTCGTACAGTGCCCCAACTCTGGTTCATTCTTTGCATCTCAGCCTCCACAGTCCTCCGCCAAGTTGTTTTTGGTCGGCCTCTCTTTCGCTTTCCTTCAGGGGTCCAAAGCATAGCTGTTCTTGTGATGGCATCGGGGTTCTTCTGAGGAAATGACCAACCCAGCTCCAGCGTCTGCCAGCTATGATGGCATGCATGTCCTCTTGCTTGGAGTAAACAGATCTTGGTGATGGTATTCAAGGCCAAAAGATTCGGTGAATTTTTCTTAGGCATGTTGTGTGAAAAGAGGACAATTTTGACATTTCCTTCTCTGTGACTCTCCAGCATTCCGCACCATAGAGAAGCACAGAAAGCACGCAACTCTGGTATAATCTTAATTTTGTGCTTGTGCTTGCGTAGAATAGAAGGACTGAAATGGTATGACAAAGTCACAAATGTGGAATTGATGACAAGAACCAGACAAGTGCCAGTGGAACAAGAGCTGAGAAGACGACGCTGGCGATGGATAGGACACACATTGAGGAAACCTGATGATCGCATTACAAGGCAGTCCTTGTTCTGGAATCCACAGGGAAAGAGAGGCAGAGGTAGACCACAAAACACACGGAGAAGAGAACTGGATACAGAGGTGAAAATGATGAGGAAAACATGGATAGAACTTGAGCGGATGGCACATGACAGGAGGACTTGGCATGTGTTTGTTGAAGGCCTATTCTCCTTGGGGAGCTAAAGGGTTTTGATTGATTTCTTTAAGTCAATGTTTTGTTTTTTATAACTCTGTACTTATTTCAGTCAGCTAAGATTTGTTTACTTTGTCCTTTATTTCAGTCAACTTAAATCTTGTTGCTTTGTCCTCTCTTTAAGTCAAGTTTTTTTTAACTTTGTCATCTCATGTGTTGTTAACTGAACATTTTTGTGCGTAGACTTTATTGTCAGCGTTTGGTTAGAAGATTACTAAATAGTTTTTCATTTTACACTTGAAAATAGTGTTAATCATTTGCTGTCGGTGAGTTATTACGATGTCAGATAAGTGGTTTTAGCTGGTAATTTACAGATTCAGTATTTCTGCTTAATTTGCATTGTGAATAAATCTTCTTTCCTTCTAGCTAGGCTTCATTTGAATCTCGCTGCTGCTTTGATCTAGAACAGACGTTATAGTTCTTTAAACAAACTGCATTTATGCTTGTAAACAAATGAATATTCCATTTTCCCTTCTTTAAGAAATTCAAGGCCACCACTGCAGATAGTTACCACCGTGGAAAGTACCACCTCAGAAAATACCATCACAGATAGTTACCACCGCGGAAAGTACCATCACAGATTACACTGTTTTGGTGATGATTTCTTTAGCGGTTGGTATTACATGATGGATAATTATAACCTGATTCTCCACCTTACCTTAGGTGCCTCTTTAGACATGACTGGTGGGAGCACTGATCCTATGCCTCATTACCTCAGAGACCCTGGGAAATGCATGGGATACATAGGCTTACATCCACTACTTCTTGGATTCTTACTACTGACTGACTAAGCATTCAGCGACCAACATACCTGGTGACATCTTTTAGGGCAGCACAAACTTTCCAATCTGCTTGATATGTGGCCATCCTTCCAACTTCGATTCATGCTTTTCACTTCGCCTCCACAGTTCTCCACTAAGTTGTTTTTTGTTGGTCTGTCTTTCACCTTCCTTCTGCGGTTTATAGCATCACAGTTCTGCTGATGGTTTTGGTGTTTCTTCTGAGGACATTGCCAATCCAATTCCAGCATCTGCTCGCTAGGCGTGATAGTCACTGTATTCCTTCTTGATTGCTGATGGTAAAGGCTTACATGAAGAAACCTTTTTTTCCTTGTGTTTAAAAAAAATACAGCTATGTGTGTTTTCCTCATGATTCTGTTATTTTCATGGCAGTACACCAATTCGCTTTACTCATTTCATAAAAGACTAATATATTTTCGTTTTTCTAATTCTTTGTTGCGTTTATATGTACATTATTTTTCTCCCATTTTGAACGCATTTTCAGCACTTGTTATTGCTGCCAGCAATAAAGTAGAAATGACCATTAAGAGGGACAGAAACGATGAGCTAATTCCTCTGAAACACATGGAAACAGACTTGACAGATGTTTGCTTTTTGGCCTTGGAAGAAAACATAATCGAGATACATTATTTCTTTCTGTTTTTACTTTGTAATCCCAAATTCAGACATTTACCTCTGATCAGGTGGGGAAAAAAAAAAACTTGGTCTAGATGATGTTTAATTTTGTAAAATACCGTATATTTAAATTAATATATAATCCATCTATTTATGCTTTGCTACAGAAAGAAATGCCAAACTAAGTCTAGTTTTTAGATCCCATGAAAACTACTTTGACTGGACACTTTCTCATGGTCACTATGAGACAAAATTTAGATGAAATGATTGTTCAGGTAGTTTTTTTCTTTGTAATGAAAGATTAAACAGTAAAAATTATAAATGTTTCTGATCACGTTTTTATATTCATTATTTATCATGATTTCATTTGTTTCTTTTAGCAAATCATTGTTTCATTATCAGAGTTGAAGTTTGGAATAAAGATGCGTATTCCACAAGAATTGTTGATTGTTGTTTTGTATATGTGAACTCAATGCTTCCTTATGGAAGTTCTTAGAAAAACAGGAGGTGGTCAGTTAATCAACACAATAAGGTGCAAAGTTCCTTATATGTGTCATTCAGGCAACAATTCAAGAATCTGGTAACAACTGGTAAATTCAACTGAAAGGAGAAGAAAAAGAAGACATAAAAACTCCTCAACAAAGTGATCAAATGGTGTGGGGGAAAAGATTGATGACACAACTGATTAAGGTGTCGGAGACAGTATGACATGATTATTTCAATGCAAAAAAAAACAACATGGTAGTCAACAAAGGAAAATGTAATCCTGCATATTCTTCCTCATGGTGGATTGACTTTCTATGAGTCAGTTGTATCACTTAAGCAAGATAGGCTACATTCACTTTCTTTAGCTTTTTATACACAAACTTATTTATCATTTCACATTTACGTAGGTCACACTTGTATAAAAATAGAACCTGCATCTCCCCATAATGCTTGATAGCACACACAGAAAGAAATAAAATAAAAACTTTATTACAGACATAACATTGTGGCTTCTAATAAGTTATGACGTTTGCCAGCTTTCCTGGCCTTACATTTTTTTTTTTTTAATTATCAAATAACATTTCTGATTTTATCTGGCCGCTGTGTGCCACTTTGTTTTATGTTGTCATTGTATTTTTTTCCCCAAAAGCTGAACATTTATCAACCAGATTAAGAACCATTTTCATGTATGGATAATTAACATGGAAGCCTTATAGGAAAATAACAGATATGTCAGAGAATTTGAAAGTAAGGAATATAAGAAATATCTTTTGTAGACTGTTTAGAAAAGCTATAATAATTGTACTTCATGCACTCTTTGCTATATGCTATCTGACATGTCTCCTGTCACGAAGTGGTTTTAAGTTTATAGACTTTGCCTGAATGAAAGCAAGACCCTAGTATGAGAAAGTCTGAGAAGATAGAATTTAGATGGAAAATGACATGCCTGTGGACAGGTGAGACTATTGGCTCAAGAGATAGACCCAGGATTTGGATCTCCCCCTGCCGCTTCGTGACTAAAAAAATGGCTATAGTCTCCCCGCCTCTGACTGCCTTGAAACACAAGGAGATAAGGTGTATAAATACGACCACAGACACCACTATACAGACGACGTAAAGTAAGTATAGTAAAGAGTAGAATCTGATCCAGTAAATATATGTATATATATTTATTTACAACAATAAAGCATTAAAATGTCATCATCAAGCAATCACATAAAAAGCGTGCGCTGTTGCACGGCCTGAAAAACCAAAGTACACATTCAATTAGATAGAGAGACAACAACAAAAAAAACCCCACTCGCATTCACTCTTCCTGTCACCCTGCTGAGGAACAATAAAATGGTTAGTGATTAAAACAACTCTAATATGGTGGGGCTGTCAACTCTAACCGCCACTCTCTAACACAACTAAGATTTTACTGTCTTAGTCCTGCTGACTCTTCCTCAACGACCGTCTACACAGCTTTCCACTTGTTAGGCGATATGCGCCGCTATCTAACACCACTGGAAATGCTACAATAATAGACTTGGAGTAACACAATGGCTCAGTGTCTATCCTTCAATGGATACTGAACAGACCCTACTGGTCCTGTCTATTTTCTCCCTCCTTCTCTCTCTCTCTATTGGTCTCAGTGTCTCTCTAACACTCGACGACTGATGATGCGGCGTCTCCGTTACACTCTTCTCTCGTTACTTTCAGGACCTAGGTATGGTAACCCTGTCACCTGTTCCTGAATTTGGTGATGACGATGCTGTTCAGGTATCAAGCCTGAGGTGCTTGATAAACTGTCGACAAAACTTCTCTGCTGCTGAATAGCTTCCCTCTTTTAACCCGCTCCGGAGTTAGAGGAAAAACACAGCCTTGATTTCCGGCTGTACGAAATTGAAACCAGTCTCACGGCCACCTGCCGTTGCTAGAGACTATAATAGCGATGCTCTCGGCTGTATGATAAATAAACCACAGTCCAGCTGAAGCATAGGGACTTCACTGCCAGAGACCATAGGTCTGACCCTTAAGATAGGTCCTGTTGCCGTGGGAAATTTTGCACATGGCAAATTTACGCTCCCCCACTATTCTTGCCGCGACTCGCGATTATCGCTGGTTTTTCCCACAGTGGAGAACGATAATTACGACGTCCTACGGCCAGGCAATTATTTCTTCAGAGACAATTGCCCGCGGTTTCCTCCCTCATTATATACAAGAGAAAACACCCACGCGAATTCCTCTCCCACGCATATCCCAAGCTTTCCCTCGACCAATGGAAACGCTCAGAAAAATAAACATAACTATGAGCTACGCCAATCAGATTTGAAAACAACCCGACCGCGTGTCCAAAATGACATCACGTCCACGTGCGTTTCTGACGCGTCATACCGGCGTGCCCGAAAATAGCGATTTCCGTAAACAACGGAAAATCGCGTGATCAGAAGAAAATAAAACTGGTCGAGTGTAAAATAAATCTACCGTCATAAAAACGAACCCATTTAATTTTCCTACTCAAAAATACCAAACACGATATATATTCACATGAGAAGAAACAAAAATGGTGAAAAAGCGTGCCCGAAAATAGCGATTTCCGTAAACAACGGAAAATCGCGTGATCCGAAGAAAATAAAACTGGTGAAAATTCAAAATAGAACCACAGAATCGGGCCTGTTAAAAGTCAGAATTACAGTGTAGCATCACATCTCCCAAAACCCTAACACTTTGATTATATAATTATTTTCCACCCTGTGCCAAAATTTTTTTTTTATAAGAATTATAAACAGTGAAGTGTATCATCTTCTATTATAAATTGTATGTATATCGTTTCTGTGAACATGCACATATTATATATCAAATTGTTGGGAAATGGATAGAGAGTTATAATATACAATATCTTTAACGCAGGTATGTTTGGTATTCATAAAAACATGCTGCATGTAAATTGAAAAAAAAAAACGAAAAAGTTCACAATACAAAATGACATCAAATATAATTTATTGTTGCAGACGATAACATTTTCTTTTTTGACTTCAAGGTATTCCATTTACGAAGAAATAAAACATTTAATATGGCCACATTTGGTGGTGGTTCACACCATTTTTTACTATTGTCCTTTGTTAAAATCACAAAATATATAGAATAGCGTTTTACGTAATTTTCAAACAAACTAGAATAGCATCACATAAAAACCTTGTTTCAAGTTTTAACAATATTCCTAGCTTCATCTTCTACCTGTGACCAGTCATTAGATGTAACTAAAGGTCTAGATCTGTTGTTTTTCGATGGACCAGGCTAGGGCCCAACCCATGCATCAGTTAAATCTAATATTTCTGCACCGATCCTGTCATTTGACATCAAACTGTGACTATTAAACAATCATCAATGTTTCTAAGTAAGATTGACACAATTATTCGTTTCGAAGGCTTAGAATTTGTATATATAAATCCTGACATATTTCTGTAGCAATAACAAAGAAAAATGCAAAAAAGAGAATCGTCACACAAATTGTAATAACATCAAAACATGTACACACACTGCTTAAATACACTCGGATTGGTTGTTTAAATAGTAACAGAAGTCCCTATGCATTTAAAGTATAGACTGAATTAAATGAGTGAGTTTTGGTGTTTATTTTTTTATAATCTAAAAACAATGCTGTCACCGTTATATCATTTCTGACTGGAGGTACTTTCTTTTAAATACCTTGTGTATTTATGCATATGATTCATATTATGAACATTTTAAAAAAATTTGTACAAACAACAATAAAAAAGCACCAGGGTGGCCATTTTTGTTTAGGCCAAACCCAATTTTTTGCTTGGGATTGAAAGAGTTAAAAGCCTTTTTTATGTATGGAATATAAACATGGAAAACAGAATATAAAAATTACTTCAGAGGATTTGCAGGTAAAGCTTTGATAAGAATGTTAGGGGTAATTTTGATAGACAGTTTAAGAACACTGACTTAAGTGAATGCAAATTATTACATCACAAGGTCTTTTATATTTGGACATGCACCCTAATATAACAGATGGACCTTGTGTCTAGGTTGAACAGATCGTGCCTCGTAAACTCAAGGCAAAACTCCTAGTTATACATTAAAAAAAAAATATTTTTTTTTAAGTGAAAAGATACAATGATTGCACTTCACTATTTGCTATCTGGAAAGATTTACTTATATCTCAAGTAAGTTAAACTCCCTGCCCCCTTGTAAAGCTGAGGATGCAGATGAAGACTGGCCTATCTACAGTGCAAGGAAAATTACACTATTTATTACAGCATTGGCCAACTAGGCGACGAAGACATTTTGGAAAGAGCCATCCATGTATTTTGCAACAACAACAAAATGTTTATATATCAAAATATATGTTTCTTTTAAATGTATGTCGACAGTATTTCACCTTCCTGATTATGTTTCTGTGGCATCTCTGCTGTAAAAACATAAAATAATTTTTTTTTAAACATTATTCAACATTTAAAATAATTTCAGGTACCTAATGAGAGCTGTTCACCCGTGTGTTACCGGGGCCCGAAAGGGGAGCAAAGAATAGTAACACTGCACCCTACCATGCATGTCGTAAAAGGCGACTAAGGAGGGTATGGGCATGGGGCTGTTTACCCCATCCCGTAAAAACTTTGCACAGTGGGCTGATCACCTGCTTGCCAACCAATCTGATTACGGAAACAATGATAGATTGTTTGGTCTGTTTTTGTTCCACAAAGACGCCACTAGGCGTGGTGGAAACAACGATAGATTGATCAATTTGTTATTGCCCTAAGACGCCACTAGGCGTACTGGCCACATACTGCTTTGCCGGTTGATGGCTAAGGATGGAAGAAGAAGAAGAAGAATGAGAGCTGCACCTTAGGCTTGCACGAGCTGTACTATGGCCACCCTGGCAGTATTTGTGTTAATACACTCAACAGAGGAAGAACACCTCATAGTGATCAATAAATAAACAGATTGATGTTACATGTCCGTAGCCCCTTATCCGAACACCCGAAAATTGAACGTTTCTTTGGGCTACTTTTCAATTGCTATTGAGTTGACTTAGGCTACTTTTCAATTGCAGTTAAGGTGACTTGGGCTATTTTGGAGAATTTAAAAATCCTGGTCTCCGATATGAACAATTCCCCAAGTATTTCGGATAAGAAGTTACAGATCTGTGTCTGGAATATTAAAAAGCATGTGTGATTATGGTAGACAGACCTACATGTTACTAGAAGAGGCACAATAAATATAACATCTTTTCTTCAGTAAGAATGCATAGTCATCATATTACACTAGTCAACAAATTTTCAAAAGTTATTTGTACCAGAAATTAAATATACCATTTCTTATTGATTTTGACATGCTGATTTCAAATATCATAATGAAATTCACCAATTGGCTCTGGTTTTTTTTTAAATGATGAATTTACATTACAGTAATACAAATAATGTATGCTTGTTTAATTCTCTGGGGTGAACAGCTAGTCTTTCTACTTTAGCATTATAAAAATTGTGGTAACACACTCAATTAATTGATATTTCAACATAAAATGATAGAAAAAATAAAAACATTATTTAAAGTTCACATATCATGTTCTAAAAAGGCACATTTGAACCCATTCCGTCATTATTCAGTCGCTGTTCGAGCTCTCTTTGCTTGCTTCTTGTAGTCAATCGATGAGGTGTCTCTTGTCACAGTCCAACAGTAATCAGCAAGCATTGAAGGGCTCCAATTGCCTTGATACCTTGTCTCCATAGCAGCAATGTCCTGGTGAAATCGTTCACCATGCTCATCACTGACCGCTCCACAGTTTGACGTAAAGAAATCCAGTTGAGAATCCAGAAAATGAATTTTCAAAGACATGTTGCAGCCAAGACTCTTATACTTCAGAAGGAGGTTTTCTACAATTTCATTGTAATTATCAGATCTGTTGTTTCCAAGAAAATTGTCCACCACTGACTTAAATGCTAGCCATGCTGCTTTTTCCTTGCCATGCAACACGCAAAGAAACTCGTCATCATGAAGAAGTTTTCGAATTTGCGGACCAACAAATACTCCCTCTCTTATTTTAGCTTCACTCAGTCTTGGAAATTTTTCTGATGAGGTATTTGAAAGCCTCATCTGTTTTCTCCATTGCCTTGACAAAGTTTTTCATGAGACCAGCTTAATGTGCAAGGGTGGCAACAAAATCTTGCTGGTGTCGACAAGTGCTGGGTTCTCAACGTTCTTACTGCCAGGCTGCAATGACTGCCTGATTGGCCAATGTCTTCTGATGTAATGGTCACTTCGTTCATGGCTATCTCACTCACAGAGAAAGCAACAGTACTTGGTGTATCCACCCTGTAGTCCAAGCAAAAGAGTGACCACTTTTAAGTCACCACAAAGTGACCAATGATGATGATCGTAGTTTATACACTTCAAAAGCTGCTTAATGTTTTCATAAGTTTCTTTCATATGAACTGCGTGACCAACTGGAATTGACGGTAACACATTACCATTATTTAACAAAACAGCTTTAAGACTCGTCTTGGATGAATCAATGAAAAGCCTCCACTCTTCCGGTATGTAATCGGTTTTGAGGGCTGCCATTAAACCAGAAATGTTGTGGCACGCAGAAAGGTCACCCTCTTTGAAAAAGAATGTAATAAGCGGCTTCTGGCGGTTCCTATACACAGAAATTGCAACATCTTCTCCCAGGAGATTCCACTGTTGCAATCTGGAACCCAAAAGCTCCGCCTTGTTCTTCGGTAAATTCAGATCTCTTACAAGATCATTCAGTTCACCTTGGGTTATTAAGTGTGGTTTAGTGGATGTAGTTTGCTCAAAATCTGGGTCGCTTGAGGTTGATGGTTCAGGACCACCAATGTCCTCTTCTTCATCAGTGGAAGCAGCTGAAAATGATTCTGGCACTTTGGGAACTGGTAGGTCATCGCCATGTGGTACTGGACGTATTGCAGAGGGGATGTTTGGCTATTCCAGAGTCCATTTTTTCTTCTTTGATATGCCTTTCCCAATTGGAGGGACCATGCAAAAGTAACAGTTGTTGAGATGATCAGTGGGCTCTCTTCAAATCATTGGGACTGCAAAAGGCATAGCTTGCCTTTTGCCAGTCAACCACAGTTTAAGATGTGCTGCACATGTTTTGCAGCATATGTGTGGCGCCCAGCTCTTATCTTGATCTCCTATTCTGCGCCAAAATACAAACTGTACGTCTTCTTAATCACTTTAGTTATATTTCGTTTTTGTGATAGAAATGTCACCTCACCACATATATAACATAAATTATTGGCACTGTTCACACATGTCCTAGGCATTTCTAACTACGATACTTTTGATAAGGACAAATGCACTAACTAATGGCAAAATTTTATCAGAGATAAGATATTTATACACAAAGGTGATGTAATCATAGGTAGGATTGCATCATCAACTTCTAGTTACATTTATATTGGTCATTAGAAAAAATTATGCAATCGCCCACAACAGTTGCATCATATATATATAAATTGACCGTAATTAAATAAACTAGTAGCATATATCTTGAAAACTAGAGCCAATCAACATTTTTAAATGTCATTTTCGTTTTCAGCACACCAAAATTAGTTAAGATCAGCTATTTTCATTTCTGGTACATTTTGGTTGTTGACTAGTGTTATCATTACTCTTCAGCACCCGTAGGAGCATGGGCCTTCAACAAACTTGTGCTCGTCCTATCCTGTACCATCCACTCAAAGTCTTTCCATGGGGTGTTCTTTACGCCGTTCATTTCTGTCTTCAGTTTTCTTCTCCATATGTTTTTGGCATCCCTCTTCTTCTATTACCCTGGGAACTCCAGAACAAAGAATGTTATCAACAGGTTTTCTCAGCGTGTGACCTATCAATCTTCTCATCTCCGGTTCCATTGGCACCTGTCTGGTTCTTATAATCGTTTCTACATTGGTGATCTTGATGTACCATTTCAAACTTTCTGTTCTACACAAGCACCCATTTATGAAAGTTTGCAACATTTTGGCGGTTGTCTTTGTTGTTCTCCATGTTTCAGAGTCATGCAGTAGGATCAATACACAGTGATACCTTAATATAACCTAAATGGGGCTGAACAGAGTATCTAATCCTCAATCAAGAAAAGTACTTTATGGCTCTAACATACAGGCATCAAAAGCCCAAGCAAGACATAATACATCTGCAGAATTATAAGAAATCGAGGGTGGGGCGGGTGGGGGGGGGGGGGAGTGGGGGGGGGGGGGGGGGGGGAGGGGGGCGGGGGGGGGGGGGGGGGGGAGGGGGGGGGGGGGGGGGGGGGGTGGGTGGGGGGGGGGGGGGGGGGGGGGGGGGGGGGGGGGGGGGGGGGGTGGGGGGGTGAGGGGGGGCGGGGGGGGAGATATTAATGTCAAGAGAAGAAAACAGAAATCCTAGAAAAAGTAGGAATTTAAAGATAATTAATGAAAGAAATCACAGTTAGATCAAATATTTTGGTCATATAAATAAGACAAAACACTTTACTGAAAACCTTCTTCTTGAATCCTTAGCCCCTGACTGACAGAGCAGTCTAGCCTAGTGGCATCTTATAGGGCTGAAAACCACATTGGAAGGAAAATGTGAGAGAAGGAGGCCACACTGAAACATAAAATTTAGATATGGATATCATCATGGCATGACACAGATAATGCTGGAGATCTGTTGCAACCAACCTTTGATGTGAAGATGGCAGGTCAGCTACTCTAATTATCAATGGATGGAGAATGAGAAGAAAAAGGGAAATGCACAATTTATACACATCAACGTCATGAGACTGAATAAACTGAGACAGTTATCATGAAATAATAAGGGATATCAGTTAGACAAGAAAGGCATACACTAAACAAATTCAAGGCACAAGATCAAAGGGGTCTGCCAATGAAACGATGATCTGAAATCTCCAGGGTAAGAGAGGTAGAGACTCAAGAGAACTTGAGACAGACATGGAAAGACCTTGAGCAGACGGCATGGGACAGGCAGACGTGGTATAAGTTTGTTGAAGGCCTATGCTCCTTTGGGAGTTGAAAGGTTAAAGAAGAAGAAGGAAGAAAACATGGACTTTAAAGAGCTTAGAACAGTAAACTGGAGAATGACCATTGAGAATGAATGAATGAAAATAGACAATATCTGTGATAAAAAAGCATGAAGGAAATATAAAGCTGAAGAAGCAGGAACAAAAATAATGACCACATAAAAGAACTATGCAGCCATTTAACTTTGCAGCATAGTCACAAGGAGCATACAAACTTTCATAAATGCACAATGAAGAAGGATTAAAATGGTATGACCAGGTCGTTAATGTGGAACTGATGTAAAGAACTAGATAAAAGCCAGCAGAACAAGATGGAAGATGGAGACCCTGGTGTTGGATAGGATACTCATGGGGAAAACTTGCTGATAGTATTGAGACAGTTCCTGTTCTGGCATACCCCAGGTAAGATAAATAGAGGACGACCAAAAAAATGCACGGGTAAGAGAACTCGGGGGAGACATAATAAAAGGGATATAGAAGATATGGAAAGATCTCACAGATGTCACATGACAGGAAGGTTTGTTGAAGGCCTGTCCTCCACAGGGGGCCTGAAGGTTGATAGTATAATCATGTGACAAACCAGCTAATTAAATACAGAAGCAATGACCACAAAACTAGATATAATGGATGTTTAGGTTTGATCCTTCTGCCCAAAATAGTGATCACACAAAAGGATTGGACAGTCATTAAACTCTACAGCATAATCATAAAATAAAACAACTTCTTCTGGGTTGTCTCTGTTTTCTCCTTGAAACCCACATTCCTCAAGAGTCAATTCAGGCCGAAGCACAGACTCAGCACTTCGAGACTTGTCACGGAATACTGCCAGCTTGGTGGAGCTAATATCCAAATTTGAAATTATCATTTGGATTAGCCCACAAACTGGCAAGTGAGAATGAACTAGCAGCTGAACATGCCCAGGATAGTCATGAAACTTGTCAAACGTCACTGACCGTAACTCTAACTGAATGTACCTAATGAAAAAAAAAGTGCAGACGTCAGTATACTGAAACAGATGTGAAATTGAAGTCTAGAAAAGAATGTGAATAGCAGACTAGACATTCAAGACAGGTATTAATATTCAAACAAACACAGTAAAAATTAGTGCTACATATACACTTCACTATTGTTTGGTAAAGCAACAGTGACAATGAGAAAGAAACAGGCCTTGCGGACAACGTAACTAAGGTATTATTGAGATGCAAATCTTGCATTTTCGGCACAAATTTGCAAACCATAGCTTGGGGGTAGTGAGAAAAATATACTTTTTGACACATCAGATGCATTTTTTATGTCATAAAACCTTGCTCAATCGATTCCTCGATGATTATTTAATAAAATAAGCTCTGTCACAGAACAGTTTCATGAGTATGAATGATGATAGTGGTTGGCGTTAAGGGTCACTGAACTGTTGTAAACACTTGTTTAAGTGTAACTCAGCTACATGAGTTAATGTCTGACTTTATGTCAACATGGTGTGACTTGTTCATGCGTTGAGAGAAAGCATGTAGTGAACACAAGTCTGGTGTGACTGGATTATTCTGTGTTTGACCGCCGAGTTGAGCGGGGTATTCTGTGATTTGGAAGCCGGGCTGTAAGCTCGTATTTTGTGACTGAGAGGATCCGTTTTTGTGACTACGATATTTATGCGGTACCAACGGGCTGATCACCCGTTTGCCAGTCACTTCGATTACGGAAACAACAGCAAATGGATTGATTTGCCGTTGCCCTAAAGACGCCAATAGGCGTGATGGGAAACAATGGCAAAGAAAACCTATCTGCTGTTGCCCTAAGACGCCACTAGGCGTAATGGCCACTGACTGCTTTGACGGTCGGTGGCTAAGGACGGAAGAAGAAGAAGAAGAAGATATTTATGCAGTGATAGATTCTATCTAGTTATTTATTAATGGCGATGTGTTTCTCGCCTGGAGACGCTCCTGTTGGAGCCAGAATTTCATGTTCACGGAGAACATTATAAGGTGAGGGTTTTCCACCTTGGAGCTACGAAGGAGTCAGGCGACGCATTTCCCGCCTGGTAGCTATAAAGTACCGGCGAAGTGTATTTTCCCGCCTGAAGAGGATTCTTGGAAACTATATGGCGATGTTCATGCCACCCATCACAAATGATATGTGATATACACCTGGAGGGTGTTGTATTAGTGCGAGGGTGTTTTTCCGCACGTAAAGTTGTTTGAAGAAGTTGTGCGAAGAGTGAATACCGCACCAAGGACAGTCTGTACATTGTTATTGTGTAGTCGGAGAGACTGTGTATGAAGACTGTAGGTCGTTATGCCTTACAGGCAGTGTTTACCCAAGTAGGTAGTTCAGTATGTTGACTAGATGTGTGATATCCAGAACGTGTATGTGAACGTTCTATTAAACGTCAGGGAACTGTAACCAGTGGCGTTCGTGTTAATTCATACCCCTAGTATTGATCATCATCTACACACGCCACATCCATCAAACAGACGTTCTGACAAGCTCAAAAGTAAAGACGGCAAAAGAGATGCTGACCAAAGACAACCTGGCAGAGAACCGTGGAGACTGAGATGCAAAGCATGAACCAGAGTTGGAGCATGGCACGAAGGATGTCTATCGACTGAGCAAAATGGGGACAGTTTGTTGCTGTCCTACAAGACGCCACTAGGCGTGATGGCCACTGACAACTTTGTCAGTCAGGGGGCTAAGGATCCAAGAAGAAGATAAGTGGGAATGAAACAGTGACAGGTGGACAGAATGTGCTCTTTCAGACTGTACCATTTACCTACTGCCTTTATTAGAGTCTTTCATGTGGAAGTCTGAGAGCGAACAAGGAAGAAGACTGCCATTTAGTAAATGTTGAAGATAACTGCAGGTAAACTTCATGATCTGAGGCAAACCCTATTCTGAAATCTACCAAGATTACTATTAGTTGTGTGGGAATGGAGCTTGATCTGAGGCAAACTCTATCCTGATATCTACTACAATTACTATTAGTTGTGTGGAAATGGAGCTTGATCTGAGGCAAACTCTATCCTGATATCTACTACAATTACTATTAGTTGTGTGGGAATGGAGCTTGATCTGAGGTAAACTCTATCCTGATATCTACTACAATTACTATTAGTTGTGTGGAAATGGAGCTTGATCTGAGGCAAACTCTATCCTGATATCTACTACAATTACTATTAGTTGTGTGGAAATGGAGCTTGATCTGAGGCAAACTCTATCCTGATATCTACAACAATTACTATTAGTTGTGTGGGATTGTTTGAAACATGGAGAACAACAAAAATAATAACCAAAAAAGCTACAGACTTTCATAAATGCGTGGTTGCATGGAATAGAAAGATTGAAGTGGTATGAGAAGATCACTAATGTAGAACTGATGACAAGTGCCCGTGGAACAAGAGATGAGAAGAAGATGCTGCAGATGGATAGGACACACACTGAGGAAACCTAGTGATAGTATTACCAGGGAGTCTTTGCCCTGGAATCCCAAGCATAAGAGAGGTAGAGGAAAACCAACGAACACACAGAGAAGAGAACTGAAGACAGACATAAGGGGAATGAAGAAGACATGTAAAGACCATGAGCTGATGGCACAGGACAAAAAGTCTTGGGATAAGTTTGTTAAGGCCTATGCTCTTATGAAGCTAATGAGCGATAATGATGATGTGGGAATGGAACTTGATCTGGGGCAAACTTTATCCTGATTTCTACTAAGATTACTGGAAAGAGTGTGAGAAGGGAATGCGAAAGTGGTTTGTTTACTGTAATGAGCTTTTCATCCTCCTGTGTTCACTGGGATGAATGTTTTATGTGAGAGAGAGATCTATAAACTGTTCTCATGTTTTAGGAGTCAGTGAGTTAAGTGATGGTCAGTGAGATCTCTAAGTGAACAGTTGTGTACTAGAGAAGAGCAGTGAATGTTATTCACAATGGCTGTTTCTGTGTGATGCGAGCCTTTTTGTGAAGGAAATTGTATCAGGTGCTCTAGTGGTGTGAGAACCGAGAGAATTTATGAATACGGGTGTGTGTGCAGCTGTGTATATGCAACACCCATAGTGTTTCTGCTTTGTGTGGATGGACCAGATGTAATCATATTTGCTACATATGTACTTTATTGTCTCCATTTGTTCTTGTGAAATAACGTGTGGTTCTGCTGTAATCATGCCATTTGATGACCCAAGCATGTTTATATGAAAGTGTTCTGTGCTGAATATCTGCTCCCTGGTATTGCCTATGAACTCGGGAATACACTGTGTGTTAAACCTACAACCACAGTGTAACAAGAGAACCTAGGACCTCTTTTTTGTGTGTAGGAATTGAGTTTGAGCAGAGGCAAACCTTATTCTGAAATCTATTTTAAAAGTCAGATCTAGAAAGTTAAGTGAAAAGAATCTGTAATATTTTTTGTTTCTCTTGCCTTGATGATACAGCCAAACAGAATGCATAATGTTCATCTTGTCATTTTTCCTTGCTTCTTTTACTGTTGCCATTCTCATGCTCATCCTTCAAATGTATATATGAGTGTGAGTTCATGCATGTGCAAGGGTTGGGTGAGTGAATGTGAATTAGGGAGCTAGAGTAACATATCTGTCATAATTTTCCATTCTTCTTCTTCTTCTTCCTCGTTCGTCCTGAAAAGGGCGTTGGTTGCGTTGTGCCCATTTACAGCGGAGCTGCGATATTTGCGCCTTTCGGCCGACACATCCAACTTCTGCACAGCATTTTTTTTGGGACCGGGATAGCCTTCCCTCTTTGATCCATACTCTCTCAGCCAGTCTGCAGTGATGCAGCCTGTTTCCAGGACCACCACTTGGAGGTGGAGTAGGGTCTTGGTCAGCTCTGGTTCGCTGACCCTGACGCAAGCAGTCAAGCTATTGGTCGTTGACTGCATTCTCTATTGTTGCGTCTTTGGTCCATTCAGTGTAGCTAGGACATATACTACATTTACTTCAGCCATATTACACTGTCTTCTGTGTAGAAAAGGAGACATATTAAGCACTCCTCTACCGATGAACCACAGAATAAGTGAAAACAAAACAATATGCTCACTTTGGTATCGTTTCTATCCAAGGTTCCACAATGCTCATTTTGCAGCAAGGGCAAGGTTCAAACTTGCGCTCAGTTAAAAGAAGCTGTCGATCGTCTCTTATCCGTTGTCGATTCAATTCTCTCACTTCCCTAGTACATGAAATAAAAAATAAAAGCACTACTGAAATACTAACAAAACAAGCCTTAAACATATCCTCAACATTGACAAATTGCAAACAACTAAGAACGACCAGAACATCATTCCTGTAATAAAGTTAACAAAAAAAAAAGAAAGGGGTTAAACATTTAGTAAATTTATTAAATGCGATGAATCCTTCAGTGACCCATAGAGGTGACTAGACCAGAACTAAAATGAATGAACATGGAAACCAATAAAGAGGATAACCTAAGGCATGTGAACAGTAAATAATAAACATAAATGATTATGTTACAGGCACTTGTAAGGAATAACGAAATAGAACAATGGCACTGTTTGGATGGTCCTGGGTTTGATTCCCAGGTAAGCATACAACTTATGTTAATTTTTCTGTTGTCTAGATTTCTACTTCTTTATTTCTTAAGAGTGTCTGCAACAAACACATTTATGTTTATTATTAGACCAGTTAAACGGACTTTGATTTTTTAACAACAGCTGAGATATTCATGTGTCTGTGGTAGGAAATATTCTAGATCCAAAAAGCCATGAAAATGTCGCAGGACAAAAGGAGCTCTTTACCAGTGGATCAGCAGTGCACCGTTTCTGCAGTAAGACATCAGAAGATCCTCAACAAGGATTGTCAGTTCACAAAGTGGAGAATATTCAAGTTGATCTGACTCATGACAATTTTACTCACTGATTGGATGGAATAAGAGATGGCATTTAGTATTCACCTACAGTTAAAATGATATAGGAAAATCTGAATAAAGAACTGTCCAAAAATTACTGTCACAAAGAATTTGGAATCAGGAGTGCAAACAGGAGTACACCACAAAAGATCAGAAGACAAAAACAAATGTAAGATTTCATAAATACATGCACAAGCCAAAACCAGTTCAAGAAAGCAATGGATGCAGAAAAGGATGAATTTTCTATAGGTATGAGAGTGATATAAAGCTAAACATAATGCACTTTGTAGAGCAGAAAGGTTATGCAGGAAAAGAAGGAAAACACAAAAGGTTAAGGAAAGATTTGAAAAAGAACTGCTGGAGCAATCATTGTCAGTGACAATGCACACTGGAAAAGAAGAACATCTGAGAAAAGCTTATCCAGCTGATCTCAAAGACAAACCTCTCAGCAAAATGGCAGGTGTTATTTGACCCAGTAAACCAGGAATTAAATTCAACATCAAACTCCAAGCTATAAAAATGTGGCTGTGTTTTCCAGTCATGCACAGGAAATAGGCATATCCACATGATGTCATAATTAAACATTGTGTAGCTGTCTTGAAGCTAGACTACCAGAAACGTTTAAGATGCAAATTTGTTTTGTTGTTGCTAATAGGAATGACAAAATAATAGATATGATGCTTGTTGCATTTCCCATTCCACCAAAGTATTGGTTACAGCACAGTTGCCACTGGTCCTTCCTAGAACAAGCATCTGAATTCATCAGCTCTGCCAAGGAAGAAAATGTGTTTACACAATAAATGGCAAACATTTTTTTCAGAAAATGCAATGCAAATCTGCTCCACGTTCTTTTGGCGTCCTATACATTATGTACAAAAGATGTCCTGAAGTGTGTAAGTGACTGCACTAATTTTAAACAAAAATGCATGGAAAAACCAGCACATCAGCAGTTTTATGCCCTTTATTATATTTTTTTTTCTTCTAAAAATCTTTCAACGTGGTGAAGTTTCATATGTGTGAACAGTATTTTGTTTCAGAAATCTAGGTTACCGTTGCCTCTACTGTACCAGTGTTACAAGTATTAAACACTAGTGTCTTTTTAATAGTCGTTTTTAACTGATCATATGGTTGATGTAGGAGGCAGCAGACTGGAGGCCATCATGTTGGCCAGATGAGCTGCATTTCACTTTGAGTTGGAATTTTTTTTTTAATGCACCCTCAGTGTTTGTTGGACGTTACTAGTTTTGACAATGGTGAAAATAGGGTTGGGATTGTGTTAAGGCTTGCTACTTCACAAAGCTCAAAACAGGCTTGGAGTTAAGTTAAGGCTAGTTGTAGCATATATGTGGATGACCATTCTTGCAATATGGGACAGCAGGGTAACGCAGTCTATGGTGTACTACTTCTACCAATCAGATCTCCTGCTGATTAGGCAATTTATGAACGTTATCTCACATGTGTTCAGCTGGAATGCATCAAAAGTGAAACAGCAGAAATCAATGTTTATTAACCTTTTAGGAAACACAGACTTCTTGACAGATACCATCACTATTTTATGGTCCCCTTCCCAAAATTGACACCAAGAAAAGAGAGGTTAACTAAAACGCAGAAGTAAACATATAAATAGTCATATTTACAGATATAGTCTATCTTTTTTTCCCTCTTTTTCAGCTCCATGTGAAGCATAGGACTTCAATTAGTTTATGCCAAGCCCTTCTGTTTTACACTGTATTATCATATCAAATTCTTTATATATTTTCTT
This sequence comes from Oreohelix idahoensis, assembly GCA_024509875.1. Taxonomy (NCBI): domain Eukaryota; kingdom Metazoa; phylum Mollusca; class Gastropoda; order Stylommatophora; family Oreohelicidae; genus Oreohelix; species Oreohelix idahoensis. Next base: position 141,772 of record JAMPIV010000351.1, read on the forward strand.
TATCTTTTATATGTCAGTCTCGAACTCTTCTGTTCTTTTCTCCATCTGTTTTATCTTTGTTTCACTCTATTTCAGGGGTAACCAACTGCACATAATGTGAGGGCTGCAAAACTGCAGGATGTTTTCGAAATGAGCCATTTATATATTTTTGCAAAGAAAAAACAAGTTTTGAACATATGTCAAAATTAAAAAAAAAACATTTATCTTAAAACTGAATGTCACTGGTATCTCACATTCTTAGTAGTGTTTTTGTAAAAATAATCTTTTTTGAACATTTTTCAGAAAAATTGTTATATAAATTTGGGTATGTAATGAGAGCTGCCTCACATGCTTGTGCAAGCCAGAAGTGGTTTTATATGAAAATTATTGGGAGCTGCGCTGGTGTCATGGTTACCACACTGCGCTGATGATCAGGTGATCCAGGTTCAAGCCCGGGCGAGGACATTTTAACAAGTGTCGTCGACCGGGACTTGGACTGGATTAATTTGAGCCCTGGCGAAGACATTTGAAGAAGTGTCGTCGACCAGGGACTGGCAGCTCCTGAGCTGACCCAGCTCTAATGGGTACCAACTGAAGACGGCGAGTATCTGCCTGAATGGCGAGTGGACACCTGTCAGTGTACAGGGAAAAAAGGGATACTCACATAAAAATCAGTCTCAGGTTATCTTCTTCTTTAGCTTGGGCGTACGTTAAATATCGTTAAATAATAAAAAAAAAAATTATTGAAGCCCTGCTCAGACCTCTTTCATAAATGGGTGCTTGCATAGAATAGAGGGATTAAAATGGTATGACAAGGTTACCAACGTGGAACTGATGACAAGAACTAGACAAGTGCCAGTGGAACAAGAAATGAGAAGAAGACAATGGCGATGGATAGGACACACACTGAGGAAACCTGTTGATAGCATTACAAGGCAGTCCTTGTTCTGGAATCTCCAGGGCAAGAGAGGCAGAGGTAGACCAAGAAGCACATGGAGAAGAGAGCTGGAAACAGAGGTGAAAATGATGAGGAGAACGTGGAAAGAACTTGAGATGATTGCACGTGACAGGAGGACTTGGCATGTGTTTGTTGAAGGCCTATGCTCCTTTGGGAGTGGAGGGTTATGATGATGATGCTCAGACCTCTTAGATACTGCACGTATCTCATCACAGATTCAGAAACACTGGCCAAAATGGTTATATCATTTACTGTTGGTAGAGCTTCATCATGCTAGTTAAAAAAAAAGTTTAAAAAATTGTTACAGAAACAAGAAGATGGCTGTATACCGCTCCACCTATGTCCCAGTCTTGACATATGGATGCGAGTCATGGGCAATGACTACAACCCATAAAAGCCAGATCCAATCCTCAGAAATGAGGTATCTGAGGAAGGTGGTTGAAGTAACAAGAAGAGACATGGTCCGCAACCAGACGATACGTCAAGGCCTAAAACCCCACCCCCTGCAGACCCAAGTAGAACAGTCCCAACTAAGATGGTTTGGCCATGTCTGCAGAATGGGAGAAGATCGGCTACCACAACAAGCATGGGAAACAAAGAGCCAGGGATCCAGACCCCCAGGATGACCCAGAGTCCGCTGGGAGGACAACATTAGACAATCTTTGAAGGACCGAGGACTAGAATGGAACCAGGCCAGGAGGAAGACAGCCGATAGGATAGTCTAGCACTCTCTCTTCCAAACCTCTACACCTCACGTAGAAGGGGAATGACTAAGTAAGTAAGTTACGGAAACCATTGCTGCAAAAGTATATGAATGTTTTTGTGCAGGCTTCCTGCAGGGGGTCAGCTGTGGCAGTGGTTCTATTCTCTGTATGGAGTGAAAAGGAAAACAATCATTTGATAAACACAGTATTGAAGTGCTCTTGTTATTTTGATGAATATATTGATGTTTTACATTTTTTCTCTGTTATTGTTAATCAGAATCGACGTCATTGCACTCCGGGCAAACCCATAGGTGCTCAGTCTCCCGCAGCAAATGTCGAAGGGTATGAATGCTAATTGTTTCTGTTGCGCACTGGTTGTATACACGGCGGATGCGTCCTCTCATATGTCCATCCCTGCTGGTCTTACGTTTTATGCCAAATTCCAGGAATCTTAGCCTTGATGATTCATCGATTGCAGTGTCATTCTCTAATAGATGAACATGAATCGCCCTCAGTATTTCTTCCTTATCCATGGCCGATGAACCATTTATGGGTGCATTTGAAGCTAGTCTGTCAGCTCTTTCATTGCCCCGTACCCCGTCATGACCTCTGTTATTAAGTTTAAAAAAAGAATTTATGTACTCACTGTGCCCTCCAGTTTTGTGGTGTAAAGTTTACTGTTATCTGAAAGGTATTATGAAAATCCCTACCAATGGGATCTTTCCTGTACCAGTAGCATAATAGCAGGACTTCATCATGCTAGCTGATAAACACTAGTAGTCCTTTTCAGGACTTCATCTAGCTAATAGACACTAGTAGTCCTTTTCTGGACTAGACCTTTTCAGGACTTCATCTAGCTAATAGACACTAGTAGTCCTTTTCAGGACTAGACCTTTTCAGGACTTCATCTAGCTAATAGACACAAGTAGACCTTTTCTGGACCAGACCTTTTCCGGACTTTATCTAGCTTCTTCTTCTTCTTCTTCTTTCGTTCGCTTGAAATATATTGTCTATATCTGCAATGTTGTTTCTTGTATAAACTTCACTGTCTTTTGTAGTTCATACAGGGGTCCATATAGTTTTGCTTCCAGTGTTGTTTCTCTGGGCCAGTGGGTTTGCCTCAATATCTTTATCTAGCTAATAGACACTAGTAGACCTTTTCAGGACTTCATCTAGCTAATAGACACTAGTAGACCTTTTCAGGACTAGACCTTTTCAGGACCATCTAGCTAATAGACACTAGTAGACCTTTTCAGGACTTCATCTAGCTAATAGACACATAGACCTTTTCATGACTTCATCTAGCTAATAGACACTAGTAGTCCTTTTCAGGACTTCATCTAGCTAATAGACACTAGTAGTCTTTTCAGGACTAGACCCTTTTCAGAACTTTATCTAGCTAATAGACACTAGTAGTCCTTTTCAGGACTTCATCTAGCTAATAGACACTAGTAGACCTTTTCAGGACTAGACCTTTTCAGGACCATCTAGCTAATAGACACTAGTAGACCTTTTCAGGACTTCATCTAGCTAATAGACACATAGACCTTTTCATGACTTCATCTAGCTAATAGACACTAGTAGTCCTTTTCAGGACTTCATCTAGCTAATAGACACTAGTAGTCTTTTCAGGACTAGACCCTTTTCAGAACTTTATCTAGCTAATAGACACTAGTAGTCCTTTTCAGGACTTCATCTAGCTAATAGACACTAGTAGACCTTTTCAGGACTAGACCTTTTCAGGACTTCATCTAACTAATAGACACAAGTAATCCTTTTCTGGAGCTCAGGCACTGAGTTCTCATTTTATTGACTGACAGTGTTTTTTTTTTTTTTTTTTGGCTATCAGTTGCATTCTGAAGATTTGGGGGCTTAAAGTTTCTACAGTATGGGGTAACCTTGATCATGACCACCCATCCTTTGTCACATTTTATGACATGCTTGATAGGTTACAGTGTTACTATTCTTCACTCCCATTTCAGGTCCTGGTAACATTCATATGAAAAACACACGGAAAAGAGAACTGGAGACAGAAATGAAGGGATATAGTAAACATGGAAAGATCTTGAGTGAATGGTACAAGACAAGAGTGTCTGGTACAAATTAAAGACAAATGCTCTTTTGGGAGATGAAGGGTAATGAATGAATAAACTGCACTCCGATATAATCAAAGGACTTATATCTATGGTTGAAAGAAATGTACCTCACTACATGAAGGCAAATACCTCAAGAAAAATAAAATGAAAGAAAGGTAATTCATGTATTTCCGTGATATTTTTCTTCAGTATTTTCTTACATGTTTACCTGCTTTGAATTCATCATATGACAGCAAACCCTCGCCTTCTATGTCAACACATTTGAACATTTCCTTGGCCACGGGTGCTTTTTTCTTCAGCCACTGATGTATACGGTTGATGAAACCATCATAGTAAACATCATCTAACTTCAGCTTTTCAGTTTGTTTTTCTAATTTCTCCTGTGAATATAAATTGTAAGTTAGTTGTCATTTTCTATGAAATGATTTGGTCATGACCATCTATATCCTGAATGCCCGATACAGTGCTTGTAGTATACCTAAAACAGTGATGTAATTTCATATAATTTCACGTTTCAATTTGTTTTTCTAATTTCTCCTGTGAATATAAATTGTAAGTTAGCCGCAATTTTCTATAAACTGATGTGGTCATGGCCATCTACATTCTGAATGCTAAGACAGTGGTTACACAATACCTGAAGCAGTAGTGCCATTAAATAATAGCAATATAGAACACCCAGCAAATGAAAAGAACAAGAACATTTGCCTTTGTCGGTTATACTTTTTAAGTTGCTTACATCTACTTTTTTTTGTTGCTTTATTTTTTGGACATGTTATGAGAAGGGGAAAGCTAGAATATATTGGGATAACAGGAACAACTGAAGGAAGGCTATATAGTAGGAAGGAAATGCCTTTACGTGTCCAACATTTCACTTCTCCCCCATTCTAATGGCATACCATTAAATCTCTGGATTGCTTTTGCTATCATCTGCTGCATATTTTTTCCTATCTATGCTCTTAATGTATGGTGCATATATATATGCTGATAATCTACCTATTTTAGGATATATTTAACCATTACTCTTTTATGGAAGTGAAGCATGGACAGTGAATAAATAAATGAACAGCTGATTCAGTGACACTAAAATGTTGTTGCTTAGAAGGATGTTGAAAATACTATGGACAGCTAAGAAATCCAGTGAGGAGGTCCTAAGGAAGAAGCTCCCAACTGGTACGAGAAGTTTTTAAAGGGGGTACAGGGAATATTTGGTGAGTAACTATATTAAGCTTATTGAAGCATTCTATAAGTAGAGGTGTTAGTGAAAAATGTTGTGGATTGGAGAGAGAACTGCAGGTCCCTTTCTCAATAAAACCCAAAGCAAGAATCAAACTGGAAGCTAAACATGATATACTGGTAACCCTTTCAAAAAACTGTACCAAGAATAAAATTGTTGGTTGACAAGAAACAGAATCAAGGGTCTCACTAATTTATTTGACTGTTTTCTGATAAACATTTAATAAATTTATGATGCTAAAAATATTATTATGTACAAAATATAGTTTTCTTTATTAAAAATTAATTAATCTGCTTCTTTTCTTATGTGCGTATGCATCAAAAACTCTAGATTTTCTTTTCCTTCATGTTGCATACGGGGTACGGGAAGATTTACTAAATTCCACAGGGGTACGGGAACCAAAAACAGGTTGGGAACTCCTGTCCTCAAGCAAGCTGCGGAAAACATTATTTTTTCAATTGATAAAAAAGAATACTGCATCCTATTCAATCTCTAATGCATTATAATTAAGATATATAGTGTTTCCCAATATGCCTCAATGGGCGTGTAACGGGATCCTTAATTTGACATAGAAGTATGTATTGTTAGATGTTATCAGGCCCTTATACTTTATTGTACTGTCACAAACCATTATATATTAATTTTTACTCTTCCCAAATAGTGTTTGACTATTGGAAGAGACAATTAATTGCTGAAATAAAAAAAGACAAAGTTTCTAAGACTAGGATATTTTTCTGAAAAGAAAAAATTTTGAATACACAATAACAACAGGAAAGATCAAGGGAAGAATGAACACAAGAAGACAGAGAAAATATTGATAGACTGACAGCATGATATAGGAGACAGTCACCAGAAGAACTCACAGGCAACACCAGAGATAGAAAACTGTAAGAAAAAAATAATCAATTACACCATTTGATTTGGCTCATGATGATGTTGAAATTAGCATATAGTTATATACTTACCAAGCCCCATATAATTATATACATACCAAGCCCCCATATAGTTATATACTTACCAAGCCCCATATAGTTCCCCGGGATCTCTGAAGAGACTTACTTACTTACTTACTTAGTCATTCCCCTTCTACCGTGAGGTGTAGAGGTTTGGAAGAGAGAGTGCCAGACTATCCTATTGGCTGTCTTCCTCCTGGCCTGGTTCCATTCTAGTCCTCGGTCCTTCAAAGATTGTCTAATGTTGTCCTCCCAGCGGACTCTGGGTCTTCCTGGGGGTCTGGATCCTTGGCTCTTTGTTTCCCATGCTTGTCATGGTAGCCGATCTTCTCCCATTCTGCAGACATGGCCAAACCATCTTAGTTGGAACTGTTCTACTTGGGTCTACAGGGGGTGAGATTTAAGGCCTTGACGTATCGTCTGGTTGCGTACCATGTCTCTTCTTGTTACTTCAACCACCTTCCTGGAGCCGCGCTAGCGTAGTGGTTACAACACCGCTCTGGTGACCGGGTGATTCAGGATCAAACCCGGGTGACGGCATTTGAGGATTTTTCGTCGACCGGGAATTGGACTGGATTAACTCGAGACCTGGCGAGGACATTTGAAGAAGTGTCGTCGACCAGGGATTGGCGGCTCCTGAGCCGACCCAGCTCTAATGGGTACCTCCGAAATCGGCGAGTATCTGCCTGAATGGCGAGGGACACCTGTCTCTGCACAAGAAAAGGGATACTCACGTAAAATCAATGTCAGGTTAGACATTAACAATAACCTGAGATTTCGCCTCGAGTATTAGCAGGCGTACGAAAAAAAAAAAAAAAAAAAAAAACCCATCTTCCTCAGATACCTCATTTCTGAGGTTTGGATCTGGCGTTTGTGGGTTTCTGAAGAGACAAAGAAAGAATATGGCTACTACATCCTCAGGCGTATCGTACAAGGCAACTAATAAAAGATTGTGCATGAGCTGGCAAACTCCTCATAAAAAACAAATTTCCACAGAAACCACAGCTGCAGGCATCATACGACTGCTTGGTACAGTCTTCCAGGGGGGGGGGGGGGGGGGGCAGCTGCAGTGGTGGCTCCATACTCAGTAAGGAGTGCAAAGTAAGATGATGATATACTTACCAAAGCCTTTTCAGATTTCAGTAACTGTTTCTTCTTTCCTTTCTTCGATTTTCTCTTGCCTCTGTTAGAGGCTAAATGTGTTCCAGAGATCAGGGTACTTGGATCTACACTTGCTTTTTCTACTTTGTCCTCCTCAGCTGATCCTGATGATTTCTTACTTATGAATGATTTCTTCCTACCATTTTGCAAAAATTACAAAGTCAAATTTAGTGATTAAAGATCTCAACTTAAACACACATATTTTGAGCTTATGGTGGACAAACTGGTAAAACTAAAATGAAGGAGCATAACAAGCATTGCAAAAGTTAAAATAAAAAAGGACCTTGAGTGGCATGATTTGCATGATATTAAAGACACTGTATTTGGTTGACTGTTTAATTTCTTCTTCTTCTTCCTCGTTCGCCCTGAAAAGGACGGTGGTTGAGTTGTGTCTGTTTATGCCGTAGCTGTGATATCTGCACCTTTCGGTCGACACATCCGACTTCAGCACGGCATTTTTTGGGACCGGGTTTGCCTTCCCTCTTTGATCCGTACTCGCTCAGCCAGACTGCACTGCTGCAGATTGTTTCCAGGACCACCACGTGGAGGTGGAGTACGGTCTTGGTCAGCTCTGGTTCGCTGACCCTGATGCAAGCAGTCAAGCTATGGGTCGCTGACTGCATTCTCTTTTGCTGCATCTTTTGGTCCCACTGTTTAATTTAATACATACAACACTTACATTTAAAATAACGCAGTCTGTGACTGGGGTTTAGCCAGACAGACAAAGCTGATATTCTAGCCAGGTACTTCTTTGACATCATCATCATCATGTGACATATTCTTTCCAGAACTTTGTCTCCATTACAGCTGCTCTGAACGCATCATGATTCTGGGCAAGTCGACCTACATCAGCCAAAGACAAGTTCAGACTCTCTGTGATGTCCTGGGTCCACCATCGTCTAGGTCACCCCTTCCCCTTTTTCCAGGGACCATGCCTTCCATCACTATTTTTTCCAGACTATTATGTCTTTTTAATATGACCGAAAAATTTAAGCTTCCTTATTGCGATGGTATTTAGGAGCCAATGTTCCTGTACGTTTAGTGAGTGCAGTACTTCTCTGTTGGTCTTTTTTTCTGTCCAGGGTATTCTCAACATCCTTCTGTAGCATTTCATTTCGAATGATGTAACCTTTTTTGCAACTGTTTTATTGAGTGTCCAAGTCTCGCAGCCGTATGTTGCTACTGGGAATATACATGCTCTGATCAGTTGTAACTTTGTTTCTTTGCTTGTGCCTTGCCATAGGTTTTTCATCTGTATTAGTTTATGTGAAGCAATTGCAAGTCTTCTAATAAGCACTGACAGCATAAAACTAGCAGGTGTTAAGTTAACCCCCCCAAAAAAGTAATACGGTTTCCTTACTATAATGCTGTACTCGTATTCAAAACTAATACAGTACAAGATGACTGCACTAGTGCAAAGTCTTAATCACAACACAACAGTTGCATGGGAATAATATGGCACTGACCAGGTATGGATAAACATTAATCATTTGCTATGTGGCTGCCAATGTGGTGCCAAGATGTTGAGTAATGTAGCCATTAATTAGGCAGTATTGGTTTTCATTTTTTTTACATTCATGTTTTAAAAAACAATTTAAGTCTTTCTTCCAGTGACAAATACTTTTGCATGTTTTACTTGATTAATTTTTTTAATAATATATACCCATCAACTCCCCAAGAAGCAAAGACCTTCAACAAATGGATGCTAAGTCTTTCTGTCTTGTGCACTGAGCTCAAGTTCTTTCAATGTCTTCTTCATATGTGTCTCCAGTTCTTTTCTCCCCGTATTTTATGGTCTCCCTTTATTTCTCTCACTCTGGGGATTCAGAACAAGGTATGTCTTGTAATGCTATCAACAGTTTTTTCCAGTGTATGTCCTATTCCTAGAATGGAACTAGGCCAGGAGGAAGACAGCCGATAGGATAGTCTGGCGCTCTCTCTTCCAAACCTCTACACCTCATGGTAAAAGGGGAACGACTAAGTAAGTAAGTAAGTATGTCCTATTCATTGTCATGGTGGGACATGGGATAGGTTACACTCAGCCTGTAGACATTTTGAGCCACCAAAATAAATCCATAAATAAATAAAATTAAAAATAATTAAAAACTTTAAAAAAATATGGACAAGGCAACGAAAGTTTTTTTCTCTCCATAATTTTACATATTTATGTAATGTTATGATGTATGTATATAAGCATTACCTCGTCATCTACACAAGCACACACATGTTTCAGAAAGCACTCAGTAAAAGCATGTTCAGTTCGTAGCCATGTTTATTTACAGAATATCGTACATGTCAAGATTCGCATTATATTATAATGTGTGGTTCGTACTTTAATGTATTCATATTACATCCCCCCTTTTTTGAAAAAAAAAATGTGTGCAAACATTTCCAACGAAATGTTTCATGTGAGAAAGGATAAGTATGTGTAATGCTCAGTGTGAGTATATATATGTCACTGTCTGTATCGGCTGGGAGGTGTCACTGTACGGCCAGAACGAGTGGTGTAAAGTGCTGGTGGTTCTGCGGAAGTCCCTGGTTTAGCTTGAGTTGGTTGTGATTTCGGCCTTGGCGCTTGTTGGTTTTGTGGGGCACCAAGGTCTGGAGTTACTGCATTGTCTGTTGAAAGCATGGGAATTCTCTGTTCTGTTGTATTCTGTGGGATTTCTCTTATGTCCACTCTGTTTCGCCTCAGGAGGTTGCTGCTGCTGTCTGGTCTTAAAGTATAGCTCCTGGGTTCAGGGTTTCTGGAAATGATTGTTGCTTTTGACCATGTGTCATTGTTGTGGTTGTAGGTAGTCACATGCTGACCAGGATATAATGGTGGTAAGTCTTTAGCACATTTGTCATAGTTGGATTTCTGAACTTGCTGACGATGCTGAAGTTGATCATATGTGCTGTCTCTATGTTGTGGACGGAAGTGGACCTTAGATGGTAGGAGGTCTTTAATTCTTCTATCAAACATAAGTTCTGCTGGACTGTCGATCTTACTGTCTACCGGTGTTGTTCTCCATCTCAAGAGTGCTAGGTGTACATCCTCTGTTCTTGTTTTCTTCATGATTGACTTGATAGTTTGTATCTGTCTCTCAATGAAACCATTAGATTTAGGGTATCTAGGTGATGATGTTGTGTGTTTGATCTTCCAGTCCTTAGTGAAGTTTCTGTATGCTTGACCTGAGAAATGTGGACCGTTGTCTGATCTAATTTCATCTGGGATGCCAAACATGCTGCAATACTTCTTTGTAATGTCTGCAATAACAGCTGATGGTGAGGGTTGTGGAAGTTTCTCAATGATGGGAAATTTGCTGTAGTAATCAGCAATAATAAGATAGTCATTATTGTCGATTGAGAAAATATCAGTTCCTATAATGCTCCAAGGGCTCAATGGTATGGCTGATGGTATGAGAGGTTCTCTGCACTGCCTATTTGCATGTTCTTGGCAAATTGAACAGTTTTTACATAGTGTTTCTATGTCCTTGTTTATCTGTGGCCAGTAAACATCTTTCTTTGCTCTCAGTTGTGTCTTCACAATACCAAGGTGACTATTATGGAGCTGTTTAAGGATGATATCGCGTTGTGTTTCTGGTACAACAATGCGATCTCCTTTAAGGATCAGACCATCTTCGATGCTTAACTCGTCCCTCATCGAGTAGTATGGACGGATGTGTGTGTTGGAACTTCCCTGATAGAGCTTGGCCATCCATGGTATATCAGTTCTTTGAGAGAGTTAAGGATAGGATCTCTCATTGTGTCTTCTCTGATGTGTTCAAGCCGATTATCGCTAAACTTGACAAAATCAACTTTGATGTTTGGGGTAAGATCTGCTGTCTTGTTGGGGTTTGGTAGTCTGCTGAGAGCATCTGCAAGACCTATATCCTCTTTAATGTTGTTAATAGTTACCACACTCAGCTTTTCGCACATTGGTAAACCCAAAATTGCAGGTCCTTCAACATCTACCAAGTAAAATGTTGACGATGTCCATTCTGAGCCTCTGTATGAACATTCAAGTGTTACTGCTCCAAAACAGTCTATACTTGTTCCATTGTAAGCTCTTAGCTTTGTCCTGCCACTCCTACGTTTTACATCCCTTGTGGGAAATCCTTGCTCATCCACCTTGTCAGGCATGATCTGTCTGAATATTCTTAAGGGTAGAGTGTTACCTTGGGCACCTGTGTCTATCTTGAACCGAATGTTTCTTTCTTTGTGCATTTTAATTCCTGGTATTCGGAATTGTACCTTGCAGAAAGCCTGCGTTCTCTTTGGTTCATTACTGAAAGTTAGTATCTTCACAGTATCAAAAGTGGAAGGATCACTTTCTTCACTGGAGTCAAGGTCCTCAGTCATCATAGAGTGTGTTTGTTTTGACGACTTTCTGCTGTGAAGTTTGTGTTGAGCACTGTCTTGTTTCCTCTTGAAACATAATTTTATCCAGTGGCCCCTCTTTCTGCAGTAATGACATGTAGAGTCTTTAGCTGGACAGTGGTTTTGTATGTGGTTTAGGCCACAACATTTACACATAGCACCTCTGCTTGTGTTGTGTTTTTCTTGTTGTTTCGAACCAGTTGCTTTGTTGTGTCTAGGTTTATAGCTTTTCACTGCATCCACCTGGGCTGCTAATGTACCTTGCTGAATTTGTTTAATGCTTAGTGCTTGTGCCTCGTGTTTCCTGCCTTCATCCAGAAGTTGTTGTAAAGTTAGCGTATCACTCTGGCTCAGTAGCCATTTCTGGAACTCTGGCATTGGTGTGCTAAGAAGAATCTGTTCAATAATTCGCTCTTTTTCTTCTTCGTTGCTAAATTTACATACTCTTGTTTTCTCCTTAATGCGAGTGAAGAAATCATCTAGGCTTTCACCACGTTTCTGTCGCAGGTGGTGAAGCTCTAATCTTGCCGCTCTAAAGTTTGTGTGCTTTATGATCAGACGCTTTTCAAATTCGTCCAATATGGCTACGGGGTCGGTTGCCGACTCAACCGGCATGGCGGTAGCAAAACTGTTGTAAATTTTCAAACCTTCATCGTCCAATGCTTCTAGGATATATGGAGTTAGGGTTTGTCCTTCCAGACCAGTGGTCTTGGAATATAGATCTATGCGTTGGCGCCATAACAAGAAAGCTTCACTCTTATCATCTTGACCGGCGAATCTCATTTGCGGTGCGTTGCGATATTGTTTCACCGCCATGGCTGACCACGATGACGAAAATTAGCCGAATACTGTACTCACGTGTTATCGTGTAGCTGTTTTGCGTCAGTCCGGTATCGACCGCTGCCACCATGTAATGTTATGATGTATGTATATAAGCATTACCTCGTCATCTACACAAGCACACACATGTTTCAGAAAGCACTCAGTAAAAGCATGTTCAGTTCGTAGCCATGTTTATTTACAGAATATCGTACATGTCAAGATTCGCATTATATTATAATGTGTGGTTCGTACTTTAATGTATTCATATTACAATTTATGTGTAAATTCCACATATCTACTTGTCTTCACAGCCTGTTTTCTCTACTGGAGCCAAGACATAAGGGGCTCACAAAAAAAGTCATAGCTGTAGAAGTAAGCTACTGTAAAAGGACTACTGACGGCCCTAGTTTATGAGCTATTGATGTAATTAGGCATGAAAAGGCAACCAGATACAAGGACACAAGATTTGATGAAATTGCGGAAAAGACATAAGGCTGGGCGGTGAACAATTGCAATTGAATATAGAATTCAGAACAGTTACTTTCACAATTCAGAGATGCAACTGAAGGAATATGCCTTCACACTAGGTCAGATGGCCGTCTGTTTAATCTTTCAAGGCTGAAGGCAAAAACAAAAATCAGAAGGGTCACTATAAGAGACTTGTTGTTCGCTGATGATGCAGAGGAGGGGAGAAAACGTCGAAAGGAGCACCAGGAAAATAAGCAGCTGAGGGCTGTCACCTCAGGGGCGCATTCCCATAGTCAGTTATGACTGAAGGGGCTATTATATTATATATTATACTTTCACAAGCACTTCAGGTAGGCAGAATGGATAAAATCAGATTTCTAAAAGTAATAGACGTTATAAATGCGGGCTTGTAAATATGACTTAAGTAAAAGAGCTCACTTTTTCTGTATGCTTTTCTTCTTCATGGCTGTTGTGGGACTACAGCGTCAATAAAATGAATTTACTGTCGTTTCTAGGTACGCTCTGCGGTTATTTACGGCTATTTTAAAATAAATTTGGTGGCCAGTTGCACGAACAAACGCTGTAAATTCAACGTGAAGTATGGTTGTAAGTTTTACTCGAATAAAGGAAATTATAAAACGTTTATTTATTTTATATGGATTACTTATTCTAGACCTTAGAAGACAGAAAGTCTTAAAATTATTAAAAACTTCTATAAGGTAGTGATAATTTCGATGAATTGACCGTAAGTTTTCCTTTATACTAAATTTTAGAAATTTGGCTTGAAGTTTATTGCTATGCCGCCATTTCATCGATGCATGTTTTTTCTAAACACGACAACGTAGTGGTAACAGATCAAATAGAACTTTATCTCAATAAGTGAACCGTGTTGTTGAGTTGTGTAAAGCCTTCGAAACTGTAGTTTTCTTTAACAGATATTGATTAAGACACGACTGAATGGATAGTGATGATGGAGAATCAGGGGGAACTGCAAGTACTGACACTTTGAATTTCCTTCGTGAGCTGCAAGCACGACACACCGATGAAAATTCAGTACTTACAAGTATACACAGATAACTTTTTAAACAGCTTTTGAATTGTTATGAGAGCAGTCTTTCTTTAGCATTAAAAATAATGATGGCAGTTTTGTGTAGTTCAATGATGCTGGGCTTTGTGATAAACTCGGTTTGATGAAGAGTATTTAACAAGAACAAAAATTAGTGATTGGTGGGGATATTGCAGGCAAAGTGAAGGTCTGGTGGTGTTCTTATACAACATATTACTTATGACACATGAAAGTCAATTAAATGTCAAACTAAACACCTCAGGCTTTTACATCCCTTCCGCCATTTTTTTGTTAGGTTTTTTTTTCCCATTTGGTTGGTTTATATTATTTGCTTTTGTGTCACACCGAGACAAGCATGATGAAACAACTGTTTTAAAGTAGGGCCTAATAAACAGACACACACACAGTTTGGTAATTTAATTTGCTCTGTTTACAATAATTGGAGAGGATATATGATGCCGCTTTCACGTATTGGCAACTGAACACATTTTTATTAGCCTACATGAAGACACTGTATAGGCCCTAGGCCCCTATCCTATTTATAACCCAACAGAAGTTGAATGGGATATTTTTCATCATTAATTAAAAATAAAATTTTGATTAAGATTCGGCTTGCTAAACGGACTTGCCTTTTATTCATTACTTATTATCTCCCCATGGAGCTCATGTTTTCAGCAAATGTGCCTAGCTTGTCTGCCCTATGTTATCTATTCTAGGTCTTTCCATGTCCACTTTATCTCCCTTATGTCTTTCTTAATTCTCTTTTCCATGTGTTATTTATTCTTCCTCTGTTTCTCTGACATTGATGATTACAGAACAAGGACAGCTGTGTAGGGTTGAAATAAAGAACAGTGAGCTGAGCGTTCTATATGGTCTTAAAAAAAAATTCAGAGGCATAGTAATTAGAGATATAGGTTACTGTTACGTGCATATTTTGACGCACATATTACAAAAATCGATATGGCTATTTAATATGGGAAAAATATAGACATTCATTCATTTGTGTATGAAAATGCTGTCTATGGTAAAAGCGAGAGAATCCATGTTTGATTCACACTTTTGATTATAGGAGTAATCGTTCTGGATATTGATCCGGCGCATGGATTTTGCTCTCATGCCTGTACCTATTTTTTAGGGCCAGAAAATAGATTAATTTGCTTATTATGTTTATGGCCTGAATTCATATGTATTACATATTATTAGTACAAGTAGAATCAGTCCTATATTGTATATTTTGGATGGGTAGGCGGGACTAGATTCTTGTTACGCCGCTGTAGCGGAAGTAGGAGTTGTCTTAACGAGTTGTGAGGAGTTCCGATGTACCGTGACAATGGCGGGTACGCCTTTTCTAGGGCTGGCAGATTCTTAAGGAAAAATGATTTATGAAGTGGTTTTTCTTCTATAGGAGATTGTTCCTCTACTAGAGTTTGTGTTAGAGACTCTCCTAAGGTACGGTACCATGTATGATTCGGACTCCATGTAATGCCAGTCCCTGTTATTGATGATCTCAGGTCGGTTAGACCTAGCTGGAATTTTGTGCTTCGCAACGCTAGGGTCAAGTTTGTATCGACGGAGATGACGGGCTCCATACTATAATTATGTCTACGTGAGGTAACTGGATTACTGTAGATCTGTATGGAGGAACTTTATGAAATTATGCATATGTATTGCAAATTAACTTTGGCTTATAAATATATCCTCCTGTGAGCGAGTGAGCGACAACTCAGGAAGGCGGCCATGTTAAATTCCTGTCATCATACTTTAGTATCACTGTCCAAAGAACGGGGCATGTATCTTATTACTCGGACAGTGACAAGGAGATCTCAATCTTGATAGAAACCCCCTTTTCGTGGTTTCATAATATACTACAAACTATGGACGTCAAGCAACTTTAGTTGTTTACCGATCCGCCTTCACTGACGCGTTTAGTCAGATAGGGGATGCGGCCATAATGTATCATGACATTGAACTTTTGATGTACTACCCATTATTTATGAATGTGTCATGACTTCAGATCTGCTATGTATGCCTACAAATCGATGTGTCAACATACCCATGATGTACTCGTATGTCCCAGTGTGTACGTCTGAATAAATTGTGTAAACAAAGATCCTAACAGTCTGCATTGGTGCCTTGTAGACACATGTGTATGAGTGATTATATTGGTCAGCACACGAACAGTACACCATTCGCGTTAATCACAGTCTACACTTCTACTCCATACATACACCATCCTGCGTCGGTTGAAGTGACCAAGTTTAGGGCCTGCTTCCCCTGGAGCCTTAGAGGGAAACTACTGTTTACAGCTGCCTTTGCCTTCCCTAACTTAGGACTAGGGTGAGTTACCCATTTACAGCTGGGTAGACTGGAGCATGCCTGATCTCAACAACTATGTACACATCTTTACAGATTGAAATTTTACAGTGGAAAGCAAAAATTTACAGTGGTGAGCCAGATCCCTGGGTCCAGCCTACGCAGTCTTGTGTTGAGAATCACATTTTACAGTTACAAGAACATTTGTTTGACCACATCAACACCAGTAGGACAGCTATACAATCAATGTCAGCTTGACCTGTTCTGACAAGAGTAGCAATATCTGGGTCAGCACTTGTTGACATTTGGCACAATACAGTCAGTGTTCTAAACCAGTGATTGTTTATCCTGCTGTAATACAAGAGCATTGTTGAACATAAAGTGCAAATTTCATCGGTGGATCTTCTAATGTGCTCAAAAAAATTGGACAGTGTAATAGTTAGAATGCAAATCTATTACTCAATAAAGTGGTAGTCTAATTGATTAAAACTGAGCATACAGTACTATACATTGCAACGTCAACACATTGCATGATATGATACACACATTGATGATTTATATATATTTATGTTTATATATTATCTGTTTATATGTGTGATTGTTATGTCTTTGCGGGCCTGGATGGGAGGTGACTAGAACAGGAAATACCGAGTGATATTGGTCTTGTTCTGGCGTTCTATAGGGAGCAATTTCTTAATTGAAATTTGCATGCAACATAGTTTGCAAATATTTGGTTAGTTGTGACGACTGTTTCATATTTGTATTTGTAACATTTTTTCTGTTCTTTATTTTTGTTTAATTTGTTTGTATAATTGTAGGTCTCATCTTTCCTTTCATTTCAGTTTTTTACACCCTTATGTTTATACACTGTGGCGTTATTTGTCTTGTTATCTTATTGCAGTTATCATCACAGTTTCTGTGATCATTTTTTTCATTTCTCCTATTTAATTTAATTTGATCTCTGCAAATGTGTTCATATTGTCTTTTCTTGTTTGTCCTTTGTAATGTCTTTAGTTGACATATGACATAGAAGTTATAGTGGTATACACTGATAGTATAGTACAGATCAGTACTTTATGATTAATTTCCACAGGTACCCAAGTGATCTTTGATTACATTGAGGTATACAAGACCTTTGTAAGGCTTGTCTCCCACAGTATTTGAGATACAGTTATTGTTGTCCACAGGTACTCAAGTTATCATTGGTTATTATAAACCATACAAGTTTTTCACTAAGACTAAGTCTATGGTATAGACTTGTCTCCCATTAAAGTGAAATAAGGTAATTTATTTACTTTTTCAGGTTTCTGATTTAAGAAGACAAGATGTCTACATTAGATTATTTTATTGCACAAGGAAAATCCCTTGAGAAGACTGGGAAAGACTTAGAACAATGGGCTGTTGCTCAATATGACAAAGCATTAGCTGCAGAGGAGAGAAAAGCTGCTGCTGAAGAGAAAAAAAACTCTGGCTGAAGAGAAAAGATTAGAAAGAGAAGCTGCTGCTGAAGAGAGAAAAGCTCTGGCTGAAGAAAAAAGATTAGAAAAAGAAGCTGATATTGCTGCTGAACTAAAGAAATTGCAGATGCAAGTGGAGGAAAGGAGATTTGATGCAGAACAGAAAAAATTAGAAGTTGCAGCTGAACAGAAAAAATTAGAAGTTGCAGCTGAACAGAAAAAATTAGAAGTTGCAGCTGAACAGAAAAAATTAGAAGCTGCTGCAGAACAGAAAAGATTAGATAGAGAGGCAGAAGAGAGAAAAGCAATAAGAGAACATGAGTTTGAATTAGAGAAATTAAAATTGACATGTATGAGTAATGTTAATCAGGCATCTGGTGGTAATGGTAAACCCTTTGTGTACAAGGTCAAGGTACCAGCGTTCAACTCTGCCAGTGATGACATAACATTTTGGCTTTCTAGATTTGAACGGGCTTGTCGAGCTCATAATGTTGACAAATCACAGTATGTGAATCAGTTGTCTGAAAATCTAAAAGGGGACTCTCTGAGTAAGTTATATTTTGTTGAAGAGGCCGACAAGGATAATTATGATGCTGTTAGGGCAGCTTTGATAAAGAGATATCAGCTGTCTGAGGAAGGTTATCGTCTTTTGTTTAAAACAATGAGACCTGAGGTAGGTGTAGAATTCTCAGAATTCATCTCAAAAGCACGAATTACACTTTCACGATGGATTGAATTATCCAAAACAGAGAAAACATTTGATGGTCTTACGGATTTATTGCTAAGAGACAAGGTCATGTCTTCTGTAAATAAATCATTCCTAGAGTTCTTACATGAGCGTAAACCTAGTACATTAAAGCAAATGGAAGAATATTGTGACCAGTATGCCACGGCACACCCTGACATGATTCTTAGTAACTCTAACATTAAAGAGAGTATGCCAGTTGCTTCGGCAACAGAATATAATCAGAATTACTCACACAAATTCCAAGGAGCTAAAAATAAATTTGATAAAAAGGTTAATTGGAATAAGTATCAAAACCAAGATAACCACTCAAATCAGAGTTCTTCTTTGAAGAACTGGAATCGGGCTGATAGTCCTCGACACGCGAGGGGTACCCATAATTTTAGACATTCTCGAAAGGGGAGTAGCTATAGGAACTACCCAAGTTCTTCATGGAGAGAAAAGAACCAATATTACAGGGATACTCAGTATAATGAGCGTGATGATTATGATCATGAATATTATGATTCAAACCCAAATAGGGGTTATAACAGGAAATAATAATTATAGAGACAATCATAACCGAGGTAGATCACAACACAAAAGACATGGTAAATCGTATTACCAGGCTAACTCTGCACAACAGGAGTTCCACGACACCGGTAATCAGAATAATGATAAAAAAGACTCCAATAGTGTAGCAAATTCCGCTTTCGATTTTGCTAGAGCATCTGAGTGTTCGCAATGCAAAACATTATTCGATCCAACCACAGTTTCTACTTTAAGCTGCGGTCACCCGCTTCCCGCGCTCCATGCGTCAATCGCGCATAATGGAAGGGGTACTCTTGTCTTTAATAGAGGCTTAATAGATGGTACTCCGGTATCAATTCTTTTCGATTCGGGGTGCACTACCATTGGAGTGAGGCAATCACTCGTAAATCCTTCTCGAGCTACAGGCAATATAGTCAAATGTGTAACATTTGGTGGCACATTGGAGAAGTACTCCACTGCCATTATCAATATTGCTACGCCTTTCTTTACAGGAGAGGTGCAAGCATGTCTCTTGCCGAATCCGATCGCTGATCTTATCATCGGTTGCATTCATGGAGTGAAAGAATGCACTCCACAGCAAATTTCTAATTGGGAAAATGTTAATATGCAATCTGCTAATGCAGTAATCACTAGGGCTCAAGCTCTTATTATGCCACAATCTTCACATTCTGAAGATAATGATGCGCAGATCCAAGATGATCCCTTGGAGATTTCCCATGATTCCTTTATCAAACAGCAGGAAGATGATCCTACTCTAAAGAAATTCTTTACTCTGTCAACAAAAGGTGATCCGAATAAGGATACAAATCGTAAATCTTGGATTACGATGAGGAATGGCGTACTTGTACGTATGGTACAAGACTCCGCTAAGTCCATTCATTCTCAAATCCTTGTGCCTAAAAATATGAGAGTTAAAATCTTACAGCACGCTCATGATTCGCAGTGTGCAGGACATATGGGTTTTTCCCGTACTAAAGCTAGAGTTCTTCAATCTTTCTTTTGGCCTGCTGTGAATAAGGACATACGAATCTATTGTCGATCTTGTAAAGTATGTCAAGAGATTAAATCCAGAGGTCCACGCCATGATGCACCTATTCAGGCTGCAGACATTCCCATTCGACCATTTCAAAAAATGGCGATAGACATCATTGGTCCATTTAAGATAAAGTCTGCTAGAGGACACCAATTTATTTTGACGTGTGTTGATATGTGCACACGTTGGCCGGAGGCTGTTCCTCTAAAGAGCATAACTACTGCTGATGTCGCAGATGCTCTTTGGTTAATATTTTCTCGTCTGGGGTTTCCAGCAGAAATATTATCCGACCATGGTACCCAACTCATATCGGATACCATGTCTCAAGTAATGTCGACTCTTAAGATAGAGAGATCGCTGAGTAGTATTTATCATCCTATGTCCAATGGGATGGTGGAACGTTTGAATAGAACTCTGAAAAACCTACTAGGTAAGATAACAGAAGATCATCCTCAGGATTGGGATAGGGTTTTACCCGCGGCTCTCTTTGCATATAGAGAGGTCGCCAACGAACATACAGGATTTTCTCCCTTTGAACTTGTCTTTGGCGCGAAACCGCGAGGTCCTATGTCCTTACTTCATGATCTTATAACTGCTGATAATATTGTCGATGACACAAAATCCTCTTATGAATATGTCATCGCACTTAGACACAAGATTATTGAAGCATGCAAATTGGCAACTGCTTCTTCTGAATTTGCGAAACAGAAGGCAAGGGAATTTGCCAATAAAAAGAGATGCTTGCGACAACTTTGTCCAGATGACAAAGCATTTGTCTTGCTACCTTGTAGGGAAAATAGACTTCTTATTTCTTGGAAAGGTCCGTACGATATAATATCAAAAGTTTCCGATGTTGACTATATCGTCGATATTGACGGGAAGCGTAAAACCTTCCACATCAACATGCTCACGGAATTCCATGAACGTCCTGATTATTTACAACCTGTTTTCCAGGCAACGGACGATTTTCCAGTCCAACATGGACAATACTCATCTGTGTCAGTAATACAGGATGAGGAAACGAGTTTCTCGGATGTAAATTTACCTTTTCCAATGATTCCTCTTCACTCTAATGAATCATGGAAAGATGTTGCAATTTCTCCAGAATTATCTCCAGGAGAGCAGAAACAAGTTTCTACTATGTTAGAACAATTTCAGGATGTCCTTACTGACATTCCTGGTCAAACTGATGTCATTCAACATGACATTATTCTTACTGACCATAGTCCTATAAGAGTCAGACCGTATCCTATCCCGATACATTTTCAAGCACAGGTAGAGAAAGAGTTAGATGAGATGATAGAGTTAAAAATTATTGAACCATCCACATCAGCATATTCTTCGCCGATGGTTATTGTACGAAAAAAAAGACAATAACATACGTCTTTGCGTGGATTATCGCAAATTGAATCAAGTGACTAAATTTGATGCTGAACCTATGCCTTTACTAGAAGAGCTACTTACGAGACTATCGAATTCTCATTTCTTTACTAAACTCGATTTGTCTAAGGGATATTGGCAAGTTCCACTATCCGAACACGCCAAACCGTTTACTGCTTTTTCGACGCCTAGGGGTCTATTCCAATGGAATTTCATGCCTTTCGGTCTTATGAACGCCCCTGCAACATTTGTACGCATGATGCGTCGAATCCTATCTCATCGCTCAGATGTCATTGCGTATCTTGATGACATCTGTCTTTTCAGTGATACTTGGAACGATCACTATAATGGGATAAATGAACTATTGTCTATCTTACGCGAGCACAACCTGACAGCGAAACCATCGAAAGCATGTATTGGTTTTAGCGAAATATCTTTCTTAGGACACCGTGTTGGTCATGGGTTCCTAAAAACAGAAGACCATAATACAAGTAAGATACTTAACATTTCTATTCCTAAGACTAAAAAGCAAGTGCGAAGTCTCTTAGGTCTAATACAATTTTATGGACGATTCATTCCGAATCTGTCCTCCATTATGTCACCTCTTTCTTCCTTGCTAAAGAAAGGGTCTCCTAATGTAGTCCATTGGACTCAAGAATGTCAATCCTCTTTGGATAAGGTTAAAACTATGTTTTCTACTTCACCTATCCTAGTATTGCCTTCTAAGGATAAGACATTTATTCTTCGTAGTGACGCTTCATCCACCGGGATTGGAGCAGCACTAATGCAAGAGTACTCTGGAACTCTGC
Organism: Oreohelix idahoensis; assembly: GCA_024509875.1. Classification (NCBI taxonomy): domain Eukaryota; kingdom Metazoa; phylum Mollusca; class Gastropoda; order Stylommatophora; family Oreohelicidae; genus Oreohelix; species Oreohelix idahoensis. Next base: position 163,843 of record JAMPIV010000351.1, read on the forward strand.
ATCCTGTGATGTATATTTCTCGGAAATTAAATGCCGCAGAGAAGAATTACTCGGTCCTAGACTGTGAATTATTGGCTATGGTTTGGTCAATCCTTAAACTGCAAAGATTTCTTCTGGGCGCGCATTTCATTGTGGAAACTGACCAGAAAGCTCTTACGGCTATTCAGAGTAAAAATCTGAAGAGCGCGAGATCAACGCGATACGCGATTGCTCTACAGCCATTTCATTTTTCGGTGCGAGCTATCCGTGGGTCAGAAAATGTGATGGCAGATATTTTGTCTAGATGCCCACATGATTCATAACTGTTATACAACTTTGATACAGTTGTTTCTATGTTGAAATGTGTACACATATGTAATATATCATATATTGATTGTAACACTACTTAGCGGTTCATTGATATTTATTCACCGCTGATCTTTCAATGTTTTTCGTCTTTGATGATCATGATGTTAAGATATCTTAGATGAAATTTATGTATAAACTAATGTGGAAATTGTGTCATTGCTAATATTGTAGTATGCGTTGGTGACACCTCTCTGGAAATATTAATACTTAGAGAAGTACCTTCTCTAAGGTAAAAAAAACTTATGCTTATCATCTGCGCATTGTTATTGGTGCGTTGTGAGCCTATTGTATGTTGCTCCTAGATGTATTTCAAAAAAAAAAATGTACCATTTTTTTTCCCCGAGGGGTGTGGTAATCTGTTACGTGCATATTTTGACGCACATATTACAAAAATCGATATGGCTATTTAATATGGGAAAAATATAGACATTCATTCATTTGTGTATGAAAATGCTGTCTATGGTAAAAGCGAGAGAATCCATGTTTGATTCACACTTTTGATTATAGGAGTAATCGTTCTGGATATTGATCCGGCGCATGGATTTTGCTCTCATGCCTGTACCTATTTTTTTAGGGCCAGAAAATAGATTAATTTGCTTATTATGTTTATGGCCTGAATTCATATGTATTACATATTATTAGTACAAGTAGAATCAGTCCTATATTGTATATTTTGGATGGGTAGGCGGGACTAGATTCTTGTTACGCCGCTGTAGCGGAAGTAGGAGTTGTCTTAACGAGTTGTGAGGAGTTCCGATGTACCGTGACAATGGCGGGTACGCCTTTTCTAGGGCTGGCAGATTCTTAAGGAAAAATGATTTATGAAGTGGTTTTTCTTCTATAGGAGATTGTTCCTCTACTAGAGTTTGTGTTAGAGACTCTCCTAAGGTACGGTACCATGTATGATTCGGACTCCATGTAATGCCAGTCCCTGTTATTGATGATCTCAGGTCGGTTAGACCTAGCTGGAATTTTGATGACGGGCTCCATACTATAATTATGTCTACGTGAGGTAACTGGATTACTGTAGATCTGTATGGAGGAACTTTATGAAATTATGCATATGTATTGCAAATTAACTTTGGCTTATAAATATATCCTCCTGTGAGCGAGTGAGCGACAACTCAGGAAGGCGGCCATGTTAAATTCCTGTCATCATACTTTAGTATCACTGTCCAAAGAACGGGGCATGTATCTTATTACTCGGACAGTGACAAGGAGATCTCAATCTTGATAGAAACCCCCTTTTCGTGGTTTCATAATATACTACAAACTATGGACGTCAAGCAACTTTAGTTGTTTACCGATCCGCCTTCACTGACGCGTTTAGTCAGATAGGGGATGCGGCCATAATGTATCATGACATTGAACTTTTGATGTACTACCCATTATTTATGAATGTGTCATGACTTCAGATCTGCTATGTATGCCTACAAATCGATGTGTCAACATACCCATGATGTACTCGTATGTCCCAGTGTGTACGTCTGAATAAATTGTGTAAACAAAGATCCTAACAGTCTGCATTGGTGCCTTGTAGACACATGTGTATGAGTGATTATATTGGTCAGCACACGAACAGTACACCATTCGCGTTAATCACAGTCTACACTTCTACTCCATACATACACCATCCTGCGTCGGTTGAAGTGACCAAGTTTAGGGCCTGCTTCCCCTGGAGCCTTAGAGGGAAACTACTGTTTACAGCTGCCTTTGCCTTCCCTAACTTAGGACTAGGGTGAGTTACCCATTTACAGCTGGGTAGACTGGAGCATGCCTGATCTCAACAACTATGTACACATCTTTACAGATTGACACTTTACAGAAGGGAAAGAAAGAAACTTTACAGTTACGTTTAGGAGTCCTAAACCCTAACTATAATGATGTAAAAAGGTAAGTAAAGGATCCCATTGCACGCCCATTGAGGCATATTGGGAATATGGTGTTAGGCCCATATTTTCCTGACCATAGGCACACTAGGAGTGCCGGCCGCCTTCCCAAAGTTGATCTCGTACCCAGTTCATGAGGCTGGGTTGACCTCGGAGCCGTTTGCGGTCTTAAAAATCTCACCTCAGCTGGGGATTGAACCATGAACCACAGAGATAGGAAGCCAGTGCACCAACCACTGCACTACAGATGCTCCTCAACCATAATGATGTGGACAACTTATTTGGATGGCATAGAAGAACATGTCCACTGTTTTTCATTTCAGCCACCGTGTAGGGCCATCAGCTGGTTTTCTCAGTGTGTATCCTATCCAGCGCCAGTATCATCTCACATCTTGTTCCACTTGTGTTTGGTTCTTTCCATCTGTCCCACACTGATGGTCATGCCGTACCATTTCAGTCCTGCTCTACACTAGCACCCATTCATGAAAGACTGACTTTCTGGTTGTCATATTTTTTGTTCTCATATATATATATATATGGTACTTATCAGAATAATCTGTATCTAGGTAGTCCTTGATATGTTGAAATGGCTGTGTAAGAAAATAAGCATTAATCACTTTATGTTTTAGATTCGTCTAATAAAGAACTAAAACTCATAACAATCAATTATCTTATCATTCCTCCCCTAAGTTATGAACATTGGTTGTACTTATTGGTGATTGATGAGGGTTTTTGCACTGCTGCATAGGTACCCATCTGCTGCATATGTGTTAATGTGCTCTTTTAGCTGCAGTTGCTCATGAGCTGGGAACAGGTCATTAGGAACTTCCATGGATGTAATAATGTTTAAAAAAAATTACTGCTTTAAATTGCTACAACGTTGCTTCATTCAGTTGTAAATCACAGTATGCATTTGAATTTGGAGACTAGTGCTTTTAAATGCTTCGTGACACATTTGGCTCTGATGTCTTTGGGTAACCTGATCCTTGTCAAGTTGAATGATGTACGTCATGTGTTCTAGTATATGTACAATGTAACTGTGAAGGATCTCCTGTGGTGGTGAAATTCTTGATGGAGACTGGAATGCCAGCCATTAATCTGGAAGGTTGACACATACATCATGTAACTTTCTGTTCTGCCATAGACATCAGGAGTGATAAGTATGAGTAATTCAGTAGGTGATTAACCTGATGTTCTTTAGGTGTACAGCAATTCATTTGGTGCACCATTTTTGTTTGTTTTGTTCCCAGCAGATTTTTGTTGTGGCAAATTTAGAAGTTCTGACAAAGCCTTATGCTTTGATGTGTAATGAAAGGAAACTGGGTCAAATATTCAAATTCAAGTGATACGTAGAATTCCTTGAAATGTAATGTGAATTGGGTGCCATTGTCTGGGATCATTGTGTCTGGCAGCCCTTCCTGTGCAAACATCTTAACTCTGTGCACAGATTGTTGCTTCTGTAATGATCAAATTCATACAGCAGATGAATAGATACTTGGAATATGCATTGACGGCAATAAGCTAGTATTGGTTCTTGAAAAGTTCTGCAAAATCTGCATGAATTCTCTCCCAAGACTAGTCAATTTCAGGTCAGGACTAATAACTGCGATATGGAATGTCGTGATTGTCTTGGCATGAGGCACGTCTTGCTGTCGCTACAATGTTGGCCACAGACAAGCGGTATGTTGCCAGCTATTTCATATGAGCTACTCTGATGTCCCTGATGCACTAAATGTAGGACTGTCTTGATGAGTGGTGGAGGGTTGACGATGCGATTGAATTCAACCTGCCAAATTAAAATATCCTTGTGATTAAACAAGTTCAGATGTTCAGTATATGGTTTGAGTGTGTCATCATTGTGAGATATGGAGTCTGGCCATCCTGATGGCACTACATTGATTCTGTTAAATGTTTCATCTTTCTGTGTCTCAGACCCAATTAACTGAGAATCAGTTAAGATCAGCAAGGGCATCATCATAGCAGATTCTTTTCTTTGTGTATGCTGGTAGCTGAGTGAAAAGGCCCTTGAGTATAAGAGTGAGATCCATCTTTGTTTCATAGATCTGGAAAAGGCGTTCGACAGGGTCCCCTGGAGCAAACTTTGGGACTGTTTGGCAAGGAAGAATATTCCAGCACCTCTGATTCATGCTATACAGAGCTTCTACAAGTCTTGCAGAAATTATGTGAGGACAGCAAACCATAAGTCAGAAGAGTTCAGGACCACCACTGGTGTAAGACAAGGTGATACCCTATCACCTTACCTCTTCATACTCCTTATGGACGATGTCATCAAGGCATGTAAGGAGAGAACAAGAAAGTATTCAGTGGGGTACTGGAAGATGAGACAGGTCTATATTTTGGAGCTGGCATTTGCTGATGATGTTGCCCTGATTGCTAAATCAGAGGCACATCTCCAATCCAACCTGCAAGTCTGGAAGGAAGAGCTGGAAAAGAGAGGGATGGTCATAAGCAGCTCTAAAACAAAATCCATGGTGATATCACGAGAAGAAAGAAAACATCAGATTAAGTTGGGAGAACAGGTCCTGGAGCAGGTCGACCACTTAAAATATCTCGGAGCTATTATAGACCGAAAGGGAGGCATCAAAGAAGAGTTGGCCACTCGAAAAGCAGCGGCTGGGAGACTTTTTCAGGCCATAAATCGTGGATTCCTCAGCAAGAAAGAGGTTGGTAAGAAAACGAAGATGGCTGTATACCGCTCCACCTATGTCCCAGTCTTGACATATGGATGCGAGTCGTGGGCAATGACTACAACCCACAAAAGCCAGATCCAAACCTCAGAAATGAGGTATCTGAGGAAAGTGGTTGAAGTAACAAGAAGAGACATGGTCCGCAACCAGACGATCCGTCAAGGCCTAAAATCCCATCCGCTGCAGACCCAAATAGAGCAGTCCCAACTAAGATGGTTTGGCCATGTCTGCAGAATGGGAGAAGATCGGCTACCACGACAAGCATGGGAAACAAAGAGCCAGGGATCCAGACCTCCAGGACGACCCAGAGTCCGCTGGGAGGACAACATTAGACAATCTTTGAAGGACCGAGGACTAGAATGGAACCAGGCCAGGAAGAAGACAGCTGATAGAATGGTCTGGCGCTCTCTCTTCCAAACCTCTACACCTCACGGTAGAAGGGGAACGACTAAGTAAGTAAGTGTATGCTGGTTTTATCTGGTTCGTGTTTGTTGGCATAGACTCATTTCTGCTTAGTGTCTGATTTGCAGAATCTGTGATCTCTCCTATAAGGCAAGGCAGCAGTTTAATCTCTTCAAACAAAGAATTGTCATCAGCTGATGTTGCGTTAACAAAGGGATTCATATCATTTATGGCACATTAACATATTTCTGATATTTTCATGAACCAGAGACTGCATAGTTTTGCTTGGGTATTGAGTTTACTATATCTCAAAATCAGGGTTGTGGAGCTGGAATTGTAGTCGGAGCCAGTTACATGGTCTTAGACACCGACTCCTCTCAAATGTAGGGGTGAAAAAAATCAGGGTATTTCTAGAGAAATTGAGATTCTTTTCTTTAAACCCCCTCTCATCGGAGTTGGAATTGTACTTATTAAAATACTGGAGTCACAGTCAAACAAATTCTTTTTCAACTCCTCAGCCTTGCCCATAAATCTGTGTAGTATACCATATCAAAACACAAGCAGCGTTGGGTAATACAGCGAGTAATTAATTTATTCTTCCATGTCATAAATTCTTACAGGGCATGCCAGATTGTAGATCACCTATTTGGAACTGATGACAAGAACCAGTGGAAAAGGAGATGAGAAAATACGCTGGCTATAGATAGGACACACACTGAGGAGACGTGTTGCATTACGAGGCAGTTTTTCTTCTGGAGTCCCTAGGGTAAGAGAGGTAGAGGGAGGCTGAAAAACACACGGAGAAGAGACTTGGAGACACAAATGAGAGGGATGAAGAAGACGTGGAGATGGCATGGGACAGGAGGACTTGGTGTTTGTCTGTTGAAGGCCTATAGTCCTTGGGGAACTGAAGGGAGATGAATGACAGATTCTGTTACCAGCCAGTGACTTTGTTTGCAGTTCTGTCTCTTTCGCATACCATTAATGTGATTGAAAAATATGATAGCTGTCAGCCTTCACTAAAATTATAATCCATTTTGTTTATTTAGGTTCCCTAATTACGAGGCACAGCGTAGGACAAGAAACTGTTGAACTGTAAGTATGAAGGTATTATATTCATATAAATAACATGTTAAATTTTTAATGGTAACATAAATATGAATGTTTCTTCTTTGTCTTGTAGCTCCCTGTAAAGCGTACACCTTCATTTAGTTCATGTCAAGTACTTTTGTCTTGTGCCATCGTTTGAAATTCTTTCCATGTCTTTTTCTTTTTTTTTTTTCTAATGTCTGGCTCAAATTCTCTTCTCTGTGTGTTTTTAGTTTCCTTTTTTTTTAATGTCCAGAGGATTTAACAGTAATGGCTGCTTTGCAATGCTTGTAGGTGACTTCCTCAATATGTTTATCCATCTCCAGTGTCTTTCCCTCGCAGCTTGTTCCACTGGTACATAGTTCTTTTCATCACTTCTGTAATGACAGTGCTATACCATTTTAGTTCTTTTCTGTTATATTATGTATATAATAGTAAAAGTTATACATAAATACTACATACAATAATAATAATTAAAAAAAGGATTAAAATGATGTAAGTAAAATTAAAATCATGCAGCATTCTGATAGGACAAATGATATATATATGAATGATGAAATAAAAAAAAATAGCATGATAAATTAAAATAACAGATTCTGCCATGTACCTCTTGAACCCCTGTTTGATACCCTTGGTATGCATACCTCACTTTGAGAAACACTGCTTGGGAGTATTGCAGCTAAAGGGAATGATTTATCACTAAGTAATCTAATTCTCATTCAACTTTTTTTTTTCATTGGTATAATTTTTGCAGCGCACCAACAGGTGATGCCGGAAGTACTTCCCAGACCTTGACACAGGCTATGCAGACAATGATTGGAGAAGGACAAGTACAGAGCATGTGAGATACCTGCTTTTTGGCATTTAAGATGCAAATATTTTCCCCTTCATTTTACTTATATAAATTCATACTTAGAGAAAGTGTGCAAATTCACGTCATAATTTAATTTTCAGTACTAATTAATGAAGGAAGGATTGCACTGAAATCATGTTCATGTCTTTACACATTTGTTTTGTGGTACCTTTAGTTTCTGGCCTTTTTGGTGATGTGGGTTTTTATAAAGACAGTAAGGATCTGTATAGTGCACTCAGCAGTAATGATAATTTGGTTATCTTTTTCTTCTTCCTCGTTCGTCCTGAAAGGGACCCAAGACGCATCAAAAGTGAGGAATGCAGTAAGCGACAGATAGCTTGACTGCCTGCGTCAGGGTCAGCAAACCAGAGCTGACCAAGACCCTACTCCACCTCCACTTGGAACGAGGAAGAAGAATAAGAAGTTCGTCCTGAAAAGGACGTTGGTTGCGTTGTGTCCGTTTACAGCGAAGCTGCGATATTTGTGCCTTTCGGCCGACACATCCGACTTCCGCATGGCATTTTTGGGGACTGGGTTTGCCTTCCCTTTTCGATCCCTACTCTCTCAGCCAGACTGCAATGATGCAGCCTGTTTCCAGGACCACCACTTGGAGGTGGAGTAGGGTCTTGGTCAGCTCTGGTTCACTGACGCAAGCAGTCAAGCTATGGGTCGCTGACTGCATTCATCACTTTTGCTGCGTCTTCGGTCCTTCATTTGGTTATAACACAGTTGCTAGTTTTCTCCTCTCTTCCCCTCCGCAAACATTGCTCAAAATGCTAACAGCTAGACAGCAGTCGCAGATCAAACCTTCATGTCCTGTGCCAACCGTTCCAGATCTTTCCATGTCTTCTTTACCCCTTCATTTATATTTCCTCCATGTATTTTGGTCTGTCTCTTTTTCTCTTACAGTGTGGACTCCAGAACAAGGACTGCCTTATAATGTTGTCAGCTGATATTCTTAATGTGTATCCTGTCCTGGGATCCAGCGTTTTCTCCTCATGTCTTGTTGCACTTATACTTGCCTGGTTCTTCCATCCATTCCACATTAGTGATCTTGTCATACAAGCACATATTTATGGAAGTCTATCTATTTCTCATTGTAATTTTGAGAGCTCCATGTTTCAGAGCCATATAGTAGGACTGACTTGACATTTGAGTTGAAGATTATTATTAATTTTTTTTTTGGGACTTAATTTCATTTGATTTCTTTATGTTCCACAATGCAATGAAAGCTCGTCATCCCCTTTGTATTTTTGTATTATTATCTGTTCTTTCAACATTGTATATGTTGCTGCCAAGATGTATATATGATTCCACATCTAATAGGATTGTATCTGTGGCTATTACTAGTTGCATGAGCCGCGCTAGCGTAGTGGTTACAACACCGCTCTGGCGACCGGGTGATTCAGGATCAAACCCGGGCGACGGCATTTGAGGATTTTTCGTCGACCGGGAATTGGACTGGATTAACTCGAGACCTGGCGAGAACATTTGAAGGAGTGTCGTCGACCAGGGATTGGCGGCTCCTGAGCCGACCCAGCTCTAATGGGTACCTCCGAAATCGGCGAGTATCTGCCTGAATGGCGAGGGACACCTGTCTCTGTACAAGAAAAGGGATACTCACGTAAAATCAATGTCAGGTTAAGACATTAACAATAACCTGAGATTTCGCCTCGAGTATTAGCGGGCGTACGGAAAAAAAAAAAAAAACTAGTTGCATTTATTCTCAAAACCGTTGTCTTGTCTCAGTGTATTTTCAAGCCCAGTTGCTGTGACTGCTTATTAAGTATTCTCATTATCTTACATCTGGTTATGGTTACAGGACAGAAGAGCCATGTCATTGGCAACATCTAGATTGTCATGCTGTATTGTGTAAGCATCCCGTAATTCCATTTCTGTTGGTTGATGTTGTTTTCATAAACCATTCAATAGCCAGTAAGAGAAATGTTTACAAGAGGCATCCCTGCTACACTCCATTTGTCTCAAAAAAGCTTGTATTTTGTGTTTTCTTAATTAGGTTAATGAATTGGGGGTGGGCTACATGCTCATCATCATTTTCCATTGTGTTCCTTACAGAGCATGGAGCCACCACAGTAACGGCTCCCTTGCTAGAAAGCTGCACCAAGCAGTCACAAGTTCTTGCAGCTGTGTTTTCTGTGGCAGTTTGTACTCCATAATGAGGTTGCCAACCCCATGCACAAGCTCATTAGTTGCCTTGTATGACCTGCCTGAGGAACAGTAGGAATATTCTTTCTTTATCTCTTCAGAGACCCCCGGGAAGTACACAGGGTCATAATCAATAATACTACTTACTGGCTCATCAATTTTCCAGAGCAATTCTTTGTCCAAACTTGAATGCCTTTTCATAGTCCACAAATCCAGTGTAAGGTAAAAAAAAAAAAAGGTAAAGGAACCCGTTACACGCCCATTCAGGCATATTGGGAATATGGTGTTAGGCCCATATTATCTTGACCGTCGGCACACTAGGGGTGATGTGGTCGGCATCACGCCGGCCGCCTTAACCTTCCCAGAGTTGCTCTGGTACCCATTGTAAGGTAAGGTGTAAGGAGGTGAGTTCTATTCCAGACTTTGTTCAGCTATTATTTTCAGTGTGGCTATCTGGTCTGTACAGGATCTCTTTTATTGAAAACCTGCTTGTATGTCTCTCAGTTGTCTATCTCTGGACCCTTTTAATCTCTCAAGGATTATCTTGTTTAATATGTTTCCTTGCATTAATAATGTTATTCCTCTGTTTTTTTGTTTTTTTTCGTACGCCCGCTAATACTCGAGGCGAAATCTCAGGTTATTTTTAATGTCTAACCTGACATTGATTTTTACGTGAGTATCCTATTTTCTTGTACAGAGACAAGTGTCCCTCACCATTCAGGCAGATACTCACCGTTTTCGGAGGTACCCATTAGAGCTGGGTCGGCTCAAGAGCCGCCAGTCCCTGGTCGATGACACTCCTTCAAATGTCCTCGCCAGGTCTCGAGTTAATCCAGTCCAAATCCCGGTCGACGAAAAATCCTCAAATGCCGTCGCCCGGGTTTGATCCTGAATCACCCGGTCGCCAGAGCGGTGTTGTAACCACTACGCTAGCTCGGCTCCTCTGTAATGTGTGCACCCTTGCAAATCTGCCTTCTTTAGCAACTTGACTAGACATTCTTCCTTTTAGTTTGCTGATATTTCATCTCTCCCAGACTTTAAACATAAACAGGAACTTCCATATTTTGAAATGATATTGTTTCGTCGCAGGACATTAACTTTTACATCAGGCTACACTTGATTTATTTAATTAGATTTTCTTTGCTATTTTATTCTGGTTAGGTTCTTTGTGGTGCTATTTCTGGGATTTTTAATTTTTTTTTTTTTTAATTTTAGCTTAAACAAGAAGTAAATTGTTATTTTTCTTCCACATGTCTACTTGTCCTGTGTGTTATTTTCTCATAGCCTTTCTACATTTCTCATCTTTATTTCCTGTTAGTGACCATAGCTGATGACGGGTAATTTAAAAACATCCCATGTTTCTAGTGTGTTTTCTTCATTTGTATAACTGATTCAGTGCTTTTTTTTAAAACATTCTTTGCAGAACATTTAAGAGTGGTTGCTTAAGAAGGATTCTCATCATTAAATGGAAAGACAAGATCATACATGAATATATAATTTTGGTTAGAGAGAGTTGGAAGCAAATCAGGCTGACTTATTTTGTTCCTGCCTTGTTTTTGTTGTTGTAGTTCCCAGGGTCTCTGAAGAGACAAAGTATATTAGTAATAAGAAGTACTTCACCCTCAGACATGTCATACAAGGCAACTAATAAGAAGTACTGCACCTCAGACGTGTCATACAAGGCAACTAATAAGAAGTATTTCACCCTCAGACATGTCATACAAGGCAACTAATAAGAAGTACTTCACCCTCAGACATGTCATACAAGGCAACTAATAAGAAGTATTTCACCCTCAGACATGTCATACAAGGCAACTAATAAGAAGTATTTCACCCTCAGACATGTCATACAAGGCAACTAATAAGAAGTACTTCACCCTCAGACATGTCATACAAGGCAACTAATAAGAAGTATTTCACCCTCAGACATGTCATACAAGGCAACTAATAAGAAGTACTTCACCCTCAGACATGTCATACAAGGCAACTAATAAGAAGTACTACTTCTTCTTCTTCTTCGATCCTTAACCACCGACCGTCAAAGCAGTCTGGCCATCACGCCTAGTGGCGTCTTGTAGGGCAACAACAAATTGATTCCACTTTGCACGGTCGGTGGCCATCCTTCGTACAGTGCCCCAACTCTGGTTCATTCTTTGCATCTCAGCCTCCACAGTCCTCCGCCAAGTTGTTTTTGGTCGGCCTCTCTTTCGCTTTCCTTCAGGGGTCCAAAGCATAGCTGTTCTTGTGATGGCATCGGGGTCTCTTCTGAGGACATGACCAACCCAGCTCCACCGTCTGCCAGCTATGATGGTATGCATGTCCTCTTGCTTGCTACGAGTAAGCAAATCTTGGTTGGTGATGGTATTCGGCCAAAAGATTCGGTGAATTTTTCTTAGGCATGTTGTGTGAAAAGAGGACAATGTTGACATTTCCTTCTCTGTGACTCTCCAGCATTCCGCACCATAATGAAGCACAGAAAGAAGAAGTACTTCACCCTCAGACATGTCATACAAGGCAACTAATAAGAAGTATTTCACCCTCAGACATGTCATACAAGGCAACTAATAAGAAGTACTGCTTATCAGACATGTCATACAAGGCAACTAATAAGAAGTACTGCACCCTCAGACATGTCATGCAAGGCAACTAATAAGAAGTACTTCACCCTCAGACATGTCATACAAGGCAACTAATAAGAAGTATTTCACCCTCAGACATGTCATACAAGGCAACTAATAAGAAGTACTGCTTATCAGACATGTCATACAAGGCAACTAATAAGAAGTACTGCACCCTCAGACATGTCATACAAGGCAACTAATAAGAAGTACTGCTTATCAGACATGTCATACAAGGCAACTAATAAGAAGTACTGCACCCTCAGACATGTCATGCAAGGCAACTAATAAGAAGTACTTCACCCTCAGACATGTCATACAAGGCAACTAATAAGAAGTATTTCACCCTCAGACATGTCATACAAGGCAACTAATAAGAAGTACTTCACCCTCAGACATGTCATACAAGGCAACTAATAAGAAGTATTTCACCCTCAGACATGTCATACAAGGCAACTAATAAGAAGTATTTCACCCTCAGACATGTCATACAAGGCAACTAATAAGAAGTACTGCACCCTCAGACATGTCATACAAGGCAACTAATAAGAAGTACTTCACCCTCAGACATGTCATACAAGGCAACTAATAAGAAGTATTTCACCCTCAGACATGTCATACAAGGCAACTAATAAGAAGTACTTCACCCTCAGACATGTCATACAAGGCAACTAATAAGTATTTCACCCTCAGACATGTCATACAAGGCAACTAATAAGAAGTACTGCTTATCAGACATGTCATACAAGGCAACTAATAAGAAGTACTGCACCCTCAGACATGTCATACAAGGCAACTAATAAGAAGTATTTCACCCTCAGACATGTCATACAAGGCAACTAATAAGAAGTACTTCACCCTCAGACATGTCATACAAGGCAACTAATAAGAAGTACTTCACCCTCAGACATGTCATACAAGGCAATTATAAGAAGTACTTCACCCTCAGACATGTCATACAAGGCAACTAATAAGAGGTTGTACAGGGAGCTGGCAACTTCAACATGTAAAACAAATTGCCAAGATCATGTGACTGCTTGGTGCAGGCTTCCTGCAAGGGGACCAGCTACAGTGAGGGCTGCATGCTGTGTTAGGAATGCAAAGGAAAATGATTTAGATTTTGATGACTTCCAAAGAGGGTGAAGCTGTGCACTTGTTCCAAAATGAATTCAGAGATGGATATACTTTGAGACTGACTGTGACCTGTTCACTCCAGGATGTACCTTCATACAGGGGAGCCAGAGAGCAGTGATTGGTTGGCAAGTTGACTGACTCAGTTTATTTGTATCTTGTCTTTGTCCACTCTAGAAACCTGGCAGACAACACCGATGAGAATGGTGTTAGTGTTTACGGCCCTGAAGTGGAAGTCTTTGTTGCTCCCACATCCGGCAGCTTTGCTGAAAAGTCCTCTGGTAGCAATAAGGTAACACGACCACTGAACAGTGCACATTATCATTCATTCATGACCCTTTAGGTGCTTGAGGAGCATATCTTCTTCTTTGATCCTTAGCCGCCGACCATCAAAGCAGTCGGTGGCCATCATGCCTGGTGGCGTCTTGTAGGGCAACAACAAATTGATTCCACTTTGCTCAGTCGGTGGCCATCCTTCGTACAGTGCCCCAACTCTAGTTCATTCTTTGCATCTCAGCCTCCACAGTCTTCCGCCAAGTTGTTTTTTGTCTGCCTCTCTTTTGTTTTCCTTCAGGGGTCCATAGCATAGCTGTTCTTATGATGGCATCGGGGTCTCTTCTGAGGACATAGCCAACCCAGCTCCAGCGACTGCCAGCTATGATGGTGTGCATGTCCTCTTGCTTGCTCCGAGTAAGCAGATCTTGGTTGGTGATTGTATTCGGCCTAAAGATTCTGAGAATTTTTCTTAGGCATGTTGTGTGAAAAGAGGAAAATTTCGCCATTTTCTTCTCTGTAACTCTCCAGCATTCCGCACCATAGAGAAGCACAGAAAGCACACAGCTCTGATATAATCTTAATTTTGTGCTTGTGCTGTACTGAGAGGACTTCCAGATGTTGTTTAGACTAAAAAAAAGCTGTTAAAAAAAAAGCTGTTCTTGCTTTGTTCATTCTGTTGTTGATGTCTTTGCTTGCTCCGCCATCTGGTGTTACTATGCATCCTAGTTATGTGAAGGTGTCTGTCTGTTCCAGTTGCTGATTCCTTACTGATATGGGCTCAGGGTTGCTCACATTGAGCGTCATGACCTCTGTCTTCTTTAGATTGATGTTCAAGCCCACTTGCTGGCTATACTTATTAAGTCTATCCGTTTTTTCCTGGATGTGTTGATGTGAATGTGCTAGTAGTGCAATGTCATCTGCATATTCCAGATCTTCCAATGTAGAAAATGTAGTCCATTTTATTCCTCTTGGACTGCCCTCTGTTGTTTGGTGCATCACCCAGTCTATGACTGTTAAAAATAGAGTGGTTGATAAGGGGCATCCCTGTCGTACTCCTGTCTTCACCTCAAAGGTTAGGTTTCTGTGCCCTACGCAACACGTAAAGTTGGCAGAGGCTTTTTATGATTGACACTATGCTGCTTGGAATTTCATAAGCCCTCAGTATTTTCCATAAACTGTCCCTATATGTAGACAAAAAGCCTTTTCAAAATCAACGAAATTAATGTACAGCTGTCTTTGCCATTCTGAGCACTTGAGGAGCATATGCCTTCAACAAATGCATGCCAGTACCTACAGTCATGCACCATCAGCTCAAGGTCTTTCCATATCTTCCTCTTAATTTTCATATATCTTTTTGTATGTGTTCTTCGATATACGTCCACTTCTATTACCCTTGAGATTCCAGAACAAGGACTGCCTGGTAAGGCTATCAGTAAGTTTCCTTAGTATGTGTCCAGTCGTTCTTCAGTGCCTTCCTCTCATCTCCTGTTTCCCCGGTCCTTGTCCAGTTCTTATCATCATTTTCACACTGGTGACCCTGTTGTACCATTTCAATCCTTCTATTCTATGCAGACACCAATTTGAGATGGCACAGCTTCTGCTGTATTCAGTTTTTTTTCTTTCTGTTACCTTTTACTGAGGAAGTAAACCTGTCAACACATACAGACACTTGGAAACTATAGTTAACAAATACACACTTATAAAGACTAAAGACAGATGACTAAATGAAAAGAAAAATATTGTAACCCTGCTGGGAGTCAAATACAGACTGTTTGGTTGGAAAACAACCATTTTAACTACTAAACCTCCAGTTCGACTTGGTATATGTGGTTTAAAATTTTTTTTTTTTTTTTAAATTTTACTCTTAACTATGATTGCCTTCCTCATCATAGTGAGTTTTTAGATATAAGCGCAGATAACCATTTTTCGCCTCAGGACAGGGCATAACAAACTGAATAAACAACATGCACAAGCTACGATTGTCTGCTTCACCACTGTGCACATGTGGATTAAATGAACAAACTGCTGAGCATGTTCTACAGGATTGTCCTCTGTATGACCAGTTAAGAAAGTTATACTGGCCCAATGACTCAACACTAAACTCAAAGCTATATGGAGCTAAAGAGGAACTTCAAACAACAGTCGAATTCATCACGAGAACTCGTCTGACGGTGTAAACATCAAAAATGCGATCGCAAGAAGAAGAAGAAGATATAAGCAGACATACTGACATATATGTATGTGTGTGTGTGTATATATATCTGTTAATTTACTTATCAATAAAAGTTATTATCCCTTGTTTATTTTATCTGTCTATCTGCTGTCTCTTTCTTAGTCCATACTGTAAGCAAAGCCGTAATACTTTCATATGGAGAAGAGTCATGTTACTTTGTCATCTAGAATTGTTGCGAGATTAACACGTTTTGCTTCTTGTCAACTTCTTAGAAGCACTACGTTATGTCTTTTAAATTGCTTGATTTAGAATTATTGACAGATAAAAATGTAACCCACAGGTAAAAATAACGCCTGTTGTGAACCACGTGTGGGAGTTGAAATACTACTATGGCAACTTGGTGGCTGTACATCGTGATGCTGTGTATGTAGCATATGTTATTAGAGGTGAGAGGTCAATCTTGAAATGGGCAAGTTGTGGTGTAGTCATCAGCACAAGGCTTTACCATGTCTTCTTCAACACTTCCATTTGTCTCAGATGTCAGTGTTGAATTCATCGTACTTATTATCGTGTGTTATCTCGAAAAAGTGCCCACCGAGTGCTCATAAAATCATTTGTTGGCTCTGTTGTGGACGTAGCATTTGCCCTGTCTGATGATGTCTGCCTTGCTGCTGCAGATGAAGGTGGAAACGTGTTTGTTTATTTCTTTACTATGGAGGGAGACAACATTGTGTATCCTTTTTTGTTTAAGCACATAAGGATCACCGGGAGGATTTGTGATTTTTTGGGGGGTGGAGTGACTCACAAGCTAGCTTACAAAAGGAGTAACACAATGTTTTCTTTGAAGTGAAGTTAACATTCTGTAAAGAATCAATAGATTCAATTTTACATTGATCTGTTGATGGAGCTGCATCAATGGAGTTGAATCATTTAATTTGACTTTTACACTGCTATCATAATTTAATTTGAAATGACCAGTCTTCTTCAAGTTTGAATTTTACAATCTGTGATGGATACTTTGTCATTGCTCTGTTGATGGAGCTGCATCATTTAAATAATGGATGGACTGCAGAGTCATATCGCCATCCTACACAGTGCGGGCTACATGTGGAAGTGAACCTCCTGTGAGGGCAAATTACCACTCTCGCATTGGACTCTTGAAATAATCCACACACATAATGGTATTTCATTGCCACTACTAAGCTTGAGAAGTCACCATTTTTCTGTCTGGTTGACCTGTGCCATCCATTAAAGGTGGAGGCAGGGGAGTTGAGAAGAGAATTTCCACATGCCTTTCATCATGTTTTATCATTACAAATATGTATCTAGCATGTGTTTTTGATCTACCTGCCTCTTTTTGAGTCTGTCCCTATCATCACCGGAGGTCTCTTCACATCTGATTTCTTGTCATTTGTAACTTTGAGGTACCATGTCTCCATGTGTTCTTGGGTCTCCTATTTCTGTTACCTTTAGGATTTCAGGACAAGAAATGCCTTGTAATGCTATTATTAGCTAGTCTCCTCAGTGTGTGTCATATTTAATACCAGTGGATCCTCCCGGGAGTTATTTCCTTAGTGATGTCTGGTAGTTCATCCTTGTATGTTCTAATTAGTTTTTTGGACCGATGCACAAAACTGCTTCTCTTCAACCTCCCACTGGCTAAATCTCCAAATCTAGTTTTCATTGGATGTGCGGGCATGTTCTTGTACTTTTCTGCTTGGATCAGGGTCTTAGTGTCTCGTCTGTATAATAAAGGTGGAATGCCTGTGATTTTTTCCATTTCATTTATTGGTGTGGTCTTCATGGCACCCGTGATCAACCTAAGCGCTTGATTTTGTACTTTATCTAAGGCTTGTAGGTGTGATTTGGCTGCTGTAGACCATGCTGCTGATCCGTACTCTAATATAGGTCTTATTGCACCTGTATACACTTTCTTTAGTGTTGTTTCGTTAGCTCCCCAACTTGATCCAGCTATTTTCCTCAGTATGGAAAGTTTTCTTCTCGCTTTAGCCTCTGTTCTCTCGATGTGGTGCCTCCATGTCATTCTCTTATCTAATGTAATGCCCAAGTACACCGGTTCCTCATCTGTTTGGACATGTATATTTCCAAGTCGTATCTCTCCTGCTTTGTCTTTGTTGGAGAGCGTGAAAAGTGTTGTTGATGATTTTTCAGCGTTGATCTGCACCATCCATTTCTCTGCCCATGCTGCTATGTTGTCTGCTGCCCTTTGTATTCGCTTATTAGCGATAGTTAGATGTTCTTCTACACACCACACCACCAAGTCGTCAGCGTATAGGGCAGCTCTCACACCTTGTGGCAGATCGTGGATGAGGTCATTGATGAATACAAGGAACAGGGTGGGAGACAATACTGAGCCTTGAGGAACTCCATGTTTTAGGAGGATTTTCTTGCTGTTGTGACCTTCCATAGTGACTCTTGCTTTCCGATTGTGTAGGAACGACTGGATCCATTTTCTCATATTACCCTTGATTCCGTTCCTTTGCAGTTTTTACTATTAACCCGTCTTTCCATACTTTGTCAAAAGCTTTTTGGAGATCTATCCATAGGGTAAAGACTTTTCTCTTTTCTTGGAAGGCATCTTCAACGATCTGTGACAGGTATGTGATTTGGTCTTCTGTGCTGCTGCACTCTCTAAACCCTGCTTGTTCTGGCACTAAAATTTTCTCGGATTCCAAGTACCATTTCAATCTTCTGTTGATCATCCTCTCCATTGTCTTACATACACAGCTTGTTAGGCTTATTGGTCTGTAGCTGGTGGCCTTCCTGTTGTCTTTTCCTTTCTTTATGATGGGACACATGAGCGCCTCTCTCCATATCTGTGGCACACTGCCTGTCATCCAACTGTAGTTGTATATTTGCAACAGTTTGCTCATTGCTGTATATCCTAGGTGTTTTAGCATTTCGTTGGTTATACCATCCGGGCCTGGTGATTTCCTGTCTTTAAGTTTCCACACGGCTGTTTTTAACTCGTCCATATTGAAAGGTTTGGACATAACGTCCGGACTGTTTCCATTAGTTCTAGTGTGGATTATTTCTTGACGAATGTCTCGTTGTCTGCGTAAATTGACGGAGATGTTACTTTCATTTCTGTAGGATTCCGCAAATATGTCTGCTGCTTGTTTGCCGGTATATAGTTTCCCTGCATCGTCTAGTGTAATGGTTTGTCGTTGAGAATTGTTATCGTCATTCAATTGTTTAGTGAGTTTCCACAACTTTCTCCCTTCCTTTTCAAGGTTTAGTTTATATGTTTTTTCCCTCCAGCTTCTCCTCTGGGCTTCTAGCTTTCCTTTAATGAATTTTGCTTTTGCCTTTTGTAGCATGATATGGTTCTGTTGGGATGGTTGTACCTCTGCAGTGTGCCTTGCTTCATTCATATCTTCATGTAGGTTTTGTAGTGTGTTGGACCAATATGGTACATAGTTCTTCCTCGCTCCTCTCGGTATTGTCTCCTTTGCTGCCTTGAGTACTCCATTATTAAAATCCCAGATGACTCTGTTAATGTCTCTGTCTAGTACCTTAATATCTTTTGTAAGCAGATTTGCTCTGTGTTGATAAATGGACCAATTTGCTTTTTTTATAATTCCATCTTGGCTGACTTGGACTTGTATTAATTGTTCTATTAATTTTGATGAATACAGGACGATGATCACTTCCACCGAGTTGTTCTCCTATTTCCCTTTCCACTATCCCAGCCAAATCAGGTGTGCAGAATGCCAGGTCTGGAGTAGAGGTGCTATGCCATCTTCTGGAGTAAAAGGTTGGAGGATCATTAGGGTTGTTTAGAAGGGTTAGGTTATTGTCGTCTTGCCAGTTTTCTATCTCTTCGCCCCTTCTATCTAGCTGGTTGTATCCCCAGCTTTGGGAATGGCTGTTGAAGTCTCCCACCGCTATGAAGTTGCCAATGGGGACATCTATGCTAGTCATGTTCAGTGGTATGTCATTGGGGCAGTAGAAGTTTAGGAGATCCAGTTCCAGAGTGTTATGTTTTAGATGGATTACTTGGTATTCTGCACCTTCTTTATATGTCTTGGATTCTATAGCGTTGAGGTTATTCCTTATCAGTGTTAGTATGCCACCCTTCTTCCGATCTTTTTCTGTCAACTCTGAAGCATTGATAGCCCCGTATCTTAAAATGTTTTCCTTCCTGTAGGTGAGTTTCTTGTATGCAGCATATGCTAATTTCTTTCCGAAATAGGGTATTCTCTAGTTCAGTCTTTTTGTTGTTGACTCCCTCTGCATTCCAATGCATGACATTCAGAGGGGCCGTCGTCTTATCTGGTTGGCCAGTTACTTTCTCCTTCCGCCTCCTGGCTCCATTTGGCGGACTAAGGAGACCTCCAGTAGCTGAGGGTGGATTCTGTCGAGGCTCAGAATCCGGCACTGCTCCTGCCTGGAGGGACTTCACAGGGCGAGCACCATAACGATAATTTTTTGACATCTGTTGTGTAGACATATTAAACCAAAGCGGGTTGCATGGTACCATGGTTGCTGGTGCGCCTCCTGGCCTGGTACATCTGACTTCAGCACCTGTTTCTTAAGGCAGAGTGTGCTCATGCCTCCCCCTCTGGCTGGGGGATTTGATTTTGCCTTTACCTCCTTTGCTGTCCCATCTTGCCTCCCGCTGGGGTTGATACCCAACCTTCGGCAAGATTACTGGGTATAACGGGGTCCACCACAAGTAGGTGAGGTAGACTTGGGCAGGAGAGGCTAAGAGACATGTTGAGTCTTGTATTGCGCATCACTGCCCCATTTGGACCCCCCAGATTCTGTTTAACTATTATTCTCAATGTGGCTATCTGGTCTGTACGAATCTGTTTTGTCGAAAACCTGCTTGTTCATCTCTCGGTTGCTTGTGTACAGGCTCTTTTAATCTCTCAAGGATGATTCTGTTTAATACTTTTCCTGGCACTGATAGTAACATTATTCGTCTATAATTTGTGCACTCTTGTAAATTTCCTTTCTTGGGCAACTTGACCAGATCTTCCTTCCATTCTGCTGGTATTTCTTCTCTCTCCCAGATTTTGCCAAGTAGTTTGTATATCTCTGTAGAGGTATCCGTATCCGTTTTTATGGCCTCTGTTGGAATACCATCTGGACCAACTGCTTTTCCATCTTTCATAAGCTCTATGGCTTTCTTTATGTCTTCTGTACTTGGTCGTTCACAGTCGTTTGATTTTCAGAATATTTCAGTTTTCGGGTGTTCGTGTTCAGGGATATGGACCTATATATTAAAAGTAATTTTGGTTTAGGAATACTGTAATATCATCTGTCATATTGTTGCGTGTTTAGTATGTTAGCCTAGTGTTTACACATACTGGAAAAAGTTGCATTTTTTTTCTTTAACATGTTCAGTCCTAATCTTGCTCTGCACATGAATATTAAGGCTGACAACATTGAGTCTGAAAGAAGCCTCACACGAGTCATCTGGTGCCCTTATATGCCTGAAGATGATAGTGAGGATGGACCAGATCCATCAAAAATGCTGGTTCTCCTACATGGCACTCGGGTTAGTTTCATTTAATATTTAAAAAGAAAATTGAAGAAGAGCGGAATATCATCAGATAAGTTTCATTTGCCCATGTTCATCCACCTTTTCAGCAGAAAGTCAATCCTGTTCCACAAAATTTTCAGTTATTATTAGGATATTCAGTATAACTTTAATTTCCATAGTGGTGTTTTATTTGTGTTATTTGCCGCTGATTGTATTTGGTGATGGCTATTTGGATAGAGGCAGAGGTGATAACAAAACTCTTAAATGACATCTACAACAGTGGCCATATACCGGACGATCTGTTAAAATCCATATTCATAGCTTTGCCAAAGAAACCTGGAGCCTTGGAATGTGAAGAACATCGCACCAAAGTCTTATGAGTCGTGACTTATTACGAATAATCATGAGAAGAGTGAGAAATAAAATTAAACCAGACATCAGTGATGAACAGTGTGGATTTGTAGAAGGAAGGTAAAGGCATAAACAATGCTATATATATTATAAGAACATTAATAGAAAGAGCCATAGAGGTGAAGACAGATCTGTACTTGTGCTTTATAGATTACACTAAGGCATTTGACAAAGTGAAACATGAGGAAATTATCAAAATGTTAAAAAGCATCAACTTTGATGGTAAAGCGTTGAGGATAATAAAAAAAACATGTACTGGCAACAAACAGCAGCTGTAATAATTAGTAGCCAAATAGGAACGTATCTCATCTCATCTCATAATCGAAACCTCGTCTACCCCGTAAACAGGGTGTTGAGGTGACCCAAAGAGCACAAGGCTCCTGAGCAAAACATGTAATCAAAATGTTTGACAAACAGGTGATTAGCCCATTGTGTTAGGAACGTATCAACAAGTAAAAAAGGGTGTCAGACAAGGATGTGTGCTGTCACCGGATCTGTTCAATCTGTACAGTGAAAATATAATGAGATCTCTAGAGGACATGCCAGGAATATCATTTGGCAGACATAATATAAACACCTTGAGATATGCTGATGATACAGTCTTAATAGCAAAAAGTGAAAAGGAGCTGCAGGAAATGGTTGATACAATAGTGATAGAAAGTGAAAATAAAGGCCTCAGCCTTAATAGCAAAAAGACAGAAGTAATGGTCGTCTCAAAGAAAAGGGCTTCCCCAGAATGCACTATCAAAGTAAATGAAACAGTCTTAAAGCAGGTCAATAAATTCAAATACATGGGCACATTAATAACAATGGATGGAAGATGCATCTCAGAAGTGAAGAGCAGAATAGCTCAGGCAAAAGCAGCATTCTATAAAATGAAGAGTATTTTATGCAACAATTCTTTGTCATTGGAAGTAAGAAAGAGAGTTCTTCAGTGTTATAAAGAACCAATCCTAACATATGGGGAGTGAGTCATGGACAATTGGTAAACAAGTAGGGAAGGCACTAGAGGCCACAGAGATGTGGTTTTACAGAAGAATGTTAAAAATACCATGGACAGCCTAAAAGAGTAATGAGGATGTCCTGAAAAAGGCCAATGCACAAAGGAAACTTATTTCACAAGTTAGAAAGAAGCGATCCACTTTTTTTGGGCATGTTATGAGAAGAGGAAAGCTGGAATATATAGTAACAGCAGGTAAGATTGAAGGAAAAAAGAGATAGGGGAAGACGAAGAGAGTAAATACTGGACAGTTTGACATCATGTCATGGAAAGAAGTCAACAGCAGAAGTGATAAATTGTACTGGAGACATGAAGTTGTGAGAGACATGATCTCCTACTCCAATAGGCATGGTACATGAAGAAGAAGATGGCTATGTAAGGCAGGATTTGTTGTTTGCTTATTTCTTCACTATTTAGAGTATGATCATATTGTTCTTGATAAGCCGTTGTAGCACAGTGGTTAGTGCACTGGCTTCCTAGCTCGGTGGTCCATGGTTCGAACCCCAGTTCAGGTGGGATTTTTTAAGACCGCAAACGACTCCGGGGTCGACCCAGCCTCATGAATTGGGTACCAGAGCAACTCGGGGAAGGTTAAGACGGCCGGCGTGAAGCTGACCACATCACCCCTATTGTGCCAGTGGTCGAGAAAATATGGGCCTAACACCATATTCCCAGTATGCCTCAGTGTGCGTTTAAACGGGATCCTCCATATTGTTCTTGGTAGCTTTCAGCTCTTGGTTTAACGCTTTTGTTTTCCTTATTAGTATTAGTTTATAGTGGTCTTCTGTGTTTAATTTTTCTTGGGTTAGTTGAGAAGTATACACATTTATGTGAAGGAACTTTACTAGTGTGGCTCTGGTGTCAAAATAGATGGATGGGAGACTTCAGAAGAGCCAGGAATGACAGATACTATGTTCTGCTTCATATGTAGAAAAACCATGATGAGGAGAGAGAGGTTATGCATGCTGGAGGACCATGATTAGGCAACATGTGTTGCTGTTGTTCAGAATCGTCATAATTGCAATCCTGGCAAACCCATAGGTGTTCAGTCTCCCTCAGCAAATGTCAGCAAGTATGAGCACTGATTGTCCTTATATAACATACTGGTTGTACAAGGGGATTGACATAAGTCTTGGGCCTGACCATGAAGGACATGTCACAGAGAGCTGAAATTTTGTATAGTGTTTATTCCTTTTCAATATAGCCACCGTCTAAATTGACATACTTCTGCCATCTCTGCTTGACCTTGAAAAGACCTTGGGAGTAGAACACCCTATTTTTTAAACTAAACCAGTCATCACATGCCAGTATAACCTCTTCATCGCTGTCAAAATGATTTCCTTTTAGCTGTTTTTTAAGATTTGGGAATATAAAACAGTCTGATGGA
Source organism: Oreohelix idahoensis (assembly GCA_024509875.1). Classification (NCBI taxonomy): domain Eukaryota; kingdom Metazoa; phylum Mollusca; class Gastropoda; order Stylommatophora; family Oreohelicidae; genus Oreohelix; species Oreohelix idahoensis. Next base: position 187,806 of record JAMPIV010000351.1, read on the forward strand.
GCCAAATCTGGAGAATATGGTAGGTGTGGAAGAATTTCAATATTCAAATCGTTGGCTGCTAGCTGCACAAGCCGTGCTTTGTGAGAGGGCGCGTTGTCTTGAAGCAAAGGAAGATTTTGAGTGCGCGTTATCCCTCGTTTCCTGGTCACAACCTTTCTTAGTCTTGTGAGAAGATCTGCATAGTACTGTCCATTAACTGTGTTGCCACGAGGCAGATAATCTTTCAAAAGGACACCTTTGCCGTCCCAAAAAACAAGTCAGCATCTCTTTTCCTGCAGATTTCTGCGCCCTCGGCTTTTCAGGTGTTGGGGAGCCCGGGGTTTTCCATTGCATGCTGGCAATTTTGGATTCGGGGTCATAATGGTGTACCCAAGTCTCATCTACTGTCCCCATGGTCTCCAAAAAATTTTTTGGCTGACACTTTTTGAGCAACTGTTGACAGCAATTTACCCTCGTTTGCTTCTGTTCACGTGTCAACAGTCGCGGAACCCAGCGGGCACACACTTTTCTCATGTTCAGTCTGTAGTGTTAAATTCTATAAACTGTTCTTTCATTTAGTTTTACTCTACTAGCTATCTCCACAATTGTCATTTTTCGATCCTGGTCATTGATTTTCTTCACTCTTGTTGCATTTTCATCGTTGCACTCTGAGGCTGGTCTACCAGATCTTGGCAGATCAGCAACATTTGAGCGGCCGCACTTAAACTGTTGATACCAATTTTTTTACCGAAGTATATGAAGGACAAGAATCACGAAACACTGGTTCCATCTCCCTAAGTATTTATGTAGGTGTTTTTCCCTGAAACATCAGAAATTTTATCACAGCTCTGGCCTCCTTCTTTTCCATTGTTTTGTCAAATCTTTGGAGCAGCAGATCCGGTCAATAGGGTACATTGCGCCGTGCACCATAGCGGGAAAACCCATTGAAGAAACAAACGCGTACTTTACACATTCAGTGCAAATATGATGAACTTTAAATGTGCCAAGTTTCATCTTCCTCCTGTGACTCCTTCATGGTCAGGCCCAAGACTTATGTCAATCCCCTTGTATACATGCCTGATGCATCCTCTCATATGTTCATTACTGATAGTCTTATGTTTGATGCCGAATTCCAGCAGTCTTAGTCTTGTTGATTCATAGATTGACAGGTTACTATCTAACAGGCTATCATTAATTGTCTTTAGTGTCTCCCTTATCCATATCCAGTGTCCTCACAATGGGTGCTCTTGAGGCTAGTCTGTCAGGTCTTTGATTGCCACATACCCCTCTCTTCATGACCAGTAATAATTCGTTGGCTAATTTATGGTTGTTCTTTATGTCTGATATAACTACTTTCAACTTTCTGTAAAAATTTCATTAAGTTTGTTACCTCACGGCCCAGTAAAACTTGAAATATGCAATGTTCTGGTAGATTTATTGTATATTGTCAAGCTTATATTATTAAATTTATCTTGTGTGTTTCTGCAGGCCGAAGTATGGAACATTGATATTGTGCTCAGAGAGATTGGGAATGGTCCAGTTTCATCAAAGACTGTCAGCACAGGGGTTATGTGCATAGAGCCTTATGAGCGAATGATGGTAAGAGCACATTAGTTTGTGCGCTTTCAGATTTAACCCTACCAGCCCTGATCCCCTTCGAGTTATGTCTCCCTATGCCCGAGTTCCTGAGCTTAAATGTATAAAAACACACATTATCATTGCCCTAAAGACGCCAATAGGCGTGATGGGAAACAATGGCAAAGAAAACCTATCTGCTGTTGCCCTAAGACGCCACTAGGCGTAATGGCCACTGACTGCTTTGACGGTCGGTGGCTAAGGACGGAAGAAGAAGAAGACACATTATATCGCAAACAATGATTACATCAAAACCACAGCACATATACACATAGAATTTCAGTACATTACTGATAGGCTTACTTATTATCAAGCACCAGCATTGTATTCCGCCTTACTGTTCCAGTCAGCCCAGCAGGTGGATCCACTACCAAATGATAGAGGGTCCCGCCTTCTGGCATCAGTCGCAGCGTCGCCAAAATGCTGCTTGTTAACACTATCAGATCTGCTTTCTTTGTCACTGGATTCTAGGTCACTTTCAGGATACACATTCTTAAACAGAGTCGTACAGTTATATACCATTAGTTCTGTATACCCTGCAGTTGTTGAAGCCCAACAAACTCAATTTATCTTTAAAAATTTAAACAATCAATGTAAAGCCATTAATTTAAAATAATTTGTCCTCCAAAAGAAACTTATTTCACAAGTTAGAAAGAAGCAATCCACTTTTTTGTGGGCATGTTATGAGAAGAGACAAGCTGGAATCTATCGTAACCACAGGTAAGATTGAAGGAAATAGAGAGAAAGACAAAGAGAGCAAATACTGGACAGTTTGACATCGTGACATGGAAGAAGATCAACAACAGAATTGATAAATTGTACTGGAGACAGGAAGTTGTGGAGAGATATGATCTCCTATGCCACTAGGCATGATGCTTGATGGTGATGCAACAACATCATCCCAGGCCTTCGCAGCAGGTTCGCATAGTCAAAAATTAAAGCCTGTTCGCATAGTCAAAAAATAAAGCCTGGCCCAGCCCATTTCTGTCTTTCATGTTTTGTTTGTTTGTTTTTTCTAAAGAAAAACCACTCTTTAGCCACATCCTGGCCAGTGTGGACCTTTAGCGTTGTTTCTTTCAGTTGAGGTTATTGACGTGAGGTCATCTAAAGTCTGACGGCTTACTAAGTGATTCTGAATTTGTAGTATGTGGTCTGATATTAATATTTGCCTGCAGGTTTATAAATATTTATTCTCCAGTCTGTTGTCAATGCTGCCTTTGCCCCAGATGGATCTGCAGTTGCTGTAGCCTATATTTCAGGAATTGTGAAATTCTTCTTGGTGGACTTGTATGGAGAGGGAGCTGAGACTGGGTAAGTACAAAGAAGTCTTGGTAGCCTGGACACAATTAATTGAAAATAAGATGATTAATCGCATTAGAAACAGGCAGTGCACTTTCTTTGGTCACGTTATGAAGAAGAAAGCTGAAATATATTGTGACAACAGGAAATATTGAAGGGAACAGAAATGGAGAATGACAAAGAGAGACGGTACTGAACAGTTTGAAATCATGACATGAAGAGAAGTGAGCAATCATGGAGCTGTTAAATAGTACTGGAGACAGAAAGTTGTGGAGAGGACATGGTCACCTTAGCCACCAGCCATGGTAATTGAAGAAGAAAATGGTCTGGATGTTAAATTAATGTGCATGCACGGTTCACCTACCTCATAAAGTCATCTTTTCCTTGAGCATCCCACTGTCTCGCAATTTTAGTGTCTGGCGTAACAGTGATTGGTATCTTCTTTGAAGAGCGCCTGAATGGCAGAGAGTAGTTAAAACACTTGCCTCTTTTGGCAAAGTTACTGGGTGCCAGGTTTGAAACATGGTAGCTTCATGCTCAAGTCATGAGTAAATGGGTACCTTACTCTACTCTTAAGTTAGGGAAGGCTGAGACAGCAAGGAAAGGAACTGGTCACCGTATGGTATAAAGCAGAGTATAATGTAGTCTATAACACCTCGCTCCCCCATGGCAGTATCTGCTGCAGGGCTAGTCACGTTTAACTTTTATCTTTGGAGATCTTGACATATTGCATTTCTATTCAGATCAGGAACAGAGTGTATGCAATGCTTGTCTTTCAGGTGTATGCAATGCTTGTCTTTCAGGTGTATGCATGACTGGAATCCACATGATGGAAATCCTGTCACCAGCTTATACTTCCTTGACGACCACAAACATCCAGGTGTAGAGTAAGTACAGTATTGACAAATGGACATTTAAAAAAAAAAAAATTATATTATGAAAATAATCTTTAAGCAGTAGTAACATTTTTTTTATTTTAATATGTAAACTGGTGCAGTGTGATATTCCATGTGTTACTTAACACCTGGATAATTAATTATAAATAATGTTTGGCAGTCTTTGTTCTACATGCATAGTAGTTGCTTAACAAGTGAAAATGAAGCTTCTTACTCTGTATATGTGTTTATATATATATAGTATTACATGGTATTGTTATTGTTGTTCAGAATGGACATCATTGCACTCCAGGCAAACCCATAGGTGCTCAGCCTCCCTCAGTAAATGTTGAAGGGTATGAATGCTAACAGCTCCTTTTGTGCGCTGATTGTAAATATGCCAGATGCATCCTCTCATACGTTCATTCCACGCCTAATGCCAAACTCCAGCAATCTCAGCCGTGATGATTCATCGATTGCGGTGTCATTCTTTAACAGGCGATCATTAATTGTCTTCAGTATCTCTCCCTTATCCATATCCAACGCACCCACTATAGGTGCTCTTGAAGCTAGTCTGTCTTCATTGCAGCGTACCCCTGCATGACCAGGACAGTAGATCCACACCAGTTCCTGAAGATTTGAGGCTGCTATAGAGGTTTTCCATTCATGCTGTAGCCATCCATTTTGGATCTTCCAAAACTCTCGACCGGCAGGGACAGATAACTATTTTTCGACTCAGGACAGGGCATAACAAACTGAATAAACACATGCACAAGCTACGATTGTCTGCTTCACCACTGTGCACATGTGGATTAAACGAACAAACTGCTGAGCATGTTCTACAGGACTGTCCATGACCAGTTAAGAAAGATATACTGGCCCAATGACTCAACACTAAACTCAAAGCTATATGGAGTTAAAGAGGAACTTCAAACAACAGTCGAATTCATCATGAGAACTCGTCTGACGGTGTAATCATCAAAGATGCGATCGCAAGAAGAAGAAGAAGAAGGATCTTCCAAAGCATGGACTGAGAGTCTGACACAATAACTGCTCTTGTCAATGAAGTTTCAGACATCCACCTTAAAGCAGCAGTAGCTGCCTCTACCTCCATTAAAATGCTGGATGTTGTTGTCATGTAGGCCCTTCTATAGTCAGCGACGATCATGCCCTTAATTCTAGCCGAGAAGCTCCATCCTTATTTCCCACCATGGGCTACTGACCCATCATTGTACACAACGGTATCATTATTCCCAACATTTTCATTTATCAGTTGATCAATTTCCAGTTCTGCTTTTCCATTGCCCCAAGCTCGGCATTCTCTGCCAAGGCTGATGATGACCTGTTGGTAGGTCTCCAAGTTCTTACTAGACCTACTCCACACCTCTCCCTTGAATATGTTTACAACTGTGGTCACCTGTCGAATAGTTGACTCAACCTGCACCATCCATGATATCCCCCTCTTTATTCATACTCCCTTGATGTGGTTTTACAGAAAAATGTTAAAAATTACCGTGGACAGCTAAAGAGAGTGATGCGGATATCCTGAAAGAGGCCGATGTGCAAAGGAAGCTTATCCCTCATGTTAGAAAGAAGTAATCCACTTTCTTTGGACATATTATGAGAAGATGGGAGCTGGAGTATGTAGTGACAAAAGAAAAAGTAGAAGGAATAAAAGGTAAGAGGACAAAAAGAGAAGCTACTGGGCAGTTTGACATCATGGCATGGACAGAGGTCAATAGCAACGTTGATAAATAGTACTGGAGACAGGAAGTTGTGGAGAGACATGGTATGTCAAGGTCACCACTGTGGAATTGATGACAAAAAACCAGGCAAGTGCGAGTGTAACAAGGGATGAGAAGAAGATGCTGGCAATTGACACATTGAGGAAACCTGTGGATAGCATTACAAAGCCGTCCTTGCTCTGGAACCCCCAAGGTAAGAGAGGCAGGGGTAGACCAAGAACTGGAGACAGTGTGAAAATGGTGAAGAAGACATGGAAAGAACTTGAGCTGATGGCATGTGACAGGAGGACTTGGCATGTGACAGGAGGACTTGGCATGTGACAGGAGGACTTGGCATGAGACAGGAAGACTTGGCATGTGACAGGACTTGGCATGTGACAGGAGGACTTGGCATAAGACAGGAGGACTTGGCATGTGACAGGAAGACTTGGCATGTGTTTGTTCAAGGTTTATGCTTCTTGGGGAGCTAAAAGGTATTGATTGATTGACTGGAGACCGGAAGTTGTGGAGAGACATGATCGTCTACACCACCAGGCATTGTACTAGAAGAAGAATGGTGTTCCTTGGAGGTCTATAAGGAGACAAAAAAGAATAATACTACAAGTCCATAACCTAGATTCCAAACACCCGAAAGCCGAAATATCCGAAAATCGAAAGCAACTTGGGCTACTTTGGGTGAAAACTCAAAAAATCCCATGTCCGAAATATGGCCGCCCTCGAGCATTTCAGATTCTGAGTTATGCACCTGCTCCCTCAGGTGTATTGTATGAGACAAATACCTCAAATGTAGGCAATCTGGTGATGAAATGAAAGCAAAATTGTTAAGCTGAATGACTTAAGGACAGTTATACTTGATAAAGTTATTATAATTGTATGATGGGGAAGTTTATTGTAATAATTTCAATTTGCAGCCTTCAGTTATGGAAGTTTGCTCTAACCGGGGCACTATACAACACAGAAATCAAACTCTGGAGCTGCGAGACTTGGGCTTGTATGCAGACTATAAAGTTAGTCTTGTTTCTGTTTATTAATTTATCCATGTTTCTTTCCTTGTTGTCAACCTCCGCTTTCAAATTTTGTTCTTTTCACACAACCCTTTAAAAAATAACACACAAGCACATGCGTGCGCACAATGATCACCATCATCATTCATTCCATTTCTTTCCCTGTTTTCTTCGAGTTCCATGCCTGGTGTCATAGGTGAATATGTCTGTCCACAGCTTCCAGTCTCCAGTACTGTTTATCACGTCTGTGGTTGCCATGACTGTCTAGTATCTTTACTCTTTGTCATTATCTGTCTCTTAAATCTTTCCCGTTGTGACAATATATTCTTTTTTTTTCTTTTTATAATGGTCCCAAAGAAAGTGAATTGCCTCCTTCTAATGTGAGTAATACTCTTTCTTTGCCTGTTGGCTTCTTTCATGGCGTCCTAATTACTCTACCTACCCATGGTATTCTTAATCTTCTGTACAGCCACACCTGTTGGCTTCTTTCATGGCGTCCTAATTACTCTACCTACCCATGGTATTCTTAATCTTCTGTACAGCCACACCTGTTGGCTTCTTTCATGGCGTTAAATCTTCTGTATTCTTACTGTACAGCCACACCTGTTGGCTTCTTTCATGGCGTCCTAATTACTCTACCTACCCATGGTATTCTTAATCTTCTGTACAGCCACACCTGTTGGCTTCTTTCATGGCGTCCTAATTACTCTACCTACCCATGGTATTCTTAATCTTCTGTACAGCCACACCTGTTGGCTTCTTTCATGGCGTCCTAATTAATCTGTTTACCTACCCATGGCAGTCTTAACCTTCTTCTGTACAGCCACACCTGTTTGGAAAGACCCTTCTTCCACCCCCCATCTCCAGATTTTCCTGCTTGTTTACAAATTGTCCATGTCTCACTTCCATATGTTAAGGATGATTTTATAAAACACTGAAGAACTTTTATTTCTTTTTTTCCACTGACAAAGAATTTTGCATAAAATACTTTTTTGGAACACTGCTTTTTCATGGGCTATTCCACTTTTCACCTCTGAGATGCATCTTCTTTTTTATGTTATTAACATTCCTAGGTATTTGAATCTATTTGTGTATAGAAAAAAATATATGTTTGATTAATTTTATGGGTACCAGTTTCAGACCTCCACTCAGTCAGCCAGATTTCAGGCTCAGATTCAAGTCAGAGATTGACCTTACTTCCAAGTATTTAGCACTTTCAGGCATAAATTCTCGGGTAAGTCTTTGTAGATAAAATAAACTTCAGAAATGTCAGCTTCAGACAATTTCTTTTCTTTGCTCACAAATGTTCACACACATGTGCCGGATGTGTTGAAATGATTATAACTAGCTTGTTGCCAGGTATTTTATAAATGTTAATTCATATTTAGACTCAAACCAAGTGGGCACATTTTTGACATGGGAATTTCTGTAGTGTAGCCTGGTGTGTCATGCTGCACGTGGGGTAGAATGAAGTAAGGATAGTCTTCTGTGTTTTGAATTAATCAATAACATAGCGTCAAGATATTGTCAAATAATTAAGGTTAATTAAAACAATTCTAGTTAATACATGACAGCTTTAAGGTAGTGTAAAATAATTAAGGTTAATTAAAACAATTCTAGTTAATACATGACTTAGCTTTAAGGTAGTATAAAATAATTAAGGTTAAATTAAAAAAAATTCTAGTTAATACATAACATAGCTTCAAAGTATTGTAAAATAGTTAAGGTTAATTTTTTAAAAACACTAGATTCTAGTTAATGCATAACATAGCTTTAAGATAATTTAAAAATGGTTAAGTTCAATTTTGTTTTTTTGGTTAAATGTCTAGCTTATTTTATTTACTAACTTCGCACCTGCTTTCCCTACAGGTACTATATGTGTTGCAGATCTATCAGAAATATGACAGTAGCACAGTTCATGTCAGTTCCCTGTCCCAGTTTTCATTAGCCCAACCTTGCCTTAGCTTTGCCATATTTGAAGCTGGTGTCAGGAAATTTAAACACTCGGCCAATGACTCGCATTTGGATGAAATAACAACAGGTAACACATTGAGCATCTTGTGTTACAATGTGTATATTAACATTGTAGTTATCGTGTGTTAAAATGCTTATATTAACACTGTAGTCATCTTTTGTTAAAATGTTTATATTAACAATGTAGTCAACTTGTATTAAAATGGGACCCAAAGACGCGGCAACAAAGAATGCAGTCAGCGACCCATAGCTTGACTGCTTGCGTCAGGGTCAGTGAACCAGAGCTGACCAAGACCCTACTCCACCTCCAAGTGATGGTCCTGGAAACAGGCTGCATCACTGCAGTCTGGCTGAGAGAGTAGGGATCAAAGAGGGAAGGCAAACCCGGTCCCAAAAAATGCAGTGCTGAAGTCAGATGTGTCAGCCGAAAGGCGCAGATATCGCAGCTTCGCTGTAAACAGACACAACGCAACCAACGTCCTTTTCAGGACGAACGAGGAAGAAGAAGTATTAAAATGTTTATATTAACACTGTAGTCATCTTTTGTTAAAATGTTTATATTAACACTGTAGTCATCTTTTGTTAAAATGTTTATATTAACACTGTAGTCATCTTTTGTTAAAATATTTATATTAACACTGTAGTCATCTTGTGTTAAAATGTTTATTTTAACACTGTAGTCATCTTGTATTAAAATGTTTATATTAACACTGTAGTCATCTTGTATTAAAATGTTTATATTAACACTGTAGTTATCTTGTATTAAAATGTTTATATTAACACTGTAGTCATCTTTTGTTAAAATGTTTATATTAACACTGTAGTCATCTTTTGTTAAAATGTTTAAATTAACACTGTAGTCATCTTTTGTTAAAATGTTTATATTAACACTGTAGTCATCTTGTATTAAAATGTTTATATTAACACTGTTGTCATTTCTTGTTAAAATGTTTATATTAACACTGTAGTCATCTCTTGTTAAAATGTTTATATTAACACTGTAGTCATCTTGTGTTAAAATATTTATATTAACAATGTATTCATCTTGTGTTAAAATATTAATGTTAACACTGTAGTCATCTTGTGTTGAAATGTTTATATTAACAGTGTATTCATATTTAGTTTAAAAAATGTTATATTGACACTAGTCATCTTGTGTTGAAATTTTTATATTAACACTCTAGTTTTGTGTTAAAATTGCTCTATCAGCTTGGTCATTATCCGAACAGGAGAGCTGGATGAGGATCAAGAAGATATTGAGGACCAGGAAGCAACAAATGGAGCAGATGCTAGAGACAAGGTGACCACTGGTGTCCAGATCAAGATGTATGGTGTTCACACCAAGTAAGTAACAGTTTAATGGGATGAGTGCGCCACTGCAACAATGCACTGAACATCATCATCATCATCAGCTGCCATCTCCACCACGAAGGTTGGCTGTAATGGATCTCCAACGTCTTCTGTCTCTTGTCTTGGTGGTGCACTCTGATAGACTCTTTCCTGTCCATCTCTTGATATTATCTTCCCACTTATAGCGCTGTCTTCCCCTTGCACGTTTGCCTTCAACTCTCCCTTCTATTATGGTCTTCTGCAAGGTGTTATGCCTTTTTATGTGGCCAAAGTATTTTAGCTGCCGAACTTTGATCTCCCTCATTAGTTCTCTTTTCATACCTAGATCTTGTAGAACCTCCTTATTTGTTTTCTTCTCTTTCATGAGATATGCCCCATTCTTCTATATATCCACATTTCAAGAGCCTCAGTTCTTTCCTCCAAATGCTTATTCATCGTCCATGTTTCTGCACCATACAGAAATGCAGAATATATATAACACTTAATGATTCTCAGTTTTAATTTGTGAGATAACTGTTTAGATGTCAGTATATGTTTCATGTTGTTGAATGTAGCTTTGGCCATTCCTATTCTCTTCTTGATTTCTGTTTCACATCTGCCATCTTCTGTTATTATATGACCAAGATATACGTAGCTCTTGACTTGTTCCAGGATTTTCCCATTTACGCTTATCTTTAATGTGGGTTTATCGTCTGTTTTGCTAATTATCATAGTTTTTGTGTTCTCAATATTAATGTTGAGTCCATATTCCTGACTTATACTGTTCACTTGCTTCACTAGTTCTTGTAACTCCTGTTCGCTTTCAGCTAACAACACAGTATCATCTGCATATCTAAGGTTGTTTATTGACCTTCCACTGATATTCAGTCCTGGTATTTCCTTTATCTGTTTGAAAATTTTTTCGGTGTATAGATTAAATAGGCAGGGGGACAGCACACAACCTTGTCTGACACCTCTTTTTATGTCTATGTATGGGGAATAATTCCTTCCAGATCTTACTGTGGCAGTTTGCTCCCAATAAAGGTACTGAGTATTCTTATATCTTTTCCATCTTTTGGCAGAATGTTAGACGGGCCTGCGCGCCCAATTCTTTACCCTTCGAAAATAGTTTGTTTGTTTGTTCGTTTGTCCATCAATACCTATGTCTTCGAGGCATTCAATTATTTTCTCATGATGGACTCTGTCAAAAGCCTTCTTATAGTCAATGAAGCACATGTACATACTTTTTTGGACCTCTGTATATTTTTCTGCTAATATTCTTAGGCAAAATATTGCCTCTCTTGTTCCACTGTTCCGTCTAAAACCAAACTGTTCTTCTTGGATTTCGCTGTCTACCTTACTTTTTATTCTTTCCTGTATGATTTTGAGCAGTATCTTAATTGCATGACTCATCAGGCTAATTGTTCTGAAGTCTGAACATTCTGTTGCATTAGGTTTTTTGGGCAACGTTATGAAAACTGATGTCTTCATGTCGTGTGGTATATATCCTGTATTGTATATATCGTTGCATATTTCTGTGATTGTATCTATACCAAAGCTCTCCAGAGCTTCTATCATTTCAATTTTTATGTTATCCATGCCTGCTGATTTTCCTTTTTGTATCATATGAATGGCATTCTCTACTTCTGATCTGAGAATGTTTGGGCCTTCATTAGAATCTGGTGATGGTTTTGTACCTCTGTTGTCCTCGAATAGTTCTTTTACGTATTCTGCCCATCTGTTTGATATGTCTTTCTCATCAAGTAATATTACACCATTTTTGTTCTTGATACAGCTTCCTCCTTGTGCAAACCGCGACCGATTTGATCATTTCTTTATTTCTTCATGCATATCTCTTGTCATGTGCTTTGCTTCCAAGTCTTCTATTTCCTTGCATTTTGTTTCTATCCACCGTTCTTTTGCTTGTCTACTCATAGTACGTATGTCATTGTCTATTGTTTTATATTCTGGAGTGTTTTTTGCTTTCTTTCTTTCTTTCTGCCATTTTATTCAAGATGTCGTCTGTCATCCAAATTTGATATTTCTTAGGCTCCTTTTTAGGTAAATTTGCATTTGCTGTTTGTATGCTTGTTTTTAACCTTCAGGACGCTGCATTAAAATTCCGAAAATTTGCCCTGCAGCTGCATTCTTTTTCACAATGCCCCGTTTTTATAGTGGGTGACTTGAAATGTATAGTTTTTGTGTTTATTGGTCAATTGCTATCATTTTTGAAATTTATATAAATAAATGAATGATGAATCTGATGATATAAAATTTGTTTGTGTACATGTTAGATGTGATAGGAAGAGAGGAAAGGAAAGATGAAAAAAACGACAAAAAGATTTTAAAAAAATATTTTTTAATTAAAAATTTTTTTTTTTTAATTTAAAAAAAAAAAACCAACAAACGAAGAGTCCATATCCCTTGCATCTCAATGAAAGTCATTTGACCAATACAAATCAAATGACGATCTTTTCGTTACACCCATCATCAGTAGCAAAGTAACAAACGCCCTTGTCAGATGTGACATTCTGTCGTAATCCTAAACCTTTCCGATAAACCTAATCCTAACCCCTAAAATTATACATACTAGCAATGACATTCTACTTTCGTTTCCATCTCTGCCATCACCCATATTCTGAGAACCGATATCGGCGCTAATAAAGACAACAATCTCCTCGCCATCGCATCTGAGTCAGAATCCATTAAAATTAGAGCGAAAATGGCCGCGTGTTCGAAGCCGATTGATTTCGATTAAAAAAATTCACAGAAAATAAACGCGGATACACCCATCACTAAATAAAAATCGGAAATGGAAGCTAACTCTCTTTCACATAAGATTCAATTTTAACATCCGGGGTTAAGATCACGTGCACAGATTCTAAAGCCAGTTAGCCGATGATATCCGAATGTCGACTTAACCGCCTGCAGCTGGGAGAACATAGGATAGCTCAGGCGGCAATTGCCGCCTCCAGCGTCCTGAAGGTTAAGCATTCCCATTTTGTGGTTACTTTTTCTTCTGGGTTTTTTCTTCTATACTGCTCCATGCTTTCTGTCAGTAACTGTTGATATTTATTTTTGATGTCAATTAGACGAAATATAGCAGGATGTAAAACAACAATCTATACAACTTGCAATGTGTAAAAATTAACATATTGCAAAACATTATGCACCAATATAAAAACAAAAAAAGTAGAAGTAAACAAATTAATAGGAAAATAAAGTAGAATTTTTACTTTGATATTGGTTTTTTTTTTTAATTAGTGGAGGTATGCAGGTGTGATGATACCTTAGGTGATATTTATCTTCAGAACAGTTCCAGTAGATTTCGTAATGTCCAGGAGAATTCCAGTAGAGGACATTTTGCCCAGGAGAATCCCAGTAGGGGACATTTTGTCCAGAAGATTTCCAGTAGGGACATTCTTCTGTAGATGAATTCCAGTAGATGACATTATCTCCAGAATAAGGCCATCAGGTGACATTAATCTACAGATTTTTAGTAGGTGATGTTTATCTACATATTTTAATATCTGACATTTTTCTGTAGAAAATTTCCAGTAGGTGTCATCTTCAGAATAAGAACATTACAAGACATTTATCTTGCCTATGAAGGGAAACTTACAAGAGTGCACAAATTGTGGAGGAATAATGTTACTATCAGTGCCAGGAAAAGTATTAAACAGGATCATCCTCGAGAGATTTAAAAGTCCATAGACAAGAAACCGAGAGATGAACAAGCAGGTTTTCAACCAAACAGATCCTGTACAGACCAGATAGCCACTTTGAGAATAATAGTTGAACAAAGTCTGGAATGGAATTCACCACTATACATTGGATTTGTGGACTATGAAAAGGCATTTGACAGTGTAGACAGAGAATCACTTTAGAAATTGATGAGGCATTATGGAGTTCCCATGAAGATCATTAACTTAATAAGGAAGACCTATGAAGACATGACATGCAGAGTTCTTAATGAAGGACAAGTTACAGAACCGTTTAGGATTAGAACGGGAGTGAGACAGGGATGCCTCTTGTCTCCATTTCTTTTCTTACTAGCAATAGATTGGGTTATGACAACATCGACATCACACAACAGAAATGGAATCCAGTGGAATCTGACTAAACAGCTTGATGATCTGGATTTTGCAGATGACGGCTCTCCTGTCCCATAACCAAAATCAGATGCAGGGCAAAATTAAAACACTCGATGAGAAGTCACAGCAATTGGGTCTGAAAATACACAGGTAAACAAAAATAATGAGAAAAAATGCAGGAAATGATAGGGTTGAACTTGAAGAAACACCACTACAACATATCTTGGCAGCAATATAGACAAAGTTGGAGGGATAGACAGTGATATCAGAATAAGAATACAAAAAGCAAAAGGAGCTTTCATTGCATTGGGAAATACGAGGCGTGTTCAAATGAAACCCGACCGTGCAGCGCCAAGTGGACATTCGTAGGAGGAGCATGATGACGTCACATCTGACGTAATAAGCACATACAAATGTACAAATGTGTAAGTGTTCATTCTCCTAGTATTCATTGGTTGTGCTGCAGACCGTTAAAATAATGGCCGGTGTGATAAGGAATCCGTCCAAGGTCGATCACCATAAGGAAGAACGCATGGGGTGGAGTTTGAACCGCCTGCTGCGTTACGAAGAGGAGGGTGATGCATTTCTGTTGCGCATAGCGGCAGGCGATGAGTCGTGGTGCCACCACTTTGAGCCGTGCAGCAAATCAGCGAGCATGCAATGGAAACATCCAGGATCACCAAAACCCAAAAAAATTCAAGTCACAAATTTCCGCCGGTAAGGTTATGCTGACCGCATTTTTTCACCATGAAGAGCTTCTATTGGTAGACTTTAAAGAGCCTGGCGTGAACATCAATGCCATCCGCTACAAAGACACACTAGACAACCTGTATACAGCCATCAAGAATAAACGACCCAGCATGCTTTCGCGTGGTGTGATTCTGTTGCACGACAATGCTCGTGCACATGTTGCGAACATTGTGCTAGAAGCGTTAGCAAGGAAAATGTGGGAAGTTCTGCCACACCCAGCCTACAGCCCCGGTCTGTCACCATGTGACTTTCATTTGTTCGGACCCTTAAAAAAATCTCTAAATGGACAACGATTCGACTCCAATACAGACGTCAGGGCCTCGGTGACCAAATGGTTCAATAAGCAACCAAAGTCATTTTTCTCGGACGGCATCCGCCGTTTACCCAAGCAGTGGGATGCGTGTCTGAATGCCTATGGTGACTATTTCTAAAGAACCCCAGTGAGTACTTGCTTCATAACAATTGCTGTATTTAATTCTACTACTCCTGCTGATGTACCTTACATATATTTGTTATAAAGCCACTGGGACGGGTTTCATTTGAACACACCTCGTATATGGTGATCAAGAGAAATCGGATCCAACACGAAAATAAAAGTCTTCAACTCAAATGTCAAGTCAGTACTATTATATGGCTCTGAAACATGGAGAACAACAAAAACAACAACCAAAAAGCTACAGACTTTCATAAATGGGTGCTTGCGTAGAATAGAAGGATTAAAATGATATGACAAGGTTACCAATATGAAACAGATGACAAGAACCAGACAAGTGCCACAGGAATAAGAAATGAGAAGAAGATGATGGCTATGGATAGGACACACACTGAGGAAACCTGTTGACAGCATTACAAGGTAGTCCTTGTTCTGGAACATCCAGGGCAAGAGAGGCAGAAGTAGACCAAGAAGCACATGGAGAAGAGAGCTGGAGACAGGTGAAAATGATTAGGAGAATGTGGTAAGAGCTTGAGATGATGGCACATGACAGGAGAACTTGGCATGTGTTTGTTGAAGGCCTGTGCTCATTGGGGAACGGAGGGTTATGAATGAATGAATCAGACATTTATCTACAGATTTTCAGTAGATGATGTTTGTCCACAGTTTTTTTAGAATGTGACATTTTTCTTTTCAGGATTTCCAGTAGGTGAGATTATCTCCAGATTTAGACCATTAATTAATATCATCTCCAGAATGTGTTTGATAGGACTTTATCCATTAGGTCGACATTTCATTGTACAGAAAATGTGCCCTGCAGCTGCATTTTTTTCACAAGTGACATTTTTTTTATAGTAGAATTCCAGTTGCTGATATCATAATCCTTGAACAAGACCATTAGGTGATATAACCTCCAGAATAAGACCTTTAGGTGATAATAACCTCCATAATAAGATCATTAGGTGATATAACCTCAAGAATGACCATTAGGTGATATAACCTCCAGAATAAGACCATTAGGTGATATAACCTCCAGAATAAGACCATTAGGTGATATAACCTCCAGAATAAGACCATTAGGTGATATAACCTCCAGAATAAGACCATTAGGTGATATAACCTCCAGAATAAGCCCATTAAGTGGTATAACCTCCAGAATAAGACCATTTGGTGATATAACATCCAGAATAAGACCATTTGGTGATATAACCTCCAGAATAAGACCATTACGTGATATAACCTCCAAAATAAGATCATTACGTGAGATAACCTCCAAAATAAGCCCATTAGGTGATATAACCTCCAGAATAAGACCACTAGGTGATATAACCTCCAGAATAAGCCCATTAAGTGATATAACCTCCAAAATAAGCCCATTAGGTGATATAACCTCCAGAATAAGACCACTAGGTGATATAACCTCCAGAATAAGACCATTTGGTGATATAACCTCCAGAATAAGACCATTTGGTGAAATAACCCTGGTAAAATCTACTCTAGAATCCTAGAGCAGAGACTCCAACGCCTAGCTGAGCTACAATTGGATGAGGTCCAGTGCGGATTCCGAGCAAACCAAAGTACTCAATACCTCATCTTCACTCTAGACAGCTGAGTGAAAAGGCCCTTGAGTATAAGAGAGATCCATCTTTGTTTCATAGATCTGGAAAAGGCGTTTGACAGGGTCCCCTGGAGCAAACTTTGGGACTGTTTGGCAAGGAAGAACATTCCAGCACCTCTGATTCATGCTATACAGAGCTTCTACAAGTCTTGCAGAAATTATGTGAGGACAGCAAACCATAAGTCAGAAGAGTTCAGGACCACCACTGGTGTAAGACAAGGTGATATCCTGTCACCTTATCTTTTCATACTCCTCATGGACATCAAGGCATGTAAGGAGAGAACAAGAAAGTATTCAGTGGGGTACTGGAAGATGAGACAGGTCTGTATTTCAGAGCTGGCATTTGCTGATGATGTTGCCCTGATTGCTAAATCAGAGGCACATCTCCAATCCTACCTGCAAGTCTGGAAGGAAGAGCTGGAGAAGAGAGGGATGGTCACAAGCAGCTCTAAAACAAAATCCATTGTGATATCACGAGAAGAAAGAAGACATCAGATTAAGCTGAGAGAACAGGTCCTGGAGCAGGTCGACAACTTTAAATACCTCGGAGCTATTATAGACCGAAAGGAGGCATCAAAGAAGAGTTGGCCACTCGAAAAGCAGCAGCTGGGAGACTTTTTCAGGCCATAAATCGAGGATTCCTCAGCAAGAGAGAGGTTGGTAAGAAAACGAAGATGGCTGTATACCGCTCCACCTATGTCCCATTCTTGACTTATGGATACGAGTCATGGGCAATGACTACAACCCACAAAAGCCAGATCCAAACCTCAGAAATGAGGTATCTGAGGAAGGTGGTTGAAGTAACAAGAAGAGACATGGTCCGCAACCAGACGATACGTCAAGGCCTTAAATCCCACCCACTGCAGACCCAAGTAGAACAGTCCCAACTAAGATGGTTTGGCCATGTCTGCAGAATGGGAGAAGATCGGCTACCACAACAAGCATGGGAAACAAAGAGCCAGGGATCCAGACCCCCAGGACGACCCAGAGTCCGCTGGGAGGACAACATTAGACAATCTTTGAAGGACCGAGGACTAGAATGGAACCAGGCCAGGAG
The DNA here is from genome assembly GCA_024509875.1 of Oreohelix idahoensis. Lineage (NCBI taxonomy): Eukaryota > Metazoa > Mollusca > Gastropoda > Stylommatophora > Oreohelicidae > Oreohelix > Oreohelix idahoensis. The sequence goes on from JAMPIV010000351.1 coordinate 205,598, forward strand.
GAAGACAGCCGATAGGATAGTCTGGCGCTCTCTCTTCCAAACCTCTACACCTCACGGTAGAAGGGGAACGACTAAGTAAGTAAGGTGAAATAACCTCCAGAATAAGACCATTAGGTAATATGAGGGCTATTCCAAAATCAACCTATGATTGGCTGGTAAAAATAATCAAAAATAGAGAAAAAAATGTTAGTACAAACAGAACTTGCATACATAACTGCATTACTTTTCCACATAGTCGCCACCCAAATTCAGGCACTTGTCATACCGTGGCACCAGCTTTTGCAATCCCTCGTCAAGGAATGGTGCCGCCAGGGTACACAGCTAGTTGTTGACTCCATCCATGAACTCCTCGTTGGTTTCGAAGCGCTGGGTAGCCAACCAGACCTTCATCTTGCTGAAGAGATGGTAATCGCTTGGCGCCAAGTCCGGGCTGTAAGGAGGGTGGTTAAAAATCTCCCAGTTTAACTGCTCGAGTAAAGCCTTTGTGCGAGTGCAGAGTGGGGCAGCACGTTGTCGTGCAGGAGAGCGACGCCCTTGGTGACCATTCCGCGCCTTTTGTTTTGGATCGACCTCTGAAGCTTCTTCAGCGTTTCACAATAAACTTCTGATGTTATTGTGGTCCCTGGTGCCATGAATTCCCTCAATAATATTCCCTTGCAGTCCCAGAACACTGTAACCATCATTTTTCAGTGCGAAAATGTTTGTTTGAATTTGTTGGGCTTGTTTGGAGAATGAGTGTGCATCCACTGTTTGGACTGTTCCTTCGTCTCTGCATTCACGAACTGAACCCATGTCTCGTCCCCAGTCACGGTTCTGTCGAGAAATTTGTCCCCCTCTTCCCAGTAGCGCAGCGGGAACGTCAAAGCTGAGCCCATTCTTTGAGCTTTGTAAACGTCAGTCAGTTGTTTTGGTACCCACCATGCACAGAACTTGTGGTAACCCAATCTCTCTGTGACAATTCGAAACCGACTAGTAATTTGAGGAAATTCAGCAGAAAGATCTGAAATCGTGAAACGACGCTTTTCACCCACAACTTGGTTGACTTTTTGAACGAGTTCATCAGTCACAATAGAGTGTCGTCCTTGTCCCCCCTCGTCATGCACATCTGTGCGCCCATCCCTGAATTTCCTGCACCAATCCCTCACAGAACTGTCACTCATAACGTTATCTCCATACACACCACACAATCGATGATGAATCTCGGCGGCGCTGTGTCCTTTTGCTTGCAGAAAACGAATCACACCACAGACCTCACAGCTGGCGGGAGTGGCGATGACAGGGTCCATGTTTACTCGGTCGCTACTCGTGAACAACTGAACAATTTGGACTGTGGGTTTGAGTGTAGCGAGATAACACAGTACTGATTGCTGCAGGCAATACGCCATGTCGCTATGGCAACCAGTTTATTTTTACCAGCTAATCGGAGGTTGATTTTGGAATAGCACTCTAACCTCTAGAATAAGACCATTAGGTGATATAACCTCCAGAGTAAGACCATTAGGTGATATAACCTCCAGAGTAAGACCGTTAGGTGATAAACCTCCAGAATAAGACCATTAGGTGATATAACCTCCAGAATAAGACCATTAGGTGATATAACCTCCAGAGTAAGACCATTAGGTGATATAACCTCCAGAATAAGACCATTAGGTGATAAACCTCCAGAATAAGACCATTAGGTGATATAATCTCCAGAATAAGACCATGTGGTGAAATTTACCTACAGATTTTCAGTAGGTGACATCTTTTTATAGTAGATTCCAGAGGGTGATATCATCTCCAGAATAAGGTGATTTGGCGACATTTATCTACAGATTTTCAGTAGGTGACATTTTTCTGTTGAAGAATTCCAGTAGCACATCTCCAGAATAAGGCCTTTTTTTTTCACTTATTCATTATCTTTCAGCTTCCCAGGGAGCATAGGCCTTCAACAAACTTATGCTAAGTCTTCTGTGCACATCTCATCCATATGTCAACCTTTCTTGTCCTCTCCCGCTCGTTTCCGCATACATTAAATTTTTCTGTGTGAATGATCTTTATTATTATTGATCTATGTAGTATTATTACATGATGTATGTGAAAATGTAGCTGTATACCTCTGTACTGATGAAATAAGTAATGTTTTCATTTGTTTAAAATATGAAGATGTATATAAGACTAAGCAGATATACTTTTTTTTTTAAAACTGCTGACAGATTTTTATTTGTGCTACATAAAGTGTGTCAGACAGTAATTTTTTTAATGTTAAATTTTCTTTCCATAATGTACAGACATAAGTGAGAATGTGTTTATATATTTTTCATATTAATAATTGATGATACATGTAAAAATGCAGATCAGTTATTAACAGTTTGGCTGTATGAGTGTGTATCAGGACTATACGTGTATGCTGTTACACTTCCTTTATAATTTTGCATGCCTTTAAAACTCATGCTAAAAGTACATGTGGGGACAAAAGGATCCAGTATGCAAGATGAGAGAGAGGAAGGGCAGAATGTTAGATGGGTCTGAGCGCCCAATTCTTAACCCTTTGAAAATAAAGTTTGTTCTTTTGTTCTTACTCTTTTGTATCATCAACTCACAAGTCTTTCCATACATTCCTTATAATTTCATTCATGTCTCTAGTCCTTTTTTCCATGAGTTAATCATGCTGGTTTACTTCTATTATTGTTACCACCTTTGCCACAGATCCTTGCAGGAGTTGCTGATTCGTTACCGTCCTGAATCAAGTGTACCTCATCCTCAGACATCGAGTGTTAGTTCTACATCACAGGAAGATGCAGGTCTGTATATTCATATTTTATTTTAACCAAGATTGTGAAAGCTACATGGAACTGAGGCAATTCTAACATCTAAGTACCCAGCATGTTGGTGAAGGTGATCATGTCTGTCCCCAAACTCTTGTCTCTAGTGCGGTTTATCTATTCTGTTGTTGACTTTTTTTCCATCCCATGCCAAAACGAGGCAACATTTTTTTTAAAATTTGTTTTAATAAATGCCACAGTTTCATTGTTGTGCTACGCTTGGGGCATCAATTGGCCGTAATCTGGCACTGATTGGTGCTGTATAACACTGAAGAACTAGCTTTCTGACTTCCATTGACAAATAATAAAGGTTATGAAAAATTGAAATGAGATATGTGTGATGTTAATATTTTTGTTATGTGCTCTTTTGTTAGCGTTAAGAACTGCAGAGAACATTTTAACCATATCTGATCATATCAAGGAAAAAAGTCATGTATAACAATACAGATTGGATTGGTAATACGAGACCACCAGAGTTCAGTTACTTATTCAGTGGCATTTTAGTTTCATGAATAAAAATGTTGAAACAAATGAATTAATTGTAATAAATATAATTACCCATGCAGTTCTGAGACATGTTGCATGAGGTGACAGATATCAGATTGTGCATGAGAAAAGTTAACTCCATCGTGTAAAATTAGTTGCTACAGAAGCCATCACTGTAAGAAGACATGAATGATTGATGCAGGCTTCCTGTAAGGGTATCTGCTGCAGTGGTGGATCTATGAAAGATTAAATGATTGAAGAATCAGTTAAAATGTCATTTTATGGTCAGTTCTTTGTCTCAAGTGAGCTACTGAACATTAGCTAATTGTTAACTGAAATATAATTGTACTTCAACCCCGTAAAAGGCAGTAGACCATAGATTGTGTTGTTTTTTTTCCCCTCCATTAAAGATACTTTTGTTGAAATTTTCAGGTCTTCGCAATATGCTGTCAGACGTAAGCATGGACCAAAGTGAGACCAGCCAGGATTTATCAGTTGTTCCCACTGACACACCACAAGGATTGATTGCTCCAAAGATCTTCAATACTTCTAGTCCAAAGTAATCATTTTCCCTAGCTTATGGAATGTTAGTGAGTGAACGTGCTTTTGAGAATGGACAGTTGATGAGTTGAGATTGTTGTATGTAATGTATAGAAAATGGTGATAACCACAGCTGCAGCACCACTATGAGAATGAATAATTATGGTCTTCATTGTTTCAACATATCTGCTTCTTGCACCAGAATAGTATGAAAATATGGAATACGGTGTCTGTAACTATTTCATGTTTTTTGTCACGAAATGGATTTAGGACTAGAGACTGTCTACATATAGTGACAAGACAATAGTAAGAAGAAAGACTGAAATGATAGATTCAGATAGAAATATAGTGCAAACTGTGAAAAGTTGAGACCATTGGCTCCGAGGTTGAGAACCGAGGTTGATTCTTTCCTCGCCACTTCGGACGTTTAAATTGCTATGGCCTCGAACCACCTCTAACTACCCTATGGGGATAAGGTTCAATTAAGATTCACAAACACCAAGGTACAGACAACATATAGCTACTGTACTAAAGGAAATGACTGATGCCAGCTACAATTTATACAAGTTTATTATACACCTAAAAACAACAAACATATGCATGTCCCATACATCAAGTGCGAGGATGCACTCCTGAAAACAAAATCAAGCACCGTTAAAAAAAAATGCATCCACCCCAACCCTTCTCCCACAATTGCAACCTGTATGGAGAAAGAAGGTAAGGTTAACTGAAATGAACTACACTGCACTTGATGTCGCCTACACTCCAAACTAGCTGTTCTAAATTCTAACTCTAAGTCCACTGATAGCTGGAACGACGGCGAAGTGACTACACAATCTCTGCACAGACTTCGGTTCTACACAGCCTATCCTGGAATCTCCTGAACACAACTAACTGCACCTCTAAACTTCAGCAGCTGTCCTCTGCTACGATTCACCAAAACTAACAGTTCTGCCTATCTGTGCTGACTTCAGTAGAGAGAATGTTTACCCTATCTCTCTCCACTACTCTGGATTTGACTGAGGTTTAACAGAACCCCCCTGGATTCTGGACTGGAACTGTAGCTGACTTCTACCACTCTGAAATTACCTGCCCGAGTATCTATAACTGGGCCGTCGGCTTTATTATGGCCGTGAAGAAACGAACATAAAATTACCACAACGCGGGCAGCATGCCAATCTGCGTGTGTAACCGAATGAGCGTCAGAGCTCAGGATTTATCCACAAAAAAATCCTATTCGCTGGAAAATGTCTTCCCCTGGCTGGAAAAACGTATTTTCTTCCTCTCCTTCCACCACTGGCAATTCATGCGAGACTTTGGGTGTCTGCGAACGCCACCACTGTGCCGTGGGAGAAATTTTGAGGTATCAAAAATTCTGCTCTTCCCCACAAAAAGCCGGCACCTGCTGTTTAGACAAAAGCAAAAACAACAGCTAAACAAAACGTTAATACTCTATTACAAATAACAATTAACTTCCTGACAAACCCTTAAGTCTTTAACACTTAAGTCTCCCCCGTCTATAATCAATACAGCTCCCCTACTCTCTCCCGTTATGCACCACCAGACAAAATCATGCAACCAAAGTCTGCTCCCCTACTGAGCTCCCTTCTCTACCTGAGCCCACAAGGTAAACATTGGCTAACCCAGATCGCTTGTTCTGCCTGACTAACTCCGAGCAACAACAATATTTTCAATGGCCCGTCTGGGCAGACGTACTGTGGCCTACTTCTTACGCTGACACTAATGCCGTAAGGATTAATAAAAAAATTAAAACTAGTCCTCTCTAGGAATTCCTAAAATTCCCGTCAATAATAGTAATCACATTCAAAATGTAATACAAAATAATTCCCTTTAAAATTACTTCTCCCATCTTCTGAATACACAGAATAACAATGCACAATCAATAACATATAATCCTGTTTACGCTAGCATCTACCTGCCGTCAAAAGTTATACATAACCCCTGATTATCAAATTGAAAACCCCGTAGTTCAATCACGTGTTTATAATTTTATGACCACGTGCTTATCTCCCCCTCGTCCCTCTGAACATCGTATCAATAAAGATACCGTAACCAACGCGCTCACGTGCTTCAATTAATACCTCTATCACTTCCGTCCACAGATATATGCGTAACTATATAAATAGCGAGCATCAATACTCTCACTAAAATCACAAATAAAAATACACATTACGCGCTCCCGACTATTCTGTAAATAAATAAAATTCGCAGATGCGAGTTTCTCTCCCGACCGACTTTGCAATAATACAAAGCGGTGATATCTCAACTTTTAAACCATGCCGCTATTCTTTCAACAAGGAATTAAATTGACCTAGTTTCTCATGTCTATCACTCAGATCGAATTGATGGCTCTGGAGTTAAGAATTAAATTAAACTAAAACTTCCCAAGAAACTTAAATGATCGGCTAGGACTAGAAAAATTAAATAAAGTCCTCACGCAAAAATTCATGCTTACCAAATCTCGAATGTCCTACTGAAGGCAATCGACTTGACTGGCAACCGGCTTGGCAATTAATTTTTAGAGACCGAACTTATGAAGTTCGGGCGTATTTATTCTCAAGCCCCCACGCGCCGACTTCATGACGTCATATGCGCTGCGTGGTTCTAAAGCCAATGGGCGCTCTGCATTTCAACTGCAGTTAGCTCTCCGCCAAACAGAACCTTAGATCTTTCTGATGCAACCAGTCCCCGCTAGACAAAGAACCGGGAATTGGTCCTAGCCCTATACTGCGGAAATGAAGCAAAAATGGCCGCAAATAATTTAACTCCCGAAAAATGCGTATATGGCCACGCAATATCTTTAAAAAAAAGACACTGGTGCAAATCCTGATCCAGCCTCTATAATCTCAATCTAGAATAATACTTTCTAATTCCCTACACCCCCATTCTAAACACATAAAGAAGAACCATAAAGCAGATGAGATCAAACTCCCTCGTGATCTCATCTTGAAAAAAAACGTAAATAATAGAAGGAGAAGAAACATGGAGAAGGATTACCTGTAATCCCTCCTAAAATATAGTGAACAAAATGCAAGGAGAAAAAGACATGGGCCATTTGAAAGACAGAATCTCAGTACTTTCGTCACATCACTCCCCCCTTTCAAAGATTGAGCAACGATCTCCTTACTGAAATCTCTGTGTTTCACATTGGCCCTTATTCCTGTCTACAAGGCTGTCTGTCCTTACCCCTCCTATTCAGTGTTCTTCGACCTTCCTCTTTTGCGTTTCCTCCTTCTTCCTCTCCTAGAATGAGCTCCTATGCTCCGTTGGGAGAGTTGATCTCTCTTCAGACCTGTGCCGTCTAATGGCGGGTCTGAACTTTCCCTTGCTATGACCGTCAAAAGGCTGTCCTGGTCAGCTGATGTGACCGACGGGCGCTGTGGCGACCTGGCGATGACGACTTCCTCGCTGCGCGTCAGCAGGGTTGTGACTGCTGGTACCGTGCGAGAACGATGCAACGTCTCGGGTTCCTCTGGTGTAGAGCCTCCGATTTCTTGCTGGGTGTCTATTGGATCACGATCGACCTCAATAGCTTCTACCTTTGAAGAAAGGTAGGTAAGATCTGCCCCTGGCAGTGGTTCTGGACTCGCTCTTCCCTTACCAATCTGAAGCGGGACAGAGCTCTCCAAAATCGCTCCTTGCGAAGTTATAAGGCAGTTTCCCTCACTAATTCCTGGCCTGGAAAGTTTGTGAGATGCCCGTATAGTTCCAGAGAGTCCTCCGTCTAAAACTCTGGTTCTAAGAAAATTCTCAACCTTGCCCTCCCCGTCGAGAGTTGCTGGCGTCAGTTGGAATGTGTCCTGCAGTGACACTTGACGGTTTAAGATCCCGTTAGATCGCGGAGAATCTGAGATAAAGCTCTCGGTGACTGGTTCCAATGTTCCGTGAAACGAATTGGAAAAGATAGCCAATTTTTCAGGCTGCTCGTTACAAAGAGTCGTTTCCTGTAAACGAGATACGAGAGTTGTGGGGCCCATCTCCGTTTATAGGCAAACGGATACTCAGATCACTGTCCTCCTCCGTTTGAGTAAAGTGCTGGTCGGATGGGGCTCCAGGGCTGGTTGGAACTATATGCTCGCTCAGACCGCTATCTTGTGCCCTATGAAGATGGCGCTGGTCGTTGACATATGTAATACCGCTCTTGTCAGTATGTCCTTCACTTGAAGGAGCTAATACCATCGGGGGCCTAATTCCCGACAACAAAGAGTGTACTTCCTGAATCAGAGGCGTTACCCCTGTTTGGCCGTTTGGCTGAACAGGGCTGGCAGGCGAATTTGCCTCTGCAAATAACATACCACTGTCATCAGAGGTGTTGCACCTCTCCTTGGCACGACAGCTATGTTTGAGCTCGCTCGGGGCTCCGTGAATTAGGGGTTCTCCTTTTTCACTTATCTGGCCTGCAGTAGGCCCCCTTGCATCAGCAAGGATCGGTGTGTGGTCGGGTTCCCCAAAACTAAATATGGGTTACCGAGAATGAAGTCATAGGCTGGCTGAGCCGTTACAGCTGCCTTGATGGTGCCAGACACGAACCTACATTTCACCTCAATATTGGCTACCGGAAAGCACTGTGAAGTCCCTTTCCTTAAAACTCCACCAATATTCACTTTTTCTCTGGTCATCTGCCAGGGCTTCACCAGATGTCGGGCGACTATGCTGGGGTATGTAAGCCCGCTGTCAAATAAACATGTTGTCTCAGTCCCGTTCACGTTGGCTGGTCCACTGTTGGAGAACAACTTCTCTGACGGGAAGGGTTTCCACTTCTTCCCTTGTTTCACCCTCACAGGCCTTAAACAAGCCACCTGATGAGCGGGTTGTTTGTTTGGGCACCGTGTTGTCCAATGAGAAGTAGTCCGACAGAACCTACAATATCTCTCATTATCTCCCCGGTTCCTGACGGGTTCATGAGAAGACGGCCCCTGTGTTCTGTTAGGCGGCTGGGAGCGCATGTTATGACTGGGAGGGGGCTCCTTGCGAGACGGCCCTTGCTGCTGGTGAGCTGAAGAGGAAGGCGAATGCGATGGAGATGCTCTTTGTCCGGGGCTGGCAGGTCAGGGTGTTTTCTTTTCTGGCCCAGTACTTCGGCCTGTGCCGACTGGAACCTTTCTGCAAATAGAATTATCTGGTCCAGTTGCTGGGCGCCCTGCTCCGCCAGGTACTTCCTTAAGTCCGGAGACATGTTGGCCTTTATCTGTTCGCACATGATGAGCTCTTCGAGTCCTTCAAACGATTTAGCCAAACCCGACAACTCTCTCCAGCGAGTGAGGTAAGTCCTCAGCCTCTCTGCGAACTGGGGAAAACTTTCTCCTTTCTCCAGTCGACTTTCCCTAAACATTGTTTGGCACTTCCGGGGAGTCCATTGGAATCGCTGTAACAGGGCGTTCCGCAGTGCCTCAAAGTTATTCTGGTCATCCACTAGCATCTTGCTATAGACCTCATATCCATGTCCTCTTAGAGATTGAGATAATTTGAGACACCACAGACTATCATCCAGCCCGTATGCCTTTGCCATCCGTTCAAATTTTTCTAAAAAATACCTCAATTTTCTCATTCCCGTTAGGAAAAGAGTCCATCGGAAAATTCATGGCTGCCATCCGGGGCCCTCCGTTTCCTGAGGTGTCTGTTGCCCCTGCTCCGGGAGAATCTCCGTTAGCCGAACTGCCTTCCGAAGATCGGTACTGCAGTTCCAGTGAACGCAGGGCAAGTTCATGCTGTCTCTCTGCTGCCTTCTCCCTCTCTTGGGCTTCCCTCTGTGCTAACTTCTCCTGGGCTTCCCTCTGTGCTATCTTCTCCTGGGCTTCCCTCTGTGCTATCTTCTCCTGGGCTTCCCTCTCTGCTATCTTCTCCTGGGCTTCCCTCTCTGCTTTTCTCTCCTCTGCCTGTCGGGTCTTCTCTTCTTTCTCCGTCTGCCGGTCCTGTTCCCTCATAATGTAAGCCCTAGTCTCGGCCTCATTCATCCCCATGCTTTTAGCTGCGTCCTTCCATGCAGTAAGTAGCTTGACCAATTCAGCCATCTTACCTGACAAATCAGCAGTACTCACAACGAGGGGAAATGACAAAAAAGGAACAAGAAAAATTTACTGTTACCTACTAGGAATATGCTGTCGCAAAAACCCGCACTCAGACTAGCACCAAGTCTGACTAATAACTACCTGAAAAAAAATTCAAGTTATCCAGCTACCCAAAACCCGAATTTACTTTCCTGTTAAGAAAAAAAAATTCAATTAGCCATCAATTACCTCTAAGTCATAAACAACCTTACTACAACTATCATCTAACTAACTGTAACCTGTGGAAAAAACTTTTAGCTGGATCAGTCTTAATATAGCTCAAGTCTAGGGGATATTATAAAGAAAATCTATTTTTCAGAACTTCCTACAGAGACAATCTATGAATCTAGAATTGATCCCAACAAAGATGATCCCAAGGACGACGCCACCCACTTTGTCACGAAATGGATTTAGGACTAGAGACTGTCTACATATAGTGACAAGACAATAGTAAGAAGAAAGACTGAAATGATAGATTCAGATAGAAATATAGTGCAAACTGTGAAAAGTTGAGACCATTGGCTCCGAGGTTGAGAACCGAGGTTGATTCTTTCCTCGCCACTTCGGACGTTTAAATTGCTATGGCCTCGAACCACCTCTAACTACCCTATGGGGATAAGGTTCAATTAAGATTCACAAACACCAAGGTACAGACAACATATAGCTACTGTACTAAAGGAAATGACTGATGCCAGCTACAATTTATACAAGTTTATTATACACCTAAAAACAACAAACATATGCATGTCCCATACATCAAGTGCGAGGATGCACTCCTGAAAACAAAATCAAGCACCGTTAAAAAAAATGCATCCACCCCAACCCTTCTCCCACAATTGCAACCTGTATGGAGAAAGAAGGTAAGGTTAACTGAAATGAACTACACTGCACTTGATGTCGCCTACACTCCAAACTAGCTGTTCTAAATTCTAACTCTAAGTCCACTGATAGCTGGAACGACGGCGAAGTGACTACACAATCTCTGCACAGACTTCGGTTCTACACAGCCTATCCTGGAATCTCCTGAACACAACTAACTGCACCTCTAAACTTCAGCAGCTGTCCTCTGCTACGATTCACCAAAACTAACAGTTCTGCCTATCTGTGCTGACTTCAGTAGAGAGAATGTTTACCCTATCTCTCTCCACTACTCTGGATTTGACTGAGGTTTAACAGAACCCCCCCTGGATTCTGGACTGGAACTGTAGCTGACTTCTACCACTCTGAAATTACCTGCCCGAGTATCTATAACTGGGCCGTCGGCTTTATTATGGCCGTGAAGAAACGAACATAAAATTACCACAACGCGGGCAGCATGCCAATCTGCGTGTGTAACCGAATGAGCGTCAGAGCTCAGGATTTATCCACAAAAAAAATCCTATTCGCTGGAAAATGTCTTCCCCTGGCTGGAAAAACGTATTTTCTTCCTCTCCTTCCACCACTGGCAATTCATGCGAGACTTTGGGTGTCTGCGAACGCCACCACTGTGCCGTGGGAGAAATTTTGAGGTATCAAAAATTCTGCTCTTCCCCACAAAAAGCCGGCACCTGCTGTTTAGACAAAAGCAAAAACAACAGCTAAACAAAACGTTAATACTCTATTACAAATAACAATTAACTTCCTGACAAACCCTTAAGTCTTTAACACTTAAGTCTCCCCCGTCTATAATCAATACAGCTCCCCTACTCTCTCCCGTTATGCACCACCAGACAAAATCATGCAACCAAAGTCCGCTCCCCTACTGAGCTCCCTTCTCTACCTGAGCCCACAAGGTAAACATTGGCTAACCCAGATCGCTTGTTCTGCCTGACTAACTCCGAGCAACAACAATATTTTCAATGGCCCGTCTGGGCAGACGTACTGTGGCCTACTTCTTACGCTGACACTAATGCCGTAAGGATTAATAAAAAATAAAACTAGTCCTCTCTAGGAATTCCTAAAATTCCCGTCAATAATAGTAATCACATTCAAAATGTAATACAAAATAATTCCCTTTAAAATTACTTCTCCCATCTTCTGAATACACAGAATAACAATGCACAATCAATAACATATAATCCTGTTTACGCTAGCATCTACCTGCCGTCAAAAGTTATACATAACCCCTGATTATCAAATTGAAAACCCCGTAGTTCAATCACGTGTTTATAATTTTATGACCACGTGCTTATCTCCCCCTCGTCCCTCTGAACATCGTATCAATAAAGATACCGTAACCAACGCGCTCACGTGCTTCAATTAATACCTCTATCACTTCCGTCCACAGATATATGCGTAACTATATAAATAGCGAGCATCAATACTCTCACTAAAATCACAAATAAAAATACACATTACGCGCTCCCGACTATTCTGTAAATAAATAAAATTCGCAGATGCGAGTTTCTCTCCCGACCGACTTTGCAATAATACAAAGCGGTGATATCTCAACTTTTAAACCATGCCGCTATTCTTTCAACAAGGAATTAAATGGACCTAGTTTCTCATGTCTATCACTCAGATCGAATTGATGGCTCTGGAGTTAAGAATTAAATTAAACTAAAACTTCCCAAGAAACTTAAATGATCGGCTAGGACTAGAAAAATTAAATAAAGTCCTCACGCAAAAATTCATGCTTACCAAATCTCGAATGTCCTACTGAAGGCAATCGACTTGACTGGCAACCGGCTTGGCAATTAATTTTTAGAGACCGAACTTATGAAGTTCGGGCGTATTTATTCTCAAGCCCCCCACGCGCCGACTTCATGACGTCATATGCGCGGCGTGGTTCTAAAGCCAATGGGCGCTCTGCATTTCAACTGCAGTTAGCTCTCCGCCAATCAGAACCTTAGATCTTTCTGATGCAACCAGTCCCCGCTAGACAAAGAACCGGGAATTGGTCCTAGCCCTATACTGCGGAAATGAAGCAAAAATGGCCGCAAATAATTTAACTCCCGAAAAATGCGTATATGGCCACGCAATATCTTTAAAAAAAAGACACTGGTGCAAATCCTGATCCAGCCTCTATAATCTCAATCTAGAATAATACTTTCTAATTCCCTACACCCCCATTCTAAACACATAAAGAAGAACCATAAAGCAGATGAGATCAAACTCCCTCGTGATCTCATCTTGAAAAAAACGTAAATAATAGAAGGAGAAGAAACATGGAGAAGGACTACCTGTAATCCCTCCTAAAATATTGAACAAAATGCAAGGAGAAAAAGACATGGGCCATTTGAAAGACAGAATCTCAGTACTCTCGTCACATTTTTACAGAGGTAATTTTTTTGTACATTTTCCAGTCTTCCTTAGTTGCCCAACACAGTAGACTGCTGATTATCTGACATCCTCAGGACCTGGAGTATGTAGGAAAATTGATTTTGCCAGTTACCTTCAGTCCTTAAAAAAGAGCTTATGAACTTGATTATAGTATTTTGTAATCAGATTGACATAATCAGATAAATACTAGTCATAATATAATTTTTTTTAAAACAAAGGAAATGAGGTTAAATAATAAGCAGATGAACTCGATGAAGATCGATGGTCAAGTTATTGAAGAAGTAGAAAGCTTTACATATCTGGGGAGTAACATTGACAAAGGAGGGGGAACCGATGGTGACGTCTGTTCTAAGATAAATAAAGCCAGATGCGCTTTTAATGCCCTTCGACCAATATGGAACTCCTCAGCTATATCCAGAGAGAACAAAATCAGAATCTTTAACTCAAATGTAAAGTCAGTCTTGCTGAATGGCTCAGAGACATGGCATGTCTCAAAGAGTATTACCTCCAAACTACAGATATTTGTAAATAGATGTTTCCGATGGATCCTCTGTATAAGATGGCCAGATGTAATAACAAATATAGAGCTAAGGAAAAGATGCGGGCAGCAACCAATACAAATGGAAATTAAGATAAGAAGGTGGGGATGGATAGGACATACAATCACAAGAGAACAATCAAGCACAGCCAGAGGTGCCTTTGACTGGAATCCACAGGGGAAGAGAAGAGTGGGGAGCCCTTGGAGAAGAATAGTGGAAGAGGAGGCTAAGGAAATTGGAATGACGGGCACAGCTGACAAAGACAGCCCAGAATAGAAATCGTTGGAGAGCAACTGTTTCTGCCCTATGTTCCACAAGGAACGAAAAGGAATGATGATGATGAATATAATTAAAAACAGAACTTTTATTTGTTTGAGTAAATACAGGATTTGTGAAGTGTCATCATTACTGTTATATTTTATATACCGTAACATTTTCTCATTAAACGAGCAAGTAACCCACCAAACCATGATGGGAAATAATATGTTCCGCTGCATGTCCAAATGATGCTTCCGATTCTCCTGTGGTCATTTAATTCCTTTCCATTCCATTTCAAATTCATTGGCTCTGGTAAAATCATGACTTTATGGTGAGTGGTCAGGGAAGCATGAAAGAAATTGAAAGGCCTGTATGCTCTTTTAATGAGTGTTCATTTTAGTTTTCACATTGCTGTGTAAGTTTTCAGGCATTTTTATTTTATGAAACTTTCAGGAAAATAAAAAATTGTGAGATAACACTTGTTTTACTTGGAGTAGGATATACACCCGTGATACAACTTTGGTGATGTTAAAATTGAACAAATAAGGCTGTAAGAACAGTTAATGTTCTTATTAATTGTTGTTGTTATGAGAAGAAGAAAACTGGAATATACTGTGATGACAAGAAAGTTTGACGAACAAAATGAGATAAGAGAAATACAAATAGAGAAGATTTAAGACAGTTTCACATTATATCATGGAAAGAAGTCAACAACAGAATTGATAAAACTGCACTGGGGACAAGACGTTGTGGAGAGACATAATCACCTACACCATCTGGCATGGTACATGAAGAAGAAGAAGACAGTTGCTCTTAAAATCTGTGTGTAACAATGTTTTTTCCTTATCTTGTTTCAGTGTTTCACATGGAAGCAGTGCCCAGGTTGAGCACACTTCGTTGAGTACCTCCAGCACAAGTAGTTTCACTAATGTGACACCCATGAAAGATGATCTTATGAGCTTCCACTCCCCTCGTAGTTCTATTGTTCCTTCAACTGTATTATCTCCAAGCAGTACCTTTTGTCAGGTGCGTTCCTAACTACTCCAGTACATGTAGTAAAAAAGAAAATATGCGGTTTTAAAATGAAATTTTGCCAACTCGGAAATGAGGCATATGAGGAAGGTGGTTGAAGTAACAGGAATGGACATGTTCCATAGCTAGATCTTCTTCTTCTGCCTTGTTCGCCCTGAAAAGGACATTGGTTGCATTGTGTCCATTTACAGCAACACTGCGATATCTGCACCTTTCGGCCGACACATCTGACTTCAGCACAGCATTTTTTGGGACCGGGTTTGCCTTCCCACTTCGATCCCTACTCTCTCAGCCAGACTGCAGTGATGCAGCCTGTTTCCAGGACCACCACTTGGAGATGGAGTAGGGTCTTGGTCAGCTCTGGTTCGCTGACCCTGACGCAAGCAGTCAAGCTATGGGTCGCTGACTGCATTCTCTATTGCTGCATCTTTGGGTCCCTCATAGCTAGATGATATGTCAAGGCCTTAAAACGATGGTTTGGCCATGTCTGCAGAATGGGAGATGATCGGCTAACAAGACAAATATGGGGAACCAAGAACCAAGGATCCAAACATCTGGGATGACCCAGAGTTCGCTGGGAGGACAATATCAGACAATCTCTAAAGAAATAAGGACTGGACTTATTAAAATAGTCTCAAGAGGTCCCTCTTTTGGGCGTAATGCTTGCCATTTAAAAAATTTAACTGAAGTGAGGGCTTTTTAGAATGTGTTGTATACTTTTAAGCATGGTGAATAAATTATGCAAATTAAGTATGAATGATATTGCAGTTTTGAGGAAGCAGACTGATTCAAAGGACAGAAATATGCCAGTTTTAATTTAGATAGCATTCAGACTCAGTATTTAATGATTTTTTGAAGATTTGAAATTTCAGTGCCATTTAGGTACATCAAAATATAATGTCATTTCTCTTTTTTTTTTTTAGTCATGTTTAAAAAATAAAAAATATCAATAACGTGTTTGTTTACCAACCAATTTTAAATATTTTACTCTAGTCGTCCTTGGCTATTTAACTGTAGTAATTAATAATTTGAAATAAGTGTTCCAAAAATGCATTAGGAAATGCTGCTTAATAACCGGAAACCTGTTAGTTTAGTTTGTATCCTAGAGTAAACCACTCATGAAGTTGGGATTGGTTTTACCAACATGCTTTTACTATAGTAGTGTAGGTATTTTTGTGTGTTCCATTTGGTGGGGCTATCACATCTTCTCTAATAATTTGTTTAGTAAGTCCGCAAGTAACACAGCTCTGACTGAAGGAGGCAATCATTAAAAAAAAAAAAAAATCTTAAAAACAACATATACCAAGATTGGACACAACCCACAAAAGCCAGCTCCAAACCTCAGGAATGAGGCATCTGAGGAAGGTGGTTGAAGTAACAAGAGACATAGTCCGCAACCAGATGAAACGCCATGGTCACAAAACCCAGCCCCTGCAGACCTGAGTAGAACAGTCCCAACTACGATGGTTTGGCTATGTCTACAGAATGGAAGAAGATCGGCTACCACGACAAATATGGGAAACCAGGGATCCAGATCTCCAGGACAACCCAGAGTTCACTGGGAGGACAGCATTAAAACAGTCTCTGAAGGACTGAGGACTAGATTGAAACCAGGCCACGAGGAATACAGCCGATAGGATAGTATGGCACTCTCTCTGGCAAAATACATGAAAGCAAAAGCCGATAGGATAGGATTTGAATGACATGGCAGTCTCCCCACCTCTGGCTTGAAAAACCTATAATTTACGACACAAACCCAGGGTAGAAGAGGAACGACTAAGTAAGTAAGTATATACCAAGATGCGTCTGGGGTTTAGTGGTTAGAAGGCAATGTTCTGCATTTAATTCCTGGCAGAATTGTGATTTTATATTGTTTAATTAAGTCTCACTCTTAACTTTCAATTTTTATAGTCCTGGTGTTTTACTGTTAGGCAAATTAAAGAAATGCTCCAATTAATAGACTTCCAAGTGTCCAATGGATACTGAAACTGAATATGGTCTATTTTCTCCCTCCTTATCTTTCTCTCTTGATTCTGTTCTCAGGACATCTGAGACAGGAGATGGTTGCATCACCATAATTTTTTAATCTTGATGAGTTAGACAAAACTTTGTTACTCACGCCCCTGGGATTGAGGAAATACAGTATGTCAGGCTTCACAGAACACCATCTCAGTCCAGACCATCTCCTGGTGATAAATAAAATGTCAGCCTGTCAGACCATAGGGTAAAGTCCCACTGCCTCCTGATATGTCTTATTGCCGTGGATAATTTTATTTGACAAAATTATCATCCGCCGTGGAGGAAAGCTGCTAGCAACCAAAGGTTATCTCAACATATAGGAAGTATACACTGGTCTCTTCATTCTCACTTCTTCTCCCCTTCTTCATCCCAGATCGGCCAGGTAAAATAAACAATAGTCATGTTACATGGCCGTAAGTCAAACTAACAAACATAGGGATCCTTTTGCCATTGACAGGGTAAATTAAATCTGCTATAGGAATAGTTTCAAGGACATCTGAACCCTAGCAATATTTCTCACAGGCTCAGGGTCTAGGATTTCCCCATAAATTTCCATTGAAAAAACTGGTTTTACAACTAGTACACGTGTTCAACTTTTCCCTGTTTAGGAAGCCTTGGTTCAAAAAGATAATTAATGGCGCTCGTTTATTTTAAACTGAAAATTATCTTTACCTAAGGGCTTCCCTAGAATTTTTACCGATTATCGTTTGTTTTTGTTTTCCTGTTAGAGACCGAATCCCCGTTTTCTGTCTAAGCAACCGCCCACGCGGACAAAGCAAATTAGTAACCCGCCGTGCTTCCGGCCGCGTGCCGGCCTTTTGCAGGAATGCTAGACATCATAAAAGCAATACCCATACAATTTGTAAAAATGCGTAGCGATTTTCTCGCCAATTCGTTTACATGAATTGAGTCAGAATTTTGCCAATACACCCCAGGGTAGAAGAGGAACACTAAGTAAGTAAATACCTCACATTAATTGCGTTAACTTTCAGAGTTTTATAAGTGTTTTTGTTAATTATAGTTTCCAAGTGTCCAAAGAAACTGAATATGGTTCTGTTCTCAGGACATGAGACAGAAATTGCATACCATAATTTTTTACCATAGTTTCTTGATGAGTTACTTGTTACTCACATATTGAACTACAGTATGTCATCTTCACAGACACCATCTCAGTCCAGACCATCTCCTGGTGCTAATGTCAGCCTGTCAGAAGTCCCACTGCCTCCTGTCACATCATCGGAGGAAGCTGAGCTAGCAACTCCTAAAGGTTCATCAGGAGGAAGTGCTGGGTCAGGAACTCTCTCAGGCAATCAGTCTGTAAGTGCATCTACCAGGTCTAACCAGGATATCTTGGATGAAGTGTTTGCAAGCACTCATACCCTAGCAAAGGTTCCAGTGGGTCTAGGGAATTCCATTGAAACTGCAACTAGTACCGGTTCATTTCCTGTTGGAAGCCTTAGGGTTAGTAAAGATTGTCACATTATCTTCCCTTCCCTAGTTTTTCATTGTTTTCCTGTTCATTCTATGGAGCCACCACAGCAACCGGTCCCCTTGCAGGAAGCCTGCACCAAGCAATCCCATACAATTGTAATGGTGGTTTCTGCAGCAATTCGTTTACATGTTGAGGTTGCCAATCCCATGCACAACCTCACATTAATTGCCTTTTATGACATACCTGACGGGGTAAAAGCTCTCTTTAGTTAAATTTATGGTGGCCACAGAAAATGTTTCTTAGTAAAGCCCCTTGGAATGCTAGGCATACAAGGGGATGTCACTATAATTTATAGTCTAAAGAGAACTTTTACCCCCTCAAGGTGCAGTAAGAAAATTGTTTCTTTGTCTCATCAGACACCCCTGGTGTAGTTACACAGGATTTTACGGTGGAGTCTGGTGTGCCATGATTAGCTTTCTGTTAATCTGTGCCCTGATTAGCTTTCTGTTATTCTGTGCCCTGATTAGCTCTCTGTTATTCTGTGCCCTGATTAGCTCTCTGTTATTCTGTGCCCTGATTAGCTCTCTGTTATTCTGTGCCCTGATTAGCTCTGTTATTCTGTGCCCTGATTAGCTCTGTTATTCTGTGCCCTGATTAGCTCTCTGTTATTCTCTGCCCTAATTAGCTCTCTGTAATTCTGTGCTCTGAAAGGTCCATCCAAGAATAAGAGCTGTGTTCAGTACTTATTTATTGGCTCATCCTCGTTTTCTTGATGAGTTCTGTTCAAGGAATAATCAGGAGAGGATGTTTCCAGGATCATTCATCTTCATCATGATCAGTCCTCATTGTTAATGTTGTTGAACAGTCGACATCATTACACTCCGGGCAAACCCGTAGGTGCTCAAACTCCCTCAGTATATGTCAAAGAGTGTGAATGCAAACTGTTCTGTTGCTCACTGGTTGTGTACACGATGGATGTATCCTCTCATATGTCCATCTCTGCTAGCCTTACGTTTGATGCCAAATTCCAACAGTCTTAACCTTGATGATTCATCTATTGCAGTGTCATTCTCTAACAGGCTATCATTAAATGTTCTCAGTATCTCTCCCTTATCCATATCCAGTGTCCCCACTATGGGTGCTCTTCATGCAAGTCTGTCAGCTCTCTCATTACCTCGTACTCCTGCATGACCAGGACAGTAGATCCACACCAGTTCCTGCAGATTCGAAGCTTCAATGAATGTTTTCCATGCGTGTCGTAGCCAACCATTTTGAACCTTTTGAAGCATGGACTGAGAGTCTGACACAATGACTGCCTTTGTTAATGAAGTTTCAGTTAGCCCCACCTTAAGACTGCAGTAGCTGCATCTACCTCCATTCTCATCCTGGAAGTTGTTATCTTGTCTCATTGATTCTTGTTACCATTGGCAGAAACTCTCAGATCAGCCTGATTCTGGGTGCCTCTTTTTCTCATCACTGTGAGTCCGGTACAATTTTGAACTCTGAGTTTTTCTCCACCATCTTTGTGGTCTGCCTTTCTGTTCCCGGAGTATTGAGTCCTATGTTTTTCTAGGTCAGTTACACCCTTTCCTGCATGGCATTTACAATTCATGACTGTTTGGTGCAGGCTTCCTACGAGGGGACCAGCTACAGTGGTGACTCCATGCTCCATCAGGAGCACAAAGGAAAGTGATGAAGATGTAACATTCATGTTTTGATAAATGATTGTTACTTTCTTTAAGAATATAACAAAATACTACATTTTCTAGATACAGATAATTAACTGTACTTCTGAAAAGGAATTAATTATCTGTGCTGTTGAATAGGAACAGATTAACTGCCTGAAAAGAAAGGAATTATCTGTCCTGCTCGAAAAGGAAGGAATAACTGAAGTGCTGAAGAGGAACAGGTTAACTTTACTCCTGAAAAAGGGGAATATTACTTGTTATTGTTAATCAGAATTGACCAAACCCATAGGTGCTTATTCTCCCTCAGCAAATGTCGAAGAGTATGAATGCTAATTGTACCTGTAGCACGCTGGTTGTGCATACGACGGATGCATCCTCTCTCACGTCCATTTCTTCTAGTCCCACATTTGATGCCAAACTCCAACAGCCTCAGCCTTGTTGATTCATCCATTGCAGTGTCATTATCCAGCAGGCGATCATTAATAGCCCTTAGTATCTCTCCCTTATCCATGTCCAGTGTCCCCACTATGGGTGCTCTTGAGACCAGTCTGTCAGCTCTCTCATTGCCACGTACCAGGACAGTAGATCCACACTAGTTCTTCGAGACTTGAGAATTCTATTGATGTTTTCCATTCCTGCCGCAGCCATCCGTTCTGAACTTTCCGAAGCATGGCTTGAGAGTCTTACAATATAACTGCCGTGGTTGATGCAGTAACTGCCTCTACCTCCATTCTCATGCTGGAGGTTGTCACGTAGGCTCCACTCTGTTCAGCGATGACCCTGCCTTTTATTCTCGCAGAGAAGCCCCATCCTGATTTCTCACCACGCACTACAGACCCATCAGTGTACACAATGGCGTCATCATCTCCAGCATGATCACTTATCAGCTGATTAATCTCCAGCTCTGCTTTTCCATTGCCCCAAGATCTGCACTCTCTGCCAAGGCTAATGATGACCTGTTGGTAGTTTATCCAGTTCTCCCCTGACTTACTCCACTCGTCCCCTTTGGATGCATTTTCAACCCTGGTCACCTGACCAATCGTAGCCTCTGCCTGTGCCATCCATGACATCCCTCTCTTGATTCTTGCTCCTTTGATGTCAGCTACATTCTCATGTAGGGGGTGTTTTTTGTCGGTGGTTACCCGCATATATGCTTTTGCCTGGGCCATCGCATATCTGGATCTAATCGACTGCAATCTGAGCATGTATCTCATTGTCACAATGGGGGTATCACGCATACAGCCCAAAACTAGTCGCATCCCTTCATTTTGAATGCGTTCCAGTCGTTCACATTGTTACACTGACAGTGTGAGTATTCCTAGCCCGTACTCGATTACTGAAATCACATAATATTAGGGGCAAAGTCTTTTACAGACAGGGGGTATGATGTGTTGTGGGTAGTGGGTTTCCCCCCTTGCTTCACCCTAGGCCTAGTGAATTCTTGTTCATGAAAGGAGTGACCATTGCGGTGTTAGTCTCTTGGCCTAGCAAAACCTCTCATACCCCAAGATTGTTGTGCGTGGTGAAGAGCCACACCCTCCTCAAGGTAGTCCTGGTAACTGAGGGTGCGAATCCTCAGGCTAAACACAACAAATCTAGAGGAGCAAACCTCGATAATAAAACCGGTGCACTACACCGTACACTCCCTCTGTGGGTGGGAAGGAGCCAGATGAATACTGAACAAGTCTTGGGAGTGGGAACGAGTGTGGACTGCTCCCTGAAGATCGGAACCCATCGTACAGGCACAGAGACTCAGGACGTGACGATCCTATTGTCTTCAACTCTTGGTCACATGCCTAGAGCCTCGGAGAACTCGGCGTAACCAGCAGGCAATTTGGTGGCGGGGAAAGAGCACTGTGAGCCCTACCTTGGCTACGTATCACAAGGAGATGCAGAAACACCCCCTTTATCTCCCCCAGAGCTGGCACAGTACACTTCTGGCTCCTACCCGGGGCGGTAGGAAATCCACAGGCACCCCAGCATCATAATGCCATTGTTAATCAGAATTGACCAAACCCATAGGTGCTTATTCTCCCTCAGCAAATGTCGAAGAGTATGAATGCTAATTGTACCTGTAGCACGCTGGTTGTGCATACGACGGATGCATCCTCTCTCACGTCCATTTCTTCTAGTCCCACATTTGATGCCAAACTCCAACAGCCTCAGCCTTGTTGATTCATCCATTGCAGTGTCATTATCCAGCAGGCGATCATTAATAGCCCTTAGTATCTCTCCCTTATCCATGTCCAGTGTCCCCACTATGGGTGCTCTTGAGACCAGTCTGTCAGCTCTCTCATTGCCACGTACCAGGACAGTAGATCCACACTAGTTCTTCGAGACTTGAGAATTCTATTGATGTTTTCCATTCCTGCCGCAGCCATCCGTTCTGAACTTTCCGAAGCATGGCTTGAGAGTCTTACAATATAACTGCCGTGGTTGATGCAGTAACTGCCTCTACCTCCATTCTCATGCTGGAGGTTGTCACGTAGGCTCCACTCTGTTCAGCGATGACCCTGCCTTTTATTCTCGCAGAGAAGCCCCATCCTGATTTCTCACCACGCACTACAGACCCATCAGTGTACACAATGGCGTCATCATCTCCAGCATGATCACTTATCAGCTGATTAATCTCCAGCTCTGCTTTTCCATTGCCCCAAGATCTGCACTCTCTGCCAAGGCTAATGATGACCTGTTGGTAGTTTATCCAGTTCTCCCCTGACTTACTCCACTCGTCCCCTTTGGATGCATTTTCAACCCTGGTCACCTGACCAATCGTAGCCTCTGCCTGTGCCATCCATGACATCCCTCTCTTGATTCTTGCTCCTTTGATGTCAGCTACATTCTCATGTAGGGGGTGTTTTTTGTCGGTGGTTACCCGCATATATGCTTTTGCCTGGGCCATCGCATATCTGGATCTAATCGACTGCAATCTGAGCATGTATCTCATTGTCACAATGGGGGTATCACGCATACAGCCCAAAACTAGTCGCATCCCTTCATTTTGAATGCGTTCCAGTCGTTCACATTGTTACACTGACAGTGTGAGTATTCCTAGCCCGTACTCGATTACTGAAATCCCATAATATTAGGGGCAAAGTCTTTTACAGACAGGGGGTATGATGTGTTGTGGGTAGTGGGTTCCCCCCTTGCTTCACCCTAGGCCTAGTGAATTCTTGTTCATGAAAGGAGTGACCATTGCGGTGTTAGTCTCTTGGCCTAGCAAAACCTCTCATACCCCAAGATCGTTGTGCGTGGTGAAGAGCCACACCCTCCTCAAGGTAGTCCTGGTAACTGAGGGTGCGAATCCTCAGGCTAAACACAACAGATCTAGAGGAGCAAACCTCGATAATAAAACCGGTGCACTACACCGTACACTCCCTCTGTGGGTGGGAAGGAGCCAGATGGATACTGAACAAGTCTTGGGAGTGGGAACGAGTGTGGACTGCTCCCTGAAGATCGGAACCCATCGTACAGGCACAGAGACTCAGGACGTGACGATCCTATTGTCTTCAACTCTTGGTCACATGCCTAGAGCCTCGGAGAACTCGGCGTAACCAGCAGGCAATTTGGTGGCGGGGAAAGAGCACTGTGAGCCCTACCTTGGCTACGTATCACAAGGAGATGCAGAAACACCCCCTTTATCTCCCCCAGAGCTGGCACAGTACACTTCTGGCTCCTACCCGGGGCGGTAGGAAATCCACAGGCACCCCAGCATCATAATGCCATGAAGATGACAAAGTTGGAATTTACTAACTCAAACCTGGCAGAGCAAGTCCTCCATCAGATGCGGCCGATGCTGGGTCCACTGGCACGTGGACACGTCCCGATCCCCATCGAGACTTGCCCGGGGAGCCCACCCTGGCTCAAAAAAGCAGAGAAGGCCACTCTCCAAACCTCCGATGTCTTGCGGGCAGTGTTAGGATGTGCAAGAACATGGACAGGAAGACTCCACAACTTCCCCACTGAAGACACGCCCATGACGACCGTTCCCTCAATTGGCTGTGTGTGGTGTACCCGGAAACGGGGCCTTCCAGTACTGAGGCACAGTTAAGTCCCCGATGTCACTTATCGGTGCAGAGTTGAGAGAGATGGCTGAGCATCACAATCCCCCCTGTGTTGCAGCATGATGAGAACCCAGCATTGCACACTGAGCTTGGGGGATCACTTGGGCAACAGACTTAATACTGGCTCTTGACTGGATGGCCGCATGCAGGAGATTTCTACAATGGAGAGATGGCAGGTGGTGGGTATCTGGAAGTGGCTCTGTGCAGGACGTGAGGATTCCTTGGGAGAGCCCAGAACCAGAGCACAGCATTGTGCAAGCTCTGCATAGTTGGAGAGCCCCCCTGGATGACGGGGAATGCACAGTGTGCCACCCCACCTATCCCCAACTGCTAACTTAGAACCAGAAGTGGGGTCCTCTGTATGCGTGCCAGGCCAGGATAAAATGCCTGGGAATGCCTCAGAACTCCCTAACTCAAAGTTGCAGGATTAGGGATGAGCCCACTCTCCCGTTGAAGAGGTGCTAAAAAAAGAAACGGGAAAAAGTACGCAACTCGCTTTTTTTTTTATTTTTATGGATGAGTACATAATATTACTTACATTGCTAAAAAAGAACAAATTGACTGTACTGCTGAAAAAGAGCACATTAACCATTCTGTAGAAAAGAAACAAGTCACTGTGCTGCTGAAATGAAGGAACTAACTGTTCTGCTGAAAAAAAAAAGGAATTAATTGAACTGCTGAAAAGAAAGACATCACCTTTACTGCTGAAAAGGAACATATGAACTATACTGTGGAAAAGGAAATAATTATTGTGCTTCTGACAAGGAAATAAACTCTGATATATATTTAGTAACTTATGTTTGGGTAAATAAAGGCAAATGTAATGAATTAAACCATCTTTCTTTAAACTGAAGTGTATTCTCATTTTTGTTCACATCTTGGTTTTGTTCGCAGGGTGCATACAATGATCAGGATGACAGATATGATGAGAATGACAAGGAGGTAGCTGAGGCATTGGGCCTGGAGAAAGAAGAAGATAGAGAGGATAGTGAGGAAAGGGTGTCATCAGAGCAGCAGGAGGAACGGAAAGAACTAACATGGCCAGAACCGCCCGATGTCTTCACAGAGGCAAAGAGAATGGTCAATGAGACCATTGAGCAGAGGTAAGATGTCACATGACTGTGGCGTTGGTGAAGCTGTTGTAATTTATTTTTACATATGCTTCTTTGCTCCATGTATTTCCTGGAGGTCTGTGAGGAGATGGAAAGGACACACAGAGGAAACATATAGGATTACGAGGAGATGGAGAGGACACACAGAGGAAACATATAGGATTACCAGGCAGTCCTTGTTCAGGAATCCTCAGGGTAATAGAGGTAGAGAGAGATCAAAGAACACTTTGAGAAGAGAACTAGCGACAGAAGTGGAAGGGATGAGGAAGGTTTGAAAGACCTGGAGCTGATTGTATGGGACTTGGTGTAAGTTTGTTGATGGTATGGGACTTGGTGTAAGTTTGTTGATGGTGTGGGACTTGGTGTAAGTTTATTGATGGTGTGGGACTTGGTGTAAGTTTGTTGATGGTGTGGGACTTGGTGTAAGTTTGTTGATGGTGTGGGACTTGGTGTAAGTTTGTTTATGGTGTGGTACTTGGTGTAAGTTTGTTGATGGTGTGGGACTTGGTGTAAGTTTGTTGATGGTATGGGACTTGATGTAAGTTTGTTGATGGTGTGGGACTTGGTGTAAGTTTGTTGATGGTGTGGGACTTGGTGTAAGTTTGTTGATGGTGTGGGACTTGGTGTAAGTTTGTTGATGGTGTGGGACTTGGTGTAAGTTTGTTGATGGTATGGGACTTGGTGTAAGTTTGTTGATGGTGTGGGACTTGGTGTAAGTTTGTTGATGGTGTGGGACTTGGTGTAAGTTTGTTGATGGCCCATACTCCTTGGGGAGCTGAAGATGATGAATGAAGCATTGTCATTATTGCTGTTATTTATTTTTTCAAATTTCCTTTTCCAATCAAGCACACTAATCTTGTGTTACAATATAAACATAAACTAATCTCGTGTTACAATATATCACACTAATCTCGTGTTACAGTATAAACATAAGCTCATTAAAATTCTTGAATTGGTAGTGCCCATCAAGAGGAGGAAGAGAAAGACTTCTATGATGATGAGAATGATGAAGCTGAAGTAGAGGAGATAATACAGTGCCATGATGCTGATGATGAAGATGAGGATGTTGCTGTTGTTCGTGACTACAGCAAAAGATCCAAGGGGTAATTATTATATTGGTTTATATAAATTTACTGCTCAGTTAGGAGATTTTCGTGTAGCATATTTTTGCTTCATTTCCCTTGTTTGGCATGATCTTTTTTTTGGTTTAAATGCATTTAAGAGAATTACTATCATTGCTCAAGAGCCAAGTCAGATCATGTTACAAGGAAACCAAATGTAAAATGTATAAGCCAAATCAGACAATGTTACAGGGAAATCAAATGTAAAATGTATAAGACCAATCAGACCATGTTACAAGGAAATCAAATGTAAAAGTTATAAGACAAATCAGACCATGTTACAAGGAAATCAAATGTAAAATGTATAAGCCAGATCAGATCATGTTACAAGGAAATCAAATGTAAAATGTATAAGCCAAATCAGACCATGTTACAAGGAAATCAAATGTAAAATGTATAAGCCAAATCAGACCATGTTACAAGTAAATCAAATGTAAAATGTATAAGCCAAATCAGACTATGTTACAAGGATATCAAATGTAAAATGTATAAGCCAAATCAGACCATGTTACAAGGAAATCAAATGTAAAATGTATAAACCAAATCAGACCATGTTACAAGGAAATCAAATGTAAAATGTATAAGGCAAATCAGACCATGTTACAAGGAAATCAAATGTAAAATGTATAAGCCAAATCAGACCATGTTACAAGGAAATCAAATGTAAAATGTATGAGCCAAATCAGACCATGTTACAAGGAAATCAAATGTAAAATGTATAAGCCAAATCAGACCATGTTACAAGGAAATCAAATGTAAAATGTATGAGCCAAATCAGACCATGTTACAAGGAAATCAAATGTAAAATGTATAAACCAAATCAGACCAAGTTACAATGAAATCAAATGTAAAATGTATAAACCAAATCAGACCATGTTACAAGGAAATCAAATGTAAAATGTATAAACCAAATCAGATCATGTTACAAGGAAATTAAATGTAAAATGTATGAGCCAAGCAGAAATTCCTCCTGTAGTCTCCCGGTGTCTCTTAGGAGATTAACAAAGATTAGGACTAATCCCTCAGGCATGTTGTTAAAGATGACTAACATGAGGTAGTACATGGGACTTGCAGCCTCATCCTGTTATTGTTGAACAGAATCGACATCATTGCACTGCGGGCAAACCCATAGGTGCTCAGTCTCCCTCAGTATATATATCAAAGAGTGTGAAACATTGCTACACAAACTACCGCTGTAAGAGATTATGAATGCTTTAGTGCAGGCTTCCTGCAAGGGGGACCAGCCACAGTGGTGGTTTCTTCCTCTGTAAGGAACATAAAGGCAAATGATGATGATGATGAAAGCAGACATGTTTCTGTGACATTGTTAAAATACAACCAGGCTATACAGTGATTTGAACTTTATATGCCAGGACCTTGTAACAAAAGCCATCAGGACATCCAAAAAAAAATAAACGGAGATTGCATTTTTGAATAGTTGAAAATGTGCGAGAAAATTGCCTGACAACTACCCCAGCCACTGAAGATTGTCCCCTTTCCTACAGATATGTTCATGTGTAAAATAGACTTTTTGAAATAAGAAAGAGATTATTTATCATGGTGATTTGAGTTACCTTGAAGCAGTCATGGTGTTAATCACAATGGTAGTTGGGGAAATAAGAAAAGAAGATAGGTGTAAAACTGTTATGTGAATATCTTGGCTCTTAAAGTATGTTACAGATAAGAATAATTGGGAAGAGACTGAACAAGTCAACAGTTTTTGTATCTTGGACATGTAATAGCAGAAGATGGCAGATGTGAAACAAATCAAGAAGAGAATAGCAATGGAAAGCTACATTCTGCTACATGAGAAAGATACGAACATCCTACCAAATAGTGTACAAATTAAAAATGAGAGTCATCAAATAACTTACTTAGTCGTTCCCCTTCTACCGTGAGGTGTAGAGGTAGAGTCATCAAATAAAATATACTTATGGTATAGAAACATGAACAAATAACTAGTTGTTAGAAGAAAGAATTGTGACCCTTGAGATATTTATATATAGAAAAATGGGGTACATTTCATGCAAAGAGTAGAAAAGAAATCCTGCAAAAGCTAGGAATGAAATGAGAAAAAAAATGAATAAAATAAAATAGTTGTACATGATAACATCAAGTTTTGGAAACACAAGATAGTCGTGGCAGAAGGGGAATAAGGAAAAGAGTTGCATGAACTTGAAGATAAATCCAAGTGTATTAAGAGAAAGGATGGGCCTGGATCTCTAGAGGAGAATGTCGACTTATAGTCCACTCTGTAGAAGACTTTTTGATTTAGATTTTGATCTGTTACTTTACTCTTGTTTCATTCTAGGTTAGGTATAGACCGGACCCCAGTGCACGTGTTGACAAGTGTAAGTTTTGGTGTGCCATAGTTAACGTGTGATAGTTATGTGGGAATGGAAGGAACTGTCTTTTCTTGATGGTTGAGATTGCTTGCCTGATACTTGAGGCAGTTTTTCTGTAGTTGAGAGATTGTTTACAACAATATACTTTATAGCATCAATCTTTACCCTGCAGCTCCTTCTGGAGCATAGGCCTTAAACAAACTCTTATCAAGCCTTCTTGTCCTGTGCCATCCATGCAAGGTCTTTCCATGTCTTTCATCCCTATCCCATCTATCTTCAATTCCCTTCTCCATATGTTGTTTTTTTTTTAAATTTGGATTTCAGAAAACGAACTACCATCAACTGGTTCCCTTAATGTGTGCTATCCCACGGCTAGTGTCTGTCCCTCATTTCTTGTTCCACTGATATTTGAGTCTTTCCGTCAGTTCCACATTGTCATACCATTTTAGACCTTATGTTCTGATATTGTCATACCATTTTAGACCTTATGTTCTGATCTTGTCATACCATTTTAGATCTTATGTTCTGATCTTGTCATACCATTTTAGACCTTATGTTCTGATCTTGTCATACCATTTTAGACCTTATGTTCTGATCTAGTCATACCATTTTAGACCTTATGTTCTGAGCAAGCACCCATTTCTGAAAGTCTAAACTTCTTTGTTGCCATTTTCCTTGTTCTTTATATGTTTGAATGCAAATGGTGACATTTGTTCTCATTATAAGTAACAGTTTTCTCATAAATTGACTATTTTGCTGATTTAACTAAGATTTCTTGATAATGGTCAAAAGTGTGTACAGCTCAAAAGGGAGATTATTTGTCAACATAAGTTGACTGTAATGTCATGCTCCATAAGAAGCATAAATGGAAAATGATGGCGATGGTCTTGGACTAGAGAAAGTTGAAGATTTTAGAGCTTGTAACTTGTCAACTACAGCAGTGATGAGACTCAGATCAAGGTCTGTAGAGAGATGTAGTCACCTGGCATAGCATATGATTATTATGATGGTCTTGGACTAGAGAAAGTTGAATATTTTAGAGCTTGTAACTTGTCAACTACAGCAGTGATGGAACTCAGATCAAGGTCTGTGGAGAGATGTAGTCATCTGGCATAACATATGATTATTATGATGGTCTTGGACTAGAGAAAGTAGAAGATTTTAGAGCTTGTAACTTGTCAACTACAGCAGTGATGAGACTAAGAGATGAAGGTCTGCGGAGGGACGTAGTCACCTGGCGTAGCAAATTATCATGATTATTCTGCATTTAAAGGGAAAGAGACACCTAAATGTAAAAAATGCCACAATGTGGTGAAGGTTTCACAGCAAGTGACATCATTTCTTGTAAGGCCACAGTTAGTATTAAAGTTTACTAGATTACATATGACCTTCTAGTTTCTGGGAAGGTTAGCTGACTTTATTTTGTTTTGTTAAAAAAAAAATATTACGCTGTTCAGGGCTGGACAAAATGTTTTCTTCATCATTAGCTCTCAGATAATCACATCCATCTCTTAATAAGCTGACAGTCCATCTCAGGCTTCTATCCTTACCATACAGTTTCTCCCTCTGCCTGGTGGGACTCCTCAGACGGAATGACACCTCCAAGATCAATATGTGCAATTGTGTTTTGAGCTAAAAATATGTTATGTCGTAGTTTACAGCTAGTCTGCGATATCTATGCCTTTCGGCCTGGCACATCCGATATCAGCAAACGTTTTATTTGGGTTTGCTTTCCTTAGGCTCTGGCTTTACCCAACCTATCTGCAAGACAGCAGGTGGTTTGAAATCAGAGTTCTCCTAGATGATTTACCATCCGCGGTTTACGGGCAATCATCTACCTGGAGCTTTATGGTTTTAGGTTGTTGGAGATTCGCCCTTTGCATTTCTCCTGTTAGTATTAGGAGTCATTTAAGTGATCCACTCCTGGCTGTGACAGCATTTGTGACTGACAATACGTTTGCCAGTCAACACATGTGAATTGGCAACAAAAGTGTGATGAATTGGATTATTGCACTTGGCATGATCTGAACTAAAGTTTCATTAAAAAAATATGGAAAAAAATGTTCACACCTGTCTTGAAAACTCAGAGGGTTTTTCCCATATCTATGTGATTCAGCAGGCCTATGAACATCAGAAATTCAGCCGAATTTGAACAGTTGGTCACACCAAGCAAGATTGCAAGATTTCACTTTGATTTTTTGTTCATTAAGCTTCCTTAATTTGTCTTTGATTCAGTCAGCAAGAATAATGCTTGAATAAAGTTTGTGAAAGAATTTCAGAACTTTTCCCTTTGATCAAAGTTGTTTGGAACTTTTTATTTTATGTTGGAAGTGAATCATGAAATTCACAACACCTGTTTAGACCTATTATCCACCTAGGATATATTCTGTTCTCTATTATTATTTCATTTTCCACCAAGAATGTATGGATATAAGCGAGAATGTGTTTATTTAATTTTTGTATTGATGATTGATGACACATTCAAAAATACAGATTACTTGTAGACGTTTTGACCGCACGAGTGAGTGTCGGTATACAGAATTTATTTATTTATTGTTTTGTTTATATTATTTTATTTATTTATTTATTATTATTATTTTTCTTCAGTCATTATCTTGTTTGTTTAAAAAACAAAACCTACTCATTTTTTATTATGATTGCATACTGTAAATGAATGCTGTTATGTTAGCTTTATAATGTTGCATGCCTTTAAATTAATGCTTAAAGTAACATGTGGCAATAAAAGGATATAGTATGCAAGATTAATGAGTGAAAGGGCAGAATGTTAGATGGGCCTGCGCGCCCAATTCTTAACCCTTCGAACATAAAGTTCGTTCGTTCGTTCTCAATTTTCCATACTTCATTTCTGTTCCGGAATAAATTATACTTCCAGATTGATACAAGCATAGCTAGACTAGCAGAACAGCTTCATTCGCAGCAAGAAATGATGAAGCAGATGCAGGCTGAACTAAGCCGGCAGAGAGAAATACAACTGCAGCTTCATCGTCACCAAATAGAGCAGGAGGAACTTCAGCATATGGCACAGCAGCAACCCTCTCTTGAAAAAGATATTAGCAAATTGGAAGACATTCTGGTGTCTCGAATGGAGCATTCATTGGCACAGCACATGCAGCGAGAAAATATCCTTTTAAGGTCACAAAATAAGCAGTTTTATTGATGAAGCAAATGCAGAAGTCAATTTGTAGCAGAAATTGAACTAAGGAGGAAAAACTGCACTAAACATGACATTTCAGGGTTTATCAGTCAAAACGCTGGGCATTTCAGGGTTTATCAGTCAAACACAGGACATTTCAGGGTTTATCAGTCAAAACGCTGGGCATTTCAGGGTTTATCAGTCAAACACAGGACATTTCAGGGTTTATCAGTGAAAACACAGGACATTTCAGAGTTTATCAATCAAAACACAGGACAATTCAGTGGTTATCGGTGAAAACACAGGACATTTCAGAGTTTATAAATCAAAACAGGACATTTCAGGGTTTATCGGTGAAAACACAGGACATTTCAGGGTTTATCAGTGAAAACATAGGACATTTCAGGGTTTATCAGTCAAACACAGAACATTTCAGAGTTTATCAATGAAAACACAGGACATTTCAGGGTTTCCATCATCTATTATTATGTTTTTGTTTTATCTCCAGTTTTAATGCATGGAGGTATATCTAGAGTCATCCTTATAAGAACACCAGCTATGCACAATGCTACAATATACGACGTGGAAGTGAACCTCTGTCTGTGAGCCTCAGTACATCCTCATTGACTCTTGAAATCATCCACACACTTCCAGGGATTCCTCCTGTGGTGAAACTTGTTGAGAACCCAGCATTGCACCCTAAGCTTGGAGAAGTCACTTGAGCCCCAGTCATAATTCTTTGACTTGGTTGACTGCATGCAGAAGGATCTCACTGTGCACCCAGTGATAGGCAGGGGAAGCTGGGAAGTGGCTCTGTGCAGGACGGGACAATTCCTATTGAGAGCTCAGAACCAGAGTACAGTATTTTAGCTCTGCATACTTGGAGAGCCCTCTTGGATGGCGGGGAATGCACACGCGCTTCTTACTCCTAGCTTGGGATCAGATGTAGCAATCCTTTAAATGCAAGCTAAGCTGGAGAAACTGGAGCTCATGACTTCAACTCAACGCGTTTCGGAATGTCAGAAAAGCCACAGGACAAGCCTAGATCTACAGTGTAGATAATATCAAGAAGTCTTCAACTTGGTATTGGCTGCTAAAGAGCGAGAAGCTCAGCAGCCCTAGTTCAACAACAACAACAATCTCCAGTTTTACAGCAGTCCCCTTTGTTATTTACACATGAAGAAAATAAACCAGGACAACTTATACGTGATGCATAAAGTAAGAGATGACTAATATGATGTTGTACATAGCGCTGGCAACCTCAACATGTACAAGAAATTGCTGCAGAAACCACGGCTGCAAGAGCACATGATGATGATTGATTATCCTTTCCATCTTTTAAAAATTAATTTAAAAAAAAAATTTTAATGTACGTATGATTCATTTGACTTGTACAGGAGTTCCAAAACTTATCACCAAATTTTGAACCAAAAAAAGAAATACAGACTCTTAATTTGAAAACAACGAACAAAATTAATTCATGAATGAAATTAAGGACTGAATGTTTGTAATCTGCAAGAAAAAAGATGAGAAAAACTGAAATCAAACAAGTTACATTGTCTTCAGAAAGCAGTGAATACATTTGGAGCACCCTGTATTTGATGACTACAGAGTGGATAAGATATTAGTGAATGTTGGAGTATGTCTGTTAGTTGAATAGCCAAATATATATTTTTTTAAAGCGACAAGGTTTTGACATTTTCATTGTCCTTAACCAAAAGTATCCCAGCGTCTGCAAGACTCCCTGAAGACGAGTGATGCCCAACGCAAGCAGAGAGATGATGTATTGCACACTACTATGATGAATGAGGTGGCACGGACAGTAAAGGATACAGTCTCTAACACACTTCGCACAGAGATCAAGCAAACAGTCACTCCAGGTAAATAGAGGGAGATATTTATAGAATGTGTGATTCCTATACACACACATTGGGATTCTTGCGGTGCTATGGAGTTTGTGCACTGTGCTGAGATCCTCCTTGTAGGATCTACGGGAGGAGATTGGAGCACTGATGGAGTTGTCCATGTGCAATGAAGAAGGTCCACCAAACCAAATAGAGGGAGATCTTTTCTGCCTACACACTGCAGGCTTTCATCGTCATTCATTTTCTGTTATACTCCCGATGGAGACACCCTTATGGAGACACCCCTGCACATGGTTACCTTACAGGAAGTCTGCACCCATGCTCCACATGCTCCTGCAGTTGTGGTTTCTTTAACAATTTGTTTGACATGATGAGGTTACCTGCCCCATGTACAACCTCATTGGTCGTCTTTTACGACATGCCTGAGAGAGCGGTAGTTCTGCTCTTTCTTTGTCTTCCTGTCTTGTGCCACCAGCTCAAGGTCTTTAATATGTCATCTTCATCCCTTTGATGTCTGGGACCTAAGACGCGTCAACAGTGAGGAATGCAGTTAGCTGCCCATAGCTAGACTACTTGCGTCAGGGTCAGCGAACCAGAGCTGACCAAGACCCTACTCCACCTCCAAGTGGTGGTCCTGGAAACAGGCTGCATCACTGCAGTCTGGCTGAGTGAGTAGGGATCGAAGAGGGAAGGCTAACCCGGTCCCAAAAATGCCGTGCTGAAGTTGGATGTGTCGGCCGAAAGGCGCAAATATCGCAGCTTCGCTGTAAACGGACACAACGCAACCAACGTCCTTTTCAGGATGAACGAAGAAGAAGAATCTTCATCCCTTTGATGTCTGTTTTCTGTTCTCTTCTCCATGTGATCCTTCGTCTCCCTCTACCTCAGTTACCCTGGGGATTATTGATGTTTTTGTGGTTTAAAATTTTCTACCGGATGAACCAACCGGCCCCATAACCAGCCCTCCTTAGTGGCTTCTTATGAATTGCATGGTAGATTACTGTGTTACTATCTTATCTTCCCTTTTGGACCTTGGTAATGCACAGATGTTGATGTGGCTGCATGATTGCAAAATACTCGACTGACTGAATCAGAACGCATGCAAATGCAGCTGTGCCTGCAGATTTATATATATATACATATGACAAGCAATTATATTCTACCCTGTGTGACTTCCAGGAGTTCCTGGGGGGGTGACAGCAAGAAGATAACCATTACTCATTCAGGCATGACATAAGAGATAACTAATGTGAAACTGCATGGAGCTGTCAACTTCATGTAAAAAAAAAAAAACTGCTACATGTGAGAACAAACGTCAAAGAAGAAGATGTTAATGTTTTGGGACATACTTTCTCACAATAGACTGTACACAGAAACAGGAGAAATGATTTTTGTTTAGATACCAGCGAGCAGAAAAAAAAATAATGAGCAAGCGAGAAACTTTAGCTCAGAGCTGATAAAGTGAATTATCAAAAAATGAAATATCATGCATAGTTGAAGAGACTGAAATAATGGATTTAGAATTGAAAAGTATCACCATTCCTTCAGACACATGATAAGATTTAAGTGTATCACTGTTCCTTCAGACACATGATAAGATTTAAGTGTATCACTGTTCCTTCAGACACATGATAAGATTTAAGTGTATCACTGTTCCTTCAGACACATGATAAGATTTAAGAGTATCACTGTTCCTTCAGACACATGATAAGATTTAAGAGTATCACTGTTCCTTCAGACATATGATAAGATTTAAGAGTATCACTGTTCCTTCAGACACATGATAAGATTTAAGAGTATCACTGTATCTTCAGATATATCATAAGATTAGGATTGAAAAGTATCATCGTTCCTTCAGTGTTCCTTCAGGAGTGAAAAAGGAGAGTCGAAATGTCTATTTATTTTGCCTGCATATGTAAAACTGCTATACATAGCTTTGTGTTTATTTTGACTAGCTACTCATTTTTCGGTAAGGCACTTAGACATGTTTTGATGACATCTAAAACATGTTTTTGATGTGTCATTGATAGCCCTTTACAAATTTGTGGAACCAATGAAGGAAAAAATTCATCAGGAGGTAGCCCATAGACTTACTGCTGTCGACACATTGCTCAAGGATAATATTGCTAAAGCTGTTAAATCTAGGGTGAGTTTTTGTTGCATTTTGTAGTTTTTCTAAGTAATTAGATAATCAGTCCTTGTTTTTTAGCTCCGTTAACAAAATAGACTGTTTCATGCTTTAATTCTTCTTGTCAGTGCCATTTTCTTCGAATATATCCTCCATCATTCTCTTCTGTCATATGCATGTATTTTTTTGTATCCCACCATTGCCTGTTAGTTCTATTTCAGTGGCCTGTTGATTTATACTTGAGGTCTGATTGCTCAATGTGGGTCCATTCCAACTCCATTTCTATTTTGTCATCTCATTGTATTAAACAATATTAAACACAAGAGGCCATAGACAACCATTAGGTTTTTGACAACAGATCCTGTACAGACCAGATAGACCTCACTACACACAATAGATCAGAGCATGGAAGTTAATTGACCACTTTAGATTAGATTTGTAGGCTATGAAAAAGCCTTCAGTAGTTTAGACAGAGAATTACTTTGGAAACTGATGAGGTGTTGTGAGGTCCCCCATTGGTTCATTAATATAATAAGGAAAACGTACAAAGACATGAAGTGCAGAGTTCGCCATGAAAGACAACTTAAGGAACTCCTTGAGATAAGAAATGGAGTGCAGCAGAAGTTCATCTTGTCACTATCTCACTTCCCACTGACTAGATTTGATTATGAAAACAACATCAGCCGCAGCAAATGGAGCTCATTTGGGCTGTGGCACAACAAAATGTCAGGTGCAAAACAAAATGAGAATTCCTGGTGAGAAGTCAGAACACTTGGGTCTGAAAATCTAGTCTATGGATTGTCATGCCTGTGTTCTTCCAGCACTGAAGCTTTGCTAATCAGTAACATTTATATATATTAAGTGTTTATTTTGTCACATTCTCTGTACTAAAGGTTGGTAACAGTGTCTGATCTTAAAAATTTGGTTTTTTAAAAAGTGTCAACTCATTAAATTTTTGTGTTTGTGGCAGTCTCAATACAAAGTGTCTACTCTTTACATTTTCAAGTACAGCAGTCTAAACACAGTTTCTGGTCTTTACATTTTTGTGTACAGCAGTCTAAACACAAAGTGTCAACTCTATACACTTTCATGTACAGCACTCTAAACAGAAAGTGTCAACTCTGTACATTTTTTTTGTACAACTGTCTAAACGCAAAGTGTCTTCTCTTTGCATTTTGAGTTACAGCAGTCTGAACACAGAGTGTCTACTTTATACATTTTCATGTACAGCAGTACAGTTCATGTTATAAGTTAAAATTAAGCGCTGTTTAAATCATGCCATTTCAGTCAACACTGGATGTGTTAGCAGCATCAGTAGGGGATGTAATTTACCAGCAGATGCAGCAGGCCTACACAGACACATTTAAATCAGCCATGCTGCCGTCCTTTAAAGCCATCATGGAAAAAACGGTCAGGGATGTACATGGCATATTCCAGCAGGGCACTAAAGAATGTAAGCTGTCCTTGTTTAATCTGAATAAAGTTTGCGATCAAGAGAGATACGTTCTGCTAGAGTTGTATTGGCATTGTTAGATTACTTAGGGCCAGATAAGCTTAGTTTTTGCATAATACTTCAAGCGAAGTCATGTATTCTGTATTATCATCATCATTTCTCGTTTTACTTCATGTGGGGCCACCATCGCAGGACGTCTGCACCAAATCATTCATAAACTTTTATAGCAGTAGTTTCTCTAGTAATTTGTTTTATGTGATGAAATTGCCAGCCCCATGCATAGCCTTATATTAGTTGCCTTTTCCGACACAGCTGATGGAGCAACAGCCGTACTATTTCTCTGTCTCTTTACAGACTCCTGAAAACTTGTACAGACCCCTGGAAACTGTACGGGGCCACATTCGGCAGTCATTCATCACTCTTCAGCTCCCCAAGGGAGCGTAGGCCTTCAACAAACATATGCTAAGTCCTCCTGTTATGTGCCATCAGCTGACAGTCTTTCAGTGTTTTCATCGTTTTCATTTCTGTCTCTAGTTCACTTTTTCGTGTGTCTTTGGGTGTACCTTAGAGATTCTGCTTATCTCATGCAAAATGAAGCCAGATTGTACTCAGGTCATGCAAAATGAAGCCAGATTGTATTCAAGTCATGCAAAAATGAAGCCAGATTGTACTCAAGTCATGCAAAATGAAGCCAGATTGTACTCAAGTCATGCAAAATGAAGCCAGATTGTAAACTCATGCAAAATGAAGCCAGATTGTAGTTTCATGCAAAATGAAGCCAGATTGTAAAGTCACGCAAAATGAAGCCAGATTGTAATTTCATGCAAAATGAAGCTAGATTGTAAAGTCACGCACAAATTAGCCAGATTGTAAAGTCACGCAAAATGAAACCAGATTGTACTCCAGTCATGCAAAATGAAGCCATATTGTACTCCAGTAATGCAAAAATTAAGCCAGATTGTACTCAAGTCATGCAAAATGAAGTCAGATTGTAAAGTCACGCAAAATGAAGCCAGATTGTAAAGTCACGCAAAATGAAGCCAGATTGTAAAGTCATGCAAAATGAAGCCTGATTGTAAACTCACACAAATTCATGCCAGATTACACTGGTTTGGGTCTGAAAATCTGTTGAAAAATAACACCTTACCAAGCACAGGTGATGTCAAATGAAACTGTCATGCAAAGGGAGAATAGTACTACTGCTCCCTCAGGTGTGTTGGAAGAGGCAGCCATCAAATAAGTTTCTGTTTAAACCACTGCTGCAAAAGCACATAATTCTATGGTGCAGGATTTCTATGAGGGGACTAGCTACAATGGTGGGACTAGCTACAATGGTGGGACTAGCTACAATGGTGGCTCCATGCTCAAAAAGGAGCAAAAAAGGGAAATAATTATAAATGTTTAACACATTAACTACTGACCTCACGGTAGAAGGGGAACAACTAAGTAAGTAAACTACTGAATTTAAAAATATGAGAAATATAGGGAAATGGTGTCAAAGAACACACGCAATGAGTAATATTTACACTATCAGTAACTTACTTAATTACGTCTACTCCACTTTAAAAAAACATCACAAATAATCTTTAAAAGTACACATTTGAAAAAACAAAAAAAGCCCCAGGATATCTATTTTTTTTTTAAAAGTACATCATTGTGTTTAGTGAGTTTGACCTGAAGGATCATGTATACGGTATAGTTTTTTCTTTGCAGATTGTGCTTTTTGGGTTAACCATTGTATAAAAATTAGTTCTTCTTCGTACACTCTCAGACGTCCACATGAATGTTCTCAAAGAAAGCAGTAGTCAGTTTGAGGCTATTTGAATCCCCGTAAAGCTTTTCCACGAAAGGAGCTGGCGTCGGCCATATGCGCTTTCTGTGTACCGCATATAAGGGTTCTGACTTGCAACATTTTTACTATTGTTATTGCTGGCAGCTTCACTACAACTTTTTTCACTCTATCAAAATCAATGTCCATGATGTTTACACTGTCCTCTCCGCTGCTAGACCTATCAACCAACTGTTGGAACAAATTTCTAGCCTGTTCAGCACTTAGGCGAGGTATATGAGTTCTTCTTGTAATCCTATTGATGGTTACCAAGATAAACAATTTCACACAGTTTGGTAACAACCTTTTAAAATGATAAATGTGAAAACAGTATAAATTTTGCGAACTTGACAACAAACCCGCATTCTGATATGACACTTCCTGTGGTAAATTAAAATCTTGGACTAGAACGGAAAGTGTTTTGGTACATTTTTAATTCGTTTTATTACTGCAAATAGCTGCATGCTCAGATTGGCACATGGCAACACTGGAAAGTCTTCTGAGCCAATGAGAGCGGTTTGCGGTAGTTAATGTGTTAAGACATTGCAAAGTAATGCCAGATAGTGTCATAGTTCATGTAAAATGATAAAATACCAGATTGTGCACACTTGATGTAACATGATACCTTGTCATGTATTCATCATTTTCCTTTTCGTTTCGTCTGCAGCATGGAGCCATACAGTGTTTGTTGCGTCTGCAGCATGGAGCCATACAGTGTTAGTTCCAGGGGTTCTCCGAATGGCAAAGGAAATGATGTAAGGATGATGATCTAAGGGTGATGATGATGATGTAAGGATGATAATGTAAGGATGATGATGATGTAAGGATGATGATGCTGTAAGGATGATGATGCAAAGATGATGCTGTAAGGATGATGATGCAAAGATGATGATGTAAGGATGATGATGATGATATAGTGTTGCTACTGCATTTCTAAATGGTCATCTGTTTCTGAACAGATCAGTTGTACATGCGTCAAAACATGGACCAGATGTTGCGTGAGAGAGTAGCCACAGAAGCGATTGTTGGTCGTATGGAGGCAGCTGAACAAAAGTTCATTCAGAATGTTGGGCAGATGAAAAGTCTTGTTCTTAACAGTGTGAAAGAGGAACTGAAAGGACAAGTGGCGCATTCTGTCAGTGGGTAAGTTCCATGACTATAATAAAGTTTTGTTGTCTGCAAAGGTTTAGGCTAAAGTGTTGTTTTCTGCAAAGGTTTAAGCTAAAGTCTTGTCGTCTGCAAAGGTTTAAACTAAAGTCTTGTCGTCTGCAAAGGTTTAAGCTAAAGTCTTGTCGTCTGCAAAGGTTTAAACTAAAGTCTTGTCATCTGCAAAGGTTTAAGCTAAAGTCTTGTCATCTGCAAAGGTTTAGGCTAAAGTCTTGTTTGCAAAGGTTTAAGCTAAAGTCTTGTGGCCTGCAAAGGTTTAAGCTAAAGTCTTGTTGTCTGCAAAGGTTTAAACTAAAGTCTTGTCGTCTGCAAAAGTTTAAGCTAAAGTCTTGTCATCTGCACAGGTTTAAGCTAAAGTCTTGTTGTCTGCAAAGGTGTAAGCTAAAGTCTTGTTTGCAAAGGTTTAAGCTAAAGTCTTGTCTGCAAAGGTTTAAGCTAAAGTCTTGTCATCTGCAAAGGTTTAAACTTAAGTCTTGTCGTCTGCAAAGGTTTAAGCTAAAGTCTTGTCTGCAAAGGTTTAAGCTAAAGTCTTGTCGTCTGCAAAGGGTTAAGCTAAAGTCTTGTCATCTGCAAAAGTTTAAGCACTATGAAGGTTAAATAGTTACTGCCTTTGATTTGAATCCTGTATTATGATTCTGTTGATTTATCCATGGTCTTTATGGTCAAAATCCTACCTGACTCTTCCTGAAGTGCAGTGACGTCATTCTGATGATCAACAATAACTTTTTAATGTTTTTAATACATTTTTAAGGACTAAAACGACTGTTAGACTACATTATGGCAGCTCAGTGCTTATTTACGAAAGTACCATTAATGGCATTATGACTCAGTGACAGTGGAATTTTATTCTATTAAGTGAATTTAAATTTTATTTATACTTAAATTTTATTCACTGTTAAAATTATTGTTTAAAATTTTTAAATACAAAATGTAAGCAGTTAAAGACAAACTTGTCCACAACAGAGTTCTCTCTCAAACGTGGTCTCCATTTGGCTGAAAATATGTCATCATTATCCTAGATGCT
This sequence comes from Oreohelix idahoensis, assembly GCA_024509875.1. Lineage (NCBI taxonomy): Eukaryota > Metazoa > Mollusca > Gastropoda > Stylommatophora > Oreohelicidae > Oreohelix > Oreohelix idahoensis. The sequence goes on from JAMPIV010000351.1 coordinate 246,986, forward strand.
GCCTTATGGAGCATGCCACTACTATAGCTAGTCCTCTTAGCTAGTCCTCTTAGCTAGTCCTCTTGCAGGAAGCCTGCATCAACCATTCTCATGTCCTTGCAGCAGTGGTTTCTGTAGCTGTTTGTTTGACATGATGAGGTTGCCAGTCCCATACACAATCTCACAATAGACGACGTATTGTACGACATACCCAAGGTGTAGTAGTCCTGTTATTTCTTGGTCTCTTCAGAGACCATCGGGAACTACGTGAGGTTAAACATCAATAGCTGTTGCTTCAATTGCTAATCAGTGTCTTTAGAACCGGTTAGTGTCTTTAGAACCGGTTATTACGGCAGCTTTGATTTAAAGGTAAAATCCTATGGCAGATACTGCTATAGGGGAGTAGCAGTGAAAGTAGCCCCCCCACCCCCCCCATGCCGTCATGAAGGGAATGTGTCCTTGAGGTGATAGCCCTTCCGCTGCAATTTTTCCTGGTTTTCCATTTCACCGTGTTCTTTTCTCTTCTTCTTCTTGTGGGAGCTTCTTTTCACTCAGTCTGAGGTGGCGCTTTAGGGAGCATCGTAACTTGGTGCTTTCGGCAGCTTCATCCTTACAAGTAGGTTACTGGATTTATGTCCAGTGCCCTTATGTCTCTCTTGCACATATCTTTGAACCTCAGCTGTGGCCGCCTGGCTGTTCTTTGGCATCTGCCAGTTTCCCATATAAAATGTCTTTGGGGATGTGGCTATCTTTCATGCAGCGGCCCTGGCCAAGGCAGCGTAATCTGAGCTGTCTAAGTAGTGTATACATGCTGAGAAGGCCAGCTCGGGACAGCATGTTTCTCAGGGAGTGAAATGTTAGAAAATTCACCTGTACTAGGTCTCACCTTCCTCACTGCCTTTGCCTTCCCTAACCCCCAGTAAATCTCAGGTATCCAGTTTTACAACTGGGTAGACTAGAACATGATGTGATCTGGTTTTGGACCCAGTCCCTTTGCCTCAAGAAATAGTTGCTGTAACCACTGTGCCACTTCAGCTTTGGCTTATAACACTTTTACATACATTTCTTAAGACTTTATTTTCTAGTTTATTATTGCATTTTATGGAAAATCGTCTTATAGTAAAACTAGTTTGCAACTTCTTTTACATAAATTGCACATTTGAAGACTTGCGTAAAAGTTGCTAAATTCTTAAACTAATTACAGCATCAAAAGTGAGATTCTGAGTGATGTACGGAAGATCATGAAGGAAGAACTGAATGCAGCAATGAAGGAGCATGGTGCTAGCATCAGCGATAAACTGACCACTTACCTGAGGTCAGGAGCTGCAACTCCAGTCCCTTTAACATCAGAGGAGGAAAACAGCAAAGATAGAATCTTGCGAGAATTGCGGTCTGGAAGAATAAATGATGCTTTCCAGTGTGTGAGTATTAAGAATGGATTGAAAAAGTGATTTGACGACCTAATGACATTCATTTTAACTTACTGATGCAGGCAAGGTTGCTATTGAGTATGAAAACATGAAGTTTTCGGCCATTTTTGTTGAAAAAGAATGTTTTATTTTTCATGTTTACAAATAAATTGTTTGATCCTGCATCAGTTCTGTTACATATAGCTAGATTCTAGTTTCACATTTTTGCTTCATCATGAACCATGTTCATTCACATAATCCCATGTCATTCATATAAATCTAAAGATGTATACGCCTGTTTGGATAATCAGTAAGTTTGTGAAGAAGAAGCTGCTAGTTTCACTGTTGTTTCACCAAGAGCCAGTGGAGAAGAGATGGAGAGATAATTCTTATTAAATGAATCTTTGGTGTGTTAGCCTTCAGGATTTAATTTCCATCTTTGATTGACTTGTTTTACAGGCACTGTCGGCAGGTAACCTAGACTTGGTGGTTTACACTTGTGAAAATGCAGCACCCCTTGATATTTTTGCCAAGAGTCCTTGTCCTTTGACCCAGCCAATTCTACTGTCTCTCATAAGCCAGTTGTCTGCTAATCTGGACAGAAACTTTGATCTTAAGATGAGGTAAGTCTGGACTTAATGTGTTCATCATAGAATGATTGATTACTGTTTAGCTGTATATAAAAGCCACCTGTGTGTTACCGGGACTCGAAAAGGGAGTGAAGAATAGTAACACTGTACCCTACCATGCATGTCGTAAAAAGTGACTAAGGAGGGTTGGGCATGGGGCTGTTTACCCCATCCTGTTAAACATTTACCAAAAAAAAACTCCAACAAACAATATGGATAAATAAAATACAGAATATAAGTCAATTCAGCCATCCAAGATGGAAGAAGGTCTTCTGGAAAGGAGGCTCATAAAGAAACCTAGAGGTTACCGAAAGGAAGGAGTCTGGATTGCCGACTAACCTGTTTTTGTCTAAGAAAATCTCCAGGATTGGCACCTGGACAGTTGGCACTCTAGAACTAGAAACAGACGTGAAAATGATGAAAGAACTTGAGCTGATGTCATGTGACAGGAGGACTTGGCATGTGACAGGAGGACTTGGCATGTGACAGGAAGTCTTGGCACATGACAGGAAGTCTTGGCACATGACAGGAGGACTTGACGTGTGTTTGCTGAAGGTTTATTCTTCTTGGGGAGCTAAAGGGTATTATTGATTGTCCATTGATCACAGGCATTTCAACAAATGCATGCCAGACATTTTTCTTCTGTGCTGTCTATTCAAGTTATTTTTATATCTTCTTTATCTCCTTTATGTTTGTGCCTAATTCCCTTCCGCGTGTTTTTTTTTTGGGGGTCATCCTCTGTTTTTATTACCCTGGAGATTCCAGAACAAAGACTGCCTTGTAATGCTGTCAGTTGGTTGTTTTTTTTTTCAGTGCCTACAATTTCTCCTCACGTTCTTGTTCTACTGGTATTTGTCTGTGATCTATTTCTATTTCCATTAGTGATATTTTCATACCTCTTCAATCCCCTTCAGCACAAGCACCCAATTATGAAATTCGACATCTTTCTGGTTGCAATTTGTTGTCATTCCCCATGTTTCAGAGTAATTGAATTATATCATCTCCTTTCACCACCCCACGGAGCATAGGCCTTCTACATGTCTTCCTGGCCCGTGCCATCAGCTCAAGGTCATTTCATGTATTCATCTCACCCTTCATATCTGCCTCCAGTTCTCTTCTCCATGTGTTCCTTGGTCTGCCTCTGTTACCCTGGCGATTTCATAACAAGGACTGTCTGGTAGTTCTATCGGCCGGTTTCCTCAGTATGTGTCCTCTCATCTTCAGCGTCTTCTTCCAATTTCGTGGTTAACTAGCGCTTGTCAGGTTCTTGTCATTTCCACATTAGTGATCGTGGCATACCATATTAATCCTTCAGTTCTACGCACGTCTGTAGCTTTTTGGTTGTTGTTCTTTTTTTGTTCTCCATGTTTCAGAGCCGTGACAGTGACATTTAAATTGAAAATTCTGATTTTTGTGTTGCGCCTGATGTCTTTTGATCTCCATAATATTTACCAGTGCAATGAAAGCTCCTCTAACCTTTTGTTTTCTTATTTAGATATCCTGGTCTGTCCCTCCAACTTTTTCTATAGTGCTGCCTTTTATAGTAGTTGAAAAATGTTAAATTAGAGAATGGTTAACTCGTACACAAAAATGTCTTCCAGTCATGTCAGGTTATACCCCGTGTAGTTCAGTCATGTCAGGTTATACCCAGTGTAGTTCAGTCATGTCAGGTTATACCCCGTGTAGTTCAGTCATGTCAGGTTATACCCCGTGTAGTTCAGTCATGTCAGGTTATACCCAGTGTAGTTCAGTCATGTCAGGTTATACCCTGTGTAGTTCAGTCATGTCAGGTTATACCCATGTAGTTCGGTCATGTCAGGTTATACCCCATGTAGTTCAGTCATGTCAGGTTATACCCAGTGTAGTTCAGTCATGTCAGGTTATACCCCGTGTAGTTCAGTCATGTCAGGTTATACCCCGTGTAGTTCAGTCATGTCAGGTTATACCCCGTGTAGTTCAGTCATGTCAGGTTATACCCCGTGTAGTTCAGTCATGTCAGGTTATACCCCGTGTAGTTCAGCGGGCTCTCTAATGAAACAAAGAAATACTAGGACTACTGCTGTGTCAGACATGTCGTATAAGGTGACTAATGTGACGTTGTGTGCATGGGTCTGGCAACCTCGTCACATAAAACAAGTTGCTGCAAGAACATGTGAATGTTTTGTGCAAGCTTATTTCAAGGGGTGACAACTGCAGTGATGGCTCTGGGCCACATAGGGAGCAAAAAGGACAGTTATTTCTCTTGAAATGTGTAATAAGCAGTTAATATGTAGTTAGTCAGTCTATAGTAATCATTTGTGCAGAATTATGGTGACGTATAACACGTGTCGATTGGGGTTTCCTGATTCAGTTTTATGTTTCTATCCATGTGAAGGTATTTGGAGGAAGCAGTTTTGAACCTCGATTCTACTCAAACAATGACAGCTGACCACATTCCCAATGTTCTCGGATTACTTATTCAAAAGCTACGAGTTGCAGAGGCCCATGTTGCAGATACTCGCAAGTCAAAAACCATCAAGATGTTAATCATGGCGGCAAGCTCATTTCTTACATGATGCAAAGAAACTGATCTAGATTATTATTAATACTTGTTTGTATATTTCAATATCTGCTTTAGTCTGGTAGTATTATTCCAGCCATATCTTGGCTGGAGTCTTAATCAAGCCATAGTTTCTGTAAAGAAAGCTTAGCCATGGAAGTTGAAAAACTTTGCAACACATTAGTTACCAGATAATCTGATTATACTTTTTTCTGTTTGAATCATTATTTTCAAGTGATTAAAAAAAAAAACTTCTTTAATCGTGCATTGTGACACAATTAGTGTGCGTGATCTAAGTAAACTGCCTTAATCCTTCATTGAGACACATCTTCAAAGTCAGTTCCGTGTTAATACGGGCCCTATATGATTTACATCTAATATACCGATATCAGACCTAAAGGTCGTTCATATTTGGACATGCGCCCTAATATAACCGACTAGCTTGAATGGGACGCGCCTCGCCAAAACGAGGCAACATTTTACTTTAAAAAAAAAATGATTTAGAGGACATGGGAAACTTAATTTAGTTAGAAATATATTTGTGTAAGGTTGTGCTACAGGTTGCATATCAAAAATGATTTTAATTAAAGTTGTTTTTTAAAGGAGGTGTATTTTTCTTAGATGGACATCAGTCTAACTCTCAACATTCTGTTTATCTCAGAACTTGACAATTTCAGATTCTTCTTCTTCTTTGATCCTTAGCCGCCGACCGTCAAAGCAGTCAGTGGCCATCACGCCTAGTGGCGTCTTGTAGGTTAACAACAAATTGATTCCACTTTGCTCGGTCGGTGGCCATCCTTCGTACAGTGCCCCAACTCTGGTTCATTCTTTGCATCTCAGCCTCCACAGTCCTCCGCCAAGTTGTTTTTTGGTCGGCCTCTCTTTCGTTTTCCTTCAGGGGTCCAAAGAATAGCTGTTCTTGTGATGGCATCGGGGTCTCTTCTGAGGACATGGCCAACCCAGCTCCAGCGTCTGCCAGCTATGATGGTGTGCATGTCCTCTTGCTTGCTCCGAGTAAGCAGATCTTGGTTGGTGATGGTATTTGGCCAAAAGATTCGATGAATTTTTCTTAGGCATGTTGTGTGAAAAGAGGACAATTTCGACATTTCCTTCTCTGTAACTCTCCAGCATTCCGCACCATAGAGAAGCACAGAAAGCACACAGCTCTGATATAATCTTAATTTTGTGCTTGGGCTGTATTGGGAGGACTTCCAGATGTTGTTTAGGCTAAAGAAGGCTGTTCTTGCCTTATTCATTCTGATGTTGATGTCTTTGCCTGCCCCGCCGTCTGGTGTTACTATGCTTCCTAGGTATGTGAAGGTGTCTGTCTGTACCAGTTGCTGATTCCTTACTGATATGGGCTCAGGGTTGCTCACATTGAGCGTCATGATCTCTGACTTCTTTAAATTGATGTTCAAGCCCACCTGCTGGCTAAACTTATTAAGTCTATCCGTTTTTTCCTGGATGTGTTGATGTGAATGTGCTAGTAGTGCAATGTCATCTGCATATTCCAGATCTTCCAATGTAGAAAATGTTGTCCATCTTATTCCTCTTGGACTGCCCTCTGTTGTCTGGCGCATCACCCAGTCTATGACTGTTAAAAATAGAGTGGTTGATAAGGGGCATCCCTGTCGTACTCCTGTCTTCACCTTAAAGGTTAGGTTGCTCTGCCCAACACTACACGTAAAGTTGGCATAGAGGCTTTTTATGATTGACACTATGCAGCTTGGAATTCCATAAGCCCTCAGTATTTTCCAGAAACTGTCCCTATGTATGCTGTCAAAAGCCTTTTCAAAATCAACGAAATTAATGTACAGCTGTCTTTGCCATTCTGAGCACTGCTCTATAATGTTCCTGAGAGTGAATATATTATCTACACATCTTCTGTTCTGTCTAAATCCTGCTTGTTCTTTCCTCAGTTTGTTGTGGTCTACTGCTTTTGAAATTCTCTGTATAATTATCCTGCCTAGTATTTTGCTGGGAACTGAGAGAAGAGTTATTCCTCTCCAATTATTGCAGTCTGCAAGATCTCCCTTGTTGGGCAATTTGACAATTATTCCTTTGTTCCACTCTGTTGGTGTTGTCCCCGTTTTCCAGACTTGTGCAAATAGTGGTTCTAATAGTTCTGCTGCTAGCTCAGGGTCTGTCTTAAATAGCTCTGCATTTAAGTTATCATGGCCAGGAGCTTTTCTGTTCTTTAACCCTTTGATTGCTGTGATGATTTCTTCTTTTCGTGGAATGTCTGTATTTACATCTAGATCGTTTTCAGCCTCAGGAACATTCTTGAGTTGTGTCTCTGGTGGTTCCTTGTTCAGAGTTTTTCTGAAGTGCTCTGCCCATCTTGTTTCCTGTCCCTCTGCTGTCGTGATGAGATTTCCTTGCTTATCTCTTACTAATGTAATATTGTTTGCACCTCGTTTTCCGCTGATGAATTTAGTTATTTTGTATACTGTGCTTTGTTCATTTCTCAGTGCTGCCTCTTCTGCCTGTCTTGCAAGATCATCTAGGAAATTGGCTCCTTAACCTTTTTTAACCTTTGTGCCGGGCTCGCCTGGTTTGGCGCGTCGCCTTTAAGTTCCGTTGTCTAGCTAACTGATTTTTACTGTTCGCTATATAGTTGCTAAAAAAGTGATGGGTGTATCCGCGTCGTTTAAAAGCGATGGGTTTTCCGCGTTTAAACCAGACGCGGGGGGTGGGGGGACAATTTCAGATTCTGAGCCATCTTCATTTTTTATGCATAACCATTAACGAAAGAAAAATCTTTTCAGTCCCAAGCGGAAAAAAAAAACGGTGCCGTGTCACGGGGCTAGGGAGTTTGTGTTGCTTTTTGGCCCAAGCAAAAATGGCTCACCCCAGTGCGATATTTTTATTGTGTTGTTTGGAAATTTTAATTTTTTTTTTTTAAAATGTTCATCCTTTCCTCTCTTCCTGCATAAATAACTTTTCCATTCATTTTTTATATGACCAAAAACAAACAAAAAAAAAAACTAGAAGGTAATGGGGCGTTGTAGGATGTACTTTGGGAACTCTTGTGCTACAACTGTATATAAAAGCTCTTCATTGAAAATTGACTCTTTTAGTTATTGCCCAAGCAAAAAAGGTAAAATGGTTTGGATATGCGCATAAATAACTTTGTTTATTGTATATAAAAAAAATGATTAGTTATTCAAGGTGAAAAAATGAATTAATGGGGTTATAAAAAAAATGAGATGATGAATGATTAGTATTAATTCAAGGTAAAATGGAGGATATGCGCTTAAAAAAATCGCTTTAAAAATCGCAAATAAATATCTCAAAACAGAAACACGTGCGGTATTTAAAAGAATGTACTTGCAGTCGGAAATGACGTTTTGGGTGGTTTGTGGGTAGTTATAATTAGAAACAGTCTCAAACAGAGGCACATATACTAAAGCCTTTTTAAAGTCTATTGGGCCAAGTGCATCTAACCCCTGAGACACTTTAAAGTCGATTGGGGCTTAAAGAGTTAAAACGTAGTTCCAAAGCAGAAATGATCTTATGGGATGGGATGTTAGAGACTTCACTACACTAGATCCAGCTTGTTATGGGGTGTTGGTGACCAGTTTACTTCTCCTCTGCCTTTTCCTTCCCTAACTCAAGAGCAGAGTCAGGTAACCATTTACAGCTGGGTAGACTAGAGTGTGGCGCTACCAAATTTTGATCCGGAATTCCGGTAACTGTGCCATGAAAGGAAAGCGCAGTAACTGCATAGCCGATTGGATGCTCGTGCATAATTATAACCATTAAAAAAAATGTTAATAAGAATCTTTGAGAAAGAAAAAAAAAACAAGACCATTCTTCTGATATCAGAGAATGTATTGAGTTTTGTGAAGATGTGTCACATGAAGGAAACTGACATAATCTTTCATTACTTAAAAATTACTTTCATTGGCCTGCTTGAAGTTTTCAGGTAAAATAATAAACTGCTGTCCCTTCTGGCTTTTCTCTGAGGTCATGTGACTTACATAATGAATCTTTAAACATAATTCATCTTATTCATTGATTTTTAGAATTTGTATTATGTAGAACATTTTTTGTAGTGTAATTAAAATACGAATAGGTGTCATGGCTTCTCACAAAGAAACAGTGAGCAAACAGTTTGTTTTGGAAGTTTATGGAGAATTTTCTTGTAGCAGACATACTTGCAGATGCCAGCAATAGCACATTGATGAAAAGGCTTATATAAATACTGCTTCAATATAATGCACAACATCTCCTGCCTGTTTATCACTTTGAGGAAGATCTTGAATTAATCAATCATCAATACCCTTTAGCTCCCCGAGGAGCATAGGCCTTCAACAAACACATGCCAAGTCTTCCTGTCCTGTGCCATCCGCTCAAGTTCTTTCCATGTTTTCCTCATCATTTTCACTTCTATCTCCAGTTCTCTTCTCCATGTGTTTGTTGGTCTACCTCTGCCTCTCTTTCCCTGTGGATTCCAGAACAAGGACTGCCTTGTAATACTATCAACAGGTTTCCTCAATGTGTGTCCATTCTATCCCCAGCGTCTTCTTCTCAGCTCTTGTTCCACTGGCACTTGTCTGGTTCTTGTCATCAATTCCACATTTGTGACTGTCATACCATTTCAGTCCTTCTATTCTACGCAAGCACCCGTTTATAAAAGTCTGTAGCTTTTTGGTTGTTGTTTTTGTTGCTCTCCATGTCTTAGAGCCATACAATAGGACTGACTTGACATTTGAGTTGAAGATTCTTATTTTCGTGTTGGACTTGATTTCTCTTGACCTCCATATGTTTCCCAATGCAATGAAATCGCCTCTTGCTTTTTGTATTCTTATTTTGATATCATTGTCCCTCCAACTTTGTCTATATTACTATAATCGAGGAAGTTGAGGGGAACTGCGGTAAGACGTGGAATACAATGGGTGGGTTTGAAAAAAAATCGAAAAAAGGTGATTCGTCTTACGAGGACAAAAGACAAAGAAAATAGTCTACGTTACGGCCGTAACGTAGACTATTTTCTTTGTCTTTTGCCCTCTATATTACTACCAAGATATGTGTACGATTCTACATCCTTTAGCTGTGTTTCTTCAAGTTCAATCTTGTTATCATTTCTTGCATTTATTCTCGTAATCTTTGTCTTTTCCCTGTGTATTTTCAGGCCCACTTGTTGTGACCTCTCATCGAGAATTTTCATTTTCTCTTGCATCTGATTATGGTTATGGGACAGAAGAGCCAAGTCATCTGCAAAATCCAGATCATCAAGCTGTTTAGTCAGATTCCATTTCTGTTGTGCGATGTCGATGTTTTCATAACCCAATCTATTGCTAGTAAGAAAAGAAATGGAGACAAAAGGCATCCCTGTCTCACTCCAGTTCTTATCCTAAACGGTTCTGTAAGTTGTCCTTCATGAAGAACTCTGCATGTCATGTCTTCATAGGTCTTCCTTATTAAGTTAATGATCTTCATGGGAGCTCCATAATGCCTCATCACTTTCCAAAGTGCTTGAATTAATAGTCTGCATGAATTCTGCTTTGAGAAGTATGATGTGCAATATGGTATTGAAGAATATGGAGCATTATATGGCCTGCCTGAAAACCAGCATGAATCATGTTGTGAATTACACAGTCAGCCAGAATATCATACTGTGGAAAACCATGAATAATTGTTTGGATGAATACCACTTTAAAGGCATTCCATAAATGGCTTGTGTGAATACCACTTTGAAGAATGTCATAAAGTAGCGTGCATGAAACACCAATTAGAATATCAGTGAACTACATGGCATGCATGAAAACACCTTTGAAAAAATGAAGTCACTTCTTATTTTTAAATTGTTATATCTTCAATCCAATCCAACTAATTTATATGAAACAAACATGTGACTGAAGACAATTAACCACCATTTTATTACATAAAATACTATGTCACATTAACCTCAATGTGAGATCTGGCTTGTTGACCACATGACTTCATATCGAGCTGCGACTTTTGCTATCTCTTGTGACGTTACTTTATTTGCTGTTTTAGATTTTATTGTATTTCAGGGGAAAAAAAAAAAATAATATGCATTCGTCAAATGGCAACTTCTGCTCCTTGTTTTCATATTTGTTTCATGTATATCCAACAGATATAAGTGAGAATGTAAGCATTTAAATAAAAACAGGAAGTCACTTTTCAGTCACCCTATGCCGTTATTAAGTGTTGGAGATCTGTAGAATATGGTGTACATAAAGAAAGACGGTCATACGAATTTGGTCAGCTTGGTTTAACACTGCTGCAGCGCTGTCACTGGTCACTTAGTGCATACATGAGCATCGTCTATTATAAAGAGTGGATGGTTGACTACCTCAAAGGATTCGTTCTTTACTTTTAGTGTAAAGTATTTCTTTGTTTCTTATTATTATTTTGCCGCAGAAATCACGGAAAATGCAGGGTAGGTGTGAAGCTAATCGAATTTAAGTTTAGAAATGACAATAGTTGTAATAATATACAGTAGAACTCCAGTTATTCAAATTCGTTAACGGGGTTGCTCGGATCATCGAATTAAGGAAACAAACACTCATATTCACAAAACAAACATTTTATTCATCATCATAACCCTCCACTCCCAAAGGAGCATAGGCCTTCAACAAACACATGCCAAGTCCTCCTGTCACGTGCCATCATCTCAAGTTCTTTCCACGTTCTCCTCATCATTTTCACCTCTGTTTCCAGCTCTCTTCTCCATGTGCTTCTTGGTCTACCTCTGCCTCTCTTGCCCTGGGGGTTCCAGAACAAGGACTGCCTTGTAATGCTATCAACAGGTTTCCTCAGTGTGTGTCCTATCCATCACCATCGTCTTCTCATCTCTTGTTCCACTGGCACTTGTCTGGTTCTTGTCATCAGTTCCATGTTGGTAACCTTGTCATACCATTTTAATCCCTCTATTCTACGCAAGCACCCATTTATGAAAGTCTGTAGCTTTTTGGTTGTTGTCTTTGTTGTTCTCCATGTCTTAGAGCCGTACAATAGGACTGACTTCACATTTGAGTTGATTCTTATTTTCGTGTTGGATCCGATTTCTCTTGATCTCCATATATTTCCCAATGCAATGAAAGCTCCTCTTGCCTTTTGTATTCTTATTTTGATATCGCTGTCTGTCCCTCCAACTTTGTCTATATTACTGCCAAGATATGTGTATGATTCTACATCTTGTATTGGTGTTTCTTCAAGTTCAGCCCTGTTATCATTACCTGCATTTATTCTCATTATTTTTGTCTTTTCCCTGTGTATTTTCAGACCCAATTGCTGTGACCTCTCATCGAGTGTTTTCAATTTGTCCTGCATCTGATTACGGTTATGGGACAAAAGAGCCAAGTCATCAGCAAAATCCAGATCATCCAACTGCTTAGTCAGAGTCCACTGGATTCCATTTCTGTTGTGTGTTGTCGATGATCTCATAACCCAGTCTATTGCTAGTAAGAAAAGAAATGGAGACAAGAGGCATCCCTGTCACACTCCTGTTCTTATCCCAAACGGTTCTGTAAGCTGTCCTTCATGAAGAACTCTGCATGTCATGTCTTCATATGTTTTCTTTATTAAATTAATGATCTTCAGGGGAACTCCATAATGCCTCATCAATTTCTAAAGTGATTCTCTGTCTACACTGTCAAATGCCTTTTCGTAGTCCACAAATCCAATGTATAGTGGTGAATTCCATTCCAGACTTTGTTCAACTATTATTCTCAAAGTGGCTATCTGGTCTGTACATGATCTGTTTTGTCGATAACCTGCTTGTTCATCTCTCAGTTTCTTGTCTATGGACTCTTTTAATCTCTCAAAGATAATCCTGTTTAATACTTTTCCTGGCACTGATAGTAACATTATTCCTCTATAATTTGTGCACTCTTGTAAATTTCCCTTCTTAGGCAACTTAACCAGATATCCTTCCTTCCATTCTGCTGGTATCTCTTCCTTTTCCCAGACTTTACCAAGTAATTTATATACCATCTCTGTAGCCGTGTCGATATCTGCTTTTATGGCCTCTGCTGGAATGCCATCAGGTCCAGCCGCTTTTCCATCTCTTAGAAGCTTTATGTCGGCGTCTGTGGCCTAATGGATATGAACGCAGTTTCATAATCCAGATATACCAGGTTCGAAACCTGCTGCAGGCGGTTTGGTAGCAAATCGCTTTGTGTGGATTTTTAACAATGGTATAAGCGCCGTACCGTTCAGAAAGCAATGGCAAACTACTGAACGTAAAAATTGCCTAGAAAAATCACAAAACAGCCAATAAAAGCTGGGGTTGATTGCCACGTCCTGTAAAGGATAAGCAAGTAACTTTTTAAAAGCTTTATGGCTTTCTTTATTTCTTCCTTCGTTGGTCTTTCACCGTTAATTTGTGGCTCTTCTTCTGCTGGCTGGATGTCCGGGGGGTTTTGTGGAGCTGGTCTATTGAGAAGGTCACCAAAATATTCTGTCCACCTCCTCATTTGCTCCTGTATATTGCTGAGCAGTTTCCCATTCTTGTCTTTTATGAGACAACTTGTTTGCTTGTATTTCCCTGTTAGCTTCTTTGTGCTGCTATACAGTTCTCTCATATTTCCTTTGGCTGCAGCATCTTCTGCCTCTCTTGCCAACTCCTCAATATACTTCCTCTTGTCTCTTTTGATACTTCTGTTTTTGCTTCTGTGTACACTTCTTGAGCCTTGGCTTTGGAACTTCTGGTTTTGCTTGTGTTTAAATCTGCTTTCTTGTTTTTTCTGTCTTTTATCTTATTGATGGTTCTGTTGTTATCCATGCTTTTTGTTGTCGTTCCCTTTTCCCCAGTATTTCTTCACATGTCTCATTCCTTACAGTTTTGACCTGCTGCCATCTCTACATCTTCCAGCTGTTGGAGCACTTGGAATTTGTTGGATACTGTGACCGCAAATTTGTCTCTTGATTTCTTAGTTGTCCTAGATTAAATTGTTGTCTATAATTTTGCATTGTTGCATATCTCTTGAGTTTCATTTTTACTTTGGCTATCAGAAGGTGGTGATCTGATTCAACATCTGCTCCTCTATATACCTTTACATCCTGCAATGATGATCTAAACTTCTTGTTTATGCATATATGATCAATCTGATTTTCTGTTCTATGGTCTGGTGATATCCATGTTGCCTTGTGTATTCTCTTATGTGGAAACATGCTTCCTCCTATAGCCAGTTGATTTGAAGCACAAAAGTTTGAGAATAGTACCCCATTTTCATTCATTATTCCTAGCCCATGTTTTCCCATGACTTCTTCAAATCCGGTATTGACTGTACTTATCTTTGCATTCATGTCACCCATCAAAATTGTGATGTCTCTTCTTTTTACTTTATCCATAATTTCCTGTAGTCTAGTATAAAATGCTTCTTTCACCGACTCTTCTTTGTCATTAGTTGGTGCATAACATTGGATGACATTTACATGTATTTTCTTTTTAGCTGTTTTAAAAGTGGCCGTTATTATTCTGGGTCCATCAGCTTCCCATTCAATGAGTGCTTTCTGTGCTTCTTTAGATAACATAAGAGCTACCCCTTCACTGTGGTGTGAACTTTCGTCTTCATGTCCTGAGGACAGCACCAATTCACCTGTGATGAGTTTCTTCCTGTCTACCCCCTTCCACTTTGTTTCACACATTCCCAGAACCTCGATTTTATATTCCCTCATTTCTGCTGCTACTTGTGCCACTTTCCCTTGTTCGTTTAATGTCCGAACATTCCAGGTGCCAAATCTGGAAGTTCTCATAGAAGAAAGAAGGTTAGTCAGCAACACAGACTCCTTTCGGCTTTCTCTGTGTTGCATCATACGCCTCCCTGCGAGAGGACCTTCCCCTGTCTTGGATGGCTGTGTTTTATTTTCCTTATTTGACTTGTCCATATTTGTTGAAGTTTTTTGTGGTTTAAATCTTTTACAGGATGGGGTAACCGGCCCCATGCCCAACCCTCCTTAGTCGCCTTCTACGACATGCTTGGCAGGGAACAGTGTTACTATTCTTTGCTCCCCTTTCGGGCCCCGGTAACACACGGGTGAAACATTTAATTAATAAGTCTTTATTAATCATTGGAGCTTTCTGACAAAATGGTTCTTGGAAATTATCTCAACAGCTGATCTTTGTATTATTTTTTTTTTCTTCCCATAAACCATTAGTCTATTGCTTCTTCTACTTTGTCTTTTTTCAGCCTTTTTCAATGTTTTTCTGCTAGAGCTTAAATCACTGCTTTCTATGTAATACAGCAACAAACTGAAGAATTCACTCAATGTTTTTCTGCTGCTTTCTATATAATACAGCAACAAACTGAAGAATTCACTCAATGTTTTTGATGTTAGAAATTTTGGCTGCCCAGACACATTTTTCTGCAACTTTTCCACCCTTTTTTTCAACAAATTAATTGAATTGCTCTCCCTTTATTGATGTACATTTTGTAACATCCACAAAAACGTGAGTAAATTTGAAAATGAAACTAAATACAAGACTAAACTGACTACACTAGAGGAGGTAACAGAAATACGAGACTAAACTGACTACACTAGAGCAGGTAACAGAAATACAAGACTAGATAAACTGAAACAGGTACAGAAATACAAGACTGACTAGAGGAGGTAACAGAAATACGAGACTAAACTGACTACACTAGAGCAGGTAACAGAAATACAAGACTAAACTGACTACACTATAGCAGGTAACAGAAATACAAGACTAAACTGACTACACTAGAGCAGGTAACAGAAATACAAGACTAAACTGACTACATTAGAGCAGGTAACAGAAATACAAGACTAAACTGACTACACTAGAGCAGGTAACAGAAATACAAGACTAAACTGTCTACACTAGAGCAGGTAACAGAAATACAAGACTAAACTGACTACACTATAGCAGGTAACAGAAATACAAGACTAAACTGACTACACAAGAGCAGGTAACAGAAATACAAGACTAAACTACTACACTAGAGCAGGTAACAGAAATACAAGACTAAACTACTACACTAGAGCAGGTAACAGAAATACAAGACTAAACTACTACACTAGAGCAGGTAACAGAAATACAAGACTAAACTACTACACTAGAGCAGGTAACAGAAATACAAGACTAAACTGACTACACAATAGCAGGTAACAGAAATACAAGACTAAACTGACTACACTAGAGCAGGTAACAGATGGGATAGACCAGAATAATGACTATAAGGGCTAATTCAGCGAGTGGAGTGGGTGCTTATTTCACAGACTTTGCCCAATATTTCTTGCTTTTTGTGATTTGGTTAACTGGGCAGTTTTGATGATCAGGGCAGTTTTGGATAATCAGAGTTACGTTGTATATATAGTTGGTCGGTTTGCTAAATTAAAAGCTGAAAGCTGTGTTTTTAGTTTTATCAAGTGAAGATGTAAGTCTGTATCACCTTTCAACTTGTTGCTGTAGTGTCTGAGAATTTCTGTTGTTAATTTTGTTTTATCAAACTTGTAGCTCAAAGTATTGATGCTGTTGTTTTAATGCATACATCAGATTTAGTTGTTTTAAGCATTCTTGAGGAATTAATGTTGAGATTTGATCGAGTGTTTCAACTGTTGTCTGTTTTAAAAGATTACACTGTTCCCTTCTTGAAGAGAAGCTCTGTTTTGAATGTGTTACTTTTTCTGTTTGTTCGTGTGAACTAAATGAACTTTGTGAAACTGTACACACTACTGGTTTAAGTCAACCAGTTTAGCATGTTGCATATGAAACATTTGGTTTTACATCACAACATATATTTTTGTACAGTTTTTGGACTTAAATAAACAGCTTGTTGGCCAAACAGCACAAGGTAATTTGTGTTACTGTCTAGTATTTGTCGCTTTTCTATGCCGTGGCTTACAGACTGTCACTTTCTCCATCTCACTTTCGTGGAATCTGCACTTTCCATTCACTTTGTCTTGCTAGTTTCATTCTCCTCTTTCACTGAGGGTCCAGCATCAGTGCTATGTGAGTTATACCACAGCTGCGGTAGGAAATAAACCCTATGCACAACAGGTGGTAATCTGAACATCAGAAAAGGCTCCCTGTCAAATAAGTGTTTCAGTCTTTTGTTATAACCTTTTTGACACTCTAAGGCAGGGCTTGGTAGATCACGGGAGGATCTGGTAGATTTCTAGATGACGGAGGAGGAAAAAAGAAAGACTTTTAAAACTAGAAAAATTTTGGACCAGCTGTCTCCTGCTGGCATTTAAAAAGCACCATATATCCCCCACTGCCATCACCGGTGTCAATACCTTGTCGTGGTATGGCGGCTTGTGTACCCTGATTACCCCCAGAGCTATGCCAGCTGGAGTTTTACTCCTGGAAGGTTCTACCAAGCTGGACAGATTTGCTCGGGCAGGGTCAGACTAAAGGTCCTCCAGGTTGGGAGTTTTAGCATAGGGCTGACACCCATGTCTATGTAAAAAGAAATGAAGTTATGGAAACGACAACAAATGAACAAACTTTGCTGTGGGATGGCCATCCGGAGTCTGAGGCTCGTATGACTGTCAGTGGTGAAAGCCGAAAGGAAGCCACTGTACAAGAAAATGGACGTCCTGACTGCAAAATGTGAAACAAGAATAGGATTTTGGAATGTCAGGACAATGAACGAGACGGGTAAACTAAAACAGGTCACAGCAGAAATGAGAAACTATAGATTACACATTCTAAGGTTAAGCGAGAGCAGATGGACAGGGGCAGGAAAAGTTAAAACAGGAGAAACAGTACTTTACTCTGGAAGAGAGGATCGACAGCACAATGAAGGTGTAGCCATTATTCTACAGAATGGAATAGAAAGGACGTTACTGGAATGGAAACCCATCAACAACAGACTGATAAGATTAAGATTGAGAGGGAGGTTCACCAACACTACAATAATACTCACCAACAAATTACAGCGATGATGAGGTCAAGGATGAATTCTATCAACAACTGCAGAAAGAAATTGAAGACACACCTAGATATGATCTTATCTCTCTTACTCTGGTTCATTCTTTGCATCTCAGCCTCCACAGTCCTCCGCCAAGTTGTTTTTGGTAGTAATGGGAGACCTCAATGCGAAAATTGGGACACACAATACATAGAATGAAAGAGTAATGGGGAAATGCGGCAGCAGAACAGCAAACGAAAATGGGGATAAATTAATAAGTTTCTGTAGTATTAACAACCTGGTCATTGGAGGAACACCTTTCCCACACAAAGAAATTCACAAATTAACATGGGAATCACAAAATAGTCGGGACAGAAACCAGATAGACCACATTATGATTAACGGTAGATGGAGACATGCATTACAAGATGTGATGGTAAGAAGAGGTGCGAATGTGAGAAGGGATCACCATTTAGTAGTAGCAAAACTGAAAGTGAAACTAAGAACGGCTGGACCAACTGTAACTACACAGAAAAGGTTTGACATCAGCAAATTGAAGGACCCCCTTACCAGAAAAGCTTTTGCGGCTGATATAAAGAAGCGATATCAATTTGCCAAAAGTCAGGAAAAGAAATTGACTGATGATATAGACCAGAAATTCAACACCATTTCAACCATATAAGGAAAGCAGCAAATCATGCTTGGGATTCCAGGAAAGGAAGAAGCAAGACTGAATAACACCAGAAACATTAAATACCATAACGATGAGAAAGGAAAAGAAAGAAAACAGAAGCGAAGTCCCCCAGGTTAAAGCAACTATATAGCGAACAGTACAGTCAGCTGGACAAGGAAGTTAAACGTCAAACCTGAGCTAACAAAAGGAATTTCCTAGACGATCTTGCAGAAGAGGCAGCACTGAGAAATGAACAAAGCACAGTATACAAAATAACTAAATTCATCAGCGGAAAACGAGGTGCAAACAATATTACATTAGTAAGAGATAAGCAAGGAAATCTCATCACGACAGCAGAGGGACAGAAAACAAGATGGGCAGAGCATTTCAGAGAAACTCTGAACAAGGAACCACCAAAGACACAATTGAATGTTCCTCAGGCTGACAACGATCTAGATGTTAATACAGATATTCCACGAAAAGAAGAAATCATCACAGCAATCAAAGGATTAAAGAATGGAAAAGTTCCTGGCCATGATAACTTAAATGCAGAGCTATTTAAGACAGACCCTGAGCTAGCAGCAGAACTATTAAAACCACTGTTTGCACAAGTCTTTAAAACAAGGACAACACCAACGGAGTGGAACAAAGGAATAATTGTCAAATTGCCCATGAAGGGAGATCTTGCAGACTGCAATAATTGGAGAGGAATAACTCTTCTCTCAGTTCCCAGCAAAATACTAGGCAGGATAATTATACAGAGAATCTCAAAAGATGTGGTCTTACCACAAACTGAGGAAAGAACAAGCAGGATTTAGAAAGAACAGAAGATGTGTAGATCATATATTTACCCTCAGGAACATTATAGAGCAGTGCTCAGAATGGCAAAGATAGCTGTACATTAATTTCGTTGATTTTGAAAAGGCTTTTGACAGTATACATAAGGACAGTTTATGGAAAATGCTGAGGGCTTATGGAATTCCAAGCTGCATAGTGTCAGTCATAAAAAGCCTCTATGCCAACTTTACGTGTAGCGTTGGGCAGAGCAACCTAACCTTTGAGGTGAAGACAGGAGTATGACAGGGATGCCCCTTATCAACCACTCTATTTTTAACAGTCATAGACTGGATGATGCGCCAGACAACAGAGGGCAGTCCAAGAGGAATAAGATGGACTATATTTTCTACATTGGAAGATCTGGAATATGCAGATGACATTGCACTACTAGCACATTCACATCAACATGTCCAGGAAAAAACGGATAGACTTAATAAGTATAGCCAGCAGGTGGGCTTGAACATCAATCTAAAGAAGACAGAGGTCATGACGCTCAATGTGAGCAACCCTGAGCCCATATCGCTAAGGAATCGGCAACTGGAACACATACCTTCACATACCTAGGATGCATAGTAACACCAGACGGCGGAGCAAGCAAAGACATCAACAACAGAATGAACAAGGCAAGAATAGCCTTTTTTAGTCTAAACAACTTCTGGAAGTCCTCTCAGTACAGCACAAGCACAAAATTAAGATTATATCAGAGCTGTGTGCTTTCTGTGCTTCTTCCATGGTGCGGAATGCTGGAGAGTTACAGAGAAGGAAATGTCGAAATTGTCCTCTTTTCACATAACATGCCTAAGAAATATCCCGAACCCTAACCCCTATCTTTTGTCCGAATACCATCACCAACCAAGATTGCTTACTCGGAGCAAGCAAGAGGACATGCACACCATCATAGCTGGCAGACGCTAGAGCTGGGTTGGCCATGTCCTCAGAAGAGACCCCCGATGCCATCACAAGAACAGCTATGCTATGGACCCCTGAAGGAAAATGAAAGAGAGGCCAACCAAAAACAACTTTGCGGAGGACTGTGGAGGCTGAGATGCAAAGAATGAACCAGAGTTGGGTCACTGTACAAAGGATGGCCACCGACCGAGCAAAGTGGAATCAATTTGTTGTTGCCCTACAAGACACCACCAAGTGTGATGGCCACTGACTGCTTTGACGGTCGGCGGCTAAGGATCAAAGAAAAATATATCCCCCAGGGTTAAGTTTCTTTTTTTTCTCATTCCCATTGAAAACTCACAAGCTGTCTTACAAAAATTCACTTGAATCGTGAACTGCACGAGATATGAAGAATGTCTTTTCTTTGAAATTAAGTTAACATTCAGTAAAATACCACTTAGAGGCTACCCATAAAAGACATCCACAGGAGAAGGGGGAGGGAGGGGTATGTTAAAAGTGGACAACTGGACATGGGGGGGGGGGGGGTATTTAAGTTGAAAGTGGAGGTCCAATTCACAAACCACATGGCAACTCTCAGTCACATACAAATCTTTCAAGAGTAACAAACCCTCTTATCTTTGAAAGCTTCTTACTGTCCAGCGAAACCCAAATAAACGTTCTTCAGATTTTGTCCCTCTTGCCAGGCCTTCCAATCCTTCTAGACTCAAAATCTCTAATACGAAGAGGTTTTAACTTCTATACTCCTGTTCTCTGGAACAAACAACCTTCGTATATTAACTCTCTGGGAACCGACATCACAATTATTGTGATTTCATAATTAGACTTTTAAGTATAGGTAGTTGATTTAAAATGTAAGCTTATATGTTTAATTAAGACCATGTGGAGGGGGGAGGGGTCAATCAAAAGTGGACATGGGGCAGGGGAGGGTAAAATAATGCCAGAATTTTGTGGACGTCTTTTATGGATGGCCCCTTAGTTTAAATTTTCCACCACTCTGTTGATGGAATTGTAATAAGCAGACTGTCTGGCCAAGATACAAGTTACATACAGATTGCTCGTATACCAAATACTCTGAAATCAGACATGACTTAATTAATGGTAGACCTTTATAGAGCTCAAAGTTTTGAAAAAAAGACCTTCACAGCTGCCTGTTGCTGCTCTAGGGTTTTAATTTGTTTTTTTTCTTAACCAGCGGCACTTGGGCTTTCAGCCCTTCAGCCCAATGACATGTCATTGCGAAGCTGGGGAGCCTGTGGACTTTCCTTCCAACCCAGTCAGGAGCTTTGCTCCTTCCCATCCACAGAGGGTTTATCTCAGGAGCCGTTCAGGTTATTGTCAAAATCCCGGTCGATGATACTTCTTCAAATGCCCACGCTTGAATCATGAACACTTGATCGCCAGCGCAATGTGGTAACCATTACACCAGCGCGGTTCCCTAGGGTTTTAATTAACTATGGTTGTGATGCTGAAAATACATACTCTTTTATCTACTGCCTATGCCATTTTTTGGGGAGTTTTTGTTGTTGTCATGAACCATAGCTAAGTTGATTACTGATTTCCTGTCTAGTGCAATATATTTGCATGCACTGTTCTTTGATTTACCATTATTGTGCATTTCTTGAAGATAATAGTCACTATTTTGATCTATCTTTTCCTGGGCTGACCTCTGTTTCTAATATTTAATGAATCTGAGTCGTATACAATTTCAAAGTTAAATATAAAAATAAAAAAAAATTACCAGGGGAGATTACACCCTTAGGAAAGAATGTACCAGTCTAATGGTGAATGATTAAAAAATGGGAAAGATTACACCCGTAGGGAAGAGAGTACCAGTCTAATGGTGAATGATTAAAAAATGGGAAAGATTA
Source organism: Oreohelix idahoensis (assembly GCA_024509875.1). NCBI lineage: Eukaryota > Metazoa > Mollusca > Gastropoda > Stylommatophora > Oreohelicidae > Oreohelix > Oreohelix idahoensis. The sequence continues at coordinate 268,683 of JAMPIV010000351.1, forward strand.
CACCCTTAGGAAAGAATGTCCCAGTCTAATGGTGAATGATTAAAAAATGGGAAAGATTACACCCGTAGGGAAGAGAGTACCAGTCTAATGGTGAATGATTAAAAAATGGGAAAGATTACACCCGTAGGGAAGAGAGTACCAGTCTAATGGTGAATGATTAAAAAATGGGAAAGATTACACCCGTAGGGAAGAGAGTACCAGTCTAATGGTGAATGATTAAAAAATGGTAAAGATTACACCTGTAGGGAAGAGAGTACCAGTCTAATGGTGAATGATTAAAAAATGGTAAAGATTACACCCGTAGGGAAGAGAGTACCAGTCTAATGCAGTGCTCCGCAACCTTTTTTACTTCACGGCACACTTAAGCGCCCTTCAAAATTCCACGGCACACTACACATTTAAGAAAGTGGGTATGGTAAATAGTTTTAAAATTCACTGAAGTTTTTAGATTATGCTCCCTAATTTTGAAAAGTTACAGTCAGTCTGTGGAGACGTGCTAAAGTTGCGCTATACTGTTATCCCCCCCCCCCCCCCCCCCAAAAAAAAATCTCAACGCTTTTCTAAATTTACGTTTACAGTTGCTCAATATTCACAAACAAGTATCAGTGGTAGGTAGTTTTTTGAGTAAAATTATATCAAATGATACTGCTCATTTATAAATACTGGCGTCAAGTGTTTGACAGAATCAATTGACACGTAAATAAACCAAAAATGAACACTTACGTATACATAATATAGCGTTTCTACATAACACTATGTTTATTACATGTTCGTAAGTACGGATATAATATTAATAATAAACATTGCTCTAAAATCTAAAAAAAAACTAGTGAGACACCTGCGCCTGTTTTAAAGAGCATAGCCACTTAATATTTGTCTCTATGTTGGAGAGAGCTACTCTCAGTTCTTGATCCAGACTTAATAAGCACGATCTTTTGTTATTTTTGATTAATGTTAAGGTTGAAGAACTGAGCTCACAAAGATAGGTCGTTGATAACGGCAATAAAACAGAAATAGCTTGATTGGCAATTGTGGGATACTCTTCCGTCAATTGAAGCCAAAAATTGTCCAAGGGAGCTTCAGCGAGTTTCAGTTTTAAGGCTCTATCGTTTTTGAGCTCAGATAATTCTTCCTTCGTTTTCAAAGGGAGTGTTGCGACCGAAAGATCAGCATTTGATGCAAATGGATTACAGATCTAATCATGTTGCCCGATTTCAATGGCTAAAAATACTGCGCAAATTTATCTTTCAACATTGTTAAATGTTTTTCATTCAAATCTAATATTTCTGCTCTGTCGTGTGTGTTGACTTAATTTGTTCTTCATCAACTCTGACTCATTCTGATTGGTTAGGAATTGCTTCACCTCATTTCGTAGTTCGTGCAGTCTCGATAAAACCTTGCCTCTGGAAAGCCATCATACTTCTGTATGAACAAGTAGAATGGTGCTTAGATCCTATCTCCTTACAAAGCACTTCAAATAAACGGGAATTGATAGCCCTTGACTTGATCAAGTTAACAATTTTAATACACTGATTTAAAACTGTTGAAAGTTGCTCTGGTAAACTTTCAGCCATAAGTGCTTCATGGTGGAGAAAACAGTGCGTGGCTAGAACAGATGGATTTTCTCTTTTAATGCATGACATGAAACCTTTTACTTTTCCCGTCATAGCCATGGCACCATCAGTGCAAACACTCGTGCAGTATTTCCATTCGATGCCATGCATTTTCATAAAATCATCAGTAGCTCCAAAAATGTATTCACCAGTCGTACATTCAGGTAATTCTTTACAAAATAAATAGTGTTCTTTGATACAGCCTTCGTCAACAAATCGCACAATAGCTATCAGTTGGGCGTGATTTTTTATGTCGGTTGACTCGTCAAGTTGCAGTGAAAAGGAGCCAGTATTTTTCAGTCGATCGATGAGTGTTCCCAAAATCTCATCCGACATATTGTAGATACGTCTTTTGACCGTTTCAGCTGAAAGTGATACTTTGCTTACTTCTTTCATTGCTTCCGGTCCAACTATAAGTCTGACTATTTCCATGCACTCTAGTTTAATTAGCGTTTCGCTATGAGGTTTTTTTAGTAAGAGCAATTAATCTTGCCACGTGGTAGCTAGCTTCCAGCGCCTTGTCTGAAACTGTAACAGCCGACGTCATAAACTGGCTTTGTTTTACATTTTGGCTTAATATCTGTTTAAAATAACTTGAGTTCTTCTTCACGTGCGGAGGATGTTTTGTGGAAAGGTGTCGAATTACTTACTCGGTACCATCGCCTCGTTGATAGTTTTTCTCTGCAGATCACACACATTGGTTTCGGAGATGTAATGTCACCACACCATGTAAATCCAAATGCTATGTACTCTTCCTTGTAATATGTACACAAAATTTTTGGTTTTTTAGCAACACTAGTGCTAGGTTCATGGTTTGACACAACATGATGTTTTGCTCGCAAAAATGTATCCATGCTTTAAGAAAGTCGGTTGCAATATAATTATATTGTATGAATGGACAGAAGCACTTAATAAAACTACAAACTGTATATCCAGCTAATATTTGTTGCTACACAGAGTTGAACAACTGATTAAAACTGAAAGCTAGAAGGAAATAATCACAAGCAACAGTTAAACACAAGCATCAGCAAACAAAACTAGGTGCAGTTGCCATAGACAGAGCGACAGAGAGAGAGAGACGCGTTCATTACTATATTACTGCAACTGGCGAGCAACGATTGGGCAATGATGGACATGTACGTGAACAAATGGTGCAAGTGCAAACTAACATTGGTGGATGATAACTCATTATTTGAAGAGAAAAATTTACTGTCTAAATTCCCCACTCCACCCAAACCTTGTCTCACAAAATAATCTCAACAGCAACAGTCTTTGACCATCCACAGACAGTAATAGACATAAATGAGGAGATTAGGCATTTTAATTTTCAGCACACTTTATTTAGCATCAAACATCTAACACCAATGAAAGCGAAGAGGTATGGAGAGATGCATTCGAAAACAACGGAGCACACATAAAAGACCTCAGACTTAAACATGTAGGAAATGTTATTAAAAAACCAGAACAACACATATTATCTTATTACTACATAGGACATAGACTTGGTAGACTAAATCACTAAGGACTAAGTGCTACACTATTTCAGAATATGCTCATTTTTTCATTTAACAAGACATGCATATAAACCATCCGCGGCCACGAACCTTTAATATGCCAGAAGACAAATAAGATTTACAAATATCAAGTCAAGTTACAAGCACCACCATTTCACCTTAGAATTGAAAGGGCATATAATTAAGTAATTACTTTATAACAGATTACACAGAGATTTTTAATATTCACAGTTTCATACAACAAAAGCATCACCCCAGAAGCAAGTGAAGTCGCGTACGTACATTTATATAAGACGACACAAAGTACAGAAAGAGCAGCACGGGGATCAAAATGAAGTACACTGTGCCAGCTTTGCTGAACATAAATTCAGGAAATGGACCAGCACATACTTTACAAATGCAATACAATAATACTGGCACAGAAGGTCTTACAGTATATACTAACGACACATAGTAAAAACAAACATTTACAAAGCCATTATGCTTAATGCTATTCCCAAGAATCATCAGCCATGCCCACAAAACTGCTCTTCATACTCCCTCAAGACCGATTATTAATATGGGCATGTAGCATTGTCTGACCACAGGATTTTCTGCTTGGACATGTTACTACCTCTCCTCCAGCAAAAGGCGACAAATATTTTATGACGTGTAAAACGACAGTGAAGGTCATCCGTTTCCTGCGGCAGCCTGGTAACCCAATAATCCTTGACCCCTCAAATAAATGAAAGCCACGTAGTTACTTATTACTGTTGCTCAAAATTCCCCCCCCCCCCAACACATCCACACAAAAAAAACCCGTCTCGCAAAACAAGCCCCTTATTTATAGCTCAAATTAAAAGGTACTCCCTCACACAAACAAATTTATTATTTTAATGTACACGTATCTGAGTGTGTGTGCATGTGAGGATTTTTCTTTATTAATTTTTTTGGCCTTCTTTTCTTTTCTCTACAGACAATCCTACCTGAACATGTATTATCTCGATAATCATAATTTGTTCACCGTGTGTGCGAGATGAACAAGTTGTTTGTATGATTATTTATGTACGTGCTTTTGTGTTACTAATTGTAACAAGCATGCGTTTGTAGGTTTGTTTGTTCTTTTTTTTTTCATCTGGTGTCCTCTCAAAGTCATGACTGTATGTAGCGTTTCTTTTTTTTTTTAGCACTGTTTGTAACTTTTCTTTTAGAAGTTAAGAAAAAAAAAATTATTTGTTTATTTTTATTAATGCATTGTACAACAAATACTTTTTTTATTTTTATTTTTTTTACCACGACAAAGATGGCTGTTTAAAGTTTAATCAAGAAAACAAACGACCATGGCTTTTTGTGCCCTATTCTAAATTTATGTCAGACACAGAATTAAATGGACGGGAACGAACACTGACACCATTGCTGAGTTTACGAGTAACGGTTTCGATGACACTTGTTTTTAAAGGCCATTTATGTCCAGACGATACCTCTCAGACGAATGGCACCTCTGAAAGTATTAAATTGTAGCTGTGTAAAACTAGTTCTTGTGCGTCTGTGTTTGTGTGTGTCTGTAGAGTTTAAAAAATGGGTTTGGCAAAATTCTGTCAAATGCAGATACTCTTTTAAAAAAAATATTATTTGTAAAACTAAGTTTGAGACTCTCCCATAACATTTACCATAACACATAATTTGTGCACCATTATATGGTGTATTCTGCTTTGTGTCGCGGCACACTGGGCAGACACCCGCAGCACACTGGTGTGGCGTGGCACACCGGTTGCGGGGCACTGGTCTAATGGTTAATGATAAAAAAAAGGTAAAGATTGTCCTATAGATGAAAACTGCCAAAGGGTAGCGAAGTGTTAGAGACTTCACCTATAGGCCTACTAGGTCTGAGCTTTATGAGGTAGGTAACCAGTTCTTTTTTTTTGTTGCTGCCTTTGCCACCCCTAACACGTGCGATCTGGTACCCATTTTTACTGTTGTGCGGACTGGAGCGTGACATGAGCTGATTTTAAATCTGATCCCTTTGCTGTGAACAGCTAGCACTAACCTCTGCCACCTGGGCGCTAGAGTTAATAATAAGCACTCAGAGTGCGCACACAGACAAGCAGTAATATGCATGAAATTAAGGCAGGAAATGAGCAAGGCTATCAACTTTCAGAAAACCAGAAATCGTGATTATGCAAACCTTAGAACATGGTTTCTTAACCTTTTTTTTGTGCCATGGACCATTGTGATGGTCCGATAAAGGCTATGGACCCCCTTTGATGGTCCAATGAAGGCTATGGACCCCTTCAATTGTTCGATGAAGGCTATAGACCCCTTTGATGGTCCAATGAAGGCTATGCAACCCTTTGATTGTCCAATGAAGGCTATAGACCCCTTTGATGGTCCAATGAAGGCTATAGACCCCTTTGATGGTCCAATGAAGGCTATAGACCCCTTTGATGGTCCAATGAAGGCTATGCAACCCTTTGATTGTCCAATGAAGGCTATGCAACCCTTTGATTGTCCAATGATGGCTATGCAACCCTTTGATTGTCCAATGAAGGCTATGGACTCCCTTTGATGGTCCAATGAAGGCTATGGACCCCCTTCGATTGTCTGACGAAGGTTATGGACCCCTTTGTTGCTATGGACTCCCTCGACTGTCCAGTGACGACTATGGACCCCTTGGACAAAATTTTACATTTTTGGTTATGTACATGGACCCACAAGGCGTCTGTGGCCTACAGGTTAAGAAACCCTGCCCTAGAATATGAAACAATTTTTCTTTTTCGGATGTACCTTCTACAACACTTACATTATAGCATCACTGTTCTAGGCTTTGTGCGTTGGTTGCACCTTCTGAATACATGCGGCCATCAAATGAGTGAATCATCAGTATCTCTTTTTCATTCCTGATGGAGCAAGGAAAATAACCCTCTTAAGGAAAGCTGATGCCAGAACACAAACTCTCGTAATAATGGTGGTTTCTGGAGCAATTTTTTTTCCATGATGAAGTTGACAGCCCCAGGTGCAACCTTGTTACGTCACCTTTTACGTCATGTCTGAAGGAGTCCAATTCTTTCTTTGTCTCGTCAGAGACCCCCGCTGTGGGTGAATCATGATGACAGAGACCCCAGAGGTGGGAGAATCATGATGAAAGATCAGAAGTGCCAATTAACATTGAAATTTGTTCTCACATATTTTGCATTGTCTCAAATTAAATGCAGCCCCTTTCATGTACAGGGAACTGAACTATGAGCACACAGGATCTGGATACTATTCCGTTTTATTCTCAGATTTTTTATTTTTATTTTTAAAAATAAAGTTTTGGCGAGGCGCGTCTCCTGTTCAACCTAGTCGGTTATATTAGGGCGCATGTCCAAATACAAAAGACCCTTAGGTCTGAGAATGAACTAATGTTAATTTATTCTCAGATGCTGTAACTTATAACTCAAGAAAAGCACACTGTTGATACTCCAATCTTTTAAATAATTTATCATTATATAATTAATGAATTAATAAAAACTGTTACTTTGAATTCTGTTCATTGCAGACGCAGACCCATTAATTCTAATTTATTCTGTAGACTTTTCAAATCTGCTGCACAGTATGGACCCATCAATTCTAGTTTATGTCGTAGATTTCTTCTTGTTCATCGTCTGCTCTCAAATAACCACATTTATCTCTCCTATAAAGCTGGCAGTCTGTCTCAGGCTTCTCCCACCACCATATAGTTTCTTCCTCAACTTGGTTGGACAAGACCATGCTGCTCTTCTCATGCAGCTGACAGTTTTGGAATACTTGCTCTACTGTTTGTTTGTCCTCCCAACATTCTACTGTTTGTTTGTCCTCCCAACATTCTACTGTTTGTTTGTCCTCCCAACATGGGCACATAACTGTCTCAGATTTTCAGGTTGTTGTATGGATGGTATTTGAGTCTGCAACAGCCAGTTCTTAGTCTGAAAATTATCACTTGGTGTATACTGCAGACAGTAGAACAGTCCAAACAATGATGGTTTGGCCATGTCTGCAGAATGGGAGAAGATCAGCTACCACGACAAATATAGGAAACAATGAGCCAGGGATCCAGACCTCCAGGACAACCCAAAGTCCGCTGGGAGGACAACATTAGATGATCTCTGAAGGGCCGAGGACTAGACTGGAACCAGGCCAGGAGGAAGATAGCTGATAGGATAGTATGGAGCTCTCTCTGGCAAACCTCAACACCCCAGAGTGGAAGAGAAATGACTAAGTAAGTAAGTATATTGAAGACATCAAATCTATTGTATAGCGTACACGCATCAGATCTATTGTACAGTGTTGGCCCATCAATTCCAGTTTATACTGTACAGTGTTGGCCCATCAATTCCAGTTTATACTGTACAGTGTTGGCCCATCAATTCCAGTTTATACTGTACAGTGTTGGCCCATCAATTCCAGTTTATACTGTACAGTGTTGGCCCATCAATTCCAGTTTATACTGTACAGTGTTGGCCCATCAATTCCATTTTATACTGTACAGTGTTGGCCCATCAATTCCAGTTTATACTGTACAGTGTTGGCCCATCAATTCCAGTTTATACTGTACAGTGTTGGCCCATCAATTCCATTTTATACTGTACAGTGTTGGCCCATCAATTCCAGTTTATACTGTACAGTGTTGGCCCATCAATTCCAGTTTATACTGTACAGTGTGACTTAAAAGTCACTTCCTATTTTTAAACTGTTATATCTTCACTGGTATCCACTGGATATACATGAAACAAATATCAATACAACGAGCAGTAGTAACTGACACATGTCTCTGATGAAAATTCACAAGGAAAAGAAAAGATTTAACCTTTTATGAACATGATGTTGCAAAAATTTCAGAGTGCCTTTTATCCATTCCAAAATCTCAGTTTGGATGAAATGGTTATAGGGTATAAAGGCAGATGGTAATATAAGCAGTATAATCCAAGTAAACCAAGCATATATCACATAAAAGTCTTCAGTTTATGTGATTCAGCAACTGGATACGTGGTGAACATGTTCACATAATTTGGTTCTGATACTTCATATGATCCTGAAGTAGATGCAAACAGTGGGCAAGCTGTCAAGATTTTTCAGACCCCAATACAGCCTTTGGGTACAGGTATTACACCAAAAGAGAACTCATTGACTTCTTACTGGAGAAGAAGCAATACTACACTGGTACTCTGAACATTATCCGGAGAAATTGTCCATTACAGCTGAAGACTCTGCACCTTAGTTATCTGGAATACAGATGGTATATGACACAAACAAGCACGGTGTTGTGTACAGCATTTAGAGACAAAAAATCCCAAGAAATCAGTTTTCCTTGTATCTTCTCAGGCCAAAGTGGAGACCATAACCACATTAAACCAAAAATGATAGATGAATACAACAATTCAATGAATGGGTGTGATCTCCTGGATTAAAAAGTTGGTTATTATGGTGTGCATAACAGAAAATCTGTTAAATGATGGACACAAATTTTCTTCTGGCTGCTTGAAATAGTGCAGGTGAATGCTTCAGTTTTATACTGTTTTCATCGAGGTGAAAAGCAATCATTGCTGCAGTTCAAAAGAAATCTGCTTCATCAACTAACTGAAGCTTCTGCTGTTTTGAGCCCACTTAGTGTCCAAAAAAATGCAGCTACTATTACGGTTAGATCTCAAGCTGCCTCAACTTCAGAGTACCAGTGTGACACATGGCAACTTCTATGTTATGCAAAAAGAGATAAGAACTGTGTCCACTGCAGCACACCTGCTCGTCGTCAGCGCTCACATTATTATTGCACTGGATGTCCAAACCAGCCACATCTACACCCACAATGTTTTTTTTACTACCAAAAAAATCATGTGAATAGTGGCTAATTCTTCTGGGAAATGTAAAGTAGAATTTGGTTGGTGTAAATAATATTAGTCATAGTTGTTTGGTTTTTACAGAAATATGTGGTGTAGGAAAAAAAATCATATAAATTATATATTTGAAGTGATTGTGGTAAAAATGTGTTGTGTTCAAAATGGATGTGCACTGATATTCTGAGATTTTTCTGCTATGGATTAAACCAGTGGTGGCCAAGCTAAGGTTGGCCGAGGGCCAGATTATGGTAAAGGGTAACACCAGAGGGCCAGACCTATAAAATCCTTAAAAAATAACGTTCTGAGATTTAGTTTTACATATATAATGAACCACGTACAGAAAGCAACGGCAAACTACTGTACTGCACATCTGCCAAGACATGTATACCAGTCTTCGGACTGAAATTACTGTAAAAAAAATAATGAATTTGTTGTTTTAATTTGTTTTGTAATTTGTAATATAACATGTAATTATTTATTTCAAACATACATTTGTGTGTTATTTCATTGTGAAGAGTGTGGCTTCAATCAACAATAAGAGGCCGGCCAAAACAGGTTGGCGGGCCGGTCAAAAACTGGTTGGCGGGCCGGAACTGGCCCGCGGGCCGTAGTTTGGCCACCGCTGGATTAAACTGTAGCTGAAATATTAAGTACAGAGGTTTATTTATCTTTTTTTTTTTGCCTATTATTTTTGATCAGGTCTACACTTCACATGACATGACAGACACTTTTTCTACATCAAATAATTATTTACAGCATTTCATAAGATTCTCCAGTCAATTTCCCACATTTATATGTATAACACATGTACCTACTGAACTAATGTATTTGTCCACCGTCTGTTTTTAAAACTTCACCTGTCTGAAAAAATTGCATCTATTTTGGGGCCTGGGTAAAATGCCAAAACAGCCTGTGATAGAATGAGTTAAGAATTATAAGACAAATCAGAAACAAAATAACAGTTGCTGAAAAAATGATGTTGATCTGCCAAAGGCAAACAATGTGGCATGTATTACAAGAACTGTCCTTGGCAGACATAATTTACAAGAGTAGCAATACTTTGGTCTAATTCTGCAAACACCAGCTGATCATCAGTGTTTTCAGAGTCTGCCATGAGAGATTCTGCACGATGTGGCTCAAATCTCTCGTCAACTTCACTTATCGAAGGGACAAACCCCTGGCTTTCCAGTAATACTACATTGGTGGTTGGAACTAATGGAAAATCATACTGTACTGAACTCTCTTGACTTTCACGTTCAGAGCTGCTGTCTAGCACTGGCTCAATATTCCTCCAATCAGAAGCATTGTAACAAGCAGTGAAGCTGAAGAGAGATGGAACACCATTTGAAATTGCTGGAGTCTCACAGTCTGATTCACTCAATACATTTGTTGACTTTTCATAGTTTCCCTTGTTGTGACTGGAAGTAATCTTTGTAGTGTAATTAGTAGTTACTGAATTCTTAGCATCTTTCACTTCTGTACTTGTAACTGGAGATTCAGAAGTTCTGCGAGCCATCACTCCTTTACCCTTCTCTTTTTCATCAAAAATATGCTGACCCATGCTCTGTTTCTTATTCAACTTTCCTACATCTATTTTTTTAATTTTTGTGAAAAATTCCCTAGAAGTAACCGTATTTTCAAGGCTTGATGGCTGACACCTACGTTGTTCTGAAGATCGTCTTCCAAGCATACAGCCAACTGGTTGTTCTGATAATCTTTTAATCTCTAGAATCTTCTGGTCATGCTGCCCAACCACAGTTACACAGGCACTGAAATGTTTCTTTGGGATGTGCTTTTCTGATATGTCATCAAATTTTGGTAACTTTTGAGAAGATTCATTTCTATGTGACAGTGACCGAGTCCAATATTGATTTTTCTTTCCATGAACATTTCTATCCTTGAGAGAAGATTCATTTCTATGTGACCGTGACCGAGTCCAATATTGATTTTTCTTTCCATGAACATTTCTATTCTTGAGAGAAGATTCATTTCTATGTGACAGTGACCGAGTCCAATATTGATTTTTCTTTCCATGAACATTTCTATTCTTGAGAGAAGATTCATTTCTATGTGACAGTGACCGAGTCCAATATTGATTTTTCTTTCCATGAACATTTCTATTCTTGAGAGAAGATTCATTTCTATGTGGCCGTGACCGAGTCCAAGATTGATTTTTCTTTCCTTGAACCATGCCATCCTTGTGAGATTTTTTTCTATGTGACCGTGACTGAGTCCAGTATTGATTTTTCTTACCTTGAACACTGTCATTCTTGTGAGAAGATTTATTTCTATGTGAACGAATCCAACATTGACTTCTCTTTTCTTGAACATTGCCATCACTGTCAGATGATGTCTGCTGAATCTTGCTTCTCTTAGTGAAGGAATGCTGGCCTAAACCATCAGTGTTGATATTGGGTAAATGAACCTGACCATCAAAAGACAACATCTTTCTACTTTTTATAACATCAGTCAACACCACTCTCATCTGCAATGTTGGTGATTCAACAGCATATACTGGAGAACACTGTGTGGGTAGTGAATGTTTACTTCTTCTTGTGGTCTCTCTAAGTGGTAAGTGGCACTCCTCATCCTTTTGTGAAATACCTAAGGCAATTGGTATCTTCTGCAATTCTTGTGTAGTCTGTGCAACATTTTTCTTCACATTTGTACCTTTGTTGATTGCTGCAGCAACATTCTTCAAAACTGTCTTTAGAACAGCATCTGAATTAGTAGATTTCTGAGAAGTGAGTGAAGGGCTATGGCAAAGCAGCGAACTATCACTGCCATTTACTGAAAAATTACAACTGTCAACAAAATCTGTTGCTTGCCCATTTCTATCTCCACAATGAAATTTTATTGAATTCAATATATCCTGGCTCCTTGAAGCACCTGTAGGTTCTTGCTGGTCATGAGTTGTCTCTAGAATAATTTCAGGGGAAGCTGGAGAGCTGGTGAAATTTTGTTTACTAAGACAATAGTCATGTGAAGCCGCCCTGCCATTGATTATTTGACCCAGAGATACAGGATCAAAGTAAGATTCTTTGGATGTTTCAGGAACATCAGGTCCTATCTGTGTAGATACAAAACATGGTTGAAATGGACATGCGATCTCAGAGTCAGTTGTTGACACCAAATTCTCACTGTAGCTGTCATTATCATGTCCAGCAATCATGTAAATGTCATCTGTTGATGACAAGTCTATAACACTTGATTCCAAAAATTCCAAACTTGTTTCACTGTCCAATGTCCCATCACTGTTACTTATTTGTTCAATCTTTCTCCTGTCTGATATGGTGGATGACTCATGGCTACGGGCACTTTTTATGTCAACACGTTTATCTTGTTGCTTTTCAGATGTCTCTGCTGTATCCTTCTGTGAACTGTTCATCTCACACACCTGTGAATGATTGCTGATTTGATGACCACACTTCACCATCATTCTGTTGGAAGAATGCTTTAAAATATCACACTCATCACTTGACTCTGAAACTCTCCCTTGAAGCAAAACTTTACAACTCTCAGCTGGTGCAGGAGAACATAAAAATAAACCTTTTTTCTGTTGCTCTAGAGTTTTATCCTCATTTGGTTTATGACAAAAGTCAAGTGATGATGATGTATCAGGTTCTGTATCTGAGAATAAACTTGAAGAGTTATTCTTACTCTGCTCTTTTTCAATACTGTTTTGTCCATCAAAGCAAGAGTCGCCGTTCGGACCAAAAGATTTATCATTAATATTGTTATCACCATTTTCTAAACAATTTTCTTTCATTAGTCCATGTGCTGATTGATCTGAAACATTTCTCCCGATTTTTGGCAACACCTTGCTCGGCTGTTTGTACTCTTTCAATGTAGGCTGAGAAAAAAGGCTCTGGGATGATGACTTTCTGCTCATTGATGATGATAAAGATGATAACAGATATGCTGGCGATGATGAAGAACTTTGGGAAGGGTCATCACTTGAACACCACCCTGAAGAAGAAAAAACACTTAGATAAAAAAAGAAAAGTCATTCTTCTGGTTTGGTTTGTATTTAAGGACTATCTTCATTGCACGCAGACAACGTTCTTCTGGTTCATTCATTTCCCTTTTTGCTCCACGTGCAGATTGCATTCACCACTTGCAGTTGGCTCCCTTACAGGAAGCCAGCACCAAAACATTCATGTGCTCTTAAAGTGATGGTTTCTGTAGCAATATGATTGACATAATGAAGCTGCACAACCTGGTATTAGTCATTTCTGGGAGCTGTGCTTTTGTAATGGTTACCACATTGCGCTGGCGATCAGGTGATCCAGGTTCAAGCCTGGGCAAGAACATTTTAAAAAGTGTCATCGACAGGGACTTGGATAATTCGAGCCCCTGGTGAAGACGTGAAGGAGTGTCATCGACCAACTTACTAAAGTCTCCTGAGCTGACCCAGAGGGTACCCTGCGAAGACGGCGAGTATCTGCCTGATAGGTGAGAGGACATCTGTCAGCGGAGAGGGAAAAAAGGATACTCACGTAAAATCAGTCTCAGGTTAGATATACTAACTGGAGATTTCACGTCCAGTAATAGCGGTTAAAACAAAAAAAAAGTCCTTTCTTACGACATGCCCAAAGGAACAGTAGTTCTTTCTTTGTCTCCTCAGACGTGCCCAGGGAACTACAGTGGCCATTTCTGTATTAATTGTTCTATATTCTAGAGTGTTTTTCGCTCTCTCTCTTCCATTTTCCTTAAAATATCTTCTGTCATTGATAGCTAATTTTAATAAACTCCTTTTTTTTTTTAAACAAATTTTTATTTATTGAATGTACATTTACTGTTACACAGTCCAGCTTTGTACTTTCTTTCTCATTTGTGTTGTGCTATGCTTTTTGACTATGTTTTCATATTTATTTCTGACCGGTATTTTTAATTGATGTCTGGGTCTGTTTAAATGCTGATATTTCTATCCGAGATTCCTTCTTTATTTTTTTTTTGCTTTCTGTAATTTTCAGCTTTATTATTACTTTAATTACTGCTTGATTGTGATCTGAATTCATGTCTGCCGCAGGATATCGCTTTGCATTTCTAACCCTATTTTTTTTAAACCTGTTTTTCATCACAAAGTAATCTAATTTCTTTTGATATCTCCTGGGCTTTTCCATGTGTATAGTTTCCTCAGATCTTATTTAAAAAATGTTTTACACATAACCAGCTAGTTTTCTTTGCAGAATAGTAAAATTCTGTCTGCTTGTTGTTTCTTTTCACTAACTGATACTGTTCGACCATCTTCTTGTATTCATCCTATACTTATTGTTTTGCATTCATATCTCCCATATCTATCGTCATACAAGGTGACTCCAATGAGGTTGTGCATGGAACTGGTAACCTCCATATGTTAAACAAATTGCCACAGAAACCACTGCTAAAAAGGCATGTGAAGTGGCCATATGCTCCATAAGGAGCTCAAAATAAATTGATGATGATAACTATCAGCACATCTGTGGATTTTACCGGTTAAAGTGCATGTTATAGCTCCTTGTTGCATTCGTCTATCTCCTCTTTGCTGTGCTCTTGAGCTGGTGCAGAGGTTTGTAAAATTTCTAAGTCAAACAGTTTTGCTCTCATGTTCAAATAACATCATTCTATCCTGAAGTGTACAGTATAGCAAACCTATTTTTCTGGTCCTTTAAAAAAAAACAAAAAAACAATCAATGTTCCAATTTCATATTAACACATTAACTACCGCGAGCCAGTGGGACCGGCTTTCGAAATCCTATCATTTGGACCGCAAGCCGCTCAGAGCGTCGATCTATGTTTAGTAATAAAATGAATGAAAAATGTATTGAAACACTTTCTGATCTGGTTCAAGATTTTAAGTTGCCACAGGAAAACAAATTCCCAAAGCATGGTTGTTGTGAACACTGGAAAATTGATATTATGTTCATATTTATCAAGGTTTTAGGTTAGTTACCAAATCGTGTAAAAATGTTTACAGTGGCAACTAGTGATAGGACTACAAAAAATGCTTGTACATCTCGTTTAACGGCTGAATAGGCTAGAAACTTGTATCAACAATTGACTGATAGATCTAGCGATGAGTACAAGAGTGAAAACCGTGTGCACATTGATTGAAATAGGGATTTTTATAGAGATGGGGCGCAAGCAGTTATAATTGTGAAAATATTGCAAGTCCTTGGCCATCGGAGGGCAGTTAAATAGCAACAATCTCTATTAGAGTTACAAATGGTACTTATTGTAATAGTACATTCATTTATCTTTAAAATGACGTGTAATTCATAAAAATCTGTAAACAATTACGAAAACTACAGCTTACTTTGTGCAAACACCTAGAGGATGAAAATGGGAAAAAAATTTAATTCGGCCACTGTGTGTTTTTCAATTCGGTAGTTAATGTGTTAATGTTGTCCTTCACGAGTCTATTTATGTATTTATAAACTTTTCTTTTTATATAATTTGCCTCTGCCACTCTCAATTGGTGGGGAAGAATAGAAAATTATCTGTACACTTTATTTTTTTTGCTTAAACCATAGTGGTGAGATTATTCCTTTTCACCTAGTGATATAAGTATTCACAGCTGATTAGCAAGGTCTGTCACAGCTGGCTCTTGCTTGACAGGCAAGTGCACTGTCATACAACATAGGAATTTTCTTCTTCATTGATCTGTAGCCACCGACTGTCAAAGCAGTCAGTGGCCATCACGCCTGGTGGTGTCTTGTAGGGCAACAACAAACTGCTTATGTTTTTGCATTTGTTGCTGTTTCCGTAACAGTTAATATTTTTTACTTAGGGGTGTCAGCCCTGTGCTAAGCCCCCCAACGTGGACAACCAGGGTACCAGCTTAAAACTTCCGCTAGCATTGCTCTGGGGGTTGTTAGGGTATGCAAGCTGCCATACTGCTGCAAGGTATAGGTACCATTGATGGCAGACAACAGGAATACACAAGTTATATAAAACAAAAACAATTCAAAGTGCACAACACATCCATGTATGCAGACGTAACGGTCAAATTAACAATCAAGACTTCACCCTGTAATAGCGCCAGTGCCTTTCTCTGATCAGATGGCACAAACAAATCCTCAAAAGTGGGTGCCTGTGGCTTGCAAACTTTACCACCGTGAAATGATACCGATTTCAGAGTGTCTGAAGGCTCGTTTTCCCCAGCTGTGCCTGCAGATTTATATATATACATATGATAAGCAATTATATTCTACCCTGTGTGACTTCCAGGAGTTCCTGGGGGGGGGGGGGGGTTGACAGCAAGAAGATAACCATTACTCATTCAGGCATGACATAAGTGATTACTAATGTGAAACTGTACATGGAGCTTTCAACTTTAACATGTAAAAAAAAAAACTGCTACTTAAACCACAACTACAAGAGTACAGCAAGCACTCTAATGCAAGTTTCCAACAAAAGTACCAACTACAAGAGTACAGCAAGCACTCTAATGCAAGTTTCCAACAAAAGTACCAACTAAAAGAGTACAGCAAGCACTCTAATGCAAGTTTCCAACAAAAGTACCAACTACAAGAGTACAGCAAGCACTCTAATGCAAGTTTCCAACAAAAGTACCAACTACAAGAGTACAGCAAGCACTCTAATGCAAGTTTTCTACAAAAGTACCAACTACAAGAGTACAGCAAGCACTCTAATGCAAGTTTACTACAAAAGTACCAACTACAAGAGTACAGCAAGCACTCTAATGCAAGTTTCCTACAAAAGTACCAACTACAAGAGTACAGCAAGCACTCTAATGCAAGTTTTCTACAAAAGTACCAACTACAAGAGTACAGCAAGCACTCTAATGCAAGTTTCCTACAAAAGTACCAACTACAAGAGTACAGCAAGCACTCTAATGCAAGTTTCCTACAAAAGTACCAACTACAAGAGTACAGCAAGCACTCTAATGCAAGTTTCCTACAAAAGTACCAACTGCAAGAGTACAGCAAGCACTCTAATGCAAGTTTCCTACAAAAGTACCAACTACAAGAGTACAGCAAACACTCTAATGCAAGTTTTCTACAAAAGTACCAACTACAAGAGTACAGCAAGCACTCTAATGCAAGTTTCCTACAAAAGTACCAACTACAAGAGCACAGCAAGTACTCTAATGCAAGTGTTCTACAAAAGTACCAACTGCACTGCTGGTCCCATACTCTTTAAAGAGAAAAAAAACAGAAGAATAAAATTATACTTTGTGTTTGTTCATGCAACAATTCAAAGAAATGTATTCGTTTATTAACTTGTAAAGAACAAGAGACCGATCTCTGGGGCCAATTTTCCCAGCCACCCATGATGGGAGGTCAGTTTTCGTGGCCGGTATATCTGGACTGAGTTTTTGTGTGTTTTGTTCCAATTTCATATTTGATTAATCTTCATTCAATTTTTTTACAACTATATTTAACATTACCATACTTTTAACAAAATTGGAAAGAACTGGCTCTTCAATTTTAACACAATCTGAAATCTCAAAGTGACAGAAAATCCCTTGTACCAAACATGGGAAAACCACCTAGTCTTTTATGAGTTGATATATAGTGTCATATTGTGTGTATTACTACTACTTAGTCATTCCTCATCTGCCCTGGAGTGTAGAGATTTGCCAGACAGAGCGCCTATTGGCTGTCTTCCTTCTGGCCTGGTATTAACTAGTCCTCTGTCCTACAGAGATTGTCTAATGCTGTCTTCCCAGCGAACTCTGGGTTGTCCTGGAGGTCTGGATCATGGCTCTTGATTTTCTATATTTGTCATGGTAGTCAATCTTCTCCCATTCTACAGACATGGCTAAACCATCGTAATTGGGACTGTTCCACTTGGGTCTGCAGGGGCTAGGTTTTGAGGTCATGCCGTATTGTCTGGTTGCGAACCATGTCTCTTCTTGTTACTTCAACCACCTTCCTCAGGTTTCTAAGGTTCGGAGCTGGCTTTTATGGGTTGCAGTTTGTGTATTATTGACATATAATATGTTCAGCATTTCCTTTTTGTTCTCAGCTGGCCACCTTGCAGGAAACCTGAACCAAGGCATTCATGTGTTCTTGCTGTGGTGATTTAAGCAGCGATTTGTTTTATATGATGAGGAAGCAGTAGTCCAAGTTTTTGTTGGTCTCCTAAGAGACGTACAGGAACTATTTTGAACTAATAATATGTCATAAATGCAGGATTTTCTACCACAACATGCTACCAACGTGTAGCAAAAATATTTTTATAAATTATTCTTTATTACTTTTAAAGTTTATATTACAGGTCAATAACCTTTTATCCGAAAACCCAAATATTCTGAAAATCTAAAGTTTGTTTAGGATACTTTTCGATCACAATTTGGTCAATTTTTTTATTATTTGGGGGACACTGGGGTATTTTTTAAAATGCTGTTTGGATGACTTGGGCTGTTTTTCTAACGTGATTTGGGCGTCACCTGAAAACTGGAAAAAACCTGGTTTCTGAAATAAAGCTGTCCCCGAGAATTTAGAATAAAAGGTCTGAGACCTGCAGTAAAAACTGGTTTTCTCAGACCTGCAGTAAAAACTGGTTTTCTCAGACCTGCAGTAAAAACTGGTTTTCTCAGACCTGCAGTAAAAACTGGTTTTCTCAGACCTGCAGTAAAAACTGGTTTTCTCAGACCTGCATTAAAAACTGGTTTTCTCACTCCATTCATTACCTTTCAGCTCCCCAAGAATCATAGACCAACAAATACAAGCTAAGCCTTCACGTCCTGCGCCATCCATGCAATGTCTTTATATATTTTCTTTATCCCTGTCATGTCTGATTACCTTTTCCGCATATTTTTTGGTTGCCCTCAATCTCTCTTACCCTGGCAATTCCAGAACAAGTACTGCCTTGTCATGGTATCACTGGTTTTCTCAATGTGTATCCTATCCTATGCCAGCACGTTCTCCTCATATTTTGTTTCACTTGGTATTTGTCTAGTTCTTTCCATCAATTCCACATTTGTAATCTTATCACACCATTTCAATCCTTCTATTCTCCATTAACACTGAACTGTCCTCTTTCCACACAACCTGCTTAAGGAAAATTCTTTGAATTTTCTGGCCGAACACCATCACCACTAACTTGAAGCTATCAAGAAGACATGAGCACCATCATAGCAGGTAGACACTGGAATTGGGTTGGCCACATCCTCAGAAGAGACCCCGACACCATCATCAGAATTGCCATACAGTAGACTCTAGAAGGACAGGAAAAGCAAGACTAACAAAATGGCACCTGGTGGAGAACTGTGGAGGCAGAGATACTAAGCATGAACCAGAGCTGGGGCACCAGACAAAAGATGGCTGTCGACCCAGCAAAGTGAAGATAGTTTGTTATTGCCCTACAAGATGCCACTAGGCATGATGGTCACTGATTGCTTTGTCAGTCAATGGCCAAGGACCAAAGAAGCAGAGTATTCTGCACTAGCAACCATTTATGAAAGACTGTAACTTTCTTGTTGTTCTCCATTTCACAGACATAAAAAGACAGTCTTATACTCTTATTTAGATATCATATTTGCTCCTCCAACTCTGTCTAAATTGCTGCCGTGATATATGTATGATTCCACATCTTATAGGCAGTATACTTAATTGCAAGTATAAATCAGATGGCTAGCAGTCAGTGCAAGATTTATTACAACACTGGCTCAAAAATATCTAAGTTTAGTTCAATGCTGAGTATAACCAAATAGAAGATGTAAATGGTCTCACCAGGACAAATGAGTTTATCTTCACCATATTTCTGAGAACTGTTATTCTGCTCAGTCTCCTGACCCATAAGTTCCAAAAGCTGGGTAGGAGAAATACTTTGTTCCATCACAGCATCTGTGCAGGACTTTTTATTTTGCTGTAATTCTGCTACACATGGCTCTTTCAGAGAACTGTGCTGCTGCAAATCTGATGTGTTTGACTGATGGCTTGACAACAGTTCTTGATTTGGCTCCCAAATATTTTCATGTTGGTTTAGACAGCCATGTATCGCAACGCAGCTATCAGCGTAAACATTCTGAGGTAATGCTGCACTAAAAGTAGAAACTAACTTCACAGGTGCTAAAGAAGATCTGTGTCCAGAAATATCCTTTGTCAGCCTGCTGTTTGAAGACAGAGCAGACGCGATGCTTTTGCTAGACACTGTTTTACTGCTGTGATCTGGTCTGCTGAGCTGAGAGCTGATTTTCAATGACCTGTCTTGTTGCTGACCTTGTGAAGAGGTGACTGTTTGATTGGCTAGCTTGACTAGAGCAGATAAGTTCTGGCTATCACTGGGAAACTGACTTTGTGAAGAAGTTACTGTCCGATTGGTTACTGTGACTAGAGCAGACAAGGTCTGGCTGTCACTATGAAACTGACTTTCTGAAGATGTGACTGTCTGATTGGCTAGCTTGACTAAGGCAGATAAGTTCTGGCTATCACTGTGAAGCTGACTCTGAAGAAAGGGACTTGCACTGTCCATGTCTCTCCTTAATTTAAAAAAAAAAAAATTAACAAAGGTGAAATTTAACATGTGACATCATCTGTGATCCAGCCTTACTACTATATTTACACACATGCAGATATGTTATTCAATGCAATGGATTTTTCCTATAAAATTTGTTACGTGCTGAATGATGTTCCACACAGCTCAATGTATTTTTCCTATAAAATTTTTTACGTGCTGAATGATGTTCCACACAGCTCAATGTATTTTTCCTATAAAATTTGTTACGTGCTGAATGATGTTCCACACAGCTCAATGTATTTTTCCTATAAAATTTGTTGCGTGCGGAATGATGTTCCTTACTTACTTAGTCGTTCCCCTTCTACCGTGAGGTGTAAAGGTTTGGGAGAGAGAGCGCCAGACTATCCTATCGGCTGTCTTCCTCCTGGCCTGGTTCCATTCTAGTCCTTGGTCCTTCAAAGATTGTCTAATGTTGTCCTCCCAGTGGACTCTGGGTCATCCTGGGTGTCTGGATCCCTGGCTCTTTGTTTCCCATGCTTGTCATGGTAGCCGATCTTCTCCCATTCTGTAGACATGGCCAAACCATCTTAGTTGGGACTGTTCTACTTGGGTCTGCAGGGGGTGGGATTTTAGGCCTTGACGTATCATCTGGTTGTGGACCATGTCTCTTCTTGTTACTTCGACCACCTTCCTCAGATACCTCATTTCTGAGGTTTGGATCTGTCTTTTGTGGGTTGTAGTCATTGCCCATGACTCGCATCCATATGTCAAGACTGTGACATAGGTGGAGCGGAATGATGCTCCACACAGCTGAAAATATTTTTCCTATAAAATTTGTTGCGTGCGGAATGATGCTCCACACAGCTGAAAATATTATTCCTATAAAATTTGTTGCGTGCGGAATGATGCTCCACACAGCTGAAAATATTTTTCCTATAAAATTTGTTGCGTGCGGAATGATGCTCCACACAGCTCAAAAATATTACTTATCACCAACTTTCAGCTCCTCAAGGAGCATAGGCCTTCAACAAACTTATGCCCAGTCTTCCTGTCCCGTGCCGTCTGCTCAAGGCCTTTTCATATCTTCTTCACCCCCTTCATGTCTGTCTGTTTTAGTTTCTTGTTTGATTAGTTTAAACACATGGGGCTTACAGCTGTTCGTCCAATCTGTAGTTTGTTGAACAGATTGTATTTCACTTTGCACTAGCCAACTCTCTTTCTGAAAATACATTACTTAGTCCCTTCTTTGTAATGGATAGAATGTTTTTACTTCCTTTTTTTTGTTAAGCTTTTTTTATATCATCCTTGTGCCTGCTTTTTCCTCACTTGAATACTTGTTTTCTCTTATTCGCACATTTTTGGCTCTGTAGTAATATTGAGTTGTAATGCATGTTTTTAGACTCTTTAATAATATTGTTTGAGTAGCAGTGCAAATTTTTTTGGCTCTGTAATAATACTGTTATAGATGCCAAAAAGCTACAGACTTTCATAAATGAATGCTTGCGTAGAATAGAAGGATATAAGTAGCATGACAAGATCACTAACGTGGAAACGATGACGAGAACCAGTGGAACAAGAAATGAGAAGCAGATGCTAGAGACAGTTAAGACACACACATAGCATCACCAGGCAGTCCTTGTCCTGGAATCCCCATGGTAAGACAGGTAAAGGGAGATTTAAAAAAATACAAGGGGAAGAGAACTGGCGACAGACATGAAAGAGATGAAATAGACATGGAGAGACCTTGAGCTGATAGCATTGGACAGGAAGACCTGGCATTAATTTGCTGGAGGCTTATGCTCCTTGGGGAGCTAAAGGGTGATGATAATATCATGAAATAAAAGTACACTAGTAGAAATAGCAACAAAATCTATGATATCCACTTCTCACAGCATCGCGCTATAATTAACAAAGCAACTGAATTTCACTTTGACATTGTTCATAAAAAATAAAAAAAAACTTACATTAAGGTCATTATACAATTCTGTAGGCAGGTCTTGACAGTGTCTAATGAATTTCTGAAATAAAACAAAACGACAAACAAAATGAAATATTTGATGTTGCTACAAAGTTCATATAGACCAACATATTAGTCAATTGTTTCTGAGTTTATCAATTATTATTACAATGTGCCTCTATGATGGGAAACTATAATAGAGCACTACAACAGGAGGCAATATGATCATCATAGTAACCATTACATTGAAAATAAGTTTCTGTCCTAAATTCCACTGCCAACACAATGCCCTTTCCGCAGTTTGACAGAGCCTCTTAAGTGCCCTTGCTCTTGACTGTTCTTTTACACCCTATAGTTTCAGCAGATCATACACTGAGGCAGCCACCAGACCTCTTGCAACTACCTCAACTGCCATGACTTTTGCTGTGAACCCGTCTTGTCAAGTCCGTTACCAGATCTTTATACTTGACCACTTTGAACGAGTCTGAATTCAAATGGCAATGTTAACTTAATCAATATAATCCGGTGCGATGATGAGAAATGTAGCACTACATACGGTCATCTATGAGATCTCCTAATGATTTCCGGATATCTTCTACTCTTGTATGATTTTTCTAATGCCACCATATCTTCTACTCTTGTGTGATTTTTTTTAAACCATATCTTCTATTCTTATATTATTTTTCTAATGCCACCATATCTTCTACTCTTGTTTGATTTTTCTAATGCCACCATATCTTCTACTCTTGTTTGATTTTTCTAATGCCACCATATCTTCTATTCTTGTATGATTTTTCTAATGCCACCATATCTTCTACTCTTGTTTGATTCTTCTAATGCCACCATATCTTCTATTCTTGTATGATTTTTCTAATGCCACCATATCTTCTACTCTTGTTTGATTTTTCTAATTCCACCATTTCTTCTACTCTTGTTTGATTTTTCTAATGCCACCATTTCTCATTCTGTCTCTCCAGTAACATTAATATGCACAAGAAAGCTTTGGCGAAGGCTTTCTGCAAGGGCAAGCTACTGTGGTGGTTCCACACTTAAAGGGGAGTGAAAAGGGAAATGATGATGATAATTTTGAAAAGGAAAGAAAGAAAGATTTAAAAAAAAATAAAAAAGATAGAAAGAGAACAGATACTAACATACAGATAACTGATAAATCGCAATCACAGAAAGATGAGATTTAAAAAAATATATAGCTCACACATTGGTTATGTCCTCATAACAACCAGGTAGGTCACCAGTCCAACGTTCCCAGTTGTCCACACAGATCACAAACTGGAAGGTACCATTCTACATGAAAGGGCAAGAAGATGAAAACAAGGTCAAGTGTGCTGTAGGAATAGGACAAGTCTTAAGATACTTTGCTGCAAACATGCATTATTTCTATTTTTCTCTATTTCTTAACAGCCTCCAGTCTTGTTCTTATTTCTGTGTTGTCATTTATCATCCTCGATGGTTCTTCAGTTCTGCACTCTGAATCTATTAAATCTACAGGGTCTCCCAAAAGTTCCTACACCCCGAATGTATTGTATATACAGGGTATTTCAAAATTCTGTATACACACTGTACAAATTTATAATTCATGAACAACATGCACAATTTTAATTTTCTTTATCATATTTTAAAGCTAAGAGACAAATAATGTTTTCATAATAACATAAATGTAGTTTAAATGTTCAAAATGCCTATCATCAGCATGAATACATGAGCGACATCTCTCTCCAACTGATCTACAGTTCTATAGAACTGTCTTCTTTTCTTCAAAACTTAACTGAGCATTCTCCACAATTTTTCATGTATCTAGAAAATAAAACAAAACAATTTCCATAAAACAATTTTTCCATAAAACATGAATACATGAGCGAATAAAATCTCTCTCCAACTGATTTAAAAGTTCTATAAAATTGTAAAACTGTCTTCTTCTTTTCCACAAAAACTTAACTGAATGGCAACTGAGCATTCAGTCCAATTTTGCCACAAAAAAAACAAAACATCTAGAAAATAGATATGGAAACCTCAATTTTTTCATAACAATTTGAAATAAAACTCTCTATCTCTTAGCTTTAAAATGTGATAAAGAAAATTAAAATTGTAAAATGCAGCCTGGTAATTTTGCCACAAGAGGGAAGCACTCTGTCAATCGAATGATCTGTCGGTTGCTGTAATAGACAAATCACAAAGTCTTTTGATGAGACCTCTCTATTTTTCTGTGAACACTTTCAGATGGCAACCTGAATGTGTCTTTTAAGAAAGTAATAGGTAATCAGAATGTTTTTGACATCTCCATTAACACTTGTCTTGGACTAAAGCAGGAAGCAATTAAACATGGAGGTACTTTACTTTTTTTACTTACTTCTTCGGTCCACTATTGCCATGAAGTGAAGTGGGGAGCAGAAGTTTTTGTTCTTGGGCGTAGTATGTCAGACTGGTTGCTGTGAGCATGGGTTGTTGTAAGATTTATGTAATGCTGTCCATCCATCTGCCTCCTGTTCTTATATTTAGATGTCTGAGTAGTGGTGACAGTTGGTTAGTCACTGCACTGGCTTTCTGACACCTTGTTTCAATTACTCCGACAAAGTCACTGCTCTAAAACATGAATTTATGACCTCACAGTTATTCATAATGCACCTTACACAGAAGACAAACCTTTGTTCTGAAGATGTTGTAGCAGTATACAAGAACTTTGATGGCCATACCATTTTCTAACTGAGTCTGCTGCCGATGAAAACTGAGAGAATGTACAAAAAGATTAAAATAAAACATGACATCAAATTAATTAATATAGAAAAAAGCAAGATATTGGTGAATAGCCATAAGAAACATGTTCCGACCAACATTACGTTAAATGGGCAAACGTTAGAAGAAGTTAACACCTTTAAATATCTCGGGTCCACTATATGTAGTGATGGAAGATCAATTAAAGAAATCAAGACAAGACTTGAGATGGCCTCATCTGCCATGACAAGGTTGAATGTGATCTGGAAAAGTAACATCAGTTTTCCTGTGAAGATCAAATTATACAAATCACTTGTATTATCTATTCTCTTGTATGGGTGTGAGGGCTGGACACTCACTGCAGATACGGAGCGAAGGATTCAGGCTATCGAGCATAAATGTTATAGAAGAATTTTGCGCATTTGCTATAAAGAGCACAAAACAAATGTCTATGTTAGAGAGAAGATAAACACCTATGCAGGCCACCAAAAACCACTTTTGTCAATAGTGAAACGTCGAAAGCTTGCCTGGTTTGGGCATGTAACTCGTCATGACTCCCTTTCGAAAACGATCCTTCAGGGAACAGTCGAAGGTAAACGGAGAAGAGGAAGGCAGAGAAAATCCTGGGCTGATAACATCAAAGAATGGGCAGGACACGGTTTTTCCACACTTGTACGCATTGCTGAGGATAGAGAGCAGTGGAGGACCCTGTCTTCTGATGCTTCCACCATGGCACCCCTACAACCCATGACGGGTTACGGGCTGTGATGATGATGACATCAAATTATTAATCTTCAAGCTAAAAACTAAAAGCAGCGCAGCAAGAAATAAACTGTAATAATTTATATTTTGGCTAGCTGGTCCATAGGGTCCAATCAAGAAAATTATGATGGCGATGAATAATTTATATGAGGTTAATTCAAACTGCTACTGAATCTGTACGTATTGGGCCTCTTGAAAATAAAATACGAAAAAAAAAAACCAAATAAAGATTAAGAAATCTATCTCTTATATTGTTTTTCTTACCCTTCACTGGAATCACTACAGGCACTAGTGTAAATAATGGCCGGAATTTTATGGAGGCCATCCTCAAGAAAGTGCTCTCCATTCTGTATGTAATAAAAGAAAACAGCATTAATCACAATATTGTAGTTGATCTGAGTCTCATTTATTAAATTTAAAATTAAAAAAAAAAAACTCTCACAATAATGTGCATGATTCTTGCCCGTTTATTTATTATTTAAACACTATTTGTTATTTTTTTTTCTCTCTCATAATACTGTAGATCAGCCTAGTCCTGCTTAGTTGTTATTTAAAATAATTTTCATTTGCTCTCATAATACTGTAGCTGTCTTGTCCCGTTATTTAACCTTTTTTAAGCTCTCCCATAATAAATATGGATGAGCCTTGTATGTTTTAATTGTTATTTAAACACTTTTTAATTGCTTTTTTTGCTCTCTCACAATACGGCAGAGCAGCCTAGTCCTGCTTAGTTGTTATTTAATTACTTTTTTCTCTGTTTTACTCTCTCAAAATACTGCAGCTGAACCTTTTCTGTTAATTTGTTATTTATTTTACTTTTTCTTTGCTTTACTCCCTGAAAATACTGTACCTGAACCTCGTTCTGTTAAGCTGTTATTTAATATACTTTTTTTCTTTGTTTTACTCCCTCAAAATACTGTACCTGAACTTTGTTCTGTTAATTTGTTATTCAATTTACTTTTTTTCTTTGTTATTCTCCCTCAAAATATTATAGCTGAACCTTGTTCTGTTAAGTGTTATTTAATTTACTTTTTTCTTTGTTTTCCTCCCTCAAAATACTGTAGCTAAACCTTGTCCTGCCCCTAAAATACTGCAGCTGAGCCTTGTCCTGCCCCTAAAATACTGAGTGTCGTTCTGTTTAGATGTTATTTGATATACTTTTTAAAATAGTGCTTATCTACAGATAGCTGCTACAGTACTGACAGACTACACTGCTAACTAGGAAAATTATGTACTAAAACCACAAAACTAGAACAACAGAGCTCTGAGATAACCATAAAAACAGACCTTTGATATAACCACTCTCGCCGTACAAATTTTCCCTTCAAACTTGTGGGCATGTTCTTCGGGCTGAATATTCAGAAGATCAAACTCAATCCATGGTTGTCTCCCCTGCATGCTAGATCGTTGCCTAGAAGCTTCAGCCATGTTTCTGAATGTTAATAACAATACATTATAAATAACATTCATGTAATTTTTTTTTTTTTTAACTGAGTTTTATTGATAAACAAAATTATTGTTCTTCTTCAAGTACTATGTCTGGTGGTGTAGGAGATCATCTCTCCACAACTTCCTGTAAAAAAAAAAGTATACCAAAAGAAAAACACAGCTGAAGCCTGGAAGCCACTGCTGTCACAGTCAAAACAGACTCAGCACTGGACATTAGTCATTATTAGACTTATCTGTGTGCAATTTTATTAGCTGAGAAATAGAGGAAGACTAAAATACACAGGGAGAAGAGAACTGGAGACAGACATGAAAGGGACAGAGAAGACATGGAGAGACCTTGAGCGGATGGAACAGAAAAAGGCGGCTTGTTTTATTTTTGAACAGGAAAACATTTGTGGAATATTAATAAACAATTTTTGAAATGCAAATAATACAGATTTGTTAGCTGTAAGCAAGGAGAAATCATAAGAACAATTGCACATAAACAGCGTAAGTTATGAATAGAGATAGAGCATAAGCAGGACGAAAATTATTATAACTGATGAGCCAACTGTGAATAAATGAGATGGTGTACTATAACAAATAAAAATATATAACTTTTTTTTTTTTTTTTGGAGATGTGAAACAAAAAACCAGGTAGAAAGTAGGAATGGCCAAAGCTAAATTCAACAATATGAAATTGATATTAACATCCACGCAAATAAATAATAAATTAGTGATTAACTGTTATATTTAGATACTCTTTTTTACTGCATGGCATTGTTGTCGACCTTGAGTTGGACTAAGTCACTACAATATCTGGACTCGAGTCACAAGTTTTCTATTACTGACTTGACTCAGGACTTGCCCATTTGGCAAACTAACTCATCGTTCTGAGACAGTTGTTTAAGATGTAATACTGAAAAATAAACACTGTTAATGAGCATTCTAGTATAAAAATATCAAATAAAAGAAGTCAATAAATAAAATACTGAAAATACATAGGCCTATTACTATTTTCCATTATTATTCATAGTGATTGATGTGATTTTTTGAACAAATGTGACTGTGGCCACCAGGGCTATGGAGTCGGCCAAAAAATGTTCTGACTCCGGAAACTGTAGAAGTCTGTCTCCGACCTCAGTTTTTTTTAAAGTAGTGATATGGCAAAAAATGTTATGCACATAGGTATAAGTATGGTATGTATGTGAATAAATGAAAACATGGTTTTCATAGACTACTATTCATTCTTACAGTAATACAAAATAACAAATCATCCACACCTACACACAAACGGCTGCTTTGCCAAACACCATGAGGCGAAATAGTATCATTTTAACAATGATGGGAAAATTGACAAGTGTATATAGTTTATTTTCATTTCTAGTGTGCTTTTTCTAAATGTGCCAACAAATTTCCGATTGTGATAAAAACTTTATTTATGATCAGAAGCAACTGCAATTTTCGTACATTATGTGAAAATGGATGTATTTTAACAAAAAAAGTGGTTTTAGGAGTTCTACTACTTTAAAATGTTATTTTCAAATTTTTAAACTGCCCCACAACCTTATGTCTCGTAAAATTTGGAGTCAGAGTTCGAACATTTTTTACCGACTCCACTAAAAAATCATCGACTCCACAGCCCTGGTGGCTGTAAACAGTTTTAGATAAATTATGAGACTCGAGTTGAAAGCTACTGGCAGACACGTGCGGCTCGACTTGTGATATTTTTTTCGTACGCCCGCTAATACTCAAGGCGAAATCTCAGGTTATTATTAATGTCTAACCTGACATTGATTTTACGTGAGTATCCCTTTTTTCTTGTACAGAGACAGGTGTCCCTCGCCATTCAGGCAGATACTCGCCGATTTCAGAGGTACCCATTACAGCTGGGTCGGCTCAGGAGCCGCCAGTCCCTGGTCGACGACACTCCTTCAAATGACTTGTGATATGAACTAAGAGACTTGTTAGGAAAGACTTGTAAACAACTCTGCTTTATGGTGCAGAAACTTGGCAAGTGAACAAACAGAAGAAAGAACTAAGGTCCTTGAAAAGTGAGTAGGCCTATAGGCCTATTGAAGAATATGGCACATCTCGAACTAAGGCCCTTAAAAAGTGAGTAGGCCTATATTGAAGAATATGGCACATCTCATGGAAAGTGAAGAGACCAATACAGCAGTCTTAGAAAAGCTAGAAATCAATGAGATCAAAATTTGACAAAATATTTTCAACCTAAAGAGACTAAGGAACCGAGAAAACACCTTGCTGAAAACCATAACAGAAGGTAAAGGTGTTGGCAAATGAGCAAGAGGAATTTAGTGATATAGGCCTAAGTGGGAAGATAACAACAAAATGCGGGAAAGAGTCCATCAGAATGTACAGAAGACGCAAGAGGTCGACTGCCGACCTTCGATGTAAAAATAGTAAGTGATCAGAACACATGGTAGGCCCTACTGTTATTATTATTTAAAAAAAAAAATACCTTCTTAAGTTCCATTCCGTATGGTTTCACACAATTGTTGAATATGATTTTAGAAGTGTACTTTAGCTGGTGACTTTTATGAATGGAATATTAATCATATCACAAAACCACTAACAATCTCTGTTTCAGTATAATGTATTTTGGTAAAGCTATATGCGTATCTACTGAACACAAAATGGACAATGTTTACCAAAGACGAAAACAATCGGCAAACCTGGCATGAAACAAATACTTTACTAATGACGTCATTGAAATGTGTGTACCAAAGTCGGTATTGCGGAAGTGGGACATTATACCACTAGTCAGACAACTACACTGTCTTGGAATGTAGATAAAAGCGATATTTTCACAGAGATTGTTACGTTTGACTTGAAATTATCTGGGTTATCATTTCATTTGTTTTCCCAGATGTAGCTGTCAAGTTTAATAATGTCAAGAGGATCTAAAGGTGCTATTCGCCTTGCCAGTGCGATTGTGGAGATAAAAAGCAAGGTAGTAAATAAGCCAGTGACCCAATGGCTTCTCTAGTCTGTGACTGATCTGTCACTAGAGTTGAAGCTGTCATTACTTCGCTTGTCACTTCATCTCATCAACACTAATGATATTTTAAAATATCAAACATATTAAAGTTAAAAATCAGGCTCACATTTATTAAAGCTATTTACTATCATTATAGCCCTTTAATTATCAACCCACTGTTTCATCATTTCAATCTTTTAACTCTTTGACTCCATAACTATTTTCCACCCTGTGCTGTAATTGTTTTTTTTTTTTTTGAAGAATTCTAAACGGTGAAGTGTAGCCTACTGTCTTTTAGTGTAAATTTTATGTTAATCTTTTCTGTGAACGTGTACTTATTATATACCAAACTGTAGGGAAATAGATAGAGAATTGTAATATATAATGTCTTTGGTAGTATTAACACAAGTATGTCCGGTAGGCTATACTTAAAACATTTTCCATGTAAAATTGAAAAACACTAAAAAGTTAGCTGTAGAATACGAGCTTACCAAAGACAAATTACTGTTGTAGACAATAAAACTTTTTTTTAGTCTTCAAACATCAAGGTAATCCATTTACAAAGTAAAAATAACATTGCTTATGGCTACAGTTAGTACATTTAGTGTTATTCACACCAGTTTTTACTGTGGTCCCTTGTAAGAAAAAAAAAAATTATGCAATCGTGCATTACGTAATTTTCAAACAATTGAAGAATAACATCATATAAAAAACGTTTTACATTTGTTTAATGTTTTAATAGTATCCCTAGCTTCATCTTCTACCTAGGACTAGTGATTAGATGTTACGTTAGGTCTGGTTTTGTTGCTTTTCGATCGGCCAGAATATGACTATGCCCACTCATCAACTAAATCTAATTAGTCTAGCTTTTCTGCACTGATTCCGTATTTTGACAACAAACTGTGACTACCAAACAATCATCATCAATGTCAGCAATGTTTCAAAGTAGTTTGACACAATTATTTGCTTAGGAGACTTAGAAAATGTAAATATAAAGCGTGACATATTGAATTGGATTTTGATGGTATTGTATGGTTGTTGTGTTACCTAGTGTAATGAGTGAGGTCAGCTGTGAAGGCTCCTGAGATAAATGTAGATGTGAATTACAGAAGGCCCTTCTTACTACCACTTATGACCTCAAACATATCTTTTTTTCTCTACTAATTTGAATGTAGCTATGTTAAAAGTCTAGGGTACTGAAATGTAATGTGTTGTAGTAGATTACCCACACACACACAGATATTTAATAAGTCTAAATATAATAATAATAAAATTTATAACACACTGAACTAACTCAGGCTGTTTTAGTTTTAAATATTAAATCTTTTGTTAAATTTATTTGTTCTGAACCAAATGTTTGTTGGTCAGAACATATGAAATATTATGGAGTTATAAATGGAATGCATAATTATATGACATAATAAAATGGAATGTGATTACAAAGGTATGTTATAAGTCTGGTTAATATTAATTATATTAGATTGTCCCAGGAGAACTATTACTGGATGTACTGTTGGGGTGGTATCATCACGCCCAGTTGTGACTACCAAACATTGTCCATTGACTTATGGGATGAATACATGGTTTATTTTCCCACAATGGTATGTCTTTATTAGATGGTGAATTAGTTGATAAATTAGTTGATAAATTCGTTGGTAAATCAGTTGGTAAATCAGTTGGTGAACTTCCAGCAGGCCAGATCTCACTTATCTCGACTGCGTCGATCTTGTCTGGTGGCCCCTCCTCTCCGTGCTGGGGGACAATATACGGCTGCTCTGACACAATGTTAGATTGCACTGGTCCACGCTTGTGTATATCACAACAGCATTTGGCACCTCTTCAGTGCCAAACAGAAACTCTCAATTCTGAAATAAAAGTTTTGTGGCATGTGTCAGAACTCTACCTACTGAGCCACTTCTGCACACAACACTACACAACAACACCATACAGACTGGGTCAGATCTCTCTGACCACACAGTACATCTTACCCAGTTGTTTTCATATAGTACTAGTTCCCCAAGACTACCTTGCATCTGAGATATGTTCAATAGTTTCCTTCTATTCAATAAGATAGGTGATATGTTCCACTGATCTCACAATAGATCCGCCTCCATAGTTTTAGTAGGCGTCCAAAAATTTTGTTTGTCTCTAGACCCTGAACTTGGGCTGGGGATCTAGAGCGAGCACTTACTTGTCGTAATCATTTTATATGATATGGCAGTATCAATCACTCGAAATATTAAAATGTACAAAAGAATTGCTTTCATTCTTTTCAGAATTGAGAACACAGTTAAATGCTAGCAAAACTCAGCTGAGCTGCTGTCTATCTGATGGCGTCCCACTAAAATTATGTATTATCTTCTGGAAACAACACCACAGGTACTACACCACTGTGTCTCTGGACAGTCTTGTAACGAATGGCAAAAATGCGCATCTCTGTCCTGCCAATATGATTTCATTCATCCAATCACCGACTCCCCTCCCTAACTTTCAAATCTACAACCAAAAGTCAAATTTCAGTCAGCTCTCAGTCAAGTATGTATTACTGTCTGTTGGTCCGTCTGTCTCTACTTGTTTTTTCATAAAAACACGCTTGGTTCTTGGACCAACGCCATGCAATACATTACACACTTCTGCCTCCAAAGTTATTTTTAGCCACAATTCTCCACCATTTCCCCTCTCTTTAATTACAGCTCGATTTTAGCACTTGAGTCTCAAGGCCGCAAATTTTGAAACTTTAGTGACATTGGTTAACAGTGCAGTCGCTCGTCTGATATGAACAACACAGTCTTTTGTCAATCATCATCATGTGACGTATTCTTTCCAGAACGTTGTCTCCATTACAGCTGCTCTGAACGCATCACGATTCTGGGCAAGTCGACCTGCATCAGCCAAAGACAAGTTCAGACTCTCTGTGTCAATATCTTCCTTATTATCTATCCGTCTGTATAATTTAAAGTATATTATTTCTCTGCTCAAGACGGGCTATCAAACTAGCTAGGTTTTATATTCCTAACATTATTATTAAGAAAAAATTACTTTTTCAAGGTTAATTTTTTTCTTTTGAAATCTGTTCGAGAACCTTCTCCACGGCGTTTGCCGCTGAATTCAAATAACAATCAAGTATCGTAAAAGTCCAAGAAATGACTGTTTCTGACAAGAGCCAAAGTCGTTTTTTGTCCATTTCCTTACCTTCTGTCAACTAGTGACGTGAATTTTTTTTTTCTTTTACTACCAATTGCGTCTTTTAGCCTTGCTATCTTCAAACACGTGTTCAGTCATATTTTTCCTTTTGTGTTCTCCGTTTCTCTCCCGTCTACAAAGGGTAAACGTTTCGTCTGCTTGTCTAACTCGTTAGTTTTAAATGGCGGGTAGGAAAAGGCGGGCATGGGCGAGCATGTCTCCTAGTATCTTACACATTATTTTTAACCCTACATTTTATCGTTAATTTTGGAGATATTTTAACGTTGTATCATGGTAAATTCATCACACATATTTCTCTAGTAATAACAACAAAAAACGCAAACACGCGAATTGTCACACAAATTGTGATAATAACATCAAAACACGCACACATGCTGCTTAACTACACTCAAATTAGTTGTTTAAATAGTAGCGGAAGTCATTCTAAGAGTTTTAAAATATGAACTGCATTAAACGGACAATTTTTTGGGTTTATTTGTGATAAACTAAAAACAACGCTCTGACCGTTGCGCGGGCACGGCATGTTGCAGTTTGCAATGCTGTGAGCGTTGGTCAGGAGTCAAAGAGTTAAAGCTTAAATAATAGCCACCAATGATAAAAAAAAAATAATGAGACCATGATACAACCACTATTTTACAAGATTACAAATAGGCCTAACCAACCGTTTCCATGTACAGCAAGAGTTCTGTTATAGCAACAAAACCAGGTATCATTGTTAAATAAAATGCAGTAAAGAAATTCTGATGGCAAAAGATATGAAGTAGGACTAATAAGTCTGGTTTAAAAAAAAATAAAGTACAGATGCCAATATCGGTGAGATATTTAAGTGAAACTATAAGCAGATTTCAACCGGAGCAGCAGATATACCAGTGGTTGAAATGAAGAACAGTGGGTTGTGTCTTTGATGTCATACAAATAAGTTGCTGATGTTGTTAGGGTTAGAGTTAGGGTTTAGGATTGGGATTCGTAAATCTAACCCTTACTCCTTGTTACTGCATATCTGGATTTTTCTTCGGCCTTATCGAGTAGACATCCCGGTGTTCTTCGTTTCAACCTATACCAGCTTTAGAGAGAACATTATACATAGCACTGAACCTTTAGACAACAAACATTTATAAAATCTCAGAAGACAATTTTAAAAAAAGGTTCAAACACAGATCAGTGTACACCAGCCATCTTGTTGGCCAACTTGCAATCAGTAAGTTCCCTGCACCTTCTTGAAGTGATTAAAATACAGCTGCAAATGTTAATCTAAACCCTAACTCTGTTTTCATCTTTTTCTAAAATTAAAAATGGTCCTACAAACTTGGAGGTCATACATAAAAAAAAGAAAAATGATAAAGAAATTACCAACTAATCGCTTATTACTATGTCTCAGCATCCTTAGTTAAGGCTGTCTACACCTTTTTTTTTTTTTTTTTTTAAATATTTTGTAAGAAAGTTTGAAACGTAATATCAACAGCATTCGGACACTTTCATAGATCCCAGCAAAATATACTTTGTTATCACTGCAAGCAACACTGGCGACCTATTGGTCACAAGTTGGCCATCAAGATGGTGAGCATACACTAAACTGTGATTCAGTGTAGAAAAAAAAATACACACACCAGATGAATGGAAGAATGCAGAATTTTTTTTTCAATTACCAACAAAGAGGAACTGTCCGAATTTTTTTTTTTTTTAACGCACGCCCGCTATTACTCGAGGCGAGAATCTCCGGCTAGTATATCTAACATGAGACTGATTTTTACGTGAGTATCCCTTTTTTCCCTATACACTGACAGGTGTCCACTTGCCATTCAGGCAGATACTCGCCGTCTTCGGAGGGTACCCAATACAGTCTTCGCCAGGCCTCAAATTAATCCAGTCCAAGTCCCGGCTGATGACACTTGCTCAAATGTCCTCGCCGGGCTTGAACCTGGATCATCCGATCGCCAGCGCAGTGTGGTAACCATTACACCAGCGCGGCTCCTGTCAGAATCTAAAAATTATACTGAGTGCAGCCATTCTTCTTTTCCATTTTTGATCCTAATGGAGCATGGAGTCACCACTGCAGTAAGTCCCCTTGCAGAAAGCATCCTCCAAAGCATTCATAGACAAAACAACAAAACCAGAGCTCATATTATGTCTACTTACTAAGAGCAGGATAGTCGTCAGCATACCCCTGACCAATAGAAAACCATCTTTTGAACTATTCTTGATTGTGTAAACTGCTATGAAATGGCAGTAGACCTATCTGGATGAGGAACATGCCCTTAAATCATTAGATAGAAAGTCTTAGAGATAACTAGACAGTGCTCCACTCCACATCATGACTCAAAATATAATGTTTTCTCTTCTTCATACACTCTCAGTCGTCTGCTTGAATATTTTCAAAGAAAGTAGTGTATCAGACTCACAGTCCATGCTTCGTAAGGTCCAAAGTGGATGGCTCCGGCATGAATGAAAAACCTCCATAGAAGACTCAAATCTTCAAGAACTGGTGTGGATCTACTGTCCTGGTCATGCAGGGGTATGTGGCAGTGAAAGAGCTGACAAGACTGGCTTCAAGAGTACCCATAGAAGGTGCATTGGATATGGATAAGGGAGAGATACTGAGGGCAATTAATGATCGCCTATTAGAGAATGACACTGCAATTGATGAATCCTCAAGGCTAAGATTGCTGGAATTTAGCATCAAACGTAAGACCAGCAGGGATGGACGAATGAGAGGATGCATCCAGCATGTATGCAACCAACGTGCACCAGGAACAATTAGCATTCATACCCTTCAACATGTGCTGAGGGAGACTGAGCACCTATGGGTTTGCCCGGAGTGCAGTGACGTAAAGAAAGTAGTGGTCAGCTTGAGGCTATTTGTATCTCCATAGAGTTTTTCCAGGAATGGTACTGGTGACGGCCATATGTGCTTCATATGTTGGGCATCTTTAAAGTAGCTGTTCAGCAGTAATTTTATCAGTGCCACAGTTACACTCATCGGTAGTTCCTATCATTAACTTGTTGAATAGATGGTATCCCAATCTGTTGTGGCCTGTGTGGCGTCTGAAGATGTACCACTTGCTCTCTTGTGCTGAGCTGGTAGTATGCGTCAGAATATAATGTTTGAGTTGACAGTATGCCATTTGATAGCCATTGCATTCTCAGAATGGACAGATAAAATTACCTAGTCCCAAATTTGAGACAAACTGGTTCAGTTCAAGTGTCAATAACTGTAGAAGTAGGTTACAGTATGTAGGTGGTTACCTCAGTATATAATCAAACATTTGGGCCAGATGAGACTGGCTGGAACAAGGGCACTGAACCTGCACACACAAAAATTGTGGTTCTGATCCAGGAAAACCATATATGACAATGGAGTTAGGACAAGTAAATTGATCCCAAGCTGGCAGATTTGATAAAACTAGGATGAAACAACCAGTTTAGAAATTTTGACAAAGTAGAGACAGATCATCCCCAACAGTGGTGAAACAATTTTTTTTTTTAAAAATCAGGAAGATGTCACTTGAAAGTTTCATCCCAGCTGACAAACCCCCCCCCCAAAAAAAAGTGTTCAGAAGGCAAGGAGCTGAAACACATGTATTTTCTAATGCTATTTATAGAGTTTTCTATAAGCATATCTTTTTGTGATCTGTTAAACTAAATACTACTAATGCTTAATACTGTAATGCATTGCCGATGTAAATTATGTGGCTAAAATACTTTCATTTAATGTTTGTACAATATATAATTTATTAATGTTTTTTTTTTACAAACCAGTTTGATGCAGAATTCAGAAGGTTCTCCATTGACAAAACCAAAATGACACAGTTTGATGACTTTTACCTCCTACTGGAGGAACTCCACCATTTGGTGCACATTCCTTTTATCGTAACCTATACTGACCCAGTTCATATGGACATGCTTCCTATCAACAATAATGAAAACTTTAATAGGGCTCTTTCTACAGCTCGACCGAGTTTGAAAATAATGCTTCAGCGAAAAGGTGAGATGGTTGATTTGATCTTAGAAGAAGTAACTTACTGTCTAAGTTTATTGTTATGTGTCTTGTTGTAAAGCTTAGTTTTCTGGCAAACAGAAGGAAGAACTTAATATTATTAATACTTTATATTTGACCATAGAATGACACAAATTGAATGATGCTGGAATGTTTATGTAAATGCTCACATTTTTATGGATAGAATTTTTTTGTTGCAAAGTGATGAGTTATTACTAGCCCTGATTTGTTAAAAAAGGGACTTAATATTAGTTTGTATGTTTTCCTTCATGATTTTAACAGATGAAAAATATAATAATAATTTGCTCCAAAATAACCATCACCAACTTTACATCAACTATTTATGATCCCTGGCATAAAGAAATCATGTCACCGAAGCCCTCGGTTCAACAGTTCCCAGCACCATGAATTGAAGAAAATTTCTGGAAAGAATTCTCAAAATTAACTAGCTTTTAACTCACATTACATCATCAGATGGCACAATAAATGTAATGTGTGAAAATTCATTTAAATGACTGTTTCAGCTGTGAAACCACTGTTGTGTTACTGGAAAATTTTGTGTGTGTTATTTATACTCTCATATGGACTTTTCTTCCTATTCTTATTGTTGAAATTGTTATCAGTCATATAACTTGTTATTAATCATAGCTGTGGAAAAACGTCATTGCATTAAAAATAATAAAACATTTCTCGTGCAAGTATCAAGTGGCACAGAGTTGTTAGAGTGCATGCTTCATGAGGCAGCGCTACCAGGTTCAAAATCTGGTAGCACAAGATTTAGTCTGCCCAGCTGTAAATGGGTATCTGACTGGACTTCAGTTAGGGAAGGCAAAGACAGCAGGAAAAGATCGTCACTCCACCACATACAGCTGAGAGCTAGTTTTGATGAAGTTTCTGATACTTTACTCCTCTATGGCAGAATCTGATGGGGGACTACCTGTTATTTCTCATGCAAAAGAATACTTCATTTTTGTGTACTTTGTAGAAATGTCTTTCTATTCTTCACATCTCCCCTTTCATGTTCTCATGCTGAAAAAAAAGTGTTATTGTTTTTATGGTTGGTTTTTTTTATAATAATTATTTCTGATTATCGCACTTTCTTAGTCTCTTGCAAATAACAGAATAAAGTATTTAGTTGTGTAGATAACCTGTGTGGTTTTCCGCTGCAACTCAGAAGGGGACCCTACTCTCTATAGTTAATAGTGAAATTACGAGTATTTCTGGTATCCATCACACCACAGGGTCTGTAGAGGCCTTATTTATTCACTCATTCATTACCCATCAGTTGCTTAAGGAGCATAGGACTTGACCAAACTCATAAAATCCGGGACCCAAAGATGCAGCAATAGAGAATGCAGTCAGCGACCCATAGCTAGACTGCTTGCGTCAGGGTCAGCGAACCAGAGCTGACAAGACCCTACTCCACCTTCAAGTGGTGGTCCTGGAAACAGGCTGCATCACTGCAGTCTGGCTGAGAGAGTAGGGATCGAAGTGGGAAGGCAAACCCAGTCCCAAAAATGCTGTGCTGAAGTCGGATGTGTCGGCCGAAAGGTGCAGATATCGCAGCTTCACTGTAAACGGACACAACCAACAAACGTCCTGTTCAGGATGAACGAGGAAGAAGAAGATATAAAATCCTTGACCAAACTCATATGAAGTCCTTGACCGAACTCATAAAGTCCTTGACCAAACTCATAAAATTCTCAACTGAACTCAAATAAAGTCCTTGACCAAACTCATTTAAAGTCCTTGACCAAACTCATAAAGTCCTTGACCAAACTCATATAAAGTCCTTGACCAAACTCATATAAAGTCCTTGACCAAACTCATATAAAGTCCTCCTGTCATGTTTCATCAATTCAAGGTCTCTCATATCCTCCTCACCCCTTTCATTTCTGTCTCCAGTTCTCTTCTCTGTGAGTGTTATATTCCAGAACATCATGCATGGAGGCATATCTGGAGTCATCCTTATATCACCAGCTATGCACAATGCAACAATATATGTACATTGAAGTAAACCTATGTCTGTGAGGCTAATTACATCCTCATTGACTCTTGAAACATCCACACACTTCCACGGATTCCCCCTGTGGTGAAACTTGTTGAGAACCCAGCATTGCACACTAAGTTTGGAGAAGTCACTTGAGCCCCGGACGTAATTCTTTGACCTGGTTGACTGCATTCAGGATCTCATTGTGGACCCCATGATAGACAGGGTCAGCTGAGAAGTGGCTCTGTGCAGGACGTGACAATTCCTTGGGAGAGCCCAGAACCAGAATACAGTATTTTAGCTCTGCATTGTTGGAGAGTCCCCTTGGATGGCGGGGAATGCACAGTATGCCATACACTTCTTACTCCTAGCTTATGACCGAATGTGACGATCCTTTGAAAGCGAGCCAAGCTGGAGAAAGTGGAACTCATGACTTCAACTCAACACGTTTCGGAGTGGCAGAAAAGCCACAGGAAAAGCCTAGATCTACAGTGTAGATAATACCAAGGAGTCTTCAATTTGGTATTGGCTGCTAAAGAGCGAGAAGCTCAGCAGCCCTAGTTAAACAACAACATTCCAGAACATCGACTGACATCTAATGTTATTAACAGGTTTAGTGTGTGTCGTGTCTATTGCCTGCGTCAACTTACGTTATCAGTGTTACCGATGAAATGACAATATCATCAAGTGAGCCAGTAATCAAAATAATGTTATTTTATTCAGGAGAAAGTTATGGAGAAGAGAGAGATAACCCTCAAAGGTTTAGAGAAGGTAAACTCTTAATTTTGCATGCACCTATGTATTACATATATAGATACATGCGTGCATACACAATA
Organism: Oreohelix idahoensis; assembly: GCA_024509875.1. Classification (NCBI taxonomy): domain Eukaryota; kingdom Metazoa; phylum Mollusca; class Gastropoda; order Stylommatophora; family Oreohelicidae; genus Oreohelix; species Oreohelix idahoensis. The sequence goes on from JAMPIV010000351.1 coordinate 308,952, forward strand.
CATACATACATAGTACCTAATTACATACATACATAGAGAGAGAAAGGTGAAGAAATAAGTTACATGTTTCAAGTTAAAATTAAAGCTGTAACGTAAAATTAAAGAATCATGGAAAAACAGTATTAACCAAAATAGAGGTTTGTCAGCTTGGTTAATTTTCAAGCTGCCATGACATGTGTGCATGTAGATTTTTTTTAATGTAGTGTAATTTTTAGGTTTGACAGAACTCCGTAATAAATTCCACGATAGAGTACATGCATAACTAAAGCAACTACAAAAGAGGTCAGTTTGAGGTTTTGCAAGATCCAAATGTTGGTCACCACATATAAAATATGAGCAGTATAATATAGGAGAAGTTGACACTTCATCATTTCAAAACAAGCACTGCCATTCCTCAAATAAGGAAGTGTATATGTCACAACTGCCATCACCGGTGTCAATACCTTGTCAAGGTATAGCGGCTTGCGTACCCTGATTACCCCCAGAGCTATGCCAGCGAGAGTTTTACTCCTGGAAGATTCTACCAAGCTGGACAGGTTTGCGCGGGCAGGGGTCAGACGAAAGCAGACGCCCTGGTCCTCCAGGTTGGGGGTTTTAGCATAGGGCCGACACCCCTGTCTATGCAAAAAAAATTGAAGTTACGGAAACGATAACAAATAAACACATGCACACCATCATAGCTGGCAGACGCTGGAGCTGGGTTGGCCATGTCCTCAGAAGAGACCCCGATGCCATCAAAAGAACAGCTATGCTTTGGACCCCTGAAGGAAAACGAAAGAGAGGCCGACCAAAAACAACCTGGCGGAGGACTGTGGACGCTGAGATGCAAAGAATGAACCAGAGTTGGGGCACTGTACGAATGATGGCCACCGACCGAGCAAAGTGGAATCAATTTGTTGTTGCCCTACAAGACGCCACTAGGTGTGATGGCCACTGACTGCTTTGACGGTCGGCGGCTAAGGATCAAAGAAGAAGAAGATATGTCACAAATGAAAGAAGCTGAAAGTTGTAAAAAGAAATAAATTCATGTGTTATTGCGATCAGTGCAACTTCAGAGTGTTGCAGACAACAGGATTCACAGGAGTTTAAGTCATTCACTTTTTTTTTAACTAATGATGTACAAAGAAATGTATTCATTGTTAATGTAAATTTAAGCTGAAATGAATTGTTTAATTCGATATAATCTATATATATATAAAATCGAAAATGTGTTTTTGTCTGTTACCTCATAAATCGAGACCGGCTGAACGGATTTTGATACGGTTTTCTTTAGCGTATTGGACATTTTTCTGGGAAGGTTTTAAGCTATATATAGTACGACGTCAGGAGGCTGAGTAGTGAATCTTTCTTCACTCCATTCATTCTTATGTCAAGGGACTTCATTAACTCTTATCTCAAGGGACAAGGGACATAACTTACAAGCTATATAAGTTATAATTTTTATCCTTTTTCCTTAAATTTAGAAGAAGTGCGTTGCTTTCTGTTGTGTTAGTTTTTTAAACCAGGGTTTTTGACAAATAATACTCAGCTATGTAAAGCTGTTACTTAAATTTACAGTACGATGCTTTCTGTTATGAAAATTTTGTAAATTGGGATCCCTGACAAGAAAAGTTTGATTAATTCTCAGCTACGTTTGTGCTAAAAGATTTGTGTATGTTCTAGAAGATTCCCGAACTCCATTCATTCTAAAGGGATGTAGAAACAACGGTTAACACCCTTAGCTTAGAAACTATATGTCATAAATTTTATCATTTTTCTTAAATTTAGAAGAAATGCGTTGATTTCTGTTATGTAAGTTTTCTAAATCATGATTCCTGACAAGGAAAGTTTGAATAATACTTAGCTGTTTAGAGCTTTTACTTAAATTTACAGTGCGTTGCTTTCTATTATGCAAATTTTCTACATCAGGATTCCTGAACAATGTTTAATTTTTTAATGTGCCACTGGAATTGCGCTCATGCTTTATATTTTATTCTGCAAAAATAGTTTTGTTGTTAGAAGAAGCGCCCAATTTTTTTTAGGGAAATTATTACTTTATTTTATCTAGTACTATTCTCCTTCCTTTTTATGTTTAAGTATGCAAGTGAAACTACGCGTGTGTGGTTTTATATGTAATGTATCTCCTTATAGCATTATTTTATAGAGGAAAGGGCATTAGTACTGTACATGCATACATTTGTATACATAAGAGCGTGTGTGTGGGGGCTACGAATGTGCATGAATGCGAATGTATGTATGTGCATGTATGTAGAACTCAGCAATGTAGAGTTGTTCACGATACGGCTCTAAGAATACGTTACATTCACTAAATCTTCCCTGAAAATCGTTTTGATATGTGTGCGATGGGTAAAATTATTTTAAAAAAAGAATTTTTTTTTCCAACTGGAAATAATCCTAATGTCTTTAACATTATTTGATACAATTTGAATAGATAGGCAGACAGACAGACAGACATACAGACAGACAAACAGATAGATAGATAGATAGGACAGACATCCCATATGGCACAGAAGGACAGACGGGACACGTTTTGTATATGTGTGTGTGATGGGTACATTATTAAAAAAAAAATTTTTTTTTTTTTCTAACTGGAAATAATCCTAATGCCTTTAACATTATTCGATAGCACTTTAAACCTTCCTAAAACGATACGCACCAAACCCGACTTGCAGCCATTCCGACATGGACCCGGGCTATGCCGGATATGACCACTAGTGTATCAATAAATCAGTACTCTTTAGCTCCCCAAGGAGCATAGGTCTTCAGCAAGTGCATGTCAAGTCGTCCCGTCACGTGCCATCAGCTCAAGCTCTTTCCACATTTTCCTCATCATTTTCACTTCTGTCTCCAGTTTTCTTCTCCATGTGTTTCTTGGTCTACTTCTGCCTCTCTTACCCTGGGCATTCCAGAACAAGGACTTCTTTGTAATGCTATCCACAGGTTTCCTCAGTTTGAATTCTCATCTCTTGTTCAACTGGCACATGTCTAGTTTTTGTCACCAGGTCCACATTAGTGATCTTGTCATATCATTTTAATCCTTCTGTTCTACACAAGCACTCATTTATAAAAGTCTTTTTTGGTTGTGATTTTTTGCTGTTCTCCATGTTTCTGAGCCATACAATAGTTAGATATAATGTATAATTCAGAAAAAACATGAATGTTAATAGCGTATATCTGTTCTTTCTCAGTATTTTGATTTATTCAATAACATGAAAGTTCTTTAATGATTGACATTTGGAAATATATATATTTTAACATTGTCCTCAAGGTCCCAGCAATATTTATTTCTCGACTGGTGCCAGGAGGCCTGGCAGAGAGTACAGGACTTCTAGCGGTCAACGATGAGGTCTTAGAAGTCAACGGCATCGAGGTGGCTGGGAAAAAACTGGATCAGGTATGTATTTTTATTATAGTTGTTGCATTCACTCTTTGGCAGAGTGATGAAAGGTTAGTCCTTCTTTTCTGAGGCTAATGAGTGTGAGCTGAGTAACACAGTAGAATTTCTGATTAAAACAAATTATAAAAAAATAAAACAGATAACATAGCCACATGTTTCTGTCATCTGAGCTCAATACGTTCTGAGAGTTGCAGATAAACTTGGGTGTCCTTTTCCCCTGTGGTGAGAGGTTTTTGATATATAAATGATAGAGATGATATCCAGGTGTATCAGATGATGCAAGGATAGAATGCCAATCAAGAGTTCTGGTCTTAAAAGTAATACCCCAGTCTTAGAAATAAGCACTGGTGTATAGTTGTCATAGGAATAGTCAAACTGTGAAAATCACTGGCCCAGATGGTAAGAAGTAGTACCAGGATTTAAGGTGTATCCCCTACAACTATCCTATGATAAATTAATGCTAGGGGATAAATAAAATGAACAATAACTTTAAACACAATGGTAAAAAGTAAACAAGTCCTGTACAATTAATAAATTATTTAATATTTATATTAATTTTCTTTTTCTGCGGGTTGGAAAAGAGTAATAAAAATATTCACAAAATTAGTGTTATCTCTTATCTAGAGTTAGGAGTACCAAGAACCAGCTGTAGTTCACAGGTTCCTTCACTTATGTGGGATTACCACTGATGAATGACACAGGCTTCTGATACTTGACAGTATGGATCGTATTGACAAATGAACCTGAAACAACATATCAGACTTGGCTAGTATCTGGCTAGATTTATAGGTGACTAGCACAGATGTCAGACCAGTCAGTCATCAGATGTTGAGGTTATAAAGTTATAGTAAGCAAGGACATCATTTCAGTAATAAAGTACTATCTTAAACATTTCAATTAGTTATAAGTACTAACAATCATCTGGTTTTATCTACTCCTGTACATCCTTAAATATTTTACAGCTTGATCCTTCCGAATACACTGGCTAACAAAAAAAATTTTTTTTTTCTTTCTCTAACATTTCTATGTTTTTCTGGTCAATTTTAATGCGCTGTTTTTAAATCTGCAAACCGTTTTTCTCTATCAGGTCGGGATCTCTAGAAATACGCAATTGAAGTTTTTTAACAACGCATACAGTATTACAACATCATTTGTACAAGAAGTATAACAGTTATGTAGGCTTGAATTTCTTTGCAGTCGACTTTCGTCGGTGAATGGCATGTGGTACATCGCGATAAAGCATCCAACAATAATCGGCAAGCATGGTCACACTCCACCGTCCTTGATAACGTGACTCCATTACGGCGATATCTTGATGAAATCGTTCTCCATGTTCATCGCTGACTTCGCCAAGGTTGTCAGGGAAAAAGTCAAGATGCGAATCGAGCAAATGGATTTTGAGGGACATGTTACAGCCCATAATTCTGTATGCATCTATGCACTGCTTAACAATATGCACATAGTCGACAGATTTGTGATTTCCCAGAAAGTTATCGACGATCGATTTGAATGCCATCCATGCGCGAAGTTCACTACCATGTAACAAGTTCTCGAATTGTTTGTCTGCAATAACTTTCCTAATCTGAGGTCCTACAAAGATACCTTCCTTTATCTTTGCATCGCTAATTTTGCGGAAACTTTTCTCGAAGATAAGTGAAAGCTTTGCTCGTTTTATCTAACGCTTTTACGAAATTCTTCATGAGCCCCAACTTTATATGTAACGGTGGTAAAATGATGATGTCTTTGTTAACTAATGGCTCGTGTATTACATTTTTATGCCCGAGCTGCAAACGATCCCTGATAGGCCACACCTTTCTTGCATAATGTTCCTGTCTGTTGCGGCTGTCCCATTCACATAGGAAGCAACAAAATTTAGTATACCCAGTCTGCATGCCCGTGAGAATTGCAATGACCTTTAGGTCTCCACAAATCCGCCATTGGTAGTCATTGTACTTTATTTTTGCCAAAAGTATAGCCATATTGTCATAAGTTTCTTTCATATGAACAGAGTAGGCGACTGGAATTGATGAAAATAAATTTCCATTATGCAATAACACGGCTTTTAGACTAGTCTTGGAAGAGTCGATGAAAAGTCGCCATTCGTTGACTATGTGCTCATGACCGAGGTGCACCATTAGACCTTTTACATCTTTGCAATAGCAAATGTCATCATCCATCTCAAAGTATTGAACAAGTTCTCTGTGTCTATGACGAAATTTAGATATCGGAGTATTGGGCGCTAAAAGATTCCATTCTTTGAGTCGCGAACCGAGTAATTCCGCTTGTCCTTTGGTGAGAGCGAGATCACGTATTAGATCTGAAAGTTCTGAATGGTTAATTAAGTGAACACCATCATTCACCGGTATATAATCCGAGTCAGAATTAGTTTCTAAAGCAGGTAAACTATCACTTTCTGATGGTTCATTCACGTCCAACGGATATTGTTCTGGTGGAACTGGGATCGGACACGTGATTGGATCATGAGGCACTGGTTTCGAAACCGATTCAATATTTGGATAAACCACAGACTTTCTAGTTTTAAAAGTGAAACCATAGATATTTGTCAAGCAGAAGTAACAATCAGTAGCGTGATTTGTCGGTTCACCCCATATTACTGGCACTCCAAAAGGCATCGACTTATGCTTCGGCGATTTTCGTAACCAACCTGCCAATGTATTTGCACAGGTCGAACAAACTGCATTTGGCTTCCAAGATTTATTTGCATCATCAACTTTCGAATCGAAATAAAGTTCATATGCTTTCTTTAGCAATGGTGTAAAGTTTTTCTGGTGAACACGATCGGTAAAATATCCGCACACGTAACAGAACAGATCAGCCGAATTTTTACAACTTCTAGAAGCCATATTTCACTCAGAATTATTTCAAAATACAGTAACTATTTGAAATATAACGTAACATATGTCATGCATCTTTTATCAGTATAAAAAGTAGAATTATTTTGCATTTTATTAATTTTAAAAAAGTTATATAGTAAAAATGAAACGGAGCAAATAACGGTTTCCCAAAAATATATTTATTCACAAATATCTTAAGAACCCGACGTGATAGAGATAAACGGATTTCAAATTTGAAATCAGCGCAAGAAACTGACCTAAGAACACTTATTCTTATATAAGAAAGAAAAATGTTGTTTGTCAGTGATATTAATCACAGGTTTTATATGTTTCCTGAATATGGTTGATCCTTCTCATCAGGTATAAATTTAAATAAACTGATGCCATTCCTAGCATCGGCACACAATTAATACACTTCACATAATAACCTGTGAGCCCATATCAGTAAGGAATCAGCAATTGGTACAGACAGATACCTTCACATACCTAGGAAGCATAGTAACACCAGACGGCGGGGCAGGCAAAGACATCAACATCAGAATGAATAAGGCAAGAACAGCCTTCTTTAGCCTAAACAACATCTGGAAGTCCTCCCAATACAGCACAAGCACAAAATTAAGATTATATCAGAGCTGTATGCTTTCTGTGCTTCTCTATGGTGTGGAATGCTGGAGAGTTACAGAGAAGGAAATGTCGAAATTGTCCTCCTTTCACACAACATGCCTAAGAAAAATTCACCGAATCTTTTGGCCGAATACCATCACTAACCAAGATCTGCTTACTCGTAGCAAGCAAGAGGACATGCACACCATCATAGCTGGCAGACGCTGGAGCTGGGTTGGTCATATCCTCAGAAGAGACCCCGATGCCATCACAAGAACAGCTATGCTTTGGACCCCTGAAGGAAAACGAAAGAGAGGCCGACCAAAAACAACCTGGCGGAGGACTGTGGAGGCTGAGATGCAGGGAATGAACCAGAGTTGGGGCACTGTACGAAGGATGGCCACCGACCGAGCAAAGTGGAATCAATTTGTTGTTGCCCTACAAGACGCCACTAGGCGTGATGGCCACTGACTGCTTTGACGGTCGCGGCTAAGGATCAAAGAAGAAGAAGAAGAACATAATAACCTGCAATAAATGAAATATATATTTACATAATAGTTATCATAATCCAGCTTACCCTCAAACTTCAGAAATCACACTGGACTTTAATGACTTGGAAGGCTGCACACAACTGCAGATGGCAAAGGCATAGTGGCAAACTCTGTCCTGCATCCAATCTGTTTCAAAACTTATTTTAGTGTCCCTTGTTCAAATTGCGCTCCTCCTTTTTATTGGCCACTGTGTTCCACTGAGAGAGCATGATGTCACAGGCATGTTAGGTCTGTTTAGTTTGTTAGCAAGATGAATGAAATTTAGATTTCTGTACAAACTGTTCCACCTCTTCCTTCGCCATTCTAGTCTTCTGTCCATCCGATTCTGTCCATTTAGGTCTCGTTAGAACCGGACAGGCCAGAGCTACCTTTCCATCTAACTTTCTTATTCATCCGAACATTAATAATTCTCCTACATCGCTCGAAAATGTGTAGTGACCCTATCAACTCCAAATTGTATGTCTTTAACTTACAATATCTTCCGATTCAAAACATTTCCAGCCATATACATATATGTGAACATAGAGACATAAGTCAGAAGAATTCAGGACCACCACTGGTGTAAGACAAGGTGATATTCTGTCACCTTATCTTTTCACACTCCTCATGGACGATGTCATCAAGGCATGTAAGGAGAGGACAGGAAAGTATTCAGTGGGGTACTGGAAGATGACACAGGTCTGTATTTCAGAGCTGGCATTTGCTGATAATGTTGCCCTGATTGCTAAATCAGAGGCACATCTTCAATCCAACCTGCAAGTCTGGAAAGAAGAGCTGGAGAAGAGAGGGATGATCATAAGCAGTTCAAAAACAAAAACCATGGTGATATCACGAGAGGAAAGAAGACATCAGATTAAGCTGGGAGAACAGGTCCTGGAGCAGGTCGACCACTTTAAATACCTTGGAGCTGTCATAGACAGGAAGGGAGGCATCAAAGAATAGTTGGCTACCAAAGAGCAGCAGCTGGGAGACTTTTTCAAGCCATAAATCGAGGATTCCTCAGCAAAAGAGAAGTTGGTAAGAAGACGAAGATGGCTGTATACCGCTCTGCCTATGCCCCAGTTTTGACGTATGGATGTGAGTCATGGGCAATGACTACAACCCACAAAAACCAGATCCAAACCTCAGAAATGAGGTATCTGAGGAAGGTGGTTGAAGTAACAAGAAGAGACATGGTCTGCAACCAGATGATACGTCAAGGCCTGAAAACCCAACCCCTGCAGACCCAAGTAGAACAGTCTCAACTGAGATGGTTTGGCCATGTCTGCAGAGTGGGAGAAGATCGATCGGCTACCACGGCAAGCATGGGAAACTAAGAGCCAGGGATCCAGACCTCCAGGACGACCCAAAGTCTGCTGGGAGGACAACATTAGACAATCTTTGAAGGACCGAGGACTAGAATGGAACCAAGCCAGGAGGAAGACAGCTGATAGAATAGTATGGCGCTCTCTCTTACAAACCTCTACACCTCATGGTAGAAGAGGAACGACTAAGTAAGCAAGAACATAGAGGCAAACTTCTAGAATTGAAACATATAATTCCTTCTGATTAATATTTTTCCTTGCACTGATAGTAACATTATTCCTCTGTAAATTGTGCACACTTATAAATCTTCTGTTTTAGGTAACTTGACCAGATAACCATCCTTCCATTTTGCTGGTATTTTTTCTCTCTCCCAGACTGTACCAAGTAATTTGTATAGTATCTCTGTAGAGGCATCAATAACTGCTTTGACATCTGGACCAGCCACTTCTCCATCTTTTAGAAGCTTTATGGCTTTCTTTGTTCCTTAACCTATTTCTGTGCGCTCTAGCACTGTGCTCCACTCCAAAAGCCGAAAATAATAATAATATGTGGTTAATACTTTCTTCTTCTTCTTCTGCATTCACTCTCAGTCATCAACTTGAATATGTTCAAAGAAAGCAGGAGTCAGTCTGAGGCTGTTGTTATCTCCATAAATAAGTAAATAAATAAAGGTAATTAACAGGCACTCTTTGGTCTTAAAGGATGACATCAGACAATAGAAAAGAAAATATAAGGCGATAGTCTTACCAGGAATTGAACCTAGTCCCAACCAAACGGCACCATCTCCTTGCTGTGAAAGTAAATTGTGAAAGGAAGCCTAGCCAATTTAGCACCCCATAAAAGTGTATCATTGACTGAGGTCATTCTCATGACACTCACACAACTGTGGTATAAAGGACCCGTGGATGACCTAGACAATTCAAAGATGTAATCACTAACATAACTTTCCAATCAGCAAGTATAGACCAAATAAAGGCCGACATACTTGTGTCCAGTAATGTCTAACAGAAGACGAACAACACAGAATAAACGGGTAGGTTAAAGTCATGGATGGGTAAACTTTTAAACAAATAATGAAGGAAACCTGAGTCCCATCAACAGTAAATAAATAAGTAAATAAACAAATCAAGATAATTAACAGGTACTTGTTGGACATAAAGGAAGGCATCAGACAACAGAAAAGAAAATATAAGTGATAGGTTTACCGGGAATCGAACCTAGGACCAACCAATTGGGGCCATCACCTTGCTGTGAAAGTAAATCGCAAAAGGACACTCAGCCAATTATCTCCATACAGGTTTTACAGGAATGGTACTGGTGATGGCTATATGCACTTTCTGTTTTCCTCATTTGTTGAGCATCTTTGAAGTAGATGTTCAGTAGTCATTTTAACAGTGCCACAGTTACACTCATCAGTAGTTCCTATCTTCAGCTTGTTGAATTGGTGGTATTTTAATCTATTGTGGCCTATGTGAAGATTACCACTTGTTCACTTCTGCTAAGCTGGTAACACACATCATTTGTTTGGTGGCCTGTTACACTTAGGTCATCCAGGTCGGCATTATTCTGACTTTTCAGCACTGCTATTTCTGACAAAGCATCTGTTAAGACGGCTACTTGTCTTTCAGAGCTTTCTTCTGCCATTAGGGCTTCGACCGAAGTTTTTAAGGCCTTTGCTTGGTTAATACAGTATCAAGTACAGTTAGATAGTTTTTTTGGCCAAATGAAAAAATAGTAGTCCACTTATGACAATAGTCAGTAGCTCAAGGAAGAAGTACCGCATGTACTTGAGGATACGTCAATCCAACTAAAAGTCGACCCCTAGACTTTAGGCCTTAAAAACCGTCCAAAATGAAAGAGCTGATCATAAGTCGAATTCGTTTTTTGTCTATTCCAAATTGTATTGCTGATAGGTCAAACGAAGGAGGCTGGTCAGTAAGGGTACTCCATTTGAAATTTGTGACTTAATAAGAGTTCAAACGTGTATTACTTTAGATATTTTCATAAAAACATTTAAAATGGGGTGGGGGGTGTCGGCACAACACTGACCGGTTTCAAAAATCTTTTATTTTTTTATTTTTGTGACTCGAATATAAGTCGGGTTATGTTTTTTAAGATCCAAAAAGAGAAAACATTTCTCGACTTATAATCGAGTATATAAATGATTAAAATGAAATGTTATCTTTGAAACTGCAGCAGTAAAGTCCTTGTGAATCATGTAGAGTACGGCTAATTGGAGCTGTATATTAGCATAATATACAACGTAATCTTGCCAGTTTACAAAAACAAATTACTGCATAAATGACACCTGTCCTGGTTGGATTAAAAATTATTTTACAGCAACAAAATGTGGTTAAAGTGTTATATTTGTTTATTTTAATTCTTTTAACGATGTTCTTGACTCTGCTTCTTCTTTGTTCGCTCTCTCGTAACCGCATCTATCTCTCTCGTGAAGTTGGCAGCCTGTCTTGGCTTCTGTCACTGCTGTCATATGACTACATTTATGTGTATCATACAGTGTGTTGTTTGTCTTAAGCTTCTCTCATCGCTGTCATATAACTACATTTCTTTTTTTCACAAAGTTGGTAGTCTGCCTTCTTCTTCGTACACTCTCAGACGTCTACTTGAATGTTTTCAAAGAAAGCAGTAGTCAGTTTGAGGCTATTTGAATCTCGGTAGAGCTTTTCCATGAATGGAACTGGTGTCGGCCATATGCGCTTTCTCTGTTCCGCATATGTTGGGCAACTTTGAAGCAGATGTTCGGCAGTCATTTTATCAGTGACACAGTTACACTGATCGGTAGTTCCTGTCTTGAGCGTGTTGAATAGATGGGATCTCAGTCTGTTGTGGCCAGTGTGGAGTCTGAAGATTACCACTAGTTCTCTTCTGTTGAGCTGGTAGTATGCAAAACTTAGTGGTCTGTCTCAGGCTTCTCTCATCACTTTCATAAACTTAGTGGTCTGTCTCAGGCTTCTCTCATCACTTTCATAAACTTGGTGGTATACTTGGTGGCATGTCTCAGGCGTCTCACATCGCTGTCATAAACTTGGTGGTCTGTCTCGGTCTTCTCTCATCACTGTCATAAACTTGGTGGTCTGTCTCAGTCTTCTCACATTGCTGTCATAAACTTGGTGGTCTGTCTCAGTCTTCTCTCATCGCTGGTCATAAAATTGGTGGTATGTCTCAGGCGTCTCACATCGCTGTTGTAAACTTGGTGGTCTGTCTCAGTCTTCTCACATCGCTGTCATAAACTTGGTGGTCTGTCTCAGTCTTCTCTCATCGCTGGTCATAAAATTGGTGGTATGTCTCAGGCGTCTCACATCGCTGTTGTAAACTTGGTGGTCTGTCTCAGTCTTCTCACATCACTGTCATAAACTTGGTGGTCTGTCTCAGTCTTCTCACATCGCTGTCATAAACTTGGTGGTCTGTCTGTCTTCTCACATCACTGTCATAAACTTGGTGGTATGTCTCAGGCTTCTCACATCGCTGTCATAAACTTGGTGGTATGTCTCAGTCTTCTCACATCGCTGTCATAAACTTGGTGGTCTGTCTGTCTTCTCACATCACTGTCATAAACTTGGTGGTCTGTCTCAGTCTTCTCACAATGAATGACAGACTGAAATGGTATAGGAGGCATAGATTCCACAGAAGATGCTATTTGTGCAAAGCATCTTCTGTGTAGTCTATCCCTAGCATAACATTTCAGTCTGTCATTCATTTGGTCATTTGTGTATGCCTGTTCTAGCACTCTATATTATTTTGCTGTCAGTTGAAGATTGTAGTTTTGTTAAATTGTTCATTTCACTTATTGGGATTTATTTCATTGTTCTAGTAAGCTTGATTTCCTAAGGTATTAATTTTTGTTAATCTATTTTAATTAATAATCCCCCCCCCCCCCTTAAATTTGATTATGTCTGGATGTTACAAATGTATGTTATTATTTTACCTCGATAATTTTGTACGCTTAAATAATGCTAAAAATACATGTGCTATTGAAAGGATACGGTATGTAAGATGACAGAGAGAAGAAGGGCAGAATGTAAGACAGGCCTGCGTGCCCAATTCTTAATCCTTTGAAAATATAGTTTGTTCGTTCGTTCGTTCGTTCGTTCGTTATCTATCTATCTATCTATCTATCTATCTATCTATCTATCTATCTATCTATCTATCTATCTATCTATCTATCTATCTATCTATCTATCTATCTATGTCTGTCTGTCTGTCTGTCTGTCTGTCTGTCTGTCTGTCTGTCTGTCTGTCTGTCTGTCTGTCTATCTATTTATCTATCTATCTATCTATCTATCTATCTATCTATCTATCTATCTATCTATCTATCTATCTATCTATCTATCTATCTATCTATCTATCTATCTACCTATCTATCTATCTATCTTTATTTATTTTAAAAACATACTTTAATTACGATGATTATTGCAAATGTTTGATGTTATATTACTTTTATAATGATAAATGCCTTAATAATGCTTAAAGTAAATGTGAGGATGAAAGGATACAGTATACATGATGAGAGAGAGAGGAAGGGCAGAATGTCAGACGGGCCTGTGTGCCCAATTCTTAACCCTTTGAAAATAAAGTTCGTTCGTTCGTTCGTTCGCTACTGCTTTATTTTCAAAGTTGGATTTTGATGAGGTTACCCTGCTGGTATTCAATATTCCACTGTGTATGCGAACTTGTTTCTCAAAATATTTAATTTGTATTGTGAATCAATCCGTTTGCCGTTGTTTCCGTAATCAAAGTGACTGGCAAACGGGTGATCAGCCCGTTGGGATTTATTTATGTGATCTAGGTATAATGTAGACAAGCAGTAATGGTTACCTGCTGTAATGTCTTCTCTGCAATTTTCAGGTCACAGACATGATGGTTGCAAACAGTTCTAACTTGATCATCACCGTAAAACCTGTTAATCAACACCTGACTCTTGCACCCCAAAGAGGAGGAGTCGGCCGCCATAGCAACCTGTCTTCCACCTCCCAAGCTTCCCATAAGTCACAAGCTTCCAACATCTCCTACCACTCGGCTAGATCTTATGACAGTGAGCCTGTGCCGGAAGTAGATGAAGAGGATGAAATTCATGATCATTTATCTCCAACAGTCCCCAAACTTTCGGAGCTGGCAGATTCTACAAGTGAGAGAAGAGATAGTAAAGGGTCTGGTAAGATCAGCATTAAGAGCGGGAGTGGAAGCAAAGGAGATAGCAGCAGCAACAGTAGCAAAGTGGTAAAAGGTGCTGAACCTCGTGCAGACAAAGAAAGTGATGAAACAAATGTTGTACTATAGCTGTTGAGAAGTAACGAAAAGACAAATGAGAATATTGTACATAAGATGAACACTATGACGGAAACATAAGAAGGGTTTATGAGTTTGTTAATGTTGAAGGAAAGGTGGAAAAACAGTATGGTTTGTTACATACTGAAGGGAAAATATAAGAATAAATTGACTTGGATTATAGATTCGTAATGTGCAGGGCAACCGGGGTTGTGGTTTTGTCACTTGATATTTTAACTGGATGAAATCATTTTAATGTTAACTTTTACAACAAGTTGTAGAACGGCCAATTTGAGCTTTCTTTGCTGTAAGATGGAAAGCACACTCTTAAACATTCTTATGCTTGGGAAGAGTTTACCAGGTTAACTTTGTTAGGGTTCTGCAAGATTGAGCAAAATAGTTCCATAGTACATACCCAGAGGATGTCACAAGTTGTATGTGACCAATGATGCTGCTGATGGAGTGTTAATGTATTTAAATTTATGCATGATATGTGCATACATTAAAATCCTCTCTTGCCAGTTTGTAATTGAAAGCTGTCTAAAATACACATGGCCTAATATGAATTTAACATAATCGCTGCCACCTCTGTGTTCAACCACATTCAGGTTGAAGTCAGAAAATGTTTATATAAGGAGAGGATTTAGAATTTAGCTTTCAGAGATAACAAGGGTAAATATTCATAAAGAGAAATGTGTAAAGAGAGCCCATTAGATGGTTGACTAATTGAGAAATGGTGAGGGGGAACTTCTTCTTCTTCTTCCGTCCTTAGCCACCGACCGTCAAAGCAGTCAGTGGCCATTACGCCTAGTGGCGTCTTAGGGCAACAGCAGATTGGTTTTCTTTGCCATTGTTTCCCATCACGCCTATTGGCGTCTTTAGGGCAATGGCAAATCAATCCATTTGCTGTTGTTTCCGTAATCAAAGTGACTGGCAAACGGGTGATCAGCCCGTTGGTGAGGGGGAACTTGGAGGAGGGAATTTGTCTGGAACTAGAGAAGAATAAAAGAACATTGTATCTTGTAGATTAAGCAAGAGGGACATAGATTTGATTCTTAGATTATTATTGTTTTTTTTTTGAGAAAGTTATCATGGTGTCATATCTCATTGTGTTTGTGACATCACATTGTTTGTGTGGTGTCTCTTCAAGTTCTTTTTTTTTTGTTTGTTTTTTTTTTAATTTTTGTAACACCATCTCACAGTATCTTTGTGGCATCTTCTGGAAATTGTCTCCGCCTGCAGAAAATCAAAAATGGGTGTTTGAGATGGTGAGAGACAAATAAATGCAAGTGGCTGAAAGTAACTTGTTACATGTTGTATCAAATTGTCTAGCTCAATTCATGCTAGTAAAAATGGTTGTGCTATTCTTCATGGAGTACTTGAGCATTCCTGTATACTATAACGTTTTTTTTTATATATTTTGTAATTGTGACGCAAACATTTATTTATTTTGTGCACTGAGGCAGGAAATGTAATTTCAAGTTTTGATTTTTTTAATGTACATTTTCCTATGACTTTCAACTTGTGTTGTTGCTGTGGTCCAATCAGCTGTTTGATATATTGTCAGCTGTTAGATTTGTCAGGTGAAATAAATGATTGTATTAGCAATTGTGTCTACTGAAAATTTCCCAAGTTAGCATAGAAATGTATGTTATCATAAATCTCACAGCAATTGTAGACAGGCTTCTTATAAAACTCAAAATAAATTTTATATACAATTAAACTCAAAGTAAGTTTGTATAAATTTTATGTACAATAAAACTCAAAGTAAGTGTATACATTTTATGTACAACTAAAAAAACGATTCATTTATCATCATCATTTACTTCTTTTGCTCCTTCTGGAGCATGGAGCTGTCACTGAAGCTGATCCCATTGCAGGAAGTCTGCACCACAGAAATAATTTATGCTTCCTGCGAGCTCAATGGTGGCAGTGTTAGTTTAATCAAATGTGTCACGTGTGACAGTAGTATCATTGTCTCCGAGCCTTCATTGCTGGAAGAAATAATGGAGCATCACCCAGCAGAAAGAGGCGCCACTGCCAACAACAAAAAGCAGGTTGTAGGTGAATGGGAATAGCTTGCATCAATTCTGATGCTGTTGAACGCCATAGAAACTATGGGCACTCCTGTACAGTATCCACAGCATTGATGTTCACGAGGATGTCATTAATCATTTGCCAGAGATGGACAGTTATTTACACTGTAGGCCAGAACACTAGAAACAGAGTACTGTTGATTTAAAAAAAAAAAAAAAAAAAAAAACTTTGTTAAATAAATTGTATGGTACTTATTGCTTAACTCTTTAAGTCCCAATCGACTTTATAAAGGCTCATGGGTTAGACGCGCTTGGCCCAATAGACTTTAAAAAGCCTTTAGTATATGTGCCTCTGTTTGAGACTGTTTCTAACTATAACTACCCACAAACCACCCAAAACGTCATTTCCGACTGCAAGTACATTCTTTTAAATACCGCACGCGTTTAAGAGTGAACGTGTTTCTGTTTTGAGATATTTATTAAAAACGCACTGGGGTGGCCATTTTCGCTTGGGCCAAACCCACTTTTTTGCTTGGGACTGAAAGAGTTAATGTTTACAAACATTTTTGTGATAATTTATTTTGTGGCTTAGGAAGATTTTTGGCCCCATTGGTCTGAAAAACATACTATCAAAATTCTGTTGTATATTAAGAGGTGGGGCTACACTTAGAAACTGTCTTCATAAATAATTGCAGGATTTCAGAAAATTGCACATGTGTTAACTTCAACAGTAATAGTTACAAATAATAAAGATTTTGGCACTATGCTATTTGTTGCTGGGTACACTTGCCATATTGGATTTTAGTGCCTTATTAA
This sequence comes from Oreohelix idahoensis, assembly GCA_024509875.1. Taxonomy (NCBI): domain Eukaryota; kingdom Metazoa; phylum Mollusca; class Gastropoda; order Stylommatophora; family Oreohelicidae; genus Oreohelix; species Oreohelix idahoensis. Next base: position 325,801 of record JAMPIV010000351.1, read on the forward strand.
AATTCCGTAAGACTTGTTTTTTTTAAATTACTGCAGATTTGAACAGAAGCTTATCATTATGTTTTAAAACCTTTGCCAAGACAGTTTATGGATAATTGTTGTGTGACACAGGCTGTAGGATTTTAAAATGTGTGTCTAAAAGTAGTAACACATTTTTGCCCAATTGTAAATCATTTTAAATAGTACATCAGAATTTTAATAGGATATAAGAAAACTGCCTTGATAAGATTTTTTTTCAGTGCCAGATCTGACATTGTTTGCTGGAGTAAGCAAGTTATAAAAAAAAATTGTTACAACAAATAAGTTTATGAGAAAATAATGTATTTCTTCAATAAAAGAAGTTACAGATACCATAAGAAAATGCCAATGTCAAAGTTGAAATACATATCTTGAGATTGTGTTCTTACAGATGATTTTGACATACTGTATTTAGATTTGGAGGTACGGCAAGAGTACTAATGCGGAACTGATGACAAGAACCAAACAAGTGTCGGCAGAACAAGAGATGAGAAGATGACGCTGGCAATGGATGAAATACACATTGAGGAAACCTGTTGATAGTATTACAAGGCTGTCCTTGTTTTGAAATCCCTAGGGTAAATAAGGTAGAGAGAGACCAAAGAACACATGGAGGAAAACACTGGACACAGACATGAAAAGGTTGAAGACATGGAAAAACCTTGCGCTGATAGCATGTTACAGGAAGACTTGGCACAAGTTTCTTGAATTCCTATGCTCCATGGTGAACTGAAGGGTGATGGTGATATAGTTTCAGATTTTGACTTAAAATCCACCGCCACTGCCCCCCTTAAGTGTAGCATAAAACTTTGGCGTGTAATGGGTTCTTTAAGAAGTGCAAACAGGCATCTAGGATAACATGTTTTTCATATTAAAAGTTTAGAGTCTGCTACTTAAGTAGTGGCTATCATGTTATTTTTAAAAAAAAAACAGAGAAGGAAGTAATGGATGAAGTTTGCCAGTATCCAGAATGAAGAGAAATTGTTGAGCATTTGAAGATCTTGTGGTTTTCATGTGCATAATGCACACATACAACAGAAATATATTTGATTCTATCTTCTTCTTCTTCAAGTACCACGCTTGGTGGCGCAGGCGATCATGTCTCTTCACAGCATCATGTCTCTAGTACTAGTTACCATTTCTGTTGTTGACTTCTTTCCATGCCATGATGTCAGACTGTCCAGTATTTTGTCTCTTTGTCATATATCACTTTTTCCTTAAATAAATAATGGTGTAAACCTGAGTCCTGTGAACAGTAAATAAATAAATAACGGTAATTAAAAGGTACTTGCTTACTTAGTCGTTCCCCTTCTACTGTGAGGTGTAGAGGTAAATTAAAAGGTACTGGTTGGAAATAAAAGATGACACTAGACAACAGAATAGAAAATATAAATGATAGGTTTAACGGGAATCAAACTTTTTCCTTCAGTCTTTGGTGCCCCATTATATTCCAGATTTCCTCTTCTCATAACATGCTCAAAGAAAGGGGATTTCTTCCTTCTAACATGAGGAATAAGCATCCTTTGTGCACTTGGCCTTCTTTCAAGACATCCTCCGTACTCTCTGTACTTGCCCATGATATTTTTGACATTCTTCTGTGAAAGGGAATAATGAATATACATTTCTGCAATTGTTCTGGTAACTCCATGCTCCATGGGGCACATTGTCCCCTGTAGTTGCCAGGTGTATCGAATGAAACAAAGAAAGAATAAGACTTTTGTTACTTCATGCATGTCATAAGAGGTGAGTATCGTGAGGTTGTGCCTGTGTGTATGGGGCTAACAAGCTGAAATGCTCATGAATGCTTTTGTGGAGGCTTCCTGCTAAGGGACTAGCAGAAGTGATGACATGGAGTGAAATCGTAAATAAATTTATATGAACAAATATAAGATCGAGGTATAAAAAGAAATGTAAGGATTTTGATAGCTTAATTTATCACGATAATACACCAAATTTCAGCAGTAGAATTATAGCTAAATGTAAGATTAAAGTTAGTTAGTTGCTTTTCCTTTACAGGATGTGGCAATCAACCCCAGCTTTTATTGGCTGTTTGTGATTTTTCTAGGCAATTTTTTTTCATTCAGTAGTTTGCCATTGCTTTCTGAATGGTACAGCGCTTATACCATTGTTAAAAATCCACACAAAGTGATCTGCTACCAAACCGCCTGCAGCAGGTTTCGAACCTGATATATCTGGATTATGAAACTGCGTTCATATCCATTAGGCCACAGACGCCGACAATGTAAGATTAGCAGTGCTAAATATTAATGCAAATTGTTACAAATGAATGACCTATACCATTGTCGTGACTGCCCTTCTTGTGTATTTTGATATTTATTATTTTTTTTCCCAGTGTATTTGTTTGACACTGGGTTTTCTCCTATAGCTGTGTCACAGTTTAACTCATTTTACACATTGTATCTCTCCATCATTTCATTTTCTTTTTTTATTAGATGTTGATGTTAACTCCTTGATGCTGTACTCTTGGTTGTGTTAAACTGTTCATGCTAAAAGTACCTTTACTGTCATGTAGTACTTGTTATGTATAAAAATGCAATAGACGTAAAGGTTTTTTATATTTGGACATTTACAGAGATATAACTGATGGACCTCATGTCTAGGTTGATCAGGATGTGCCTCATCAAAATGAGGCAACACTCTTATTTATAAAAATAAACAATGCTGTATAATGTACTTTATTTTCTCCCAAATAAAGTGAATACGTGCCAGCACAAGCTTTCTTGAACATATTGAGATTTTCAGCTCGTACGATGGATTCTGAGAGGATGTTTATGTTCCCCTCCACACATTTTTATATATTTATAATGGACATTTTCATCTATTACGTCAGTTCAGATATAGTCTGTTATGTAATACAGGGTGCTTATAAAGTCCCTGTGCAATTTTAAATTTTAATAACTTTGCACATTCGCATATATAAACATAATTTATAATGTTAAAACTATTGCCTACTCTTCTAAAAGGCAGATGGATATGAACAAAAATTGGAAATAGGTGATATGTATTTACTGGGACAAAAGATAAAGAAAAAAGCCAACGTTGCGACCACAAGGCCTTCATCAGGGACAGGAAAGAAAGTGAGAGTTAAGTGGGAAACATGAGAAAATAAATAAATGTGGGTACTCATCTAAACTACGTACTTTGGATGAAATGTTCAGGATCATTAATGCAATTCACTAAGCAGCAACTGAAGAATATTTTAAACGAGACGGACAGTTTGATCAAATGATGTGTCATGAAAGATGGCTGTTATATTGAAGCTTACAAATTTGAACTTATTGCATTTAAAACATAAATTATGCTTTTATATGCCTTTTACATTATACTTCTATCTTGTGTACATCCAGAGTTATTAAAGTTTGTGTTGCACATGGTCTTTATGAACAATCCTGTATAAAAATGTGATTACACTTTGAATAAATGTGCTTGCTACAGTTGTTCTCATCCTTTCTGCTATGTTTGAGTATGAGATGTCGTATGCACAGGACAGAGAATATTGTACATATAGAAATATATATTACTCAGCATGATGTTTCTTTATAAATCCATTGTTTCACTTTATTCTACCTTCCAGAATTTTGAACTGCTTTGCCATAAACTTTTGTGTTTGTTAGAAGTCTTTGTGGGTATATGCTTGACTGTTTTTAGGAAAACAACACAAAATATGAAGATGATATGGGAGAGCAGAGTAACACAGTAGGATTTCTGATGTTTTAAATAAGACTGAGGATATGGCCTCATTTTTCTGTCATCTGAGCTCATGACATTTTGAGAATTGCGCCCCTCCCTTCCCCCAGTTTTGTGTAGGTTGGTGGATATGGTGATTTTTAACAGTTTAAAACCAAAACTATCATTCCAAGACTCTACTGGTTTCATGCTAAGCTTCTTGGTTCAAGTGAAGCTTTAGCTGAAACCAATAGATAGTTTTATATACGTATTTTTTCCTACCTTCCCTCGATTGTGTTCATTTTTACATCACACCTATTAGCAGTTTTTAACAGTCGGTGCTGTTATTTCATGGTACTTGATCTAAATATTTCATCTTATGGTGAATTTGTTCTAAAGATCAAGTGATAAAGTAGCTGTCACTCTTATCCAAAGTGCTACTACCATGTACTTTGCTGTGGATTCTTTCATTCAGGTTGTTTCACAAGACATCAGTAATGGGCTGTTCTGAAAGTGTGTGACCTGAATTCATGTGTCACTTTCATCTCAGTCTTTACTGTCAGTTCAGTCATTAATAATTTATTGTTAGAGAGCATAGTTCTGTCAACTCTTTATCATTAGTGACTCATTGTTAGGTTGTGTAGTTCTGTCAGCTGTTTATCATTAGTGACTCATTGTTAGGGAACATAGTTCTCTCAGATTTTATCATTAATAACTCATTGTTAAGTAGTGTAGTTCTGCAACTGTTTATCATTAGTGACTCATTGTTAGGGAGCATATGCCTGTCAGCTCTTCTTGTTAATAACTCATTGTTAGATAGTAAAGTTCCGCCAACTCATTCGTTGTTCGGAAGCATAGTACTGCGAGCTCAGTCATTACTGACACATTGATAGTAAGCATAGAACTATTAACTTAATCATTACTGCCAAATTGTCAGTTCAGTCATTATCAACACAATGATAGGGAATATAATGTTGTATGATCACTTCTGAATGTTTCAGCGGTACATTTTTTGACTGGCAAAACTGGTGTCATAAAATAGGCAATCACTTGATCTAGTTCATGTACACCTGAATCAATTACATTTCTCAATACTTTGAATGTCACAGGTACGTTTATTGAAGGCCTGTGCTCCTTGGGGAGCAGAGGGGTGTTGGAATGGCTACCAGTAAATTGTAGTAATACATTGTACTTGATATTTAAAAGACTTATAGATGACAGTAGCTTTTATAAAATTGAATGGTGCTACATAACTTGAGTTTGATTTGCTTCATGTGTAGCTGATTTGTAGTGAGAACCATGAAGATATTAGCAACTACTTATGACTTGTCACTTTCCATTGTAATGTCAAAGGTCACTGTTGAAATGTTTGAGTTTATAAATGTGACTACCAGTGTTTTTCATGTAATGTTACATTTTAATTGTACTGTGACTACTGAAGTTTTTCAATTGTAATTTTGTTACTGAAGTGTTGCAGTTGTACTGTGACTGCTGGTTTGTTTTGAATATGACTATAACAGTTTTTCAATTGTACTATGGCTGCTAAAGTAGTTTTGATTGTATTATGATGAATCAGGTTTTTTTTTTTTGTATTGCTGTCACTGAAGTGCTTCAGTTGTAACGTGGCTACTGAATTGTTTAAATCGTAATGTGACATCAGAAGTATATGAATTGTAATGGTGTTTCTGAAAATACAGATTGTATCAAATGAACCTATATCACATTGCTGTCAGATACTTGATGTTTCAAGACAAAAAATAAATGTCGTCATTTGTTGCATCAAAATGATGCAATTTTAACTTCTCAGAAGACAACCACAGCAGACAATAGAAAAAGGAGAAAAGTAATGTGAGCACCAGAGATTCAGATTTGGTCTGTGCAAGTGGTATGATTGCTCTGCTGCAAGAAATAGAAGAGTTAATTAATTGGGCCAACTCCTTACTTAACTCTTTATAAGCGAGAGGCAAGTTTCCAGGGCTGTTATATTTTAATTAAATGTTTGTTTTGTTTTGTCCCAGTTGTACAATTCATTAACATACCTTCAATTTCCTCTGCAGCTATGTGTAACATTACGATACTTTAAAAAAAACTTGAAAACAACCAGCCCTTAAACTGTAATACTGTATGAAAACTTGAAGCGACATAAAATTCTGTGCGTCAGACCAAAGAAAACCACCACACCCTTTAAGAGTTAAAAACATTCAATTGTGATAGACACTGGGACAATTAATATTTGGTCAATGGTCATACAGGACAACAACAAAAAATGAATGAAAGTGATAACGTCCTATAAACGAAAGTTACTGGTGATGCTGCCATGACAGTCCATATGAACAAAATGGCCACTAGAACAGAGACCATAGATTATTATAGGAAATAAAGCATATGTTGTGGGTAGCTGATCTATCAAGAATGAAGGGTCAGATTTATTATGTGTGGGAAGAAAACTGAGGGTTGAAGGATTAGAAAAGGACAGGACAAATTAGGGGGGAAAAAATTAACAGCATGTATGAAGAGAGTGGTAGAATTTTCTAAAGAAATAGAATGGTAATCCTTGGCAGTCCGCCTAGAAGTCAAACATCAGTTGTACTTGAACGATTTAGTAGGCCACTTGTTATTACCTTGGGGGTTCCAGAACAAGAACTGCCTTATAATGCTATCATCTGTATGTCCTCATCTCATGTTGCACTGGTATTTGTCTATTTTCATTCAATAAATTCCACATTAGTGATCTTGTCATACCATTTTAATCCTTTTATTCTACGCAAGCATCCATTTATGAAAGGACATATTTAAAATATTTTGTTTTCTCAGATAGGGAAATATTATTTCAGTAGAAATATGAATAGTTTGATTTCTCCGAGAGTGCAGACTACTTTTGCTCCGTTTCTTTTTTGTTGTTGTTGTTGTTATGTTAATCAGTCTATTAAAGTGTCCCAGTAGAGATAGGAAACATATTGTTAGCTGAAAACAAATGGACTAATGTTGTTTATTACAACTAGATAACATGTTATTTGTTTTTCATGGATCGTGTTTCTTGGTTCAGCTTCATAACATGTTTTCCTCAATTATAGAAGTATACTTGTTCTTTAGAGTTAGGAAATATATCTTGTCCCACAAAGAGTATAGCATAGTTTGACAATGATAGGGAACTCTTTACAGAGCTATACAACAGGAGGCAATCTGATCATCAGAAGTAGTCCCCCCGCCCGACAAGTGTTTCGGCCCATTATACTCCTTTACACTCTAAGGGGGGAGGGCCCCAAGTGTCTCAGCCTCCTGTTGTCTTGTATTGAAAATGAACCCATTTCACTCCAGTAGCAACTTTAAAACCCACAACTCTGCCAGCCGTGGAGGCAATTGTGAAAGTAACAATGAGAAGACAAATTATCCCGTTCGTTCCGTCGCACACAGCTAGGGACAGACACTGACACACCTGCGGGAAGCCAACGAGTCTAGCCACTACGCGCTAGCAACTGAAATTCTGTGCCTAACACCTCTTATAGTATACACTGCATGTTGCCCCTCAGTCACAGCCCTTTCACCAGTATACCAAAAAACTCAACGTATTGTGGACTTAGAAAAATTCCTGGTGTTTTCTGTACCACAGAGTTTACTGTCACGATTTCCATAGCCCATTGCGGTTGTTCCACAGCCAGCATGATGCCTTTTCGGCAGTTTCACTAAGCCTCTTCAGTGCCTTTGTTCTCGACTGTCCCCTCAGCCCCAACAGTTTCAATAAATCATACACGGATGCAGCCACGAGCCCTCTTGCGCCCACCTCAACAGCCATGACCCTTGCAGTGAACCCATCGTGTCTCAGATCCGCGGCCAGATCATTATACTTGGCCGTTTTGAACGAATGTTGCTCATCCAATCTGGATTCAAATGGCACGGTCAGTTCAATCAGTATAACCTAAAGCGATGCTGAAGAATGAAGCACTATATCTGGCCGTCTCCGCGATTTTCTGATACTCTCTGGATATGCCCCTCGTCCAGGTAGGTCTACCGCCATCTCCCAATCGTTTGCACAGTCAAGAAGAGATGGTAAACTGCTACCTGGTTTACTTGGTTTGGGGTGTGCTGACTTTCCTGCCCTCAGAAAGTATGTATTTGCGGTACTCAGCCTGGCTTTGCTATTAGCCTTCATCCTTGCCAGGTCTATTGTCGCAGCAAGCTCATTTAGCACTTTGTTGTGGCGCCAAGTGTATCGCCCCTTGCCCTAATGACACCTTACACGCTGAGAGCACGTGTTCAAGTGTCTGCCTCCCCTGGCACAGGGGGCACTGCTCATCATCCAACTTTCCCCATCTCAAAAGGTTTGTGGCTGATGGCAGCAGGTCATACATTGATCTAACAATGAAGCTGAGCCTAAGAGGTGCCATATGCCATATATTGTTCCATGTCAAGGACCTCTGCAGGGCTCCTTCCCATGTTGTCCATTGGCCTTGTTGGGCCTGCTGCACTGCTTTTTGCATCCTCTTATCATTCTCAGCCCCTCGTATCTCCTGAACTACCATGTCTCTGCGCTCCCTGCATGATGCCTTGGACCACCAGCATATGTCTCCATGACCAAATCCCTGTCTATTCGTTTGTGTGTATCCGATTACCTCCCTCAGCTTGAGCGACTCTTGGGCAGCATCAACAGCTTCTTCCACTCTCCACTTCCTTCCCGTTTTCAGTGTGGGCTGAATGGACTTAACCATGTCATCTGCTGACTCGCGTAGCATCATTGCAAGCCTTACCTTTCCAACTTTGTACTCTTCAACAACTGACTTGAAGGGAAGCAGAAGTTTTGACTTTTTGCAGTACAATGCTACATCTGACAGACTTGGTGGTACCCCTAGCCATTTCCTCATGAACTTCTTGACCTTCTGCTCTATAGCTTCCACTGTACTTGTGCTTATTTCATATATAAGCAGTGGCCACAGCAACTTAGATATCAATATGAATTGGAGGCACCACAGTTTGAATTTCCCTAGGAGTCTGCTTTGGTCTATGATCTGTAGCCCTCTGCCTGCCATTTCTATTGTCTGTTGCACTGCCTTCGAGTCTTTTAATGAGGCATCGTACACCCTGCCAAGACTTTTAACAGGTTCCTCAATGACAGTAGGGATTCTTTGGTTGGAAACCATGAAGATGTCCTCTGCTATCTTCCCTTTCCTGACTGATAGGCTTCTCGACTTCTTGGGTTTGAAGCTCATTCTGAACCAGCTGACTAGTTCATCCAAGCGTGCTAATATCCTCCGGGCCTGATGTTCATCTGATGTCAGAATTTTTGTGTCATCCATGAATGCTTTGAGCGGTGGCATGTGACACATTCCACCGAGCTTTGGACCTATAGCCATTCCTTCAGCCACATTGAGGATTACCTGCATAGCCATCATGAATAGTATCAGAGAGATGGTACATCCCATCACAATTCCAACTTCAAGGCCAATCCACTTCGTTGTGTACTCTCTGGTTGAAAATCTGACAGAAAACCCTGCGAAATACAGCTTCAGCATTGCTGCAATCTCTTGTGGGACATGATACATTTCTAGGGCCTGCCACAACATCTGGTGTGGAACTGATCCATAAGCATTTGCTAGATCCAACCAGATTACATGGAGGTTTGTTCTGTCAGACTTTGCCTTCTGGATTGCTTCCCAGATCATTGTGGCATGCTCTAGACATCCTGGTGTACCTGGGATGCCTCCTTTCTGAATTGTAGTGTCAATGTACCCATTTGCCAGGAGGTATGTAGTGAGCCTTTTCGCCATCACTGAGAAGAATATTTTCCCTTCCACATTAAGTAGTGAGATTGACCTGAACTGACTGATGTCTGTGAAATTTTGTTCCTTCGGGATGTAGACTCCGTTCGCCTTTCTCCATTCCTTGCTTACAACCTGGGTTTTCCATGCATTCTTCAGTAAACGGGGCAGTCGTTTGAGCACCTCAGGGCATCTCTTATACACAACATATGGAACACCATTAGGACCTGGAGCTGACTTGCACCGAGCTTTCTGGACAATGCTTTCTACCTCTTGCACTGTTGGGGGCTTGGTGTTAAATTCAGCTCATGGCTTACTCGGCCATTTAAGGCCTGCCATGTTGCTGAGCGGCTCATCTTTGCGACCATCTGAATATGTCATCCTAAGGTGTTTTTCCAGGTCTTCTTTCCTGATGTTTAGCATACCCGACCGTGGCTGCTCAAACAGTTCTTTGGCGAACTTGAAGGGCTCCCTGGAGAATCTTTCCCTATCCCTTCGAGTCTTCCTTCTCTTCTTGCACAACCTTTCTGCTCTACAAAGGGCATTATGTTGGCCTTTCAGGAGCTCCCAAACCTGTCATTACCCTACCTTCTCTGTGGCAACTGCGTTCTTGAACAGTTTTCGGGCATGCTTCATCTGTTTCCTGATTTCTTCTATTTTAATTTGTCTTCTACTTTTTCGTGTTGGGTTACCTTCCCTTGCCTCCCTGACTCTGAACACTTTGCGACAGTGCAGATATATTTTGTGTTTTTGACACAAGATTTAAAAAAAAATGGTTTAAACTGGAACTCAGAAAAATGTATTTTTATTATTCTGTTTTTGACACGAGGAAAAAACAAAATTTGATCAGAGCTAGGAAATATTTTGTGTTTTTGACACAAGCATAACATTTTTTTTATTTTTTATATTAGAGCTAGGAAATATTTTGTTTTCTCAAAGTAGTCTGTGCTGAACATATTTGATGACAAATATAAGCTTAATCTACTGTTTTATTTATGGTTGTAAACCAGTGTGTGGTTTGAAATTTGTGATGGAACAAAAATTGCTGGTTCATATTTCATCTACTTATGGAATTTGCTGTGACATTGGCAGTGATGTCCCCTTCCAGGCAGGGCTGAACAATTGATACGACACGTGATAGTTGCAATCTGTGTTTATGATGTAGATATCAGTCATCTTTTACAGTATGCACTGTCAGTGGTACGCAATGTTGATGAAAACTTTTTTCTGGCAGGGCTGAACAATTGATACGACACGTGATAGTTGCAATCTGTGTTTATGATGTAGATATCAGTCATCTTGTACAGTATGCACTGTCAGTGGTACGCAATGTTGATGAACACTTTTTTCTGGCAGGGCTGAACAATTGATACGACACCTGATAGTTGCAATCTGTGTTTGTGGTGTAGATATCAGTCATCTTGTACAGTACACACTGAGGTAAGCAGTGTTGATGGAAACTTTTTTTTTTTTTTTAAAAGGGCCAGTATGACTGTGAAATTCTGATTTAGGTATCTATACTTTTCAAAGGTTTACCCGTGTGTGTGTGTTTTTTTTTGCTTACAATATTTACCCACGTTTTTAAATACATACTTTTCATATGTGGTTTACTTGTGGGTAGACTGTGGTTTAGTTGTGGGTAGATTGTGGTTTACTTGTGGGTAGATTGTGGTTTACTTGTGGGTAGATTGTAGTGAGATAACTCAATAGACGCTGTTTTTTTTAATTTTAAAGATAAATTACAGGCAGCCCAGGAACAGAGGGGATCTAATTTAGAAACACTGAGCTTTTTGAAAATCTACAATGATAAAATCATGTCTGTTTTCAGATTTCATAGAACAGATCACATGACAGGAGAGCTTAAAAGCCTACACTCCACAGGGTAATGATCATGATAGGGGCAACCTCACCATATAACACAAAGTGCTTCAGAAACCACTGCCGTATGTGCACAAGAAGTGCACTGGAAAAAATTGAGGTAGAACCCCCTAAAGATGGGCAAGAATAAATGAATCAGACAAGGTTAAAAGGTATGAGTGTCTGATGTTTGTAATCGGATAAATGTAATACTTTACAATAAGTGCTGCAGTAAAAGTGATACCATGAGATTCATATATGTTTAATGTAATGCTTTTTTTGTGTGTGTGTATGTTTTTATATTTGGATGTATCCTATACAGCGTATTGAAATACTGAGTATCTTAATATGAAACAGTGCCTTGTATGTGAAATAACGTATAGAATCAAATACATGTTACATATTTCAGTGTCTTTCTGCCTGTGTCATCATTCTCTTTGCCTTCCTGATGTCTACATCTCCCTCACCTTTCTGCACCTCTTATTCTTTATCAGTTTGTACATTTGTTCAGTGAGTTAACTTTTATATTTCAGTTGGGACCATGTAAGATTGAATGGAAACAAGTTTTCTACAGGGTGACTGAAAAGTCAATTCCTATGTTTTACATTGTTATTTCTTCACTGTTTTCCAACTAATTTATATGAAACAAATATTACAATAAAGACATTTAACTGCTATTTTATTAAATAAAATATTATGTCATATTCTTCTGCTGCGTTCAGTTTGTAGTCATGCTAAATGTGCAGACCTCTAGCCAGGACAAAGCCCACAATCTTTTCTAGATTAGCGTGGCAGCCCCATAGCTTCTGCTTGAGCTCGGAACCCTCTGGCTGGGTCAGATGTCATGGGTCATCATGGGTTGGGCAGTTTTGAAGAATGTGTTCTGGGGTCTGGATTCCGGTTCCACATGGACACTCTTTCGTATGAGGTATCCTGAGGTGATAGAAAAAACAGAAAAGGTAAAGGATCCCGTTACATACCCATCGAGGCATATTGGGAATATGGTGTTTGGCCCATATTTTCTTGACCATCGGCACCTTCCCAGAGTTGCTCTGGTACCCAGTTCATGAGGCTGGGTCGACCCCAGAGTCGTTTGCAGTCTAGAATATCCCACTGGGCTACCACGTCTCTGAGGCGATAGAGGTGGCCTACTAATCTGCAGTGACCAGATCTCAGGTGGAAAATGATGGTCTGCTGGTGTCTATGAAGCTGGTCGATTGAGTCAGATCTGTTGTTTGTATCTCCCTCATTCTTCCACTGCTATTCGTACTTGTTGCCGATGATGTTTTAGCTTCTCGATAGGGCAGTGTGTGGCTGATTTTTTCCATTTTGCTGCTACTTCTAGATAAAGCTTACATTACAGCCGAGTGCAGATCATGTTTGTACAACACATGATTTCATGGCAGGCAGTAATTTTTGATGTCAGTTTCTTGGTAATTTTTGAATGTATTTTGATTGTGGGAATTTAAAATTTTTTTTGTTAAAAGGCAGTTATTGCTCATTGTTTGACATTTGTTTCATGTATATCCAGTGGATACAAGTGTGGATATCAACATTTAACAGTAATAAGTGACTTTTCAATGACCCTGTATAAGATATGAATATATCAATATATTTGTCTTGTTTGGTAAATAATTGCTGTTTTATAAATTGTATATGCTCGTTATTTCTTACATACTTAGCAGATGTTTACGTGCCCTTGTTTATAACATGATGACAATATGATTATATTACTGTTATAACAACAACAACAAAAAACCATCCAGCATTTATGTACTTTAACCAAGCTATCAATGATTCCAAATATACTGTCTTGTATTTACCAGTGTTGCCAGTTTATTTATATTTTTGATACGGTTGCCGTTATCCTGCATTGGCCTGAACATTGCATTCCATCAGATAATACCATATCACCATAGTGTACTAACATTTACCTATATTTTTATGCATCTATGGCCATTGAATGTTAATTCATGGTAGTTTTTTTTTTCTTCTTCTAATTTTTAAATGATGAAATAGATATATAAACTTCTACTAAACTTTTTCTTGCCAGATTATATGTATTGCCTAAATGCAAACTGTTTTATATATGACATCATCACCTATCTGTTGAGTCATGTCATTTCTAAAAGTCTGTCCAAAAGTTGTTTTTAAGTGAATACTTTAAAAGTAAGTGCACAATTGATTGACACAGTATATCAGATTTTTGATTTAACAAATGTTTCAAATTATTTGAAGTAGATTCATTGTGTTTATGCATTAAGCTAACAAACCTTCATATGAAAACTTAAACATATTAACTCGGGCCGAAGAGAGACATGAGGGCACTGGACATAAATCCAGCAACCTGGGAGGATGAAGCTGCCGATTGCACCAAGTGGCGATGCTATCTGCGGCGCCACCTCAGTTTAGGCAAAAAGAAGCTCACACAACAAGCAGAAGAGAGGAGAAAACATCGAAAACACCAGGAAAATAAGCAGCTGAGGGTTGTCACCTCAGGGGCACATTTCCATAGTCAGTTATGACTGAAGGAGCTATTATTATTATTAGGGGAAAAGAAAATATATTAAAATACAAAAATGTGTTTTGTTTTCAATTTTAAAAAAACCTGGCAGTTTTACATTCAAGTAAGTCATATCAGAAATAAGAATGTCATAGAAATATCTTTAGAAAAACTGTAGATTGTATATCTGTTTGTGGCACATTGTCCAACTTGATAACCTCCTTTGTAATTTTTGGTCTCCATAAGCATACACTGTAAAAAAGGTCAGTATCCTTGAATCCGAACACTCGAAAATTGAACGTTTTTTGGGGCGAAATTGGGCTACTTTTGGACTTTTTTCGAACACATTTTTTGCGACTTTCCAACACATTACGTGCAACTTTCTAACACATTTTGGGTGACATGTAGAAACCGAAAAAAATCAAAGTTCCTAAACACTGCAGTCCCCAAGTATTTTGGATTCAAGGATACGGACCTCTACTACTCCTTCATGCTATTCGGATGACAAAGTAATTTTTATTTTGACGTGCCCTGAAATAACCAACCTTTTTTCTATGTTGATTGAGGCATGCCTAACCAAAACTACATAACTCTTTAAAAAAAACATTACTGCTTCCAGCTGACACTGATATACTAGAACTGTAGCCAGCTCTATAAGCCACTTCCCTAGCAATGATTAACAGTTAATGTGAATTCATGATGATTACCTCTCACATTAACAGTTAATGTGAATTCATGATGATTACCTCTCACATTAACAGTTAATGTGAATTCATGATGATTACCTCTCACATTTTGTTGGTGGGGTAAAATTAATGGCTGGTCAGTAAAATTCATTTACATTTTTCACACAATTGTGAAAACGAGTTGGACCAGTCAAATATTAGTGGTTAAGTTGTTATTGAAAGAATTTACTGTGACTAAAAGATGTAGTTGTTAAGTTTTGATTTATCAATTTTTATTTGAACTAATTACATGAGATATCAGAACAGATGAACGCCATTCTCAGTGCACAATTTTATATGCATTGAACCAGTTTGTTCTGTGTAGTGCCCTGGGGTATCTGGGAGGACAGAAACAGTAGGGCTACCAATCCCACAGGCATGTAGAAAGAGGCGACAAACATGAGGTTATGCCGGGGGGGGGGGGGGGAACTGGCGGCCTCATAATGTAAAAAAAAAAAATTACTACAGAAACCACTACTGCAAGAACACTTGGAAGCTTTGTTGCCAGGTTTCTTGGGGAATCAGCTGTCAAATTTGAATTCAAAGTAAATTTCTTCTGCAAGAAATTATTTGGTCCATTGGTTATACTATAGGGAAGGTGAGACAAGCTTTTCTGTTAAACTTTTTAAAAAATTTTTTTTTTACAAACAATTCTGCTGGTCGAAATATTGTACGCAACTAGCTAAGATCGAAGCCATAATACTCATACATGTGGCTTAATCACAGAATAGCAGACACATGCCTTGTTATTTTTGAAAAGGCTTGAAACAGGGGTTGGGTTAGGGTTAAGGTTAGCATTATATGCTATTTCTTAATCAGTCCAAATACAACACAGAGAGGTTTAAAAAAAAAAATTTAAACATGCGCCCTAATATAACCGATGGACCCTGTGTCTAGGCTGAACGGGATGCCTCACCAAAGTGAGGCAACATTTTATTTACAACAATAATCAGTCTAAATAACAAAGCCAGCGTATCACTAGTTGCTAGGGGGCAGTGTGGTGACACGTGTTGTGTCTAGTAATCTGTGATTCTACCATACATTTATTCAGTCATATTTAGGTTTGTTCCCTATCACATGATAGGTAGCTCTGGTTTTGTGGGATTCCAAAGATGATCTGGACCGCTCACACTTTTGTATGCCTAGAATAAAAATATATACCTGCACATACACAGTATTTTAATATCATTATGGTTTTTTTTATTATGCAACATTGTATATTTCCTGATAGCCGATAAATTTGTCTAATAAATGAATACATACCAGTATTTCAGGGAGCTATTCTGCTTTATCTTTATATGTTAAAATGTATGTTTGTCGGACT
This sequence comes from Oreohelix idahoensis, assembly GCA_024509875.1. Lineage (NCBI taxonomy): Eukaryota > Metazoa > Mollusca > Gastropoda > Stylommatophora > Oreohelicidae > Oreohelix > Oreohelix idahoensis. The sequence continues at coordinate 341,668 of JAMPIV010000351.1, forward strand.
ACCAACTTTGTCTGTCTGTTTTTAGACAAAAAATATTATCTATGTATCTATATATTATCTACAAGGACAAAGTGACAATATTGAGGTGGTGCTGGCCTTCAGAGCATGTATACACTGCTCAGACAATGCTGGTTTGGCCATGTTGGCCGCATGGAAGATGGTCGCATCCCGAAAGATATTTTCTACGGAAAACTAGCAATGATAAAAGAACAGTCGGGCGACCGCAGCTGAGGTTCAAAGAAGTGTGTAAGAGAGAAGAGACATGAAGGCAGTTGGCATAAATCCAGCAACCCGGGAAGATAAAATTGCCAATCGCACCAAGTGCCGATGCTTCCTACAGCGCCATCTCAGATTAGGTGAAAAGAAACTCTCACGACAAGCAGACGAGATACAGAACACGCAGACAGGAACACCAGGGAGCTGAGTGCCCAGCACTCGATGATGTTAGGAAAATGCTCCTTCCTCCAAGGGCAGATAAGTGGAACACCTTGTACAGAGAAACAAAACAGCTTCCTAAATCAGGCAGATATCACTACGTGGCATTGGGCCGAAGGGTGAGAGCTCAAGCTGGATCAGTAATACGAGGGGCGTTCAGAAAGTAATGCACCACATCGTTTTTCTCAGGAGCTTTTTATTCAAAAACCATGAAATTTATACACAAAATACATGGATATGTCATGTAAACATCGGTATTATTCAACATAATCCCCATCAACTAGTACGGCTTTATGCCAGCGCGAAACAAGTGCATGTATTCCTAGCCCGTACCAGATTTTGTCTTGATCATGTAGCCATTTCTTCGCTGCATGAATCACTCCTTCATCATCTTCAAACCTTGTCCCACGGAGTGCATCTTTAAGTGGACCAAATAGATGAAAATCAGAGGGTGCCAAATCGGGACTATAGGGTGGATGGGGTAGTACAGTCCAACCCAATTTGGTGATTGCTTCCCGTGTTGCCAGACTTGTGTGAGGTCGCGCATTGTCGTGAAGAAGAAGCAAGTCTGCTGGATTCTTGTGCGGTCGAACTCTGCGAAAACGTTGATTGAGTTTTTTCAATGTCTTAATGTAAGCTTGCGAATTGATTGTCTCTCCTCTTGGCATAACGTCCACAAGAATCACACCTTCAATGTCCCAAAAAGACAGTGATCATGACCTTTCCAGCTGAAGGAATTGTCATGAATTTCTTTCTTCGTGGTGATTGCGGATGATGCCACTCCATTGACTGTCTTTTTGTCTCAGGTTCAAAATGATGTGCCCAAGTTTCGTCACCTGTAACGATCTTAGCCACAAAGTTCTCTCCATCAGCATTGAAATGCTCCAACAATTCAGAAGAAATTGCTTTCCTTTGCAATCGGTGGTCATTTGTGAGCCTTCGAGGAACCCATCTTGCGCAAACCTTAGAAAATCCGAGAGTTTTTATAACTGCATTTGCACTACCAATGCTGACTGACAGCTGTAAGGCCACTTGTTGAGTAGTGATTCGCCTATCAGTAAGAATAATGCCCTCAGCGCATTTCAACATTTCTGCGTTGGTGGCTGTGGCAGGACGTCCACAGCGCGGCCGATCAAGCAGCTCCATATCTCCACTTCCTGATTCTTTGATTCTCTGAACCCAGCGACTGACTGTACTCCTGTCGACTGCAAAACTTCCATACACATCACATAGACGCTTGTGAATGTTCACAACAGTTTCCTTCTCTGCAACGAGAAATTCTATCACAATTCGCTGCTTATAACGCAAGTTGCTAACACGCCCCATTTCAACGGTTTAGGGCAGCCGTATTATTTGGCCGGTTGCGGTGCAATTTGGTGCACACAACTGGCACATGCCATATTTGAAGTGTGCAAAATTTCATGCTTCTATCTTCATTATTAGCTGAGAAAAACGATGTGGTGCATTACTTTCTGAACGCCCCTCGTAACAACAGTGAGTTATGACTGAATGTGGCCACTACTATTTAGCTACATAATCTGTGTGTTAAATTACTTTATCTCCGACAAACTATTTTATTTATGTTACCTGTGTATTAAACTACATACTTTGTGTGCGTAAAACTATCTTCGTCAGACTAACTACTTTATCTGTGTAATAAACAACTACACTATCTGTGTATTAAGCTATTTATCTCTGCCCAATTAACTACTTTATCTGTTTATGTTAAAAGACGTTATCTGTATATTAAACCACATAATCGTGTGTGTAAAACAACTTTACCTCTATCATAATACTTACTTTATCTTTTATGTTAAAATATATTTGATCTGTATGTTAAGCTATATAATCTTCTTTGATCCTTAACCGCCGTTGGTCAAATCAGTCAGTGGCCATCATGCTGGTGGCGTCTTGTAGGGCAGCAACAAACTGCTGCGCCTTATAGGGCAGCAACAAACTGCTTCCAGTTTGCTCGATCGGGCGGCCATCCTTCGTGCAAAGCCCCAACTCTTGTTCATTCCCGGCATCTCGGCCTCCACAGCTCCCCGCCAAGTCTACATAATCTGTGCAGGCTAAACTACTTACCTCTATCGGATTCCTACTTTAATTGTCTTAAAAAATTTTTTTTTTTTTAATTTTAGTGATGAAAAATATCCCGTTCAACCTCTGATGGGTTATAATTAGGATATATAGTGTTTTCAATTCCAGATAAGATGAATAACTGCAGATATGGGAAAGTGGCATCACATCTACCAAATCATTGTACATATGGCAAATCAAAATTACCAATTTTGCTTGAATGTTAAAAAAAACCAAAAAAAAAAAAAACCAATCAAACAAGAACGAGATAAAACCAAACAAGAAAACACTCTAAAACTACTTTTTCTCTGTCTATGACGCTACCTTATCTGTGTGTTAAATTACTTTTTCTCTGTCTATGACGCTACCTTATCTGTGTGTTAAATTACTTTTTCTCTGTCTATGACGCTACCTTATCTGTGTGTTAAATTACTTTTTCTCTGTCTATGACGCTACCTTATCTGTGTGTTAAATTACTTTTTCTCTGTCTATGACGCTACCTTCACCCGTGTGTTGCCGGGGCCCGAAAGGGGAGCAAAGAATAGTAACACTGCACCCTACCACGCATGTCGTAAAAAGCGACTAAGGAGGGTTGGGCATGGGGCTGTTTACCCCATCCCGTAAAAACTTCGCAGAGTGGGCTGATCACCTGCTTGCCAACCAATCTGATTACGGAAACAGCGATAGATTGTTTGGTCTGTTTTTGTTCCACAAAGACGCCACTAGGCGTGGTGGAAACAGCGATAGATTGATCAATTTGTTGTTGCCCTAAGACGCCACTAGGCGTACTGGCCACATACTGCTTTGCCGGTTGATGGCTAAGGATGGAAGAAGAAGAAGAATGACGCTACCTTATCTGTGTGTTAAATTACTTTTTCTCTGTCTATGACGCTATCTTATCTGTGTGTTAAATTACTTTTTCTCTGTCTATGACGCTATCTTATCTGTGTGTTAAATTACTTTTTCTCTGTCTATGACGCTATCTTATCTGTGTGTTAAATTACTTTTTCTCTGTATATGACGCTACCTTATCTGTGTGTTCAATTACTTTTTCTCTGTCATGACGCTACCTTATCTGTGTGTTAAATTACTTTTTCTCTGTATATGACGCTACCTTATCTGTGTGTTAAATTACTTTTCCCCCCTATATTTTGCCGCCGACCTGACATTTCTGTTCCATAATCATTCAGTCATCATCATTTTCTTTTGTGTTCCTTACAGGGCATGGCGCCACTATTGAAACTGATCACATTGTAGGAATCCTGGACCAAGCAGTCACATGATTTTTACAGCTGTGGTTTCTGTAGCAATCAGTTTTATATGATGAGGTTGTCAGCTCCGTGGACAACTGTATAGTAGTCATCTTGTACGACTTGCACCAGGGTGCAGTAGTCCATCTTGTACGACTTGCACCAGGGTGCAGTAGTCCAAATCTTTCTTTGTATCTCATAGACCTCGGTAACTGCACGGGGCCTAATCATGTACAACACAAAATGATATCATGTACAAGACAAAATGATATCATGTACAAAACAAAATGATATCATATACAAGACAATGATATCATATACAAGACAAAATTATATCATGTACAAGACAAAATGATATCATATACAAGACAAAATGATATCATGTACAAGACAAAATGATATCATGTACAAGACAAAATGATATGTACAAGACAAAGTGATATCATATACAAGACAAAATGATATCATATACAAGACACAATGATATCATGTACATGACAAAATGATATCATGTACAAGACAAAGTGATATCATGTACAGGTGTTACGTACATTTATTACCTAAGGGGGTAGTCTTCGGTCCTGCCAAATGTACGCACCAGTCTTGATATAGTTATATTATTTGTGCGGTCGAATGATTCGCGCACTGACGTGCACGAAGCAGTGAGTGTTGCTTTGGGACGCACGGGTAACCTAGTTGAGTAGTTTCTGACGTCATGATTTGAAGGGCAACATGGAACTTGTTTATGTCCATGATTGTTATATTATATTTGTATTCAATGGCATGTTTATGGAAAGCCATTTATTCTAGTGATCTGTATTGGTCTTCAGGTCGAAACCAATAGCAGCAATGTCACGTAAGTTATCGCCCCACTTCTTATTTAAAGCTGTATTATAAGGCCGCTCTAATACTAGTCTAGCGGGAAGATGTTATTCCTAGAATGGATCTACAGAGTCGTTTGCCTTTAGGATTTGTATCGTAGAAGAAGGATTCCTACGAGTGGAAGAAGTTATTGATTACCTTATGCACATGTTTTTAATATGCTGTTACAACAATGCCAGAAGCGTGGCATAGAATGGGAGAGGTTAGCCAACTGGAATCTCTAACCTGTTCGTATTATCGTGTATGACTTTGTTTGAAACTATATGCTATCTAACGTTATGTTTTGGAGAACGTATGGGATTGTGAAGTATGATATGGAAGATTTTATCCTGGAGTATGAATACGTTACCATGATAGACGTCCTTGAGAGAAGGTCAACGGACTTGAATGAGAAGAATATTATACGGTAACAGTTTGTGATCCTTAGTCACTTGAGTCAGAGGACTTTATGGTAGAGAATCTTCAGGAACTTTAAAAGTAATTACCATTATGCTGATGTATGATCTTTGCGCCTGTGACGATGTTAGTCTTGTCCACTCCGTCTGTGTCATGTTGAATAAAATCGATGTACAGTCATCACCGACTTATGTACTGCCAGTACTTGCCCAGTTCACTACTTGTTGAAGTTCGTTGGAAGAATATTGTTGACATTCGTTCATTTTAACCATTCGCGTTTGAAGCTACCTCTTCACCAGTATAAACTGTACTCAACCATAAAACGAACTCAACAGTAATTGGTGCTCCAGTGTGTTTATGAAATCTAGAATTTCACAGGAAACGTACCCTATACAAGTATCAGCAATGGAAGATCTGAACTTTCAAGGCGACAACATCTTAGGATCATCTGAAGATCTGAACTTTCAAGGCGACAACATCTTGGGATCATCTCTTAGTCACTATTACGTGCGAGCTGTGGTCTAATACTCAGAACGAAGTATTTTATCCTCAAACGTACATACACGGAGACGAGGCACATTGATTTTTTACCTGCACGCGAGTTAAGTATAACGTGTTCTCCTTATACGCTTTATTACTTTTAGCTGTGCCTTCCGTGATATGTCCATATCTATATTTTACATGTTACATGTTATATGTGTTGTATTCTTCGTGGGAGGTAGGGAGGTTGATCTGACGAACGAGATCCATCTCGAAGCCAATTCGGGCTCTTCGTCAGACGTTCTGTAGGGCTCAACTTGTAAGTTTCAATTGAGCGATAGTTCCGGTACAAGGCTAGAAACCTTGCCGAAGTTCCGATCGCTAGTTGCTTCTTATAATATTATCTATTTAGCTGTTTCGTCAAGTTTTAATTGTTGTTTTTGGTATTTATTTTACTCGTACCTTAGTTTTATGATGAATTTTGTTTGTATTTTGCGTCCATCTCACCTTTCCTGTCGTTCAGTTTTTTACAAAACCTATGTTTTTACACTGTGTTGTCTATTGTCTTGTTGATTATTTGATCGCAGTTATCATCGTAACTCTTTACGACATTCTATTTTTAGTTTCACATTTTTATTTTTATTGGATTTCTGCGACTGTTTTCTATCGTCTTTGATTATCGTGTCTTGTCGGTATTGTTTCTATTGTTTGTCACGTTATTACTTTCATGACATTTGCTTTCATGACATTTGATTACATAAATTTATTGATTAATAACATATTTAATAATTATATGATAACATTATACCGTTCTAAGGACAGGAACGAAGACCACTAGTTGTAGTAACACTTTTAAATAGTATTATTACATAATAATATTGAATAATGGCTACCTTAGACTATTTTATTAAGCAAGCTAAGGCGCTTAATATACCTCAGGAAGAGATTAGATCATTTGCTATGACAGAATATAAAGAATCTCAAAGGTTGGAATCTCAAAGATTGGATGCTGAAAAGTTACGTTTGGAAAATTTGAAATTTGAGGCAGATCAAAAACGGATTGAGGCTGAGGAACAAGAGAAGAAGATGAAATTTGAGGCAGATCAAAAACGGATTGATGCTGAGGAACATGAAAAGAAGAGGAAATTTATAGCTGAGGAAGAGGAGAAAAAAAATGAGATTGGCCGCTGAATTAGAAGATAAACGATTTCAGCGAGAGGCAGAACAGAAGCAAAGGGAGGCTGAAGAAAGACTTAAAATTGAAATGGAAAATAAACAAAAGGAATTGGAAGTTAAACAAAAAGAAATGGAAGAGAGGAGATTAATAGCTGAACAAAATGTAAAACGACTTCAGCTTGAGATGGAAGAGAATGAAAAAAAAACGACAGCATGAACTGAAATTAGCAGAGTCAGAATATGAGAGAATTAGGTTAACGCAGGAATCTAATTCTCAGAGAACTTTTGAAAGCCAAACTTCATCCAGACAGGATCATTTTAAGGAAATTCACCTTAAATTACCAAAATTTAATCCCCCGTCTGATGACGTGATATTCTTCCTAGATAGGTTTGAGGCCACTTGTGGGTCTTATAACGTGGATAAAGCGCTATACTGTACATATTTATCCAGATTACTTACAGGGGATGCATTAGCAGTTTATCATACCACCAGCATTGGTGAGAAAAATGACTATAATGCTCTTAGAGCGGCACTTCTGCAAAAATTCCAAATGACAGAAGACGAATATCGTTTAAGATTTCATACATTACTACCTCAATCTAGCAGAAATTTCAATGATTTTCTGTCACAGATACGACTAACAGTAGAAAGATGGATCGAATTATCCAAAATTGAAAAGTCGTATGAAGGTCTCTTCGATTTACTGATGCGCGATAAGGTACTTTCGTCTGTAAATCCTACATTTCTCGCATTTTTACACGAAAGGAAACCTTTATCAATGAAAAATTTAGAAGAACATGCAAAAAATTTTTGCACTGCTCACCCAACCATGGATCTAAGTAATGCACAGATTAAGAATGAATTGCCTGTTGCTTTTGCAGCACAACAAAACAATTTTTCACGCAATCGTTCTTTTAGTGCTGATAGGTATGTCAATAAGGGAAATAATTACAATTTTAACAATGATAACTTTTACAAAGGGAAGCAATTTCAACAATCTGCTCCATTTAATGTTTCTTGGAACCAAACTCACAGATCGCAAGATTTTGGTAACAATAATTTTAAAAATAATCAAGGACATTATAATAAACAAAACTGGAGATCAAAATCTCAGGGTCCGCAAAACAGACAAGGTTCTTGGAATAAAAATTTTAAAGAACAGCATAACTTTAATTATACAAACTATCGGACTCGTCCAAATTTTAACTCTAGCAGAAACGACAATTTTGGCAATTTTAATGACAATAATCAAAATCGATCGCGTCGCAGAGATAGATCGTCAAGTAATACGGTTAGACATTCTAATGTCTCTTTAATTGATACACAGGCTAACATTGAACAGGGTAAAGTAGCTGAAACTCACAATGCTATGTCTTGTTCTCTTGATTGTACCCAGGTGAAAGACTGTCCAGAATGCTCGACTCTTTTCCAGCCTAAGGCGATCACGACGCTGCGTTGCGGACATACCTTGCCTAGTCTACCTGCAGTCTGTACGGCCACTGCTGCGTCAGTACACCAGGGACAGGGCTCTCTTAAGTTTAACAGAGGATTTGTTAACAATATTTCATGCTCTCTTTTATTCGACTCAGGTTGTACCACTGTGGGCGTCCGGACTTCGCTGATCGACCCTAGTTGTGCGACGGGCAGGGTTGTGAAATGTGTGACGTTTGGCGGAACTGTGGAAACATTTCCCACAGCCATTATAACACTTCATACACCATTTTTTTCAGGACAGATCCAGGCTTGTCTTCTTCCAAATCCAATTTGTGATTTAATACTTGGTCGCATACATGGTATTAAAGAGTGTTCACCACAGCAAATTGCTGAATGGGAAGAGCGACATATTCAAACTGCAAATGCAGTAGTGACTAGAGCGCAAGCTACTAATATGTCGCATGATACACCTATTGAACCTACAGTTCATACCACTTGTGATGATGATGCTCCTATTTCACGGGAGTTGTTTGCAACATTGCAAAAGAATGATGATTCATTAAAAAAAAAATTTCAGTATGTTAACAAAAAGAATACAAGCAACAAACTTGCAAAATCTAGACATGACTTTATACTTAAAAATGGGATTTTGGTTAGAGTAATACGGGAAAAGGATTCATCCTTATGTTCTCAGATTCTAGTCCCATCCTGTATGAGATCTCGTATTTTACGACATGCGCATGACTCGCAATGTGCGGGCCATATGGGTTTTTCGCGTACCAAATCCAGAGTGCTTTCGGCATTCTACTGGCCAGGCGTCCATAGGGACATCACTCTCTATTGTCGGTCCTGTTTGATATGTCAGGAAGTTAAGGTACGGGGTCCATTTCATGCGGCTCCTATTCAAGCTGCGGACATCCCGATTAGACCATTTGATAAAATGGCCATTGACATTATTGGTCCGATACTTCCATCTGCTAGAGGGCATACTCATATCCTTACGTGCATTGATATGTGCACTCGTTGGCCTGAGGCCATCCCTCTCAAGAACACTTCATCTGCCAGTGTAGCAGAGGCATTGATGTTAATCTTCTCACGCATTGGTTTTCCACGGAAAATCTTGTCGGATCATGGGGTTCAGTTCATTTCTGAATCCATGTCTCAAGTTATGAAGACATTAGGTATAGACAGATCTCTTAGTTCTATTTATCATCCGATGTCAAATGGGTTAATTGAGCGTCTCAATAGGACACTCAAGCAGTTGTTGGGTAAGATGACTCAAGACCATCCCCAAGACTGGGATCGGGTCCTACCCGCTTGTCTCTTTGCGTATCGCGAGGTACAAAATCAAGCAACGGGGTTTTTTCTCCATTCCAGCTTGTTTTTGGCATGCAACCACGCGGTCCTATGTCGTTAATCCACGACTTATTGGTTGACGAGAATATTGAAGAGGAAACTCAATCCTCTTATGAGTATGTGATCTCTCTGAGAAAGAGAATCATAGATGCTTGTAGACTAGCTACTGCATCATCTGAACAAGCCAAAGAAAAAGCTCGTCTATTTGCAAACAAGTATAGACGTCTTCGCCAGCTCATACCTGGTGATGAAGCTTTTGTCTTACTACCTACGCATAACAATCGTCTTTTAATTACCTGGAGAGGTCCTTTCAGGATCATCTCAAGAATATCCGATGTCGACTACATCGTTGATGTTAATGGTAAACATAAAACCTTCCACATTAACATGTTGAAGGAGTATTACTCACGTCCTGATTATCTACAGTCAGTGTTTCAGGCAACTGACGATCCTACACCACCTATTCAACACTATTCTAGTTTGTCAGTCATCCAAGAAGAGGAATCTTCTTTCGATGATGTACAACTACCAATACCAGTTGTACCACTCCATTCCACTGAGAAATGGAATGATGTTACGATCTCATCTACTCTTTCGGCTGATCAACGTCAGCAAGTCTCTAATATTCTACACTCGTATGAGGATGTCCTCACTGACATCCCAGGTCATACGTCAGTCATCCAACATGACATTATTCTGACTGACGATACGCCTATTCGAGTTCGCCCATATCCTATTCCTTTACACTTTCGTGATAAGGTTGATAAGGAATTGGATGAGATGCTCCAATTAAATATAATTGAACCATCTTCATCACCATATTCTTCTTCCATGGTAATCATTAGGAAGAAAGACAACAATATACGTCTTTGCGTAGATTACAGGAAATTAAACAAAGTTACAAAATTCGATGCGGAACCATTACCTCTTTTAGATGACTTATTGGAGAGATTATCTCATGCTACATTCTTTTCGAAATTTGACCTTTCAAAGGGATATTGGCAAGTGCCACTCACTCCTAAAGCAAAGCCATTCACCGCTTTCTCGACACCACGGGGTCTTTTTCAATGGAATTTTATGCCATTCGGGTTAATGAATGCGCCAGCTACCTTTGTACGCATGATGCGCCGCATATTGTCTCATCGTCCCGATGTCATTACTTATATAGATGACATCTGTCTTTTCAGTGACTCTTGGGATGAACATATTCAGGGTTTAAAATCTTTACTTTCTACCTTACGGGATTATAACTTAACAGCGAAACCTTCAAAGGCTTTTGTCGGTTTTCATGACATCTCCTTTCTTGGTCACCGTATAGGTCGCGGTTTAATGTATACAGAAGACAGTAACGTCTCTAAAATTTTAAACATCTCAGCACCTAAGACAAAAAAAACAAGTGAGGTCGCTCTTAGGACTAATACAGTTCTATTCTAAATTCATCCCTCATTTGTCTACTATAACTGCACCTCTTTCTTCGTTACTAAAAAAAGGCACATCTAATGTAATAAAGTGGTCGCAGGATCACCAAACGGCTTTAGACTATATAAAACAATTTTTTTCAAATAAGCCTTTTTTAAGGTTGCCTAACAAAGATCTCACCTTTGTTCTTCGCAGTGATGCTTCTTCCTACGCTATTGCGGCAGTTTTGATGCAGGAATACGGAGGCACCTTATTTCCGGTTATGTACGTATCCAGAAAGCTCACAACGAGCGAGATGAAATATTCCGTTCTGGATAAAGAGCTCCTCGCTCTTGTCTGGTCAATCACTAAACTGGATCGTTACCTCCTCGGCTCACACTTTGTGGTGGAGTCTGACCAGAAAGCTCTTACAGCACTGAACACAGGGAACGTTAAGTCATCAAAGTCAGCGCGTTACGCTATAGCGCTTCAACCGTTCCATTTTGAGATACGAGCTATTCCTGGAGTGCAGAATGTGTTCGCAGACTGTCTTTCAAGATGCCCAAGTGAACGTGTCGAAACTAAACCACTTCCAGATGGTGAAACATCCTCACCGAAACATGAATAACTTTGTACATTGTTATTGATACTATATTAACGTTTTCTTAGTACGCGAACATTGGTACTACAGTAACTTTTTATTAATATGGCAACATTGTTAAGAGCTACAAATATACATTTGTTATTCCTATGGAACATATTACACTACATGGCGTGTGCGAGAATATATTTTATCTTGTATGGAACATTCAGTACATCGTCGCGTCTATTACTAACTAGTTACAACTGAACATTGACAATGAGTGATACTGGAATTATTTAGAATATATTGTTAACTAGTTATTTGTTAGTAATTAAGGAATATATAAATTAGATTAATTCAACTTAATCTATTTGATTGATTATAAATCACACATCTACTAACTTTATTAGTTTCTCGCAATACGTGTATTCACGTATCCCACTACATGATATCTCACTTTTAGATAACTAGTCAAACTTACTAGTGTTAGAAAATAGTAAGTGTGTTGCTTCTTAAAGTGTTTAATTATGCTTTGTTTCATTTTGCATGTTGTATTTTAAAATTTCTCTGTTTTATTGATTCTCTTGTCATTGATCATCATCAGTGTTGCTGTTCATTTTCATTTTTGAAATCATATGTTTCAAATTTTTTTGAAAACTTAGTTGAATTTTATTATCATTTTTTTTTTATGGTTTCTTCATTTTCATTTTTCAACTTGTTTTACTTCGAATATTACCACATCGTTCCAAAGTAGGTCGAGTGTGGATGTGTGCTTTAATGCATACTGTCATTTAGTTATATTGATTTCAATTTAATATTCTTTTCTTAATATGATATAACTTTATGCATTTCATATCTTGTTGTAGTTTTTGACTCACCTCTCTCGAGTAATTAGTTCGAAAAAAATTAATAGAATTAATTTTTTTAAGGGGAGGTGATAAGGTAGCTGTTACGTACATTTATTACCTAAGGGGGTAGTCTTCGGTCCTGCCAAATGTACGCACCAGTCTTGATATAGTTATATTATTTGTGCGGTCGAATGATTCGCGCACTGACGTGCACGAAGCAGTGAGTGTTGCTTTGGGACGCACGGGTAACCTAGTTGAGTAGTTTCTGACGTCATGATTTGAAGGGCAACATGGAACTTGTTTATGTCCATGATTGTTATATTATATTTGTATTCAATGGCATGTTTATGGAAAGCCATTTATTCTAGTGATCTGTATTGGTCTTCAGGTCGAAACCAATAGCAGCAATGTCACGTAAGTTATCGCCCCACTTCTTATTTAAAGCTGTATTATAAGGCCGCTCTAATACTAGTCTAGCGGGAAGATGTTATTCCTAGAATGGATCTACAGAGTCGTTTGCCTTTAGGATTTGTATCGTAGAAGAAGGATTCCTACGAGTGGAAGAAGTTATTGATTACCTTATGCACATGTTTTAATATGCTGTTACAACAATGCCAGAAGCGTGGCATAGAATGGGAGAGGTTAGCCAACTGGAATCTCTAACCTGTTCGTATTATCGTGTATGACTTTGTTTGAAACTATATGCTATCTAACGTTATGTTTTTGGAGAACGTATGGGATTGTGAAGTATGATATGGAAGATTTTATCCTGGAGTATGAATACGTTACCATGATAGACGTCCTTGAGAGAAGGTCAACGGACTTGAATGAGAAGAATATTATACGGTAACAGTTTGTGATCCTTAGTCACTTGAGTCAGAGGACTTTATGGTAGAGAATCTTCAGGAACTTTAAAAGTAATTACCATTATGCTGATGTATGATCTTTGCGCCTGTGACGATGTTAGTCTTGTCCACTCCGTCTGTGTCATGTTGAATAAAATCGATGTACAGTCATCACCGACTTATGTACTGCCAGTACTTGCCCAGTTCACTACTTGTTGAAGTTCGTTGGAAGAATATTGTTGACATTCGTTCATTTTAACCATTCGCGTTTGAAGCTACCTCTTCACCAGTATAAACTGTACTCAACCATAAAACGAACTTGAGAAACTTCCGCATTAGATGTAAAATAAAATATTTAACTAGGCAACGTAAACAAATCTGGAGTAACAGATAATATTAAAGTGATACAAAAAAGCCCAGGGTAGTCCCCGGGGGGTCTCTGAAGAGATACAGAATGAATAGGCCTACTGCACCCTCAAGCATGTCGTACGTGGCAACTAATACGATTTGCATGGGGCTGGCAACCTTAACATGCAAAACTAATTGCCACAGAAATCAACACTTAAGTACACGTGAAAGCTTGGTGTTGGTGCAGGCGTGACCTACAAGGGGACTAACTACAATGGTGGCTCTATGCTGGGTTAGGAGCACAAAGGCAAATGATGATTAATAAAAAATAAAAAAACAAGACAAACTTTCATTTGGAAATGCATGGAAAACAAAAGAAGTGAAGTCCAACACAAACATTAGATCTTCAACTAAAATGTTTAAAGCTGGCCGTTGTGGCTCTAAAACACGAAGGAAAAAAAAAAAACCAACACCATAAAGTTATATCAAGTCGTTTCTCCTACAACGCGGTATATCTTCTTTTTTCTTTGATCCTTAGCCGCCGACTGTCAAAGCAGTCAGTGGCCATCATGCCTGGTGGCGTCTTGTAGGGCGGCAACATACTGCTTCCACTTTGACCGATCAGCGGCCATCCTTCGTGCAGTGCCCCAGCTCTGATTCACTTTTGCATCTCGGCCTCCACAGTTCTCCGTCAAGTTATTTTTGGTCGGCCTCTCTTTCGCTGTCCTTCAGGAGTCCATAGCATAGCTGTTCTTGTGATGACATCAGGGTTTCTTCTGAGGACATGGCCAACCCAGCTCCAGCGTTTGCCAGCTATGATGGTGTGCATGTCCTCTTGGTTGTTCCGAGTAAGCAGTTCTTGGTTGGTGATGGTATTCGGCCAAAAGATTCGGCTAATTTATCTTAAGCAGATTGTGTGGAAAGAGGACAATTTCGACTTCTCTGTTACGTTACTCTTCAGCATCCGCACCACAGAGAAGCACAGAAAGTACACAGCTCATATAATTTTAATTATCTGGAGTAACGGATAATATTAAAGTAATACAAAAAAGCCCAGTGTATCCCCGGGGGGGGGGGGGGGGGCCTCTGAAGAGATAAAGAAAGACTAGGACTTGTGCAACATCAAGCATGTCGTACGTGGCAACTAACACGATGTTCATGCCGGTAAAGGTGTTCCTAGAAATCACGGCATTGTGCAATTTCGCGCAAAAAAAAAAAAAAATAACAGGACTTATGGTAAAATAAGGTTAGGGGCAGAACACTCAATATTTGTAGAGTCTCGTAAGTAATACACTTAAAAAATAATAACAAACCAATACAATTTTTGTGTTTAAAGTCACTAAAGCAGCCACTGTCAACAGATAAATGAAGGAGCTATTTCTGAAGAATTTGTAGATTTTTCTGTCATGTAGCTAATGCTTTCTCTTTAACTGTGAGAAAGCTTACTGCCAATCGATTTTTTGTGTGGTCTTCGATCCACACGCTCAATTGTCTTTCCATTTCTTCTATTTCTTTATGCCTTCTTCTAATAGACTTTGCATCACTTGCAGTTATTCCCGCCAACTAAGTTTCTTTTATTTTCGCAAAGTTGTCTTTGATGGTGCGCAATGTGGATTACATTCGACCTTTTGCTGCATCGATAACACAAGTTTTCTCGTTTCTTTCAAAACTGTATTATTTGAAGCTTCTTCACAATATTTATAGCTTTCCTATTTCGTTCACTGCATGGATTCTTATAACCAGGACACCTACTAATGTTTGGGATGCTGTATTGAATACTTTTATCAAGAAAGTACACTTGTTCGTACACTCTCAGACGTCTTACTTGAATATTTTCAAAGAAAGTAGTGTTCAGCTGACGTTTTTCGCGTTCACTTATTCTTGTTATTCGGTAGCGCAAAGCATAATCATTTCACGAAAAATCACGAGATTTCGCGTTTTAGTGAGTTTATTCCCCTATTTACCTACCGCGTATGAACTAAATCGCGCATTACAAACACGCGTAGTAACAGAAAAGATTGTATTTTCATATGTCTGTATGATACTTAAGATTGTATTTTCATATGTCTGTATGGCACTTAAAATTGTATTTTCATATATCTGTATAATATTTGCACATAATAGGATTGACAGGGTACGATGAGACCAATTATAATGTGGGGTTGAAGGTAAGACCCTGGCAAACATCCGTGTAATCAAATTTGTGAGGACAAGATCCTAGCATTTAATAGGACAATTATTCGGACAATCAACTGATAGAATTACAAGGCACACATTGTTCTGGAACCGACAGTGTAAGAGAAATAGAAGATAAAAGAAAACACTCACACAAGAAGGGAATTAGAAAGATATAAAGGATAAATAAGACACGGAAAACCTTAATAGGATGGCACAGGACAAGATGGCTTGGCGTGCAATTGTTAAAAGTCTGGGCTCCATAGGGAGCTGGCAAGCGATGTTGATGAAACTACTGTATGTGTGTTTGAAACTACTGTATCTGTGTTTGAAACTACTGTATCTGTGTTTGAAACTACTGTATCTGTGTTTGAAACTAATTTATCGGCGTGTTTAACCACTGTATGTGTGTGCAAAACTACTTTACATGCGTTTGTTAAATCACCTGCTTGTTAAACTACATTGTGACAAAACGTCTGAACATGCTCTTTTGTGTGATCTCTCACACCTTCAGCCCTCCGGCAGTATTCTTTCTTTTTCTTCATTTTTCTCACTCATCACTTTTATTTGGCATAAATCATGGCTTTTCATTCGTTAGTTTCACTATTTTGCTCAATGCTGGACATAGCATGGTGAAGTCTCTAACACGCCACTCCCCTATGGCAGTATTTGCTACGGGAGTAATTCTTATCTTATTGTGTCGCATTCACGCTTCACGAAGACGTGTTAAGTTACGCCAGATTATGAGACGGTCAGCGACAGTATTTTATCACAATATCGGTCTGACCATCTTTTCAAGCGACAAGGAGTGTTGAATAGAACCAGATTTGTTTGTTTGGCGAAACACATGGTAACCCGTGCACGATGCGGAACTGATGACATACGCGCTTCCGGGTCATCCTTGCTACACCAACATTACCGTCTGTGTGACACCTGTGGGCAGGCAAGAGTGATATAATCGCTTCCGCTCACTTGTTAAAAAGTAATCATGGATTTATTACATTTTAGACAATATGAGTCTACAAATGTGTTGGTGAGAGTGTATGCAAGACATCATATTACCATATATGGGAGACGTGACCTTTGGCAAAATTTTGCGTGTAGAAAATATTTGGAAAGTGCCACACCCGACCTGTTTGAAATGATTGGATCTTTCTGATTAGATTCATAACATCATAAAAGGAATACAGAATGGTTTACAGTAGACACAGGGGTGAAACAAGGCTGTATTATGTCACCACTACTTTTTGGAATAGCTATTGATTGGGTTATGAAAAACTATACCCACAACGAACAATTAGGTATAAAATGGACAGATGGAAAGTCCCTGGAAGACCTCGATTTTGCAGATGATTTAGCATTCTTAAGTCCAACACCCAGACAGGCCCAAGAAGCAGTAAATAATCTGTGTCATTTCTCGGTTAAAATAGGTCTCCAAATAAATGCCTCTAAAACTAAAGCTATGAACTTTTCTAACGAGACCTTCGATATCATCCTGAACGGGGAAAAACTACAGAAAGTTGAAAGTTTCAATTATTTAGGTAGTAAAATGACACAGGATGGTGACACAACAAGAGAAATTCATACTAGAATTGCTTTGGCAGCTAGCGCCTTCAATAGATTATCTAAGATTTGGAAATTACGATCACTGAATATACATACCAAGCTTCGTCTGTTTAATTCGAATGTTATCTCAGTGTTAACATATGGCTGTGAAAGTTGGAAAATCACAAAATCATTGGAGAACAAGCTGAATACATTCG
Organism: Oreohelix idahoensis; assembly: GCA_024509875.1. NCBI lineage: Eukaryota > Metazoa > Mollusca > Gastropoda > Stylommatophora > Oreohelicidae > Oreohelix > Oreohelix idahoensis. The sequence goes on from JAMPIV010000351.1 coordinate 359,117, forward strand.
AGAACAAATGTCTTAGAAAACTCATGAACATCAGTTGGAAAGAATTCAAGACTAATCGACAAATAAGAGAAGACTCTAAGCAGAAATATGTCTCCGACTATATAAGGAAAAGACGATGGTCATATATCGGTCATGTCCTACGAATGCAAAACAACAGAATACAACTACAGGCGCTCACTTGGGTTCCTGAGGGTAAGAGGAAAAAAGGAAGACCAAAAGAAACACTTAGAAGAACAATAACAAGAGAAGGAAGAACGTTGGGCCTAAATAATGTGCAAGAGTTAAGAGGAGTGGCGTCACAACGAACAACCTGGAGAGCAATGGTTTCTGCCTTATGCGCCGTGTTTGGTGCTTAAAGAATTTATTTATTATTATTATCATTGGAGGGAATATAGGCTGGCAATTTCACAGTTCTTTTTCTCTGTGATTTGCACGCTCGCCAAGACAACATCAGACCTTCGCCAGAGTGAAGAACTAGATTCATAATTCCTAATTGTTATCCGGACCTTTTATTGGAGAACCAGATAAGACTTATAAAGCACAGGAAATCTCTTTCAAATTTTAATAAGGAACACCGAGACAAGGAAACTGAAGAAACACGGAGTCAGAAAAGGGAATCTATTGTAAAATTTAAAAAAATCCCAGACACGTGTAAGAGAAAGATTCGTCTCTTTTATTCATCTGTGCGGGAGCCGCGCTGGTGTAATGGCTACGGCGTTGTACTGGCGACCAGGTGTTCATGGTTCAAACCCGGGCGTCAGCGTTTGAAGAAATGTTTACGGCCGGAAATTTGACTGAATAACCTGAACGGCTCCTGTGATAAACCCTCTGTGGATGGGAAGGAGCGAAGCTCCTGACCGGGTTGGAAGGAAAGTCCTCAGGTTCCCCAGCCTCGCAATGACATGTCATTGGGCCGAAGGGCTGAAAGCCCAAGTGCCGCTGGTTAAGAAAAAAAAAAAAATTCATCTGTGCAACAAGTCTGTAGCCAGGATTGGCGTAAGTTGTGATTTACATTTCATATTTTATTACTAACATGTGAACTAACATTTATATGTATATATATCCAAGTGAATTTTATTGTGTGAAACTCGCTATTGGATGTCAAAGTCATTTGGGGCTGGCAACCTCAGTATCTAGAATGATTATTCATGAACCACCACTGCACGGGCTGGTGATTGCTTTATTGATAGTTTCGTAAGAGAGAACTAAAAGCATAAAGTAATTCCAGGTTCCCTATGGAGCAGGGAGGGAAAGATGAAAGACTTGATGTACATTCTAAGCATAAGACTTACACTTTCAAAGCAGTGTAAATGTCCATATAAACATATTCACTTTAAAATTAATGTAAGGTTTCACGCTTTAAACCAGCGTAAATATCTATGTGAAAATATTCATTTTAAATTAATAGACGTTTCAAACTTTTCCACAAGTGTAAATGTAAAGGAAACATAATGAATTTATATTGTGAACAATTTTCAAACAGTGGAGATGTATTTATAAAACACATTATATCTGTACGTTTAGCCTTTTCATTTAAATGTAATGTAAAGCTAAAGCTATTCAGTTTAAATGTAAAGGAAGTTTTATTTCGAGGGATTAAATGTAATTCCCATCGAGAGTATATTCTGACCAGAGACGAGTGATAGCAGTGTACAGAAAACCTACCCATCAGGAGGAGGATTAGAATCATCAATGGCAGCTAAGTTAACCTATATGCTACCACTTGAACTTTTTATAACCCTACACTACCATCACCAACGTGATGAGTAACTTTTCTTGATTCATAACTATTCAAATTTTTTTCCAACTGTTAAAACCTCAAGTGATTATTAAATTGTGTTATTTGTAATGTTACAAATTTAACTACGATTTAATCTATTAAATGTACTACATGTTTGACTCAGTCAAAGTTACTAAACACACACTCTAAACAGAGTTATATATACATTATAATAATAAATTCCACTGATTAACAGCGGTGGGGGCTTAACGAGCTAGAACAACCATTGCTAAATTCTTCATAAAAGTGTCGGCAGATTATAGAATTAACGTGCTTAGTGACAGCCAGCATTGTTTTCGCTTATCTGAATATCTTATGAAGACTCCCATGTGATAGAAGTTTTACTACTCTTCTATCGACATTTCTGCCAAGAGTAATCTTGTGTAAAGATAGACTCCATTGAAGCCTATAATAGATACTCTTGAGTTTTGGCCACTGTTGGACCACTACTGCAAAGCAGGGGAGGCAATACCGTCACATTCTTAATATTTTACATATATTTCATTACTGATCTTGTTAGCTATGCAGTCTTCTGAAATGCGTAATCACTAATAATTTAATTACAAATGGCAGTAATGTAAAGCGTCCCTAGGTTAATCAGGCCCGAACGGGGAGCAAAGAATAGTAACATGTTCCCTATCAAGCATGCCGTAGAAAGCGACTAAGGAGGTTTGGGCATGGCGCTGGTTACCCCATCCTTTAAAAAATGTTAAACCACAAAAAAAAAACTTCAACCAATCTGGACAAGTCAGTTAAGGAAAATAAAACTCAGCCATCCAAGACTGGGGAAAGTCCTCTCGCAGGGAGGCGTATGATGCAACACAGATAAAGCCGAAAGGAGTCTGGGTTACTGACTAACGTTCTTTCTTCTAGGAGAACCTCTAGATTTGGCACATGGAATGTTCGGACATTGAAAGAACAAGGGAAAACATCAAAAGTAGCAGCAGAAATGAGGGAATATAAGATCGATGCCCTGGGACTGTGTGAAACAAAGTAGAAGGGGTTAGACAGGAAGAAACTCAGCACAGGTGAATTGGTGCTGTCCTCGGGACATGAAGACGAAAGTTCACATCACAGTGAAGGGGTAGCTCTTATGTTATCTAAAGAAGCACAGAAAGCACTCATTGAATGGGAAGCCATGGGATCCAGAATCGTAACAGCTACTTTCAAAACAGCTAAAAGGAAAATAAATGTAAACGTCATCCAATGTTATGCACCAACCAATGACAAAGAAGAGTCTATGAAAGTAGCATTGTATACTAGACTGCAAGATATTATGGATAAAATTAAAAGCACAATTTTGATGGGTGACCTGAATGCAAAGATAGGTACAGTCAACACCAGCTTTCAAGAAATCATGGGAAAACACGAGCTAGTAATAATGAATGAAAATGGGGAACTATTCACAAACTTCTGTGCCTCAAATCAACTGGCTATAGGAGGAAGCACGTTTCCACATAAGAGAATACACAAGGCAACATGGATATCACGAGACCATAGAACAGAAAATCAGATTGATCATATGTGCATAAACAAGAAGTTTAGATCATCATTGCAGGATGTAAAGATATATAGAGGAGCAGATGTGGCATCAGATCACCATCTTCTGATAGCCAAAGTAAAAATGAAACTCAAGAGATATGCAACAATGCATAGTTATAGACAACAATTTAATGTAGGACATCTAAGAAATCAAGAAACAAGAGACAAATTTACGGTCACAATATCCAACAAATACCAAGTGCTCCAACAGCTGGAAGATGTAGTGAATACAGAAGACCACTGGCAGCAAATCAAAACTATATGGAATGAGACATGTGAAGAAATACCGGGGAAAAGGGAACGACAACAGAAATCATCTTTAAGATAAACTACAGAAAAAACATGAAAGCAGAATTAAACACAAGCAAAACCAGAAGTTCCAAAGCCAAGGCTCAAGAATTGTACACAGAAGCAAACAAAGAAGTAAGAAGAAGCATCAAAAGAGACAAGAGGAAATATATTGAGGAGTTGGCAAGAGAGGCAGAAGATGCTGCAGCCAAAGGAAATATGAGAGAACTGTATAACAGCACAAAGAAGCTAACAGGGAAATACAAGCATGCAAGTTGCTCCATAAAGGACAAGAATGGGAAACTGCTCAGCAATATACAAGAGCAAATGAAGAGGTGGACGGAATATTTTGGGGACCTTCTCAATAGACCAGCTCCACAAACCCCCCGAGACATCAAGCCAGCAGAAGAGCTACAGATTAACTGTGAAAGACCAACAAAGTGTGGCCGCCTGCGCTAACAGGTGGTTACCCCACATAGCCGTTGTATGCCTAGGTTCTTTGCCTCAGTAGATAGCGATGACATGATGATGTATGTGTACAACACACACAGTGAGTGACGACACAACGCTAAGCAGATCTTCTATATAAATAGGGAACGCCACAGTCAACTGGAATAGTTTATTTACATGTGTGGACCACTGCTGTTACCCGGACCTCCAACAATCTTGGTCCGTCACACTTTCATCTTTAACACTCGCTCACCATTATGAAATATATTCAATATTGTAATGTCTTTTGTCTCAATTATTCAGATGTTACTAATATCTACATCCTTTCCTCCGTCTAAGCAAAACCTTGTCTATTGATACCATTGCTCTAGGTTCAGGTTATTGAAGAGATACCGGACTTCTCCGGGGTTATTCCTTTCTCTGCTTCTAGATGGCCACTATCTTAGACGAGTAACAGGACTGCGGTATGGACATAACTAATTCACTCTACGTACCTGTGGTATATGAGAGGTTATTGATGTTACTACACTAAAGGTAAACAAAGTGATGTCCAGCTGTGTAAGTTCCCTGAGTCTAATTGATGATGATGATGTCAGGGTCCCTATCCGCTACCTCTCTAAGATCTCACTCTGTGTAAAATAATCTCTGTGATGTTGTATGGCAAGTGTCTAGGGTAATGTATCTATTGTGATGTATGAACAATGTCAAACATAACTTTAACTCAATAAAAGTGAAGTAAGTAAGACTGTGTCGGCGTCTGTGGCCTAATGGATATGAACGCAGTTTCATAATCCAGATATACAAGGTTCAAAGCCTGCTGCAGGCGGTTTTGTAGCAGATCGCTTTGTGTGGATTTTTAACAATGGTATAAGCGCCGTACCGTTCAGAAAGCAATGGCAAACTACTGAATGAAAAAAATTGCCTAGAAAAATCACAAACAGCCAATAAAAGCTGGGGTTGATTGCCACGTCCTGTAAAGGATAAGCAACTAACTTAAGTAAGACTGTTGGTAAAGTTATATTAATATATTACAATTTTTTATTTTCCTGTACCTCAATTCTTTTGGGACAGGAATGTTTTCAAATTAAGAAAATTTTATTTACAACATATAAATAAATAAAGAGGACCCTTTGTCCATAACTGGTATATTAAAGTGTCACTGTATGTGTATCCCACAGTCTGATTATCTACTTTCTATAACCAAAAGTTAATTAATTAAGGGTCTGTTGTTATCATCACGCCCACAAGAATTTCTGTTCTGGTTGTGGAAATTGTTAAGATGAGATCTCATATGCCAATTTAAAGGGACTTGACCTGACAGCCTGTCTGTGGTGGATGACTGTAGACTATGCACTGTCAACACAAGATTCGTCTCCTGACCACTGATGCAGCATGCAGCTTTACTGAGGCTTCAAAGTACACAAGGTCTGCCTGCACCAGGTTTCCTGCCACCACTAAGTACTAGGCAATATAACCCTGAAAAAGAAGGATATTCCCTCCCTTTTATATGCTGGCTATAACAATTCCACAACTAATCAATACTAAGATTACCTTGGGTCAGTCACGTGTGCGAACCATTTGTACCAGACCCTATTTTCTTTGACTTCACTCCGTCCTGTGTTTCATTCTTCTTCCCATATGGCTGCAACGCCCCTGTCACCTTAAGCATTGATTGTCCTCCCTAAAATCAGCTGGGGTATACAATTTTCTTCTTGTGACCTGGAGCAGGTCAACCACTTTAAATACCTCGGAGCTATTATAGTCCGAAAGGGAGGCATCAAAGAAGAGTTGGCCACTCGAAAAGCAGCAGCTGGGAGACTTTTTCAGGCCATAAATCGAGGATTCCTCAGCAAGAGAGAGGTTGGTAAGAAAACGAAGATGGCTGTATACCGCTCCACCTATGTCCCAGTCTTGACATATGGATGCGAGTCATGGGCAATGACTACAACCCAAAAAAGCCAGATCCAAACCTCAGAAATGAGGTATCTGAGGAAGGTGGTTGAAGTAACAAGAAGAGACATGGTACGCAACCAGACGATACGTCAAGGCCTAAATGCCACCCCCTACAGACCCAAGTAGAACAGTCCCAACTAAGATGGTTTGGCCATGTCTGCAGAATGGGAGAAGATCGGCTACCACGACAAGCATGGGAAACAAAGAGCCAAGGATCCAGACCCCGAGGGACGACCCAGAGTCCGCTGGGAGGACAACATTAGACAATCTTTGAAGGACCGAGGACTAGAATGGAACCAGGCCAGGAGGAAGACAGCCGATAGAATAGTCTGGCGCGCTCTCTTCTAAACCTCTACACCTCACGGTAGAAGGGGAACGACTAAGTAAGTAAGTAAGACCTGTTAAATCTTTTGTTCGAACATCCTAGGTATGTTTTCATGTGTCATTAGAACACTGTGGCACTGCAGAAGATTTCTAGTGGCCTCTGGACTTACAGTCGTAATATTTTATGGCAATATTCAAACACAAATTAGTTTCACTTCCCGCTAAGTTTGCTTAGGCATTTCCTACTTAGGCTGTCGTAACCTCTTCCAACTGGCAATGTCGAACAACAAAATATGGCGCACAATCTGTGGCCAGTTACATGCCAATGAAATACTAATACTTATTTATCTTACCGCAAGTAAAGAATAATCACACAATCACAGGATTGACTAGCAGTAAATGGCTCAATTCCAGACTGCTGTGTCGTCCAGACGGCAAAAGCATTTGTCACCAACGCTTTGCATCTGCTCTCAACCTTTCTGTGTTTAAGTTTTTCTCAAATGGCGGACTTATCCAAGCAGGGTTAAAAGTTATCAATTCCAACCAGCCAATCAAAAGACGCGTCCAAAAAATTAACTAATTTTGGACCATAAACACTGAGCGTTTTTCAGTGTGTTTGCTCGTCTGATTTTATTTCTATCTTATATATCTCAGTTATTTATAGACCGATTTTTAATATCAAAACTGATTATTAAACGGCCAGCTATCCTCTATCTACCTCTATGGGTTTCCTTTATTTATTTCTCCTCGTTTTCATCTGTGTAATGTTTAAGTAATTTATTGTGCTTTTTCCCGAACTGAAAATATTAATAAAATAAATGTTTCTACGTCAAGATAGTTTTATTAATGGGAAATCTTTATGGTATTATGTTAATCAATATCAGCGCTACAATTTTAGATATCTATTCCTTTTAATTCTCTTTAGTTTTTGAGGAATAAATTATTTAATTTTTGGTAAAAACACATATTAGACATTTTTCTCACTGCAACCAAAAATTTTATCGTCACTATAAAACGAGGTAACAATCCGATTGGTTGTTAATTTTTACGCCGTTCGTTAATAAATATTAGGGGTAAAAGGGGGGGGGGGTGTTTGGGGGTAGTAACCTTTTTAACTTGGTGTAGTAGAAAAATTCAAATTCTTTAGTCAAATTGTTGGCGGTTGATTTTACGGTGGCCTTGAGACAAATTTCAAATGCGGTAGTTATTAATAGATTTTAGGAGTACGTTAGTTAATTTTCAAGCGGGGAAATTTGAGCGGGGTGTCACACAGATCCACTTTACTACAGTACCCTTTTTCTACTGAGTGGAGCCTAACTCGCTCCTTCATTCTTCAGTCCTGTCAAGAATTTATACTGTCAATATGTTGGGTTAATTGCTACCCAATCGTGTCTCCTTGTGTCTGAAAATGGGCACAACACATTGTCTACTTGACTATCGCCTTCAACATGGCCACCCTCATCTATCTAGCGTATCTGCGACCTGCACTGCTTCACTCACACTTCTGACTGTTGCTGAAAAGCGTGCTGTTGCGTGATAAATTCTCGCAACATCGTTTTATTTCAATATCTGTTTTATAACGCAAGGGCAACAACTGCTTGAAATCTATAGTCACTTTTCTCGGTAAGCATTTGTCTTCTCGCGTTAGTATCGAATGCAGTTAACTTTTGAGCTGTGGTCATTTTTGCGCTGGACTGCGCATGACTTGTCTTGTTGTTTGGTCGATCGGTTTCCGCCCACCACTAGTGGGAGTGAGCGATTTGGAATGGCGAAAGAGATGCCTCGTTGAAGAGGGGATCTCCGCTATTTTTGTTCTGTCAGGGATGTGTAGTCCTCTTATGGATATTTCGTTTAGTCGAGATAATACCTCTAGTGTTTTCCCACATGTCGGGAGGCGTGATATTTCTGTGTATTTCATGAAAGCAAGGTAAATTGACTTTTTCATTAACTCTATCGATTTTGGGTCGTGAGCGATTTCGATTCATAGCCTGTCTCCGAAAGTCGTCGTCACGAGATGTTCTTTTCCCAGCTCACATGTCGCTGCATTGTACTGCATCGGTTGATGCAGGTACCAAGGACCATTACTTGCTACTTGGTTAAATGAACGAGGTTTAGAAAACCTTTATTATCTAGAGGATATTCTTGAGGACATTATTTATACTTCGGCAGACGTGTCTGTCTTGCTGAAGTCAAACTAAGGAGAGTGAACTGATCTCATACATCTGGTTATCTCCTGGCTGTTATAGAAAAGGATGGAGTTTTTCCACCTGACTACATTTACAGCACTTTGAAATATAACATGCATCTGACTCATCATTGTAATGCTGTCTACCGTTTATTGCTGTATTGAATGTTGCTGTGATAATGACTGTTTGATGTGCCTACACATTTGCATAACCATTTTGTCACTGTGGCGTCCACAATAAATAATGAAGAAAAACGTCAACGGCTGTTTCAAGACTCATTGACTTTATACGTCGTGAGTTTACTGACGTCCTATGTGGATTGCCCTGTTATTGTTGCATGAACATTGTTTTGACTGAACACATCTACACACTACACAAAACCAGACATGCGGATGCCATCCATCATCATATGGCATCACGCATCATTTGGTGGCCATAAGCTGGTTTGATTCTGGTACTAGCAAACACGGGGTCCCTTACCCACTTCATTTTCAACAAGAATTCATCAGCATCCTTCAAGAAATTAACATTCTTCAATACAGTCAACATCTTCAAAATTTTCAAAGTACTCGGCGTTGCCCGGTAAAAGTCAAAATTTCAATTTTTTGACGGAAACAAGAATTTGACAGTACCCGGCGTTGTTACATGTTGCCGGATAACTCGGACTGCTGTTATCTTTTACGCAAGTCAAGCAAGTTGCTGCTGTCAAGGTTCCAGTGCTGTCGTTTTTTGAGAAGGTCAAGTGCCGGTTGAAACGGGTTGTTTTCTGAAGAAGGCCAAGTACCGATTTCCATCAACTTACTTTTGGATTAGAAGGTCAAGTGCCGAAACAACTCAACACACAGTATTTCAGAAGCTCTTGTACCATCGTGTTAGCAGTGGAAGCAGTTCAGATGTGCCATCATCGTTGGAGCTTCGCTCTTTAGGACGTTGATTGACATCCGTTTTTCTGCTGTTCTACGATTGGAAGCCTTTAAGTTAAGTGGCCTGTTTGTATGTAAACTGTGCCCTTATACTTCTGCTGAGTCTTCTGTGTATCATCTCATTCTATATATTATATGTCTATATGTTATTTGTATATTTATATGTTTATATTTCAGCGGGTTCTCGGTTGGGTGGTGTCTCCGTTAGATTATGCCACGTCATAGAGGTCGTCTATTGTGAGCGTTTTCTGTAGGGTTTGCAAATTTCCGATACTGGAATTTGCTAAGCGACTTCTGTTGCTATTTATGTTAGCTGTGATGACATGTTTTAATATTGTTTTCGTTATTATTTCACATTCTTTAGTTTTGTTGTGATTTGTTTGTATTTGTTAGCCTACTCTTGTCTATAATTTAGTTTCATACAACATTTTTGTTTATACACTGTGGTGTCATGTATTTTGTTTAATTCTATCGCAGATATCGTCACATTTTTTGTGATATTTCATTAATTTCTGCTTTATTTTTAGTTGATTTCTGCGAAAGTTTTTGTATTGTTGCTGATCTTTGTTATTGTTTACATTGTTATTGTTTACATTGTTTGTATTGTTTACATTTTCAATGTTTACATTCTGCATGTGTTTACATAGTCATTGTTTACAGTTATAGTAATTAGTTAATGGGCTATGCTAATGCACTGTTACTACTATACTGATGATAAATGAATGATGAATAGTGTCGTGCACTATTGAATGAGAAGTGCACTTATGATCAAGAATTGAGTGCTGATATTTCATATACAAGTTCTTTGATTGGAGACTTGTTTCCCACAGAGACTGGGATAATATAATGTGATGTGAATATACAAGTGCTTAATTAAGACTTGTTACACTTAGGTTTGAAATAAATTAGTTAATTATTTCAGGTTTTGGACTCATATGTTAGACAACATGTCTACATTTGAGCACTTTATTGAGCAGGGTAAATTGCTTGGGAAGACTGGTGATAAGTTAGAAGAATTTGCAACTGCTCGATATGATAAAGCAATGGAAGCTGAACAAAAGAAACTGCATATGGAAGCTGAACAAAAGAAACTGCAGATGCAGGTGGATGAAAAGAGATTCCAAATGGAAATGGAAAAACAAAAAAGGGAATCAGAAGCTGAGGAAAAAAAGCTACAGCTAGAGGCTGAGAATAAAAGACTTGAAAACGAAGCAGAAAATAAAAGACTTGAAAAAGAGGCTGAAAATGAAAGACTTGAAAAAGAGGCTGAAAATAAAAGACTTGAAAAAGAGGCTGAAAATAAAAGACTTGAAAAAGAAGCTGAAAATGAAAGACTTCAAATGCAGGCTCAAGCTGAAGAAAGGAAGTTACAAAGAGAGTCTGATGAGAGGAAAGCAAAAATGGAACATGAAGAAAAACTCTTAGCTTTAGAGTTGGAGAAATTGAAATTGACGAGCATGAGTAATGGTAATGATTCAAACAAGGGTTCATCTTCTGGGAAGGCTAATAATGATACTTTTAAGATTAAGTTACCAACATTTAGTCCTTCCAGTGATGACATAATGTTCTATCTGGACAGATTTGAACAAGCATGTACAGCTCATAACATAGACAAAGCAAAATATGTTTATCAGTTATCAGGGATACTGACAGGTAAAGCTCTAAGTATATTAAATATGGTGGATGAACCTGACAAGAGCAATTATGAGGTTGTCAGGGCCGCTTTGTTAAAGAAATATCAGCTTAACGAAGACGGCTATCGTCTACAATTTAAAAACATGTTACCTGAAAATGGAGTTGAATTCTCCGAGTTTATTGCAAGAATACGCATTACTTTCTCACGATGGGTTGAACTATCTAAGACGGAAAAAACTTATGAAGGACTTATGGACTTAATACTTAGAGACAAAGTCATGTCGTCTGTCAATGAGTCTTTCCTTGCTTTCCTTCATGAACGTAAACCTAAAACAATAAAAGAAATGGAAGATTTCTGTTGCCAATACGTAACTGCGCACCCACACATAACCATGGGTAACTCTAAGGTGAAAGAAGGTTTACCAGTTGCTTCGGCAGCTCCGTATGGTCAAAACTTTGCTCGTAGATCCCAACAAAATTTTGATAGAAAGGGCAGCGGTAATTTCTGTCAAAATCATGGAAACCAATTTCATGGTGATTCTTCTTCGAAGAATTGGAGACAACCTGATAGTGATCGTTACTATCACCCTAATAATTATAAGCATTTCAAAAGAGGATATGGTAATAGAGGTTATTCCTGCCGAAGACCTCAGAACCAAACAAATAGATGTTCGCATCAATGTGAACATGATAGTAATCGTGGAAACTGGAATTCGAACCAGTATAACAATTACAATAGAGACAATAATAACTGCAGAGATAATAATAACTCTGATAACTTCAGAGGTAATAATAGTCGGGGTAGATCTCAACACAAAAAAAAGAGATATCAGCAGGCTAATGCTGTACAACAGGAAACTGAGGGAGCCTGTAATCATGTTGTTGATAGTAAAAACTTTGACGCTGTCACTCTTTTGACTTTGAGAGAGCAAACAAATGCCCCTAATGCAGTACTTTATTCGAACCGGGTACCATAACTACTTTGAGTTGTGGTCACCCACTTCCCGCTCTTCCTGCTGCTGTTGCGCATGACGGGAGGGGTTCTTTAATTCTACATAAGGGTCTTGTTAATGATACTCCGGTCTCACTACTTTTCGATTCGGATGCACCACTATGGTGTTAGACAATCGCTTGTAGATCCATCTTGTGCTACAGGAAGGGTTATTAAATGTGTCACATTTGGCGGCACTCTAGAAAAATATCCTACTGCTGTAATTCGCATTGCCACTCCTTTCTTTACTGGAGATGTGCATGCTTGTCTCTTACCTAATCCTATTGCGGACCTTATTATTGGTCGTATTCACGGAGTTAGGGAGTGTACCCCACAGCAGATTGCTGCTTGGGAAGATAATAACATGCAAGCTACAAATGCAGTAGTTACAAGAGCACAAGCTCTACAAACACCCGAAACTTCACTGAATAGTGATAATGAAGTTGATAGCCAAGATAGTCACTTAGTAATTACTCGTGACTCTTTCATAAAATTGCAAGAAGAAGATCCTTCTTTAAAAAAATTCTTCGTTCTTGCGAAGAAAGGTGATCCGATCAGGATACAAATAGAAAATCTTGGATTGCAATGAGAAACGGCGTACTTGTACGTATGGTACAAGATTCGACTACGTCGGCACATTCGCAAATTCTTGTTCCCAAGAGCATGAGATTCCAAATATTACAACATGCTCATGACTCGCAATGTGCTGGACATATGGGTTTTGCCCGTACGAAGTCGAGAGTCCTTGCGGCTTTCTTTTGGCCTTTTGTCAATAAGGACATTCGTATTTACTGCCGATCATGCAAGGTATGTCAGGAGGTCAAATCTAGAGGACCACGACATGCTGCGCCTATCCAGGCTGCTGACATTCCTATTCGGCCGTTTCAGAAAATGGCCATAGATATTATTGGCCCTTTTAAGGTCAAGTCGGCCAGAGGACATCAGTTTATCCTTACATGTGTCGATATGTGCACACGTTGGCCAGAGGCTATTCCTCTTAAGAGCATATCTACTACAGATATCGCAGATGCTCTTTGGTTGATATTTTCTCGCTTGGGGTTCCCCCAGAGAAATATTGTCAGACCATGGCACTCAACTCATATCTGACACTATGTCACAGGTAATGTCTACCTTACATATTGAACGATCTCTCAGTAGTATCTACCATCCTATGTCTAATGGGTTAGTTGAGCGTCTGAATAGAACGCTCAAGACTTTGCTTGGTAAGATAACTGAAGATCATCCTCAAGATTGGGACAGGGTTTTACCCGCGGCTCTCTTTGCCTATAGAGAAGTCCCTAATGAACACACAGGATTTTCTCCCTTCGAACTTGTCTTTGGCGCGCGTCCACGCGGCCCTATGTCTTTATTACACGATCTCATCACTGCCGATGATATTAGCGATGAAACTCAATCCTCATATGAGTATGTTCATTGCTCTTAGACAAAAGATCATTGAGGCATGTAAGCTAGCAACTGCTTCATCAGAAATTGCTAAAGAGAAGGCAAGGCAGTTTGCTAACAAGAATAGATGTCTACGACAACTTTGTCCAGGTGACAAAGCATTCGTCCTACTCCCCAGTAGGGAAAATAGACTTCTTATTGCATGGAAAGGTCCGTATGCAATAGTCTCTCGGATTTCCGATGTTGACTATGTGGTCGATATTGATGGAAAGCATAAAACTTTCCACATAAACATGCTTTCGGAATTTCACGAACGTCCGGACTATTTGCTGCCTATTTTCCAGGCAACGGATGATGCTCCTGCACCTCACGGTCATTATTCATCCCTGTCTGTCATTCAGGATGAGGAAGCTACCTTCTCTGATGTCAACCTTCCCCTTCCAGTGGTTCCATTACATTCCACGGAATCTTGGAAAAACGTTTCTGTTTCTCCTAATCTTTCTGGTGACGAACATCGACAAGTCTCGTCGATGTTACAAACGTTTCAGGATGTTCTCACTGACATTCCTGGACACACAGATGTCATAGAACATGACATAATTCTTACCGACAATAATCCAATTAGGGTTAGGCCGTATCCTATTCCTATACACTTTCAGTCGCAAGTGGAAAAGGAATTGGATGAAATGATTCAATTAAATATAATTGAACCATCGACTTCACCATATTCTTCTTCCATGGTTATTGTCCGGAAGAAGGATAAGAACATACGAATTTGCGTTGATTATCGCAAATTGAATCAGGTCACAAAGTTCGACGCTGAACCGATGCCTTTGTTAGAAGATCTACTGATTAGACTTTCTAATTCTAGATTCTTCACTAAACTTGACTTGTCTAAAGGTTATTGGCAAGTGCCTTTAGCAGAGCATGCCAAACCTCTTACTGCTTTTTCTACACCTAGGGGTCTATTTCAATGGAATGTTATGCCTTTTGGTCTCATGAACGCCCCTGCCACTTTCGTTCGCATGATGCGTCGAATTCTGTCACATCGTTCGGATGTCATCGCATACTTAGATGACATCTGTCTCTTCAGTGATACCTGGGAAGATCACTATTTAGGGTTATATGACTTACTGTCCACTCTACGTGAGAATAATTTGACAGCAAAACCTTCTAAAGCTTTTGTTGGTTTTGGTGAAATCTCTTTCCTGGGTCATCGTGTTGGTCATGGTCTCTTGACAAAGACAGAAGACCACAATACTTCCAAAATACTGAACATCTCTGTTCCTAAAACGAAGAAACAAGTTAGGAGTCTCTTAGGTTTAATTCAATTTTATGGGAGATTTATTCCAAATTATCTTCGATCATGGCACCTCTCTCAACATTGTTGAAGAAAGGTTCGCCTAATCTGGTCCGTTGGTCTGAAGAATGCCAATCTTCACTAGACCAAATCAAGAATATATTTTCTTCTCCTCCCATCTTAAGATTACCTACTCTTGATAGGACTTTTGTTCTTCGGAGTGATGCTTCATCCACTGGGATTGGAGCAGCACTGATGCAAGAATATGCAAATATTCTGCATCCTGTTATGTACATTTCTAGAAAACTAAATGCGGCAGAGAGGAACTACTCGGTTTTAGACCGTGAGTTGTTAGCGATGGTTTGGTCAATTCTAAAGCTACAAAGATTCCTCCTGGGCGCACATTTCATTCTAGAGACTGATCAGAAAGCTCTTACAGCTATTCAGACTAAGAATTTGAAGAGTTCGAGATCCACTCGATATGCTATAGCTCTTCAACCTTTTAACTTCACGGTACGAGCTATCCGTGGTGCGGATAATGTGATGGCTGACATTTTGTCTAGATGCCCACATGACTCCAACTAATACTTCTGTCCTATATTTCTATATATTACAGAGTCATAACACACCTATATTTCTACAATAGATTAGCACATCTGTACTTACTTTATATGTACACACTATCGTGCTTTGTTGTCATCTTCTTCTGTTCGTTTTTTAAAATGATAGAGGAGGACTGAGTGGTTAATATAAGGGCCGTTAGTTTACTAAACAGCCACAATTATTAATAATGTATTGTACCTTATGAAGCATATTAGTTATTAATTAGCATTATATTGCTTGTACTTTCTCAGAATGTCATTGTTGAGCTGAGGACTTACCTTACGAGTTCTAGATTGTGTACTTACCCTCGGAATACCAGAGCATATGTCCTGGATCGTCATGTAGTTTAACTTTACTATGTACTTATGTCATTACATGTCAAAGAATGTACTATTTAAATTTTCCTATCAGATTTGTACATCCATTTTTAAAGACAATATTAGAGTATGCTGTTTAATGATGATTATAGTAACTTGCATACGTATATTGTGTTTACATGCTAACGTGATGTGTGTTGGTGACACCTCCCCGATGTGAATATTTTTTGAGACATATTTATTTTTTCTGTTGAGGTATATCCTCACCAGACACTCTATAATTAGCCTATTGTTTGGCAATTTAATTAATTATCAGCGCATAATTCGTGCGTTTGAGCCGCTTATCGCTTGCTCTTTGATATTGAAAAAAAAATATGTTCCACATTTTTTTTTTTATCGGGAGGAGGTGGTGATATGTTGCGTGATAAATTCTCGCAACATCGTTTTATTTCAATATCTGTTTTATAACGCAAGGGCAACAACTGCTTGAAATCTATAGTCACTTTTCTCGGTAAGCATTTGTCTTCTCGCGTTAGTATCGAATGCAGTTAACTTTTGAGCTGTGGTCATTTTTGCGCTGGACTGCGCATGACTTGTCTTGTTGTTTGGTCGATCGGTTTCCGCCCACCACTAGTGGGAGTGAGCGATTTGGAATGGCGAAAGAGATGCCTCGTTGAAGAGGGGATCTCCGCTATTTTTTGTTCTGTCAGGGATGTGTAGTCCTCTTATGGATATTTCGTTTAGTCGAGATAATACCTCTAGTGTTTTCCCACATGTCGGGAGGCGTGATATTTCTGTGTATTTCATGAAAGCAAGGTAAATTGACTTTTTCATTAACTCTATCGATTTTGGGTCGTGAGCGATTTCGATTCATAGCCTGTCTCCGAAAGTCGTCGTCACGAGATGTTCTTTCCCAGCTCACATGTCGCTGCATTGTACTGCATCGGTTGATGCAGGTACCAAGGACCATTACTTGCTACTTGGTTAAATGAACGAGGTTTAGAAAACCTTTATTATCTAGAGGATATTCTTGAGGACATTATTTATACTTCGGCAGACGTGTCTGTCTTGCTGAAGTCAAACTAAGGAGAGTGAACTGATCTCATACATCTGGTTATCTCCTGGCTGTTATAGAAAAGGATGGAGTTTTCCACCTGACTACATTTACAGCACTTTGAAATATAACATGCATCCGACTCATCATTGTAATGCTGTCTACCGTTTATTGCTGTATTGAATGTTGCTGTGATAATGACTGTTTGATGTGCCTACACATTTGCGTAACCATTTTGTCACTGTGGCGTCCACAATAAATAATGAAGAAAAACGTCAACGGCTGTTTCAAGACTCATTGACTTTATACGTCGTGAGTTTACTGACGTCCTATGTGGATTGCCCTGTTATTGTTGCATGAACATTGTTTTGACTGAACACATCTACACACTATACAAAACCAGACATGCGGATGCCATCCATCATCATATGGCATCACGCATCACGTGCCTAACCGGATTTTGTTAACCCCTTGTCGGATTCTCCGTCTCATGCACATTCCTTTTTGCGCATCCCCTTTTTCTACTCTTTCTAGACTTTCCTATATCTGATTCTCACTATTCGTTCCCTTATCTGCCACAAAAGGAAGAAATAAAGAAAGCCATAAAGGGAGCCGCGGTAGCATAGTGGTTAGTGCACTGGCTTCCTATCTCAGTGGTCTATGGTTCGATCCCCAGATGGGTACCAGAGCAACTCTGGGAAGGTTAAGGCGGCCGGCGTGATGCTGACCACATCACCCCTAGTGGGCCGACGGTCGATAAAATATGGGCCTAACACCATATTCCCAATATGCCTCAATAGGGCGTGTAACGGGATCCTTTACACCCTTTACCTTTTATAAAGCTTCTAAGAAATGAAAAAAGCGGCTGGACCAGATGGCATTCCAGCAGAGGCCATCAAAGCAGATATTGACACGGCTTCAGAGATGTTATATAAATTACTTGGTAAAGTCTGGGAAAGGGAAGAGATACCAGCAGAATGGAAGGCAGGATATCTGGTTAAGCTGTCTAAGAATGGAAACTTACAAGAGTGCACCAATTATAGAGGAATAATGTCACTATTAGTGCCAGGAAAAGTATTAAATAGGATCATCCTCGAAAGATTAAAAGGAGTCCATTAAAAAAAAAAGATAAATAAATAAAAGGCAGTATCACAACTAAAAAGTTTTACTATCTTACGTAACTGTTTCTGTTTCATTAAAACATTGAATCTAAGACCACATTTTTTATTTCTTTTTTGGTTATTTTGTTTCTTTTTGGACTGAAATCTGCTGACTTGCCAGTGGGGGGACTGTTTATCAAAACCTGTTACATAATTTCAATGTTCAGTTAAAATGTGTCCGTTATTTCATGATGTGCATGAACTGAGAATGCAGGTATAGAACTTCTTCATCATAATCATCATTATTATCATCACCATCATAATAATCATCATTATCATACCCGTTCTATTTCCAGTGGGGCATAGGCCTTCAGCGCTTCCGCCAAGTCTTTCTGTCCTGGGTGTAGAAGTGGCTAAGAGGTCTGGCGTCCGCCTGTAATTCTAAAGTTACCGGGTTCGTCCCCAGATTTTTTCCAGCACCAGTGGTTCCTAATGATGTCATTCTTCCCATCCCCCTCGATATCCTGGGTAGTGAGATCGGATGCCTAGCCTTCTCGGATAAGGGAGAAAAAATATGAGGTCCCGTGTGCAAGTTGCGCACGTTAAAAATCCCTCGGCAGTTGGAAATCGTAAAGAGAAGTGTTACGTGCTGTTCTGAATAGTAGTATTAGTTGCAGGATAGTTATCCTGGGCCACGTTAAAATCGTAGGGGTAGCAGTAACAGCGAACGAACATACATCATAATAATTATTGAGCCACACTGGATGACGAGGACAATATATTTATTTATACACGGCAATATTGGCTCCATGGATCAATACAATGTTCATGCACTTGTGTGTGGTGAAGTGGGATGTTATAAATATTTATAGGGGACTTAGTGTACTGACTGAGATCAGCTGTGAAGGTATATATATCTAATAAGAGTAGTGTATTATATATAACCTTACTTGCTACCACATATCTATATATCTCAGTCAGAATTATTCTGGAATAGTGTGATGACTACGTTATGTGTCTAGGGTATGTGTATGATGAAGTGTAGTCACAACAACAGACAGATAAACAATTTAATTTAATCCACTACACTTGACAACACTGTGACACTCACATACATATAACACTCTATGAGAATATCTTAAAGGAGGCACTGATAACTTTTCAAATAACAATCTGTATTAATTGCTATCATAAAGGTATATGTGTCCTGATTCAAACACAAAGGAACCAGGAATCACAATCAATTTTAATTACAAGTATATGTACAGACTTTATCAATATGAATATCGTAGTGACATATATTATTAAAAATATCCTATGTGTGTCAGTTGTGTAGTAGTAATATGAGGTAATACTGGTTTTGTTTTGTTCAAGCTCTGTTGGTATTTGTCATCATGACTTCAATAGTTTGTCTTTAGGGACTAGTATTGGAGATGTTCTCAGTTCCTGATATTAAGACAATTAAATTCCCCTCTGAATATTATTTTTACAAAGTCATTTCAAGATGAGGGGACATAATGTTGAGCTCAGCTGGCCAACTCTGCTTATCTTGCGTGATGGCGGCAGGAGAAGACTCCTCTGCTCGAATTCTCCTCCGGGCTCTGGAGACACCTCACTGATAGCTAAAAGGACCAAGGAGTATGCTGTCCTACACTGGATTCAGCACAGCTCTGACCAGGTGCTGCTCAGTACCATCAAGACCACGGTCCCTGAAATCAAGAAGGATGTACCTTCTACTTCATAACTAACTTATACTCTCTTTTACACTGATCACAATACAGCACAAACATTGAGTTCAGAGCGTTAGGCCAACTATCAGCTTCATTCTGAAGTACTTTATACCAGCATTAACCTCCTTAATGGTTACTACGCCTCTGCAATTCCAGCATTATTTCTTTCTAGTCAATCATCTAGGTGTCAGTGTACTATTTGGCCATTCCATGCCGTTTGACTTTCCTCCGACACCCTCTGTTCAGGCTGGAGCATTATAGGCTTTATCTCCTGTTTGCCACTGAACTACACATATATATACAGGCATAAATTAACAATTTACATTCAATTTTCATTAAAAGATACTGAATGGTTCAAGCTTACCACAATTTCATGGAAATAAACACAGATACGTTGATTAGCAATGAATTCTGGCACATTTACTGGCACAAATTCCCATCTGCTTATGTTCCAGGCTTTTATTTAACACAAATATGAGCTGGCTTCAACGCACTGTTGCTTTATCAAGATCATTTAAACAAGTGGTCTCGAACTAACGCTCCCAAGGGAGTATATCAGCGAGTCTAGCCAATGAGGCCACGTTTCGACAAGTGTTTGAAAAAATGTTACCTTTTCCCGTTTCCCCTAACAACGAAAGATAGTATTTATAGTCCGACCAATCGTGGTTAGGCTTTCATTTGTTGCGCTCCAATCAATTGGGAGTTTACATGGTAGGCTATTTATGTAACGTAAGGTTTTTTCAAACACGTTATAAAAAAAAATTTTATGAGCAGAAATGATTCCATGCTGTCAGGCATCCTCACTATTTTATTTTGGGTATAATTTATTAATTCCTGGACTATTTGCGTAACGTTTTACATATTATTTGTCAGCAAGCCCTAAGGAACCCAAATATACCAATTTGAAAGAGCTACGTGGCTGCGTTCAAAATATGTATTTTCTACCTCCTGTTTCGAAGATGTGCTGTCTGGGTACTGTTATGTTTTCAACCGTAAACCCATCTAATGTTGTCTTTCCTAATAAGAGATTTCAGGATTTATAAACCTAACTCTGGGAAAGGGTAGTGTATTTTATCACTGTCCGTCTGAAAAAAAATTAGTGCATGTAGACTTACACGCGTGATGGCAGCATTTGTGTATCGCGCGACGCGTGTTGCATGCGTTCCTGATTTTCAGCCCTCCCCTCTCTCTTTATCCTTTTGTCCATCTGTTCGTTCGTTTTGGTAACGCAGTGTAGAAAAAGACATGAATGGAATTTAAAATTTAGGTCAACTTGCATATTTCAAGGTTTTTCTTAGAAATACAGCACACGTTTCATTGAAGAAAGCGGGTATAATACAGTAAGCTTTTACTATCAACGTGAAAGCGTTACAATTTGCAGACGAAGCAGAAAACAAGGGGGATTTCGAGTACAGTCATTGTGACAGCACTGTTCTTTACCATTCTTCTTCCTTTATTTATTATATGTATTTATTAGGCTTTATATTTACTTGATAATTTATATATGTGGATTAGAATATTCCACGACACCTCCCCTCTTAAAACAGACATTATATGTCAGTCCTTTATTCTATATACACATAGAGAAATTTATTATTATTTCTGGGGTTTACGGTGATTCTCATCACACGGATGGCGGCTTAAAAAATCCGCTCCCAAATTGGTTTTTCCAGATATATACTCGATGCTAAAATTATATGGAGCCAGAAGCAAAGACCATCGGAGTAACCTAGAGTTCTCATGCTTAGCCTGTGCTAGAAACGATAAAGGTTTGTGATCTGTTTGCAACTTAAATGCCTTCCCATATAGATAAATATTGAATTTCTTTATTGCCCATATTACTGCAAGACATTCTTTTTCGCTATTTGAGTAGTTGATTTCAGCTTTATTCAACTTTCTGCTAGCATATGCCACTGGGCTTAATTCCCCATCCAATGCATCTGATTTCTGTAGTAGAGTTGCACCTAACCCAATATTACTTGCATCCGTCCTTACTATGAATTCTTGACTTAAGTCAGGTAATTTCAAAATGGGTTTACTTGTGAGCTTTTCCTTCAATTCTTGGTAAGTCATTTCACATTGTGGTGTCCATGTAATGCGATCTGGAAGTCCTTTACGTGTCAATTCAGTTAACGGTGCACATATGGAATTAAAGTTTTTGATATACTTCTGGTAGAAACCACATAATGAGACAAAGGATCTCACGTCCTTCTTGGTTTGTGGTCTCGGGCTTTCTGTAGTTTCTCTAAATTCTTTGGGTCAGGGGTCATGTTTCCCTGATAAACTGTGTGTCCCAAAAATTCCAATTCTTTACATCCAACGCAACATTTGGTTGGTCGGGCTGTTAAATTTGCCTCCCTAAGTCGATCAAACAGCATGTTCAGAGAGTCAATGTGTTCCTCAAATGTTTCTGTTGCTATAAGGATATCATCCACAAAATTTGTTATACAGGGATTATTCAGAGGATCCAATAATTTTCTCATCATTCTAGAGAAGACACTAGGCGCATTCTTCAATCCAAATGGCAATCTATTAAACTCATAGTGTCCTTCTGAGGTACTAAAAGCTAGGTATGGTCTAACCTCAGGCTTTACTGGAATCTGATAGTATCCTTTACTCAGATCCACTTTTGAGAAATATTTAGCTTTATTTAGCCTGGCAAACAGCTGATTTGTATCCGGCAATGGATCCACCTGTCCTTCTGTAATAGCATTCAGTCTCCTGTAATCTATACAGAGTCTATGTTCTCCAGAGGGCTTCCTTAAGAGTACAACACCGGAACTATACGAAGACTCACTGTGCGAAATAATTCCTTCCTTCAACAGATAGTCTATCTCTTCCTTCAAAGCTTTCTCCTTAGCAAACGGAATCGAATATGGTTTCATACAGACAGGTGTGGAGTCTATTAGTTTCATATCATATTCCAATAGGTTTGTATGCCCTGGTCGGTCTGTTAACACCTCTGCATGATTATTTAGAACCTGTTGCACTCTCTCTTTCTGAGTTTTCGTTAAATGTGTACTGATTTTCACCTGTGCTGCTGTCTCACAGGGGTGTAATGGATATTCAAATGATGAAAGTGGTTCCTTTTTCATCTCCATGGCGATGGACAAGGTCAACAAGTGTGTCTCTTCCTGATGTTCTCTTTCCAAATATTTCTTCAGGAGATTCACATGATAGATTTTTTCTTTCCCCTTCTTATCTATCTTATAATTTGTTCTAGACACCTTCTCTAAAACTGTATATGGACCCTGCCATCCAATTTGTAACTTATTCTGACTCCCAGGCAAAAGAAGCAGTACTTTCTCTCCCACAGCCAAATTTCTGTCCTTTGCCTTCCTGTTATAATAGGCAGCATGTTTCTTCCTGGCTTGTTTCAAATTTTCATTGGAAAGTTTCCAGCCAGTTTTTAACCGAGTGGTCAGCTCATTCACATATTGGTATGAAGATGTAATGTTTTCCTCTGCCTTTTCATCAGTCCACGTTCTTAACAAAGCTACATATGGACCTTTAATTGTGTGGACCTATTTGTCCATGCACCGGTATGGTCTCTTCCACTCGAAGCTTTATAGTGATGATTTTTCCTCCCAGAATTATCATTCACAAAACGACCGCTACCAATTTTTCTTTTGGGGCTTTCTCCCCACTTAAAATTCTTGATGAGAGATTTCCTCTCTACATCCTCTTCCTCCAGTTTGGTTTAAGTCCGATTGAGGGATTGTCGGCTTATCCTGGGGTAAGACATCTTTTTGCACTCTCCGCATAGTGGCCATTGTAAAACAGTTAAGTGAAGCTTGTCCGTGAAAAGGGGCTTCCCATTCCATTTGGTCCACTTTATCAAATTTATATCTCTTTTTATTATCAGGCCTAATTTTGCCCCGTGGCGTGTCCAGGTCCTGATCCATGTTCCCACTTGTGGGTGTTCCCTCATGTGCTATGCTACACCTTTCTACAAAATTCTCAATGTCCCATCTTGCTTGGGCCAATAATAATTGTGAGCCACCTTTTGAATGATGGTACCTATCTTCTCATGGTCCCCATCTGGTTTCACATGTAGGCTCCTTATTAAGTCTGCCCTATATCTTTTAGGAAGTACCAGCTGTCCGTGACCTTTGGATCTAGCTCCAGTCTTCCTATACATCAACTTGTTTTTCATGTAAAAATCTCCCTTGCCTGGAGTTGTATGACAAGTTGACAATTTTCTGAAACAAGGCTTGAGTGTTTTATCCCCAGCCTGTGCCTTCCTCATCTCTTCTGGAGTGGTATCTAACATAATATCCTCCTCCTGTCTTGAGGTCGACCTGACCTGAAGGGTTGCCATATACACAGGTTTCCTTCTGCAACGGTCAGTGTCATGATTGTCCATCTGACAATTCTTACACCACCTTTTTCCTTGGTTGAAAGATTTTCTTTCATCATATTTCCTTTCATCGAATTGTGGGAATTTATTTTTGTTTTCATACCGTGGCCTATCAAATTGGTGCTTACCTTTATTTTGATCCCTAGGATCAAATTTATTAAAGTTCTGTGGTGCCCTAAAGTTATCCACTTGTTTCTTTTTATTACCTGTTACCTCTGCTTGAGCTGCTTGATACCTTTCAGCAACATTTAGCAACTCACCCAGCCTCTCTGCACCTTGTTCCATGAGAAACTTTCTCAGGTCTGGAGCCATGGACTCTCTTAATTGCTCTATAAGGACCATTTCCTTAAGATCTTGGGTTTTCCCCAGAGAAGTCCATTTCTCCAAGTATGTCTCTATTCGTGCAGAGAACTGGTGATAGGTTTCACCTGACAGTAGTTTAGCATTCCTAAATTTTTTCCTATAAAATTCTGCATTCTTTTCATACCTTAACAAAAGAGCCTGCTTTAGCATGTCATAATTTTCCTGATCACCTCTGCTCATTTTTGCAAAAACTTCATAAGCTGCCCCACGAAGTCCCTGAGATAACTTTAAGCTCCACCTTTCTCTCTCTAACCCATACGTGGTAGCTAATAGTTCATACCTATTTATATAGCTCTCAATATCATCGTCTTTCTCAACAAAATGATCTAAATGAAAGTTCATAGCTGAGGTTGAGGCTCCCTGAGTAACCGTAGCATCAGAGGCAAAGGGACTGGCACCATTTTCAGGAGCATGGCCTTGAAACTCAAACTCCCTTAGTCGTAATTCATGTTCCCTTTGTAATCTTTTCTCCTCCTTTTCTGCTTCCCTCTCTGCAGCTAATCTCTTCTCTTCTCTTTCTGCAGCTAATCTCTTCTCTTCCCTTTCTGCAGCTAATCTTTTGTCTTCTCTTTCTGCTTCCAATTTCTTAGTCTCAGCCTCAATCTGCAACCTCTTAGTCTCAGCCTCAGCTTCAAATTGCAACCTCTTAATTTCCCTTTCAGCCTCTAACTTTCTTTCGGCCTCTTTTTCTAATCTTCTTTCTTCGCGTTCAATAAATTTGTCACATTCCGTAGTGACATAGGAAACCATAACTTGCCCATCTAATCCTAACTCCTTTGCAGTCTGTACAGCAGCAGATCGAAACTTGGCCAGGTCCGCCATTGTCTATCAGGTAAATTTCTACAATGTCTAACCAACAATTCAAATTCTAAATATATATAATGGACAACACAGGCACCGTGAGCTCAACCTTATTTAATTCCACCCAAGGATACCTTTTAATTCTTATATTCCCTGAAGTGAATTACCCCCAATATTTTTAATAGGGAAAGATTCAAAATCCCAAGAGCGAGACCCCAATATATGTGGTGAAGTGGGATGTTATAAATATTTATAGGGGACTTAGTGTACTGACTGAGATCAGCTGTGAAGGTATATATATCTAATAAGAGTAGTGTATTATATATATAACCTTACTTGCTACCACATATCTATATATCTCAGTCAGAATTATTCTGGAATAGTGTGATGACTACGTTATGTGTCTAGGGTATGTGTATGATGAAGTGTAAGTCACAACAACAGACAGATAAACAATTTAATTTAATCCACTACACTTGACAACACTGTGACACTCACATACATATAACACTCTATGAGAATATCTTAAAGGAGGCACTGATAACTTTTCAAATAACAATCTGTATTAATTGCTATCATAAAGGTATATGTGTCCTGATTCAAACACAAAGGAACCAGGAATCACAATCAATTTTAATTACAAGTATATGTACAGACTTTATCAATATGAATATCGTAGTGACATATATTATTAAAAATATCCTATGTGTGTCAGTTGTGTAGTAGTAATATGAGGTAATACTGGTTTTGTTTTGTTCAAGCTCTGTTGGTATTTGTCATCATGACTTCAATAGTTTGTCTTTAGGGACTAGTATTGGAGATGTTCTCAGTTCCTGATATTAAGACAATTAAATTCCCCTCTGAATATTATTTTTACAAAGTCATTTCAAGATGAGGGGACATAATGTTGAGCTCAGCTGGCCAACTCTGCTTATCTTGCGTGATGGCGGCAGGAGAAGACTCCTCTGCTCGAATTCTCCTCTGGGCTCTGGAGACACCTCACTGATAGCTAAAAGGACCAAGGAGTATGCTGTCCTACACTGGATTCAGCACAGCTCTGACCAGGTGCTGCTCAGTACCATCAAGACCACGGTCCCTGAAATCAAGAAGGATGTACCTTCTACTTCATAACTAACTTATACTCTCTTTTACACTGATCACAATACAGCACAAACATTGAGTTCAGAGCGTTAGGCCAACTATCAGCTTCATTCTGAAGTACTTTATACCAGCATTAACCTCCTTAATGGTTACTACGCCTCTGCAATTCCAGCATTATTTCTTTCTAGTCAATCATCTAGGTGTCAGTGTACTATTTGGCCATTCCATGCCGTTTGACTTTCCTCCGACACCCTCTGTTCAGGCTGGAGCATTATAGGCTTTATCTCCTGTTTGCCACTGAACTACACATATATATACAGGCATAAATTAACAATTTACATTCAATTTTCATTAAAAGATACTGAATGGTTCAAGCTTACCACAATTTCATGGAAATAAACACAGATACGTTGATTAGCAATGAATTCTGGCACATTTACTGGCACAAATTCCCATCTGCTTATGTTCCAGGCTTTTATTTAACACAAATATGAGCTGGCTTCAACGCACTGTTGCTTTATCAAGATCATTTAAACAAGTGGTCTCGAACTAACGCTCCCAAGGGAGTATATCAGCGAGTCTAGCCAATGAGGCCACGTTTCGACAAGTGTTTGAAAAAATGTTACCTTTCCCCGTTTCCCCTAACAACGAAAGATAGTATTTATAGTCCGACCAATCGTGGTTAGGCTTTCATTTGTTGCGCTCCAATCAATTGGGAGTTTACATGGTAGGCTATTTATGTAACGTAAGGTTTTTTCAAACACGTTATAAAAAAAAAAATTTTATGAGCAGAAATGATTCCATGCTGTCAGGCATCCTCACTATTTTATTTTGGGTATAATTTATTAATTCCTGGACTATTTGCGTAACGTTTTACATATTATTTGTCAGCAAGCCCTAAGGAACCCAAATATACCAATTTGAAAGAGCTACGTGGCTGCGTTCAAAATATGTATTTTCTACCTCCTGTTTCGAAGATGTGCTGTCTGGGTACTGTTATGTTTTCAACCGTAAACCCATCTAATGTTGTCTTTCCTAATAAGAGATTTCAGGATTTATAAACCTAACTCTGGGAAAGGGTAGTGTATTTTATCACTGTCCGTCTGAAAAAAAATTAGTGCATGTAGACTTACACGCGTGATGGCAGCATTTGTGTATCGCGCGACGCGTGTTGCATGCGTTCCTGATTTTCAGCCCTCCCCTCTCTCTTTATCCTTTTGTCCATCTGTTCGTTCGTTTTGGTAACGCAGTGTAGAAAAAGACATGAATGGAATTTAAAATTTAGGTCAACTTGCATATTTCAAGGTTTTTCTTAGAAATACAGCACACGTTTCATTGAAGAAAGCGGGTATAATACAGTAAGCTTTTACTATCAACGTGAAAGCGTTACAATTTGCAGACGAAGCAGAAAACAAGGGGGATTTCGAGTACAGTCATTGTGACAGCACTGTTCTTTACAATTCTTCTTCCTTTATTTATTATATGTATTTATTAGGCTTTATATTTACTTGATAATTTATATATGTGGATTAGAATATTCCACGACATTGTGCTTTAGCATTAAGCTGTCGTATTCAATATATACTACTCGTCAAAAGTAAAGGGCCACTTAGAAAAACCTTGGTTGAAACCATAAAACAAATCTGATATAAACGTAATTGGTATCAGTCAAAACGGCATTTATTGAATACCAAATTGACATGTTACGTAAAGAAATGGAAACACACATTCAAACGCAATGAAGCTGTGAAGTGTGTCACCCACCTTTTCAAAAGTCACACAATAGATATTGGACAAATAGACATTTCAAAATCGGGTATGACCACCGTTTGCAGCAAGGCATTCAAGACAGCGTAGACGCATCGAGTCCACAAGGGTCCGAAGAGTATCCTGAGGAACAGCTTGCCACTCCTGAAGCAGAAATGCAGTCAGCTGTGCAACATCCATTGGCAGGGGGTGATTTGTTGACAATCTTCGACCAAGGACATCCCAGAGGTGCACAATCGGAGAAAGGTCAGGTGAATGAGCTGGCCACGCCATCCTGATGATCCCATGTTGCTGAATAAACACACGAGCTCGGTGGGGTTGAGCGTTATCATCTTGGAGGATGGCATTACCACCTATGGCCTCCAGAGCAGGCTGAACAATTGGTCTCAGGATTTCGTTTTGGTATCTTGGGCCGGTCAAGTTGCCTTGGATGATGTAGAGTGGGGTCCTGCCGTGTCTGTAGAAGCCTCCCCAGACAATGACAGAACCCCTACCATAACGATCCACCTCTCGAATTGTGTCATCAGTAAATCGCTCTCTTGGTCGTCTCCAAACTCGAATCCTGCCATCATTGAATGACACAGTGAAGCGAGATTCATCAGTGAAGCGAGATTCACCAGCGAAGAGAACTTGACTCCATTGTTGCCTTGTCCATCGGATGTGCTCGCGACACCAAGCAACTCGGGCTCTGCGATGAGCAGGAGTAAGAGGGATTCTGACTGCAGGACGTCGAGCAGCCAGTCCAAATTCATGTAAACGTCTGCGAATGGTTCTTTGACTGACATTAACGTTTACAGTTTGTCTCAGCTGACATCTTAGAGTGGAACAAGTCACTGTTCGATGGCGCAGGGCTGACAACAAGAGGTACCGGTCATCATGTCTATTGGTGCATCTAGGGCGACCTGGCCGGTGGCGATCCTCCACACTTCCTGTGGCCTGAAATCTCAAAAATTCTTTGGATAGTAGAGTGTGACACTGCAAGCCGTCTAGCAACCTCACGGATAGATAAACCACTTTCAACCCACGCTATAGCCCTCATTCTTTGTAAGGTGTCAAGACTTCTTCTCGGTGGCATGGTTTTTGCAAGTGATGAAACTACCCTAAGTCTGCCGATTGTAAAACAAATTAAGAGTGAACTCTGTTCACGAAAAGTCGCCATTGCACGTGGAATGTCAATCAGCACGATTACTTCACCTGTTTTGTTGTACGGAAGTTTGAAAAAACAGATTAAAAATGTGAATTTATGGTTGACAAACCAAATTGCACGTGATCACCATGGTTGTCGGTGAGTTGTTTTTATGCTTAACGTTTATAGAGGACTGTCAGAGGAAGATATTGCACCAATTTTTACTAAAAACTTCCTTCATTTAATCATTCTATGCGCTTATATAAAAGTGTATTGAAAATAATAGGGTGGCCCTTGATTTTTGACGAATAGTATAGATTAAGCAGTTTGTCCATGTCTCAGACGCTGTCCCATTATTTTATATGATTCATACACGACACTTAGAAATTATACTCCCTGTAAAGCAGAAATACTATGTACACCTCGCAGAAGCATATTGGTGTAATAGTGATGGAATATAACCAGGGATACACTACGAAACATCAGGAGCCTCACACATGCGTCCTCACGCCATTAACACATTCGTCCAAGTCCTAGCAGACGATACCCTCACTTCTGCGCCTAAACTGACGTCTGCTTATTGTACAGTATCGTTATGACGTCACATCCTCTTACGGTGTAATTCCTTAAAAAGAGATAATAAATAGAGCCCAGTCTAGCTCGATATAAGACTCACGTGATCACACAATAGTTACATTTAATTGTAACAAGTAGGCCCTACGGCCCGCTGCCATGGCAAAATATAAAAAAAAAAATTAGGAAAACGTACCTACCACAAAGATATTTAGAGAATGTATAATTCCTGTATACACACTGGGATTCTAGCCGGTGTAAATATGCTGAGATTTCCTTGTGTGATCTAAAGGAGATCGAAGCACTGATGGAGTTGTGTCGTAAATTTATTTTGAGAGAAAGAGTCTTAGAAATAGTAGTCCGGTTTAGAGTGTAGAATGATGGTGAAAAAAACTCAGTGATAGAAATGTAGAGATTAAATATGATGCTCCACAGAGTGCTGGAGGAGAGTAAAGACAGACTTATTTACGAAAAATCGTTTCTCTCAATCTTCTCTTCCACTCTCCTGGTCAAACTATTATTTGCCAGTTTTCCAGACACACATCTGCGCTCACACCGATTTGGTGCTTCAAACACACAGACGACGTGGATACAACTATCTTAAACAAATAGGGGAAATTTTATGGGCTTTGGGTAGTCCAACACCGTAACGATTAAGTTTATGATGTTTATTAAAGTTAAAAAAAAGCAATCACCACAATAATCAATTGTTTACAACAAGAATTATCAAAATTACAGAAAAATGCAAATAACAAGGTAGGGAGGGGGTGAAGAAGATTGGTATCGACTAAGCCCGTCCCGCTTATTAGACAAAGATAAACCCAGTCCAAAGATAGATAGTTATCAGGAACGTAGGTAAGTTAACCTAACAGTAAAGTTAATTACTTTGAAAAGAGGTGTTACAAAATTAGGTATAGGTGGTAGAAAGAAATCCTGTTCTTCCCAATTGTTCTTCCCTTTACTAAGCAAATGAAAAGGAGGGGGTTTTAAACTGAGTTAACAAATTATCAACTATCCCACTTAAAGGAACAATGTAGGGTATACAGAAAAGATATATATTACCAGGTAAGCAAGTTAACAAAATGGTTACACAAAAGAATTAATTTCCTGTCATTCATACACGCGCGTGAGGATCCACACTCATACACACACTTACCGATTGCAGCATCAGACAATCCATACAATTATATAAACAACAATTACTCTTTACACGGGAAAATGTCTAGTACTTCGATGTCCCGCCCCAGATGTAGCGAGATTTGCTGATAGCGAATATTCCCACTAATCGCCGGACTTGAAGACTCAGAGTTATTATGTTTTATTATATGAAAAGGAGTCTATGGGATGGCACTGACACAATTCAATACAGGGGTGAAAATGAGGTCTCTTTAATTTCGCTGCTGGAGGTAAAATTCCTTCAAGGCGTGATGATAGCAACTGACCGGTATGGTTTAAATCCAGTGAGGAAAAATTAGGCTCAGTCACAGTCAGGTAAATAGGTATTCTCTCACAGTAGAGCCGTAAATAAGTTATCGCTACTGGCACTGTTCATCTTCCAGTTTATATTACAGATTGTAATTAAATTTGATGAGTTATTTAAAAACAAGTTCTTGGGGGCGCTTTCTTTCATGTAATTGATAGCTAGGTCGCATCGGACCGCCACAAGAATTATATTTAAAAATGTTCCATCAATATATCTGGAAGTTAAGAACCGAGTCTGAAAAGGACTCTGTATGATTTCTCTATTGCTTTCTTTATGCTGGGATCGCACAGGTTACGATCACTCTGTATGAAAGAAAAAAAGACATGTAATATACCGAAAACAAATAACCTGTCTAAAGCGCGATGAATTTCCCGTTAAGACTATTTTATATACGCTCGCGTATTTAATTATGTATTTAATAAAACACTGCGCGAGTTTTAGACTTCTGGATAATATGCAGACTAATAGTCTTGGATGGCTACCTTGAGCACAAAATATAAGTTCTGTAATGTAGGACCTGTGAGCTGTAGTTCACAGACTAGGTAATCCTTTAACATCTATAAATATAGGACTTAACTAAATTTATTAATTATAAATTCCTTCGCGACTTTAAAAGTTACTTTAAGCATTTAACATCTATTATCTTTTGGAAATAATATAGCAGGTATATCATTACATTTACAACTGGAACTATTGAGATGGTTTAATTTAATAGATTTAAATTAACACAAAATCCAGTGAAATAGAATGAATGAACTAGACCACTGATCACTTTACACAATATATATATTACCGCTTTGCACAGAATAGAATTCACTGCAAATATGTATAAAATCCATGGGATAATCTAGCAAGATTTCAAATATAGCTAGTGCTTCTGTTAAGTTCTGGCCAGCGAGTGATAAAGTGTATTTCTACGTGGTCTGTATATATCTAGAATGAAATGAAAGATGAGTGGGACATGAGAAACTTGACAGCTTTTTAGATTTCAGAAGACTTTTGGGGATCTGACCGCCAGACCAAAGAGAGAAGCCGCCCCTGGCCTCTCGTATCTTCGCTCGCTGCTTGCGTCAGCTTTCCCCGTTCGCTCCCACTGCGATCGGTTCCGTGTTTAATACCGAGATGCGAAATCGTTTCAGGGACCACTACTGTCTTTGATAGCATGTCGCCCGTCCTTCCTGAGATCTCCCCCAGTGTCTTTCTTCTGACCGCTCTGGTCCATCTTGCGAGCGGTTTAGTGTTCGCGCGGAGATGATAAATACCTGCGAGAAACTAGCTTCTCTGCTCGGGGATCGTCTCAGTGTCTTTAGATCTCATGCCGCCTACTAAGTGAGTCCCGGTGGAATCGGTTCGCTCTGGCGAAACCAAAAAGTTACAACAAATGTTCAGGGGTTCTAATGTTATGAAAAGCTAAAGTCCCTTTAATCATCCATCAAATCAGGGAAAATTCACTTGACGAACTAGACGTACGTCACAAGTTGTCCACGTGCAATGGCGACTTCTGTCCTATGTCATCCGTTCAAGTTGTTTCCAATTCTTCTTATTCCCTTTTGAGTCTGTCTCATATTTCCTCCTCTATGTGTCTTATCTCTCTTTCTATTTCACTTATCCTGGAAACAACTTATTATATGTCTCGGACTTAATGGTTCTTTTGTCCTCGTAAGACGAATCACCTTTTTTCGATTTTTTTCCCCACACCCGTCCATTGTATTCCACGTCTTACCGCAGTTCCCCTCAACTTCCTCGACCTAAGATACATTATTTTGACTGCACCGTATCTCTGTTATCTCGTGTCTATATCTATCTATCAAGCTTATCCCTCCGATCCTATCATATCTCTCCCCCCCTTTTTTTTAGTATCGCATAGACCTGCTCAGTTTCGTTTTTTAGTCTCTAAGTATGTATTGTGTACATCCGGTGGTGGCAGTCATTTCCTTTTCCTGGCACGCGCCTATAAGCGTTAGGACTTTTGACGCCTTCAGGGAAGTACCTAGTTTTAATTTTTATATTTTTTTAGGTTCTTATGTGTCCTATTTAACCTTCACTTTCTTTCCTTTCCCTGACGAAGGCCTTGTGGCCGTAACGTTGGCTATTTTCTTATTCTTTTGTCCTCGTAAGACGAATCACCTTTTTTCGATTTCTTTTCACACCCATCCATCTTTTATATTTGGACATGCGCCCTAATATGACCGACTAGGTTGAACGGGACGCGCCTCACCAAAACCTTATTTAAAAAAAAAAAATCTTACCCTGGAAGGTTCCATAGTAAGAGCTGCTTTTTAATGCCATAAACTGATTTGTTAAATGTATGATGCGTGTGTGAATGCCGTTTCTGACGTATATCTCCAACTATAACACATAAGGAAGGGAAACCCGAGGCCAACTAGCTGAGGGACCCAGTTTTTGGGTGGGGTTATAAGGGGCACAGACTTTTGCAAATATTGTAACATAAGTATTTTCTTTTTAAAAATAATTTAGCAAATAATTTCTAAAGAATTATTTTTAATGCCAAACATTTTATTTCCTTTCAAAAAACCTTCGCAAAATTTGCATTTCACGTGACAAAGTGTCATGTTTCGTATCGACCATCAAAATTTCTACACATCGGGTCGCGGAATCTGATGCCTTGATGCTTTTACTGCATCCCGCTAATAGACCTCAAACGGGCCTCACCCTTACCGTATGTCACACTGGCCCTGGAATCCGCCTGCTTCTCAGCCCCTACTCATACAAAAGCAGATTTTTCGATATGTTTCAACGTGGGCACCCTTTGCAGTACATACAATATTATACTCGTATGTAGATGGAGTTGGCCGTGTGTAATGAAGATAGTCCTTAAAATCAGATCAAATCTAACCAAACTATATATACCTTGTATATATATCACATAGCTTTAAGTACCCGGCTTTGCCCGAATTCTAATCATAGTTGATAGAAATTTGGAGCATTACGATTTCTGAAAATGTAAAAAATCAAATTAAAATACATTGATTGATTCAAAATGTTTGTTCTTCTAATTCACATACTTCATACAGTTTATTCTATTGTTTCATGTTTGCTTATTGCTATTTACCACATATATTACTGAAGGTAAGGTAAAAAGGTAAAGGAACCCGTTACACGCCCATTGAGGCATATTGGGAATATGTGTTAGGCCCATATTATCTTGACCGTCGGCACACGAGGGGTGATGTGGTCGGCATCAAGCCGGCCGCCTTAACCTTCCCAGAGTAGCTCTGGTACCCATTCGGGGCTGGGTCGACCCAGGAGCCGTTTGTGGCCTAAAAATTTTTCCGCCTCATCTGGGGATCGAACCATAGACCACTGCGCTAGGAAGCCAGTGCACTAACCACTATGCTACCGCGGCTCCTTATATATTACTGAAGCATGGGTATTATTCCAATGCTCATGGATAAATAACATTTTCGGTTTTGCCGTCCAGGCCAAACATGAAAAAATTTCTTGGCGTGCCCACTCATGAGCAAGCAATACGAAGCTGCCCGTGCAAAAAAAGTATTCATTTTTAAAGTTAATGCTTGCTACCTTAAGTGACTTTCCGTGAGCCTTGTTTATTATTGCAAATGCAAGTCGCACAGGATATCAAAGTTGTTTACAATTGAAAGGTATGTCAGTTGGTATAAGAAGAATGCCTAGAGTGACCAGATTTTCTCTCCTGACAAAGTCTGTTAATATTATCACCGTTGTCACGTTTGACATGAGGTTCTGCACAAATAGTCTAGTTCCATTATACATTTGTGGCGGATCAAAATTACGTAGTAACATTACTGTGCTCCAGCTTACAAAATTAAGTTGTATGGTGGCATTCAAGATGGTTCCAAAGAGATGAGGAACTCGGTTTGATAAAATACAGTCTGCTGGCTATCCATAATAATGTGTAGTGTCTTTCACTACTTTTACCCAGTAGTTTAGTCTCAGCTCCTTTCTTCGTAGTACCCTTATGGCATATACCCAGGGCTACTTCTCATACTTCCACAGATGTTCCTTTTGACACTCCTGCTATGATTTACAGTACTTGATTTTTTAATTAAGTCTAATTTCTTTTTTATTTTGCAGGGGCCATTGATTCATAGACTTTGCTGGCATAGTCCAGCTCACCTCTGATGAATGATATGTAAAAGGTGGTCATTGACTTGTTGCTGGCTCCCCTTCCGTTACCTTTTATGTAGAGAGGTGGAGAGATCTCGGTACACGCCCCTTGAGGCATATTGGGAATATAGTGTTAGGCCCATATTTTCTTGGCGTTTTTTTTGTATTTTATAATATTCATTAGTCCTCAACAGCTTTCTGCTTGTTTTTCTATGTTCTTATTCCAGTTAAGTTGTTGGTCTAATATAATTCCTAAGAACCTACTGGTTTTGGTGGTGCATACGGTTTGTTAATTTATTGTTACATGAATTCTAACTATCCGCTCTCGACTAAAGGTCATTTCTATTTGTTGTTGTTGTTGTTGCATTTAAATGTAATTCCCAAGTGTTCATCGACCCTGACACAGTGTCTATTTATTTTTGCATTGTTTTATACAGGAATTGTATGTATGTACCACTTCTCAATATTACAGTATCATCTGTAACATGGGATATAGTAATTTTTAGGTCTTTAATTCTTCTACGAGGTCATTTACCACAATTGTGAAAATGGTAGGTGAGATCACAGAGCCTTGAAGGACTCCATTTTGTTGTTCAAATAAGTCTGATTTTTTATTATTTATTTGTGTTGTAAAAATCTCTCTTGCAAGAAGTTTTCTAAATAATTATATGTTCTGCCTGTTAGACCTATTTCTTAATCTTGTTAAGGGCACCTTCTCTCTAGCATTCATCATAAGCTCGTGTTTGTGAAAATTGCTACTCTCTTTTCATTTGTTTAAAATCATATTTTAACTTCATGTTCTAGTGTAAGTAGTTGATCTACTGTGCTATGGTGGCTTCTAAATCCTGCCTGATTTAAGCTACATAAGTTCTACTTTTCTATGCGCCCCCTTACTGGTTGTAGCATAAGGATTACCACTGCTATCTTCCATGCTTGTGGTATCTTTCCTGTGTGCCAGATTTTGTTGAAAAAGGATGCTATGATTGTGTGGGACTTTTTTGAGAATTTCATAGCTATGTCTTTCCCTGAGGTGGTGTTGGATTTTCCTGCGATTACTCTTTCTATAAATGGATTGATTTGCCGTTGCCCTAAAGACGCCACTAGGCGTGATGGGAAACAATGGCAAAGAAAACCTATCTGCTGTTGCCCTAAGACGCCACTAGGCGTAATGGCCACTGACTGCTTTGACGGTCTGTGGCTAATGACGGAAGAAGAAAGACTCTTTCTATCACCTCTATTGTGATATCTGTATTTAGGTAGTTTTATTCTGTTTACTTTCTGATCGTTCGTAATTCATTTAATGACATTTTTCGCCTATTTGTTTCTGCCTGACCAAGATTGTCTTCTGTACTAACTTGATCGAAATATTTGGCCAATACATTTGCTTTTTGTTTGTCCGTTTCAGTTCTCTCTGGTATTTTAATTGTTAGAAACAAATATTTTTTTGGAGTTTCCACATTTAACTGCTTTAAATTTTCTCCATACCTTCCCTTGTTGTGTTTTGCTGTTTAAAGTTTGGCAAAATGTTTTCTAGTTAATTTCTTTAGCCTTTAGAACTGTTTTATTAGCTTTGTTTCTTACCGTATTATAATTTAAGTTGTTGTCACCAGTTTTGCGTTTTCTGTAGTTTATAAGCGCTCTTTTCCTCAGCTTCTGTTTCTCAGCGCATTGTTCTGTCTACCATGGAACTGGGGTTTTAATCTTTTTTTGTCCTATATAATATATATATATATATATATATATATAAATGCAGATGAGTCTAAAAATGACGATGAAGAACTAGGGGCAGGAATAGTGATACCAAAATGGAGAATTAGAAAAAGATACAATCACAAGACACGCATCTATCCTCATGGCAGAATTAGTAGCAATACTCAAAGCTTTAGAAGTAGTTACAGAGAACCCACTACCGACAGTGACAATTCTCACGGACTCACTCTCATCAATACAAGCAATCAATAACAGAAATGAGAGTAGCAGGCCCTATATAGTAGAGGAAATATTACAGATAAATACTTATCTAAATACTACTGGATGCAAAGTCACGTTAGCATGGATTCCATCTCATGTTGGCATAACAGAAGACGAATTCGCTGACAGAGAAGCCAAGCAGGGTATAAATAACAATAAAAAAAATTGAAACAGGGTTAAGGAGATTTGTAATAAAGAGTCTAATAGCGAGGACAATATCCAAAGAATGGAGAAAATCATGGGGCCAGAGCACAAAAGGAAGGCATGCATACCAGAATAACAAAAAAAAGAAATAAAAAATGCCATATACAAGACGAACTAAAAATACCAGTAAATAAAAAACTACTCCGGCTCAGATTAGGAACTGGCTACTTTAGAATAGAGGAACCCATCTGCAAAGAATGTTATGAACTTAATACCATTAAACACTTCTTGCTGGAATGCAAGAAATACGACCAACAAGGATAAACCATAACAGATTACTGCAATTACTGCACAAACTGCAAAATAGAGCTAAATGTAGACAATTTCATAGGCACCCCCACAAGCACTACAAAAATTAGTAAAATAAAATATCACATATATATATATATGTTAAGTCCTTTTTACGCGTGGGAGTTAAGTGTGTGAGACTTTCACATGCCAGTCTATTTTTGATAGACACACATGTGAGCGCATCTGATGTAGATGTACTTTGTTTAAATAGTTATGCGTACTTTTCTGCATCACCATTGAATGCAGATGACGCACTTTTGTTGCGTCGATTTGTTGCTATACAAATCATACCCTTGAGGCATTGTAATATTTCGGTCCTCGTTGATGGACGCATATTTTCTGGGGTTCTGTCTCTAAAGTAAAGAGAAGACCCATACTTACGAATATATTGAAGTACTCAAGAGTTTTGTTCCTGAGGGATTATTCCAGGAATTCGTTGTCATTTATAATTATTGCCAGTTAACGGCACGTTTCAAGGTCTCTTGCCTCAAAGACCCAGAGCCTATTTGTGAAGGCATAACTTCCATTGTATCTGTCATGATCAATGGCTAGTGCGTCCCTCTGAACATTAGGAGCGAATATATATATATATTAAAATAAGCTGCAATTCAATGAAGTTTACCCGAATTGGTCAGGACGTTTGACCTTGTCATTATTATAACTGGCATCGTCAGTCAAAGGCCATATCGATAATGAAGTATTTTTCTGCAATGAAACTATGATTCCATGTACTGTTACTACTTGCCTGGGATGTGGAATTCCGAGTCTCGTCCTGAATAAAATGATGTCGATAATGTTACTTACGAGTCCAGCCCGCTTGACTTACCCGTCGTTGCTGTTACGTGACACTTCATTGTCGGTGGTGTCAGCCAACATAATACCCCCCCCCCCCCCCAACATATACTTAAATCCCGAGGTAACAATATATATATATATATATATATATATATATATATTTGTATAATTATATGTATATATAATATATATATATATATATATATATATATATATATATATATATATATACTGGTCCCGGTGTTTCTGTGTGTTCTAAATCATTTTATTTCTGTCTCTAGTTCTCTTCTTCATGTGATCTTCGCTTGTATCGGGGTCCAAACACTGGCGGATCTTGGAATTGTCGAAGGGAGAGGTTATACATCAGAATGATAATGCTCTTCTCTCTCTCCCCCCTCCCCCCACCCCCCGGTTCATATTTACCCATATTGCCCCGCCACGTAGAGTTACTTGCAAACTACGTTCGTAACCTTAGGGGTACTTACCATTGTCCAGTACCAGACATGTTTTAATTCGACTGTCGTCCGACCTAACAATTACTTACATATAAATCCAAAGTGGAGGGCGGGGGGCACACTGGAGCAGTAGATATGAAATAAAGCTTTTCAAAGTCCCAAGGGAGGGGCGATCGCCCCGTCGCCACCCCCTTGGAGCCGCCAATGGCCCAAAAATGGGAGCAAAGAGTGGTAACACTGTATCCAACAAGCGAGTCGCCAATGGCCCTAAAATGTAACAAAGAGTAGTAACACTGTATCCTACAAGCGTGTAGTAAAATGCTATAAGTTGGACATGGGTCCGGCTAATCCATTTTGTCAAGCGAAAAAAAAAATATTGAACAAGTCGCCATGTTTAAGCTCCAGCAACGAGCACCAAATTATCATAACTACATGTGTTCGTACGCACGAGTTACGTATTTAAACAAGGTAGAGTTATTTTAATTCCAAGCAGAAACTGCAGCGGTTTCATGAAAGACGGCCACTTCACATCGCATTATGTAAACAGTTTGTGTTTAAGTCAACAATTTATGAAAGAAGTTAAATATGATGTGATCACACTTCTGCGACAATATGTGAAACACTCCCGAATTTGGTCTGCAGTTTTTGCTTAATCTGGACTGTTCGTAATCTTTGTTTCCTCGCCCTAGAAAGCTTTCCATCCAAGTTGTATTCTTGTTACTGCGCTACTACGTAAGACTTCTAATGGTATGCAAATATATTTGAAACTGCGTTTAAATAAAGTTTTCCTATGGTATTTTAAACAATTATTTTTTAATAATTTATCCATCGCACCGAAAAATATAATATGCAAGTTTTTTTTTTCAATAAGCGAGGCGTCTGGTTACTTTGATCTAGTTTCCACCATGTTTCTTCCTTCAATTTCTCGCTCCTTCTGAAGCTTTAGACCAACATTGCAACAGCTTTCATGCTGCAAGTCCGCACCAAACCACTGATATTTATGTAGCAATTTTTTTTCCTGGTGGGTCTGCTAGTCCCACGTACATCATCATCATCATGTTCTTGTTTCGCCCCTTATGAAGCACCGGGCCATCAATACAGCTGGTCCCCGTCCAAGAAGCCTGAACCAATCATTGACACGCTCGTGCAGTGATGATTTCTGTAGTAATGTAATTTACATAATGAGATAGCCGGCCTCATGCACAACCCAATATTAGTCAACCTTGAACGACATGCCTGATTGAGCTGTAGTCAAATTCGTCTTTATCTCATCAAAGTACCATGACAACACGGGGAGCAAAGTTACATACAGGTTCAACTTATTTCAAAGTCCAAATGCTCTGAGGCTTGAAAGCAGATATCGATTTTAGTCAAGGTAGATCTTTAGAAAACTAGGTGCTTCTAAAGTAGATCTCCACCGCTAGTGGATTGGATGCCTCTGTGTTATAGACAGGTAGACACCGGTCCATACACCAGTTGGTTTTCCAAAACTGTTTGTGTACATCATGGTGAACTGACACCTTCCAAATGTTTTTTCTCGTATATAGATGACATCTAAGTCAAGGAACAGGCCTTTCCAAACTATATATACACACCAACAGCTTATTGGAATATTGCAATGCCATAACGCTTAATTGATTTTTATTACGGAAATAACGATCTTCAAACGGATTGATTTGTCGTAGTGCCCTAAAGACGCCAAAATCAAGGCGTCTACGGGAACAACGGCAAAGAAAATCTATTCGCTGTTGCCCTTAAGACGCTACTAGGCGTAATGGCCACTGACTGCTTTGCCGGTCGTTGGCTAAGGACGGAAGAAGAAGAATTGAACGACATGCCTGATTGAGCTGTAGTCAAATTCGTCTTTATCTCATCAAAGTCCCATGACAACACGGGGAGCAAAGTTACATATAGGTTCAACTTATTTCAAAGTCCAAATGCTCTGAGGCTTGAAAGCAGATATCGATTTTAGTCAAGGTAGATCTTTAGAAAACTAGGTGCTTCTAAAGTAGATCTCCACCGCTAGTGGATTGGATGCCTCTGTGTTATAGACAGGTAGAGTTGGTCTAGACCAATGGTTTCCAAACATTTTTACATCTAAGAAACACCTTTCCAACTATATATAACACCAACAGCTTATATGGAATATTGCAATGCCATAACGCTTAATTGATTTTATTCAATAGATGAATAGGCCGATCTTCAGTGTGACGGTATTGCCTCCCATGCTTTGCAGTAGTGGTCCAACAGTGGCCAAAACTCAAGAGCATCTACGAGTATTATAGGCTTCAATGGAGTCTATTTTTACACCAGATTACTCTTGGCAGAAATGTCGATAGAACAGTAGTAAAGCTGCTATCACATAGGAGTCTTCATAAGATATTTAGATAAGCAGATAAGCAAAAACAATGCTGGCTGTCGCTGAGCACGTTAATTCTATAATCTGCCGACTCTTTTATGAATAATTTAGCAATGGTTTATTCTAGCTCGTTAACACATTAACTACCGAATTAAAAAACATACTGTGGCCGAATTAATTTTTTTTTCTATTTTTATCCTGTAGGTGTTTGCACAAAGTAAGCGGTAATTTTCGTAATTATTTACAGATTTTTATGAATTACACGTCATTTTAAAGATAAATAAATGTACTTTTACAACAAGCGCCATTTATAACTCTAATAGAGGTTGTTGCTATTTAACGGCCCTTCGATGGCCGAGGACGTGCAATATTTTCACAGTTATAACTGCATGAGCCCCAACTCTATCAAAATCCTTATTTCAATCAATGTGCACACCGTTTTCACTCTTGTCCTCGTCGCTAGATCTATCAGTCAATTGTTGAAACAAGTTTCTAGCCTATTCAGCCGTTAGACGAGATGTACAAGCATATTTTGTGGTCCTATCACTAGTTGCCACGGTAAACAGTTTTACACGATTTGGTAACTAACCCAAAACGCTGAAAAACATGAACATAATATCAATTTTCCAGTGTTCTACAACAACCATGCTTTGATAATTTGTTTTCCGGTAGCAACTTAAAATTTCGAATCAGATTAGAAAGTGTTCCAGTACATTTTTCATTTGTTTTATTACTAAAATTAAATGACGCTTTGAGCGGCTCGTGGTCCAAATGATAGGATTTAAAAAGCCGGTCCTACCGGCTTGCAGTAGTTAATGTGTTAAGCCCCCACCCCTGAGTTAATCAGTGGAATTATTATTATAATATATATAGCTCTGTTTAGAGTGTGTGTTTAGTAACTTTGACTGAGACAAACATGTAATGCATTTAAAAGGATTGAATTGAAGTTAAATTTGTAACATTACAAATTACAAAAATTAATAATCACTTTAAGTTTTAACAGTTGGAAAATAATTTGAATATTTATGAAAAGAATTTCATCACTTGGATGGGATGTAACTGAATAAAGGAGGTCACTTTTGGCAGCGGATATTTTCACTTTGCTGTCAATGGTAGTTTCTTCTCCCGCTGGGTCAGTTCCTTTGACTCTGTTCTTGCTCGTCTCTGGTCAATGTTCAGTCGCCGCACGTT
This sequence comes from Oreohelix idahoensis, assembly GCA_024509875.1. Lineage (NCBI taxonomy): Eukaryota > Metazoa > Mollusca > Gastropoda > Stylommatophora > Oreohelicidae > Oreohelix > Oreohelix idahoensis. The sequence goes on from JAMPIV010000351.1 coordinate 401,644, forward strand.
CCCAGAGGGTCAAGGAGTAACGGATAAGTTGGTTCTGCGTCTGTCTATAAGACCCTCTTATGATGGCGTCTCACGAAACGTCAGTCCACTTCTACCTTAACTTGGTTCCAGAGATAGTACTTTCTGCTGGTACCACCAATAATAATAGAAAAAGAAACGAAACGCTCTTCTGAGTATTGCGTTTTTCAACCCATAGTTATGGGTTTCTATCTTCCCATACCACCATCCCATGTCAGAATTTACCCTCGATGAGAATTAAATTTAATCCCTCGGGATAAAACTTCCTTTACATTTAAACTGAATAGTTTAGCTTTACATTACATTTAAATGAAAAGGTTAAATGTACAGATATAAAATGTTTTACATTTACATCTCCACTGTTTGAAAAGTGTTCACAATATAAATTCATTTATGTTTCCTTTATATTTACACTGGTTGAAAAGTTTAAAACTTCTATTAATTTAAAATGAATATTTTCACATAGACATTTACACTGGTTTAAAGCTTGAAAAACTTACATTAATTTTAAAGTGAATATGTTTATAGGGACATTTACACTGCTTTGAAAATGTAAGTATTATACTTAGAATGTACATCAAGTCTTTCATATTTCCTTCCCTGCTCCACGGGGAACCTGGAACTACTTTATGTTTTTAGTTCTCTTTACGAAACTATCAATAAAGCAATCACCAGTGTAGCAAGTTTAATTTGCAGGAGAGGTTAAGTTGTTATAAAGAAAGAAAGATTGCTGTGTATGTGTCAACCGTGTGAGGTCAAGCTATGTTAGACCCTGAGTCTAATAGTTGATGAACATGATGATGGGTTCTCAGGTACCTAAAGCTACCTCTCTAGATCTCACACGGTGCTGTATTTTATTTCTAGTGTGTGGTGTTTGATGTGGCTAGTGTCTAGGGAATGCAATGAAATGATGGTACATCAAAACAACATACTATAACACACTAATAGTAAAGTAATAAATCTGTGGTTTAAGTTTGAACATTAATCTTCTTTTTTGTACAATTTTATTTTGCCTGTCCGTCAATTTCTTTTAGACAGGTCTTTGAAAATGAGGAAAAATATATCTTACACTAATGATTAACTAAATTTGGACTCTTTGTCCGATAAGAATAATATTAATATATTGTTCCTGTAGGTGTATTCACATACTGTTCTTTAGTACATAATAGTGTAAGTCATTTATAGGAGGAGCTGTGGTAGTCATCATGCCCCTATCTTTGTAGTTAATTTTGGGGAAAAACACTTTTTATCCCGATGAACTGTCAGAGTGCCCAGCTAATGACACATCACCTTATATTCTTTTATGTAGATTCAAACGCCCAACACTGCTCTGCATAGAATATGTCAGCTCACAGAAGCTCCTTCTGGCTAACTGCAGACAGTATATACTTTCACTGGAGACTTTCTGTCTTCAAATATATTCATCAGGTTTCCTGTCACCGGCTGGTAACAGGAAATAAAACCCTGCAATAAAAAGGACACCCTGGCCTTTTCACATCTGATTTAGACTCCCATTAACTATTTATACATGGTGAGATGGGGTCAGCCTCGTGTGCATACAAGTACACCAGCCCCCAATTCCTATGACTTCACACCCTACTGTGACCACACCTCAGGTCCATATGGCGAATACGCCACTGTAATTTTACATTGTTTTCTTCAATACAATAAAGTGAAGTAAACACATCTCCTTCTGTATGTTTTCTCTTCTTTTCCTAACTATAAACGTTCTAGGCATGTTGATGAGTGTTCATGGAACACAGAGGCTTGCTAACATATTCTGATCTAATAATAATAATAATAATAACAATATGCAACATTCAAACACAATTCAATGTGAGGACTCAATATTTTTTGCTCCCGGCATGTCCTTCACTTTTCCCAATAGCAGTATCTAGCTTTTTGCAGTTTTAATAAGGCATATTAATAAATAAATCATTCTTACCACAAATTCAATGAAATATAACACAAGTAACGATGACTGGCAAATATGGCCGAAGTTTCTCTGCCGTTGTCCAGACTGTTAGATTTGTATTTATTTTACAATCAACACTTCTGTTCTCATCGTACTTTGGTACAAAAAAATTTCTATTCAAATGGCCAAGAGCTTTGTAAGCTTTTGCTAATATCAATTTGGGCTGGCCAATGAAATCAGGCGACTACCAAATTTTGAATTTAGTTTTGAAAAACAAAACCCCAAACATACTATGTGTCTCGTAGTCCATTGGTCAGTCTGCCTTAGCTATTTCAATGCAAAAATATGTTTAGTTTTGGGCTACCAATTCTGCCTCTCCCTTCCTCCTAGTGTTAACCAATCAAATTGAATCACTCCTATGCCTCTTTTTCAAAAATGCTTTTCCTAATGTTACCAATAAAATAAGCAAGAACGATCGTCCGTTTGTCACACTGTACTAAATATATATAATATTTCTACAATATCTTAGTTATTAATTGAGCGAATTTTGATATTGAAACATATTATGGGTCAGAAGACTATAACCTAACAGCCTATATAAGTTTTATGTCCGTCTTTAGTGTCGTTAATATTTTTGTCTTTTTCTATGCATTTTGGGTTTTCTTTTTCTGAACCATAATATTAATAAACTCTATCTTCTAAAATTCATCTAAGTTCTTGTGAGGACTTTTTTTCTTTCACTCTCTGTCCTCCCCCTTTTCTATCGCTCTACCAAGCGAAACCAGTATGCCGCACGCAAACTGTATCATGTCGATTTCAAAATTTTCAAGACGGAGTGACGAAAACGCGGGCGGGTTTTGGGATAGGCTTATCATTTTTCTTAGCGCGAACACTTTTTAATCTACAGCTCGCCACAGTCATCGGTGATGATGTCGGGCAACAAATACGGGCTTGTAATAGTTTTTACTACCTTTTAACTCTATATTTAAATATTAATGCAATTTTGATCAATTGTATCACTGATCTCACCACAACCAGCCCGTGCAGTGGCGGTTCATGAATCATCATTCTAGATACTGAAGTTGCCAGCCTCAATTGACTTTGACATCCAATAGCAGTTTTCACACATTAAAATTCACATGGTAATATATGCATATATATAGGTTAGTTCACATGTTAGTAATAAAACAGAATGAAAATGCACTACTTACGCCAATCTTGGTTACAGACGTTTTTTGCTCAGAGGAATAAAAGAGAGGAATCGTTCTCTTACACGCATCTGGGATGTCATTAATTCTGACCATAGTTCCCCCCTCCCCTTCCGACTCCGTGTTTCTTCAGTTTCCAAGTCCCGGTGTTCCTTATTAAAATGTAGAGATTTCCTGTGCTTTTTAAAGTCTTATCTGGATCTCCAATAAAAGGTCCGGTTAACAAAAAGGAATTATGAAGCCAGTCTTCACTCTGGAGAGGTCTGAGGTTGTCTCGGCGAGCTTGAAATTACATTGAAATAAAACTGAGAAATGACCAGCCTATATTCTCCATCAATGTTGTTATAAATATAATCAGAAAGATCCAATCATTTTAAATTAGGCAAATAGTGTGTGATATTTCAAAAAAGTCCCACGTGAAATAAGGTGCGTGCCTGCAAAGGTCACGCATTACCATATATTGACATCTGATGCATTTCATACACTATCACAAACACATTTGTAGACTCATATTGTCTAATATGTAATAAATCCAAGATTACTTTTAACCCAGTGTCCGGAAGCGATTATATCACACTTGTCTGCCCACATGTACCACACAACAGTACTCTCGTTATCTGTCGTATGCGTATGCATACTCCGTGTCTTATCGGTGATTAAGCATGCTTATACTGATATTTGTGAGGATCACCTGAATATTGTTCTATGTTACCTTTTATGTGATTGTACTTAGTGTTATTATCCACTTTATCCAATGTGTCAGTGACTGCCTTTATAAGGGTCAGTGTTTGCCTTTCCCGCATGTCTTCACTTGACTCTCTGAGCTGTGCCATCATAAATCTGAAAATAGTCACTTATTTCAAATGCTAACAATAAACTAACTTGTACCTGAAAATCAAAGAAAATTTTTTATTAGTCTTGTGTTTCCTGAAAGACAATGTTATGGTTAAACAAACAAAAATTTATGCATACACTGTTACAATTCAATATTACTTAAACTATAATAATAATAAGAATGGCAATAATAGCAACAATACTAATACTAATAACACCAATATTCTTATAATGTCTAATTAAACTAATTAATTAAGACGTCTGAGTTGAAGTACTCAGTAGTCCTACAGTTGCGCACGCGACCGACTTTTTAATGCTACTGTTATATTTTTATCTTTTCGCATCTATCGCACAATCTAGACTACACACAGTATTATTTACTACACACAAGCTTCTTTCCGCGACTATGTTACTCTAGTGCACTGTATGAATTATCGTACCACTATTTTATTGAACGATGACTGCAAACACTGCGTTTATTGTGCTGACTCACTCCCGTGCATGTTTTAAGAAAAACAATTCCGCTTCTATTCCCGAGCTGGCGTTACCTTGCTTTATTATGGATACTCTTCCCGTGCACCAAGGTTTGAAGAAAAAAACACCCTGACTTGGTTTCTGAGCTGGCGTTTCTGGTTGACTGGTTCCTAACTGATAAATCCGCTTTATTCCTAGTATTCCTCACACTGACCCCACGGCCACTAGGCATCCCCAAAAAAAAGATGCTTTGCTGGCTATTTATCAGTACGAAACACACAAGATAACACCGGAAGTATACAGTGGGCAACACAGCCCTTAAATGACGCAATCACTTCTGTTGTTCTCCTATTAACAGTATGTGTCAGTCCAAACAAGACAAAGACCTTGATACTGGGTCCAGTAAATAGTAGAAGACTTAAGGACATTAGTATAGAACAGAGGGTAGGTTTCTGGTATTGTATAAACATAAATAACACATAAGGAAGGGAAACCCGAGGCCTGTAAACAGTAAATTAATATTAGACAAACATAAAGGTATGTTTTCAGGCACTCGTAAGAAATAAAGAAGTAGAACACTTGGACAACAGAAAAAACAACAGACGTGAGTGGCTTACCCAGGGTTCGAACCCCGTACCTTCCGTACGACAACTCCGCCTAGCTATCAAGCGAATCACACTGACCCCACGGCCAGCTAGGCATCCCCAAAAAAAGATGCTTTGCTGGCTATTTATCAGTACGAAACACACAAGATAACACCGGAAGTATACAGTGGGCAACACAGCCCTTAAATGACGCAATCACTTCTGTTGTTCTCCTATTAACAGTATGTGTCAGTCCAAACAAGACAAAGACCTTGATACTGGGTCCAGTAAATAGTAGAAGACTTAAGGACATTAGTATAGAACAGAGGGTAGGTTTCTGGTATTGTATAAACATAAATAACACATAAGGAAGGGAAACCCGAGGCCTGTAAACAGTAAATTAATATTAGACAAACATAAAGGTATGTTTTCAGGCACTCGTAAGAAATAAAGAAGTAGAACACTTGGACAACAGAAAAACAACAGACGTGAGTGGCTTACCCAGGGTTCGAACCCCGTACCTTCCGTACGACAACTCCGCCTAGCTATCAAGCGAATCACACTGACCCCACGGCCAGCTAGGCATCCCCAAAAAAAAGATGCTTTGCTGGCTATTTATCAGTACGAAACACACAAGATAACACCGGAAGTATACAGTGGGCAACACAGCCCTTAAATGACGCAATCACTTCTGTTGTTCTCCTATTAACAGTATGTGTCAGTCCAAACAAGACAAAGACCTTGATACTGGGTCCAGTAAATAGTAGAAGACTTAAGGACATTAGTATAGAACAGAGGGTAGGTTTCTGGTATTGTATAAACATAAATAACACATAAGGAAGGGAAACCCGAGGCCTGTAAACAGTAAATTAATATTAGACAAACATAAAGGTATGTTTTCAGGCACTCGTAAGAAATAAAGAAGTAGAACACTTGGACAACAGAAAAACAACAGACGTGAGTGGCTTACCCAGGGTTCGAACCCCGTACCTTCCGTACGACAACTCCGCCTAGCTATCAAGCGAATCACACTGACCCCACGGCCAGCTAGGCATCCCCAAAAAAAAAAAGATGCTTTGCTGGCTATTTATCAGTACGAAACACACAAGATAACACCGGAAGTATACAGTGGGCAACACAGCCCTTAAATGACGCAATCACTTCTGTTGTTCTCCTATTAACAGTATGTGTCAGTCCAAACAAGACAAAGACCTTGATACTGGGTCCAGTAAATAGTAGAAGACTTAAGGACATTAGTATAGAACAGAGGGTAGGTTTCTGGTATTGTATAAACATAAATAACACATAAGGAAGGGAAACCCGAGGCCTGTAAACAGTAAATTAATATTAGACAAACATAAAGGTATGTTTTCAGGCACTCGTAAGAAATAAAGAAGTAGAACACTTGGACAACAGAAAAACAACAGACGTGAGTGGCTTACCCAGGGTTCGAACCCCGTACCTTCCGTACGACAACTCCGCCTAGCTATCAAGCGAATCACACTGACCCCACGGCCAGCTAGGCATCCCCAAAAAAAAAGATGCTTTGCTGGCTATTTATCAGTACGAAACACACAAGATAACACCGGAAGTATACAGTGGGCAACACAGCCCTTAAATGACGCAATCACTTCTGTTGTTCTCCTATTAACAGTATGTGTCAGTCCAAACAAGACAAAGACCTTGATACTGGGTCCAGTAAATAGTAGAAGACTTAAGGACATTAGTATAGAACAGAGGGTAGGTTTCTGGTATTGTATAAACATAAATAACACATAAGGAAGGGAAACCCGAGGCCTGTAAACAGTAAATTAATATTAGACAAACATAAAGGTATGTTTTCAGGCACTCGTAAGAAATAAAGAAGTAGAACACTTGGACAACAGAAAAACAACAGACGTGAGTGGCTTACCCAGGGTTCGAACCCCGTACCTTCCGTACGACAACTCCGCCTAGCTATCAAGCGAATCACACTGACCCCACGGCCAGCTAGGCATCCCCAAAAAAAAGATGCTTTGCTGGCTATTTATCAGTACGAAACACACAAGATAACACCGGAAGTATACAGTGGGCAACACAGCCCTTAAATGACGCAATCACTTCTGTTGTTCTCCTATTAACAGTATGTGTCAGTCCAAACAAGACAAAGACCTTGATACTGGGTCCAGTAAATAGTAGAAGACTTAAGGACATTAGTATAGAACAGAGGGTAGGTTTCTGGTATTGTATAAACATAAATAACACATAAGGAAGGGAAACCCGAGGCCTGTAAACAGTAAATTAATATTAGACAAACATAAAGGTATGTTTTCAGGCACTCGTAAGAAATAAAGAAGTAGAACACTTGGACAACAGAAAAACAACAGACGTGAGTGGCTTACCCAGGGTTCGAACCCCGTACCTTCCGTACGACAACTCCGCCTAGCTATCAAGCGAATCACACTGACCCCACGGCCAGCTAGGCATCCCCAAAAAAAGATGCTTTGCTGGCTATTTATCAGTACGAAACACACAAGATAACACCGGAAGTATACAGTGGGCAACACAGCCCTTAAATGACGCAATCACTTCTGTTGTTCTCCTATTAACAGTATGTGTCAGTCCAAACAAGACAAAGACCTTGATACTGGGTCCAGTAAATAGTAGAAGACTTAAGGACATTAGTATAGAACAGAGGGTAGGTTTCTGGTATTGTATAAACATAAATAACACATAAGGAAGGGAAACCCGAGGCCTGTAAACAGTAAATTAATATTAGACAAACATAAAGGTATGTTTTCAGGCACTCGTAAGAAATAAAGAAGTAGAACACTTGGACAACAGAAAAAACAACAGACGTGAGTGGCTTACCCAGGGTTCGAACCCCGTACCTTCCGTACGACAACTCCGCCTAGCTATCAAGCGAATCACACTGACCCCACGGCCAGCTAGGCATCCCCAAAAAAAGATGCTTTGCTGGCTATTTATCAGTACGAAACACACAAGATAACACCGGAAGTATACAGTGGGCAACACAGCCCTTAAATGACGCAATCACTTCTGTTGTTCTCCTATTAACAGTATGTGTCAGTCCAAACAAGACAAAGACCTTGATACTGGGTCCAGTAAATAGTAGAAGACTTAAGGACATTAGTATAGAACAGAGGGTAGGTTTCTGGTATTGTATAAACATAAATAACACATAAGGAAGGGAAACCCGAGGCCTGTAAACAGTAAATTAATATTAGACAAACATAAAGGTATGTTTTCAGGCACTCGTAAGAAATAAAGAAGTAGAACACTTGGACAACAGAAAAACAACAGACGTGAGTGGCTTACCCAGGGTTCGAACCCCGTACCTTCCGTACGACAACTCCGCCTAGCTATCAAGCGAATCACACTGACCCCACGGCCAGCTAGGCATCCCCAAAAAAAAAAATGCTTTGCTGGCTATTTATCAGTACGAAACACACAAGATAACACCGGAAGTATACAGTGGGCAACACAGCCCTTAAATGACGCAATCACTTCTGTTGTTCTCCTATTAACAGTATGTGTCAGTCCAAACAAGACAAAGACCTTGATACTGGGTCCAGTAAATAGTAGAAGACTTAAGGACATTAGTATAGAACAGAGGGTAGGTTTCTGGTATTGTATAAACATAAATAACACATAAGGAAGGGAAACCCGAGGCCTGTAAACAGTAAATTAATATTAGACAAACATAAAGGTATGTTTTCAGGCACTCGTAAGAAATAAAGAAGTAGAACACTTGGACAACAGAAAAACAACAGACGTGAGTGGCTTACCCAGGGTTCGAACCCCGTACCTTCCGTACGACAACTCCGCCTAGCTATCAAGCGAATCACACTGACCCCACGGCCAGCTAGGCATCCCCAAAAAAAGATGCTTTGCTGGCTATTTATCAGTACGAAACACACAAGATAACACCGGAAGTATACAGTGGGCAACACAGCCCTTAAATGACGCAATCACTTCTGTTGTTCTCCTATTAACAGTATGTGTCAGTCCAAACAAGACAAAGACCTTGATACTGGGTCCAGTAAATAGTAGAAGACTTAAGGACATTAGTATAGAACAGAGGGTAGGTTTCTGGTATTGTATAAACATAAATAACACATAAGGAAGGGAAACCCGAGGCCTGTAAACAGTAAATTAATATTAGACAAACATAAAGGTATGTTTTCAGGCACTCGTAAGAAATAAAGAAGTAGAACACTTGGACAACAGAAAAACAACAGACGTGAGTGGCTTACCCAGGGTTCGAACCCCGTACCTTCCGTACGACAACTCCGCCTAGCTATCAAGCGAATCACACTGACCCCACGGCCAGCTAGGCATCCCCAAAAAAAAAGATGCTTTGCTGGCTATTTATCAGTACGAAACACACAAGATAACACCGGAAGTATACAGTGGGCAACACAGCCCTTAAATGACGCAATCACTTCTGTTGTTCTCCTATTAACAGTATGTGTCAGTCCAAACAAGACAAAGACCTTGATACTGGGTCCAGTAAATAGTAGAAGACTTAAGGACATTAGTATAGAACAGAGGGTAGGTTTCTGGTATTGTATAAACATAAATAACACATAAGGAAGGGAAACCCGAGGCCTGTAAACAGTAAATTAATATTAGACAAACATAAAGGTATGTTTTCAGGCACTCGTAAGAAATAAAGAAGTAGAACACTTGGACAACAGAAAAACAACAGACGTGAGTGGCTTACCCAGGGTTCGAACCCCGTACCTTCCGTACGACAACTCCGCCTAGCTATCAAGCGAATCACACTGACCCCACGGCCAGCTAGGCATCCCCAAAAAAAAAGATGCTTTGCTGGCTATTTATCAGTACGAAACACACAAGATAACACCGGAAGTATACAGTGGGCAACACAGCCCTTAAATGACGCAATCACTTCTGTTGTTCTCCTATTAACAGTATGTGTCAGTCCAAACAAGACAAAGACCTTGATACTGGGTCCAGTAAATAGTAGAAGACTTAAGGACATTAGTATAGAACAGAGGGTAGGTTTCTGGTATTGTATAAACATAAATAACACATAAGGAAGGGAAACCCGAGGCCTGTAAACAGTAAATTAATATTAGACAAACATAAAGGTATGTTTTCAGGCACTCGTAAGAAATAAAGAAGTAGAACACTTGGACAACAGAAAAACAACAGACGTGAGTGGCTTACCCAGGGTTCGAACCCCGTACCTTCCGTACGACAACTCCGCCTAGCTATCAAGCGAATCACACTGACCCCACGGCCAGCTAGGCATCCCCAAAAAAAGATGCTTTGCTGGCTATTTATCAGTACGAAACACACAAGATAACACCGGAAGTATACAGTGGGCAACACAGCCCTTAAATGACGCAATCACTTCTGTTGTTCTCCTATTAACAGTATGTGTCAGTCCAAACAAGACAAAGACCTTGATACTGGGTCCAGTAAATAGTAGAAGACTTAAGGACATTAGTATAGAACAGAGGGTAGGTTTCTGGTATTGTATAAACATAAATAACACATAAGGAAGGGAAACCCGAGGCCTGTAAACAGTAAATTAATATTAGACAAACATAAAGGTATGTTTTCAGGCACTCGTAAGAAATAAAGAAGTAGAACACTTGGACAACAGAAAAACAACAGACGTGAGTGGCTTACCCAGGGTTCGAACCCCGTACCTTCCGTACGACAACTCCGCCTAGCTATCAAGCGAATCACACTGACCCCACGGCCAGCTAGGCATCCCCAAAAAAAGATGCTTTGCTGGCTATTTATCAGTACGAAACACACAAGATAACACCGGAAGTATACAGTGGGCAACACAGCCCTTAAATGACGCAATCACTTCTGTTGTTCTCCTATTAACAGTATGTGTCAGTCCAAACAAGACAAAGACCTTGATACTGGGTCCAGTAAATAGTAGAAGACTTAAGGACATTAGTATAGAACAGAGGGTAGGTTTCTGGTATTGTATAAACATAAATAACACATAAGGAAGGGAAACCCGAGGCCTGTAAACAGTAAATTAATATTAGACAAACATAAAGGTATGTTTTCAGGCACTCGTAAGAAATAAAGAAGTAGAACACTTGGACAACAGAAAAACAACAGACGTGAGTGGCTTACCCAGGGTTCGAACCCCGTACCTTCCGTACGACAACTCCGCCTAGCTATCAAGCGAATCACACTGACCCCACGGCCAGCTAGGCATCCCCAAAAAAAGATGCTTTGCTGGCTATTTATCAGTACGAAACACACAAGATAACACCGGAAGTATACAGTGGGCAACACAGCCCTTAAATGACGCAATCACTTCTGTTGTTCTCCTATTAACAGTATGTGTCAGTCCAAACAAGACAAAGACCTTGATACTGGGTCCAGTAAATAGTAGAAGACTTAAGGACATTAGTATAGAACAGAGGGTAGGTTTCTGGTATTGTATAAACATAAATAACACATAAGGAAGGGAAACCCGAGGCCTGTAAACAGTAAATTAATATTAGACAAACATAAAGGTATGTTTTCAGGCACTCGTAAGAAATAAAGAAGTAGAACACTTGGACAACAGAAAAACAACAGACGTGAGTGGCTTACCCAGGGTTCGAACCCCGTACCTTCCGTACGACAACTCCGCCTAGCTATCAAGCGAATCACACTGACCCCACGGCCAGCTAGGCATCCCCAAAAAAAAGATGCTTTGCTGGCTATTTATCAGTACGAAACACACAAGATAACACCGGAAGTATACAGTGGGCAACACAGCCCTTAAATGACGCAATCACTTCTGTTGTTCTCCTATTAACAGTATGTGTCAGTCCAAACAAGACAAAGACCTTGATACTGGGTCCAGTAAATAGTAGAAGACTTAAGGACATTAGTATAGAACAGAGGGTAGGTTTCTGGTATTGTATAAACATAAATAACACATAAGGAAGGGAAACCCGAGGCCTGTAAACAGTAAATTAATATTAGACAAACATAAAGGTATGTTTCAGGCACTCGTAAGAAATAAAGAAGTAGAACACTTGGACAACAGAAAAACAACAGACGTGAGTGGCTTACCCAGGGTTCGAACCCCGTACCTTCCGTACGACAACTCCGCCTAGCTATCAAGCGAATCACACTGACCCCACGGCCAGCTAGGCATCCCCAAAAAAAGATGCTTTGCTGGCTATTTATCAGTACGAAACACACAAGATAACACCGGAAGTATACAGTGGGCAACACAGCCCTTAAATGACGCAATCACTTCTGTTGTTCTCCTATTAACAGTATGTGTCAGTCCAAACAAGACAAAGACCTTGATACTGGGTCCAGTAAATAGTAGAAGACTTAAGGACATTAGTATAGAACAGAGGGTAGGTTTCTGGTATTGTATAAACATAAATAACACATAAGGAAGGGAAACCCGAGGCCTGTAAACAGTAAATTAATATTAGACAAACATAAAGGTATGTTTTCAGGCACTCGTAAGAAATAAAGAAGTAGAACACTTGGACAACAGAAAAACAACAGACGTGAGTGGCTTACCCAGGGTTCGAACCCCGTACCTTCCGTACGACAACTCCGCCTAGCTATCAAGCGAATCACACTGACCCCACGGCCAGCTAGGCATCCCCAAAAAAAGATGCTTTGCTGGCTATTTATCAGTACGAAACACACAAGATAACACCGGAAGTATACAGTGGGCAACACAGCCCTTAAATGACGCAATCACTTCTGTTGTTCTCCTATTAACAGTATGTGTCAGTCCAAACAAGACAAAGACCTTGATACTGGGTCCAGTAAATAGTAGAAGACTTAAGGACATTAGTATAGAACAGAGGGTAGGTTTCTGGTATTGTATAAACATAAATAACACATAAGGAAGGGAAACCCGAGGCCTGTAAACAGTAAATTAATATTAGACAAACATAAAGGTATGTTTTCAGGCACTCGTAAGAAATAAAGAAGTAGAACACTTGGACAACAGAAAAAACAACAGACGTGAGTGGCTTACCCAGGGTTCGAACCCCGTACCTTCCGTACGACAACTCCGCCTAGCTATCAAGCGAATCACACTGACCCCACGGCCAGCTAGGCATCCCCAAAAAAAAAGATGCTTTGCTGGCTATTTATCAGTACGAAACACACAAGATAACACCGGAAGTATACAGTGGGCAACACAGCCCTTAAATGACGCAATCACTTCTGTTGTTCTCCTATTAACAGTATGTGTCAGTCCAAACAAGACAAAGACCTTGATACTGGGTCCAGTAAATAGTAGAAGACTTAAGGACATTAGTATAGAACAGAGGGTAGGTTTCTGGTATTGTATAAACATAAATAACACATAAGGAAGGGAAACCCGAGGCCTGTAAACAGTAAATTAATATTAGACAAACATAAAGGTATGTTTTCAGGCACTCGTAAGAAATAAAGAAGTAGAACACTTGGACAACAGAAAAACAACAGACGTGAGTGGCTTACCCAGGGTTCGAACCCCGTACCTTCCGTACGACAACTCCGCCTAGCTATCAAGCGAATCACACTGACCCCACGGCCAGCTAGGCATCCCCAAAAAAAGATGCTTTGCTGGCTATTTATCAGTACGAAACACACAAGATAACACCGGAAGTATACAGTGGGCAACACAGCCCTTAAATGACGCAATCACTTCTGTTGTTCTCCTATTAACAGTATGTGTCAGTCCAAACAAGACAAAGACCTTGATACTGGGTCCAGTAAATAGTAGAAGACTTAAGGACATTAGTATAGAACAGAGGGTAGGTTTCTGGTATTGTATAAACATAAATAACACATAAGGAAGGGAAACCCGAGGCCTGTAAACAGTAAATTAATATTAGACAAACATAAAGGTATGTTTTCAGGCACTCGTAAGAAATAAAGAAGTAGAACACTTGGACAACAGAAAAACAACAGACGTGAGTGGCTTACCCAGGGTTCGAACCCCGTACCTTCCGTACGACAACTCCGCCTAGCTATCAAGCGAATCACACTGACCCCACGGCCAGCTAGGCATCCCCAAAAAAAAGATGCTTTGCTGGCTATTTATCAGTACGAAACACACAAGATAACACCGGAAGTATACAGTGGGCAACACAGCCCTTAAATGACGCAATCACTTCTGTTGTTCTCCTATTAACAGTATGTGTCAGTCCAAACAAGACAAAGACCTTGATACTGGGTCCAGTAAATAGTAGAAGACTTAAGGACATTAGTATAGAACAGAGGGTAGTTTTCTGGTATTGTATAAACATAAATAACACATAAGGAAGGGAAACCCGAGGCCTGTAAACAGTAAATTAATATTAGACAAACATAAAGGTATGTTTTCAGGCACTCGTAAGAAATAAAGAAGTAGAACACTTGGACAACAGAAAAACAACAGACGTGAGTGGCTTACCCAGGGTTCGAACCCCGTACGTTCCGTACGACAACTCCGCCTAGCTATCAAGCGAATCACACTGACCCCACGGCCAGCTAGGCATCCCCCCCCCAAAAAAAAAAGATGCTTTGCTGGCTATTTATCAGTACGAAACACACAAGATAACACCGGAAGTATACAGTGGGCAACACAGCCCTTAAATGACGCAATCACTTCTGTTGTTCTCCTATTAACAGTATGTGTCAGTCCAAACAAGACAAAGACCTTGATACTGGGTCCAGTAAATAGTAGAAGACTTAAGGACATTAGTATAGAACAGAGGGTAGGTTTCTGGGGGTTCGAACCCTGGGTAAGCCACTCACGTCTGTTGTTTTTCTGTTGTCCAAGTGTTCTACTTCTTTATTTCTTACGAGTGCCTGAAAACATACCTTTATGTTTGTCTAATATTAATTTACTGTTTACAGGCCTCGGGTTTCCCTTCCTTATGTGTTATTTATGTTTATACAATACCAGAAACCTACCCTCTGTTCTATTCTAATGTCCTTAAGTCTTCTACTATTTACTGGACCCAGTATCAAAGTCTTTGTCTTGCTTGGACTGACACATACTGTTAATAGGAGAACAACAGAAGTGATTGCGTCATTTAAGGGCTGTGTTGCCCACTGTATACTTCCGGTGTTATCTTGTGTGTTTCGTACTGATAAATAGCCAGCAAAGCATCTTTTTTTGGGGATGCCTAGCTGGCCGTGGGGTCAGTGTGATTCGCTTGATAGCTAGGCGGAGTTGTCGTACGGAAGGTACGGGGTTCGAACCCTGGGTAAGCCACTCACGTCTGTTGTTTTTCTGTTGTCCAAGTGTTCTACTTCTTTATTTCTTACGAGTGCCTGAAAACATACCTTTATGTTTGTCTAATATTAATTAACAGTTTATTTACACCACAACACGGTCACGATAACGTAGACGAAATACAGCATGTTACACAGGTCATAATAGCATACCAAAAGAAGGATCCACATTATATAATAACAATAATCCATCAAGAAGAACTACTGGCAAACGCAGTGCCAATAGTTATAGGCCTCAAATATATATGACGTCTCAGCGCTCTTTAATTCATGTACATACGACTGCTGACCATTGCAGTACTAGTAAATAATAGGCCTGTAATATTTGACGTCTCAGCGCTCTTTAATTCATGTACATAAGACTGCTGACCATTGCAGTGCTAGTAAATAATAGGCCTCCAAATATATATGACGTCTCAGCGCAATTTAATCCATCTAGAAGACTGCTGCAATCGCAGTTCTAGTAAATAATAGGCCTCCAAATATATATGACGTCTCAGCGCAGTTTAATCCTAATACGGCCTGTCCAAACCTTCTGGCCTCAAAATATAAGTCGACATATCAAGCACTGTAGTTAATCATAATACGGCCTGTCCAAACATTCTGGCCTCACAATATAAGTCGACATATCAAGCACTGTAGTTAATCATAATACGGCCTGTCCAAACATTCTGGCCTCACAATATAAGTCGACATATCAAGCACTGTACAGGCTTACCTCGAAAACACTGGACTGACTTCTCCAGTCACGCCCAGGACACAAACACTTCAAAATGTACATAATCTTTAAACACTGGGATAATCACACATAATATATGTCAGCATAAATGCTTGTACACTGGTACACATTGAAAAACACTTTACATCTCCTCAGTGCACTCACCCAGTACACACTGACCCCGAAAACCTTCTCTTGAACACCCCAGCCAATCACATCCATGGGGCTTCCCGAGAACTCTCGCTCACATGGTCAAAAAATAGCTTAGAACATTTATCTCACGTGGAACTCCGCCACCGTGACAAGCATTCTGAATCTCGAAGATTCGAATGCGATACACTCATATATTTTTTTAATAAATTAACAGCCAGACAACAGCTGTTCAAGTGGGACAATCATTATAATCTATTGTACATCCGAGACTCATAACGATTTCTGCCCTTGCTTAAATTTGGACTTATCAGTTTACACCACCCCCCGGGGAAAAAAATGATAACATCATTTTTTTAAAAAGATTACTGAGCCAAAAAATAAATGGGTGATTAAGTTCTAATCAGGAAAATTAATCAACCTGTTAAGTCCAAATACTATATATCATCCAAAAAATATCAGCATTATGAGTAAAGCAGAAAACAAAGCATACAAAATAATCAGCTAAGTCTTTACAATCTTAGAAAACATTTTCCAAAAATAAAAACAAAAATATTTCATAACGCTAAGTTAAATAAAAATGGTATTTTAAATTTTTTTAGTTTAACCTAATATTAACATACCAAAATGTAATTAGCTTAACAAAAATGTGTGACATACAAAAATACTTATACTTCTTCTTCTTCTTCTTCCATCCTTAGCCATCAACCGGCAAAGCAGTATGTGGCCAGTACGCCTAGTGGCGTCTTAGGGCAACAACAAATTGATCGATCTATCGCGTTTTCCACCACGCCTAGTGGCGTCTTTGTGGAACAAAAACAGACCAAACAATCTATCGTTGTTTCCGTAATCAGATTGATTGGCAAGCAGGTGATCAGCCCACTGTGCACTTATACTTAAGCAGACACAAAATCAAAACAATCTGCTGAGAAAATGATGCATGCCTAAATCGCAAGAAAAAAAAAATCAAATTATTTTAAATTCACAAGCATTATTCTCTCGAAAAACTTAGAAACCAATGTTTCAGAATATATACTCAACTTGCAATACAAAATTAACTCTGATATAATCTAACTACGTCTCCAAAATTATTTTTCACAATATAATGGTTACTACATAATGTCTTAGAATGCTAATCCATAAATAAACATGACATCAAAACACAAGAAAGAATTCTAAATTTAGTGAGTACAGAGACTCTCTAAAGATGACTACTGCACCATGCCTAGCTTATGAGGTTGTGCATAGGGCTGACAAACTCATCATGCATATAAAACAGTCCTAATAATCATCGCTGCAAAAAGACATCAATGTTTGATGTATCAGCTCTTGTAGCGCTAAGCTCACAACAGAGCATAAATGTCAACCATGAATTGACTAAATGAGCATAGTCTTCTGACTAGCGTGCGTAAATACTATAGTCCACTGCTTTCATCATAAAGTTACAGACACAAGTCACTCGCAAATGATATCATACACCTTATTGCGATCATAATACATACAATATTCGTCATGACACAATAGTGTAAGAATAGTATGAAATTAATAGTTGCATCAACAAAACATCGTTGTACAAAAAATAAATATGTGCATAAAATAGTGCATAAAAAATGAGCTTACACACTATCTAATAGAAGTTATATGGTATCTTAATACAATTCTATATATAATATCCTATATTTATTTGATACAATAATATCTATATTCTAAACAAGTTGAACAGGCAATAATTCCAACCGTGTTGAATAATCTCATAAACTTGGCAAGATAACCGCATACAATTCAGAGTCAACTTGCTATCCGGTTTCACTTGGTTAACCACATGGATACAAGGTGGCATACCTTACTCTCTCTGTTAATGTAACACCGGAACATAGACTTTCATTGCAAAGCTGTCGCTGTGAAAATATACAAATGAAAAAATTCTATTTTAATTCACAGTCCGAGTTAACGATGTAAAACGGAAATTAACGTTACATTTACCTAAAACTGTGGCTTGTATGAACCTGTAGCCCTTTTACCATGATCAACAAGCCTTCCCTTGACACGTGTAAACACCACAGAAGGCTTATGGGGCAGAAAATGATCGTAGCTCAAGGTCGTTGCTATTGGATGCTGAAAAAAAATTATATCCTCACGACAGCGAGATACTCTCTCAAAACCACAAGTAGAACAAGCAGTTGTCTTTGAGACACTATTTTTTATTATTATTACCTTGTTTATCAATAACAATAGGCCTTTGTTGAGAAAAGTTAACATAGTTGTCATTATTATTTCTCTTTTGATAAAAATATCTGCCAGATTGTTTTTGTTGTCTTCTAGACTTATTATCGTAAAATTGATAATCTTTCATGTAATCATTTTTACCATACTTCTCAAAATCTTCAGAACCAAAATATTTAGATCTGTTAAACTGTTTCTGGTTTCTTGGAGAAGACAGATTACAATTTGCTGATCTCCCTTGATAATGTTTAAAATCTGTATTATCTTTCCTGTCAAGATTGTTTTTCTTCTTTTCTGTGGCAGCGTGCTTAACATCTGAATCAGTAATAGGAATAATAAAATCCTTATGGCTACTGACATATTGAGTATTACTTTGGGCACTAGTCCTACTAGTCTCGTCCCTTGTTATGTTCTTATTAGGCTTTCCAACTTTAGATCCAAGGTTAGTTTTTTGAACATTGACATGAAATTTATCCTTGTCTTTACTGTGATGTACAGAGTCAAGTATCACAGTAGTATTAACCTTGTTGGCCTGTCGCCAGGAATTATTAATATTACCAGAATAGTCACTAGTACGTTGAAAATTATATTGGCCACGCAAGGATTTCCGCTCACCACGTTTGATGTTAGTATTGGCATCGAGTGTCTGTTGTTGACTCGACGTTTTTAAGACGTGTTGATAACCGTCTTTCTGTCTAACTTTGTAAACATTGACAGTAGACAGCATTTTTCTACCTAAAATTATATCAACCAAACCGTCCATATTAACGCCGTCTGCTAAAGGTTATCAGACGTGCAATTGTAAAGGTTAAGGCATTTAATATATTGCGATAGATGTTTCAATTATTGAACGCTCCATACACGATCGATTATGACGTGTATAGCGTTGTTTGGGTCACAGTCGGTAACTAAGAAACGCTACCCTTTGTTACTTGACCGCCAAGCTGAATAGCTGCGTTTTTCTAACCTTCCAATTCAATGGCATGATATAGCCATTTTATATATGCATTTTTTGATGGACCAGGGTCAGTCCTAGAACTCTATATGAGAGGAAAATTTATGGAGGTTAGTATTTAACTAGAATTCTCAGAAGGAGAAGAATAATCGTCAAATTCGTATGAATATATTCAGACTCGCAGTCTCACTGTCGGCAGGTAGCCATGTCTAGCTGCGCGTGCATATAGCTGTGATGTTCTGACGACAATACTGCATTGTATCCTTAAACGGACATTGACACGTAAACCAGCAGTCTACGTTATTGATTAATTTATGCATGACTTATATGGACTTATGTTCTACTCCTATTTGAAATGATCATCCTGTGTGTACAACTGTGAATTAAATGTATGGACTCAATGAAATGACTTATCAAATCAATCGTATTCCAAGGTTCAAGTATTGTTCGGAATCGTCCACCCCCGCATTCGCTTAATCTTCCATCGAAGGCACGATGCACTATCACTGAATAAAAAAAACTAACATATCAAAGAAAAAACAATGGCCAGAAATTTATAATTGTTTTATTCATATCACATGGAACATTGTTCAGAGCAAACCACCTTGCAACAGTGCTTGCAACAGTGGTGCCCGGTATGTGGGGACGAAAAACAACTAAAAACCAAAAAAAATTTTTCATGACTTTCGAATGAATTATTTACGATCAATTTTCGATCACATAACCATTACGAAGCTAACGTGACGCACGTGATCACTACGAAGGTCAACATGACGTCACTGTTGCATTGTCGCCGTGAAGAAGACATCTTTTCAACGCCTCTCTAGTTCGCTTCAAATTTATCAAGATGCACAAGATGGACTACCGTTGCCTGCCCATCAGGAGCAGACAGTCAAAGGCACAGGCCTAGCTGTTGACGACCTCTAGCACTGATATAAGCAACGGAAAAGATAAGTCTAGGTGTTTAACTGTTGTTATTGCAAACAGTGCTAACTGAGTCCATGCCCTCTGCCTACATCGGCATGTTTTTACCTATGTTTAATGTACTTTTTGTTGTCTTAATGTGTTGTTAATTCGTGGGAGGTAGGGAGGATGAACCGAAATTAGATTCTGTGGCTCTCACGATGCCTGAATTGATTTCGGTCGTTTCTTAGGGCAGTTAAACGATTGCACTTTTGGAAGCCCCATTGAGGTTTGCCATTGGACTATCTGTCCAAATCTGCTGTCGTTTGACGATTTGTGTTAGCTGTACCGTTCCGTAGATAACTGGTGTATTTTATTCGTACTCAGTTAACAATTTTATTCAGTTTTGTATCATATTCGTTAACTATTTCGTCCAGTCTCCTCTTACTATCATTTATTTGATGATTGTTAAATGGTCGTCCGTTATGAGTCCTGTGATGTCATCATTTTTTGCAGTCATTTTTTTTTTTGTGTACTTTGAATATTAAGTTGACCTCGGGTCAGACCTTGACCCTTCATTTGGCTTGTGACACTTCCGCTTGTTTTATTTAGTTCATAAATTCATTTTTAATTGTGAAAATGTCTTGTTTGCGTCTTAACATTGTTTGTACCCTTTAGTTGCATCATTGTTTTGTTTGTCCTCATGATATATATTAATACTACATTAATAATATGATATTATATGCAATAATACACTTGTAATTTAATTTAATTAATTTTTTCTGATATTTAAGGTTAATATGGGACATTGCATAATTATGCAGTGATAGTCCAAGAAAGTAGCACTACAATTTATAAGAGATGCCTAGGGCATAATAATATAATATATATATTGACCAAATAAAATAATCTTATAGTTTACCTTTGAGGTAATAGACCCATTGTATATTATTTAATATACTTTTCTGGTACTAAGAGAGTGACTTAGTACATTGAACAATATAATTACTAGGAATCATACCCAACATTATTGGATATTAAGATTAATTGTGTGAAGTAATTACATAATAGTTAACAGATATCATAACTATTTATGATATAGTATTATTTAGATACAATATTGTTACAAAATATTGTCTATTAGTTGAACTTAGACATTAGAGTTCAGTACTATTGTGATTATTTATATTGAATATTTCTAAGTTGAGTAAGTATAATAATTACTCTGAAGCTACTATTGACTATTTTAATCAGTAATTATCAATAATTACTTACAGATAAAAGTCAAAATGCTTACTATAGACCATTTCGTTAAAATTGGTAGGGAATATGGTTATAAATCTCAAGAACTTCGTCAGTTTGCTGAGGCAGAACTGGAAAAACATGAAAGAAAAGAAGCAGAGAAAAAAGCTGCATTAAAGAAAGAGGAAGAGGAACAAAAGGCTGCATTAAAGAAAGAGGAAGAGGAACAAAAGGCTGCATTAAAGAAAGAGGAAGCAGAACGTGAGATGAAGCAAATTGACAAGGAAAATAGATTGAGAGAGATTGCTCAACGTGAAAGAGAAGAGCAAAGAGCAATCGCCAGACAGGAAGAAGAGAATAAATTGAAACGAGAGGAAATTATTTTACAACAAGAAATGGAATTGGCGCGTATTAAATTGGAGACAGCAAGATTACAAGCACAAAGTGCTGATGCAAACCAGAATAATAACGCACAAAATGGATCATCATCCAGCCAAACTAAACATTTCTACAACTTTAAATTACCCACTCTCAACTTAAACGTGGACGACCTTTCATCGTTCCTGTCACGTTTTGAACAGACTTGCAAAACAAATCATTTGCCTGAAGAGTCATGGGTACTCAAGTTAAATGAATTCTTGGTTGGAGAACCATTGACGGCTTCTCAAAATGCTGACCCATCAATAGCAAATAACTACGGTGCTATTAAGTCCTTGCTTTTACGAAGGTTTCACCTGGACGAGGAACACTGTAGGTTGAAATTTAAGGGAATTTTACCTGAATCTCCAAAAGATTTTGCAGGATTCATTGCGAACATACGCAATACATTTAATAGATGGGTTGAACTGGCAGAAGTCAACAAATCATACGACAAATTAGTTGATTTACTACTACGGGATAAGGTATTATCTTCGGTTAGCCAGCCATTTTTTGCATATTTGCAGGAGCGTAAACCAGGTACTATGGACGAGTTAGAAAAAAATTTCTTTAAACTACTGTTCGGCACATCCGAATGCAACCATTTCTAACTCCTCATTAAGAGAACCTCTACCTGTGGCGTCTAATATGGCCTACAATCATAATAACAAACAAAGACATCACAGTGTAGACAGAAGCAGGTTCCAAAGAAATCACAATGTTAACTTTCAGAAGGGACATAATAATGATTTCAACAATAAAAATGAGTTCAACAGAGGTAGATCACGAGATAGAAATTATTCACCTCAAACAAACTACCACAATGGTCAACATAACACTAATTATAATCGATCACATACTCCCAATAATAATAGTAACTGGAATGGTAATAATCATGGCTCGAGACATCGAGATAATAGTTACTATAGAGGACGACGAGATAATTCTAACAATTATACTCGGAATCGATCTCATTCTCGGGGATCATCTCATTACAACCATAATACAGGGGCGGCAGTTACAAATAATACTACCCCTATAGCTCAGGTCCCACTTGACAATAATACAACACAGTCTTCTGCTGCATGTTTTGCTATTAATTATAATGTGGCAAATAGTTGCCAAGATTGTAATACTATTTTTCAGAAGGCCAAGGAAACGGTGCTGAATTGTGGACACCTTCATACAGCAGTTGGTCTTTCAGCGAACGATGGCAAGGGTACCCTGATGTTCAATAGAGGATTAGTCAATGGTACGGTGGTCTCAGTTTTAAAAGACTCTGGATCAACAACCATTGGAGTTCGGCAGTCTTTGGTACATCCTAGCTATGCAACAGGGGACTATGTCCGTTGCATGACCTTCGGGGGTACTATTGAGTACTACCCCACTGCCATAGTACATGTTAATACACCATTTTTTTCAGGTAATGTCAAGGTGTGCATGCTACAGAATCCATCAGCTGATCTTACATTAGGACGCATACATGGGAGTAAAGATTGCACTCCTAAAGAAATTAATGATTGGGAAAAAAAAAATTTGCATTCTTTTAGCAACGCTAACGCTGTTGTTGATATGGCTACACTTCGTGCCAACAACATAAATACATGTGGCACAGCAGTTTCCAACTTCACTCTCAGTACTATCCTGGAAATTGATGAAGATGATAGATCTATTGGACAACATACTAAGGATATAACTGATCCTAATAAAACTGTTGACGTTGTCAACATTGACAAAAACATTATGAGGAAGAATAATAGGTTAAATAATAATGCTGGACTTAAAAGGAAACATAAAGTTAACACAAATAATTATGATGAAAAATTTTTTACTTTGCCCAGCAAGGACATGTCTACGACATGTAGGAAACTTAATACCTTTGGTGATGATAGGTATCATCCTCAGTCCAGTCAGGATGATACGACATCCAACAGAAAGACAATGTCGGTGTTGAAAGGGAAGGTTAATTCTTTGACAAAGAATACATATCATCATTGTCCACTATTTCGTGACAATGATACTACATATATTGGGAAAAGTGCGTATTCTCGCACAGTGTTAGTGCGAAATCTGCCGCAGGATACTACCTGGCAGGCACTTAGAATTTTTTTTGATTATACAGCAAACGTTAAGTTTGTTCGTCTTCTGCCATCATGCAATGGGCAGAATAGACAGGCGATGGTTACATTTCGTAACAATCGAGACGCTCGTTGGGTAATCGAGCGTGATAATGGTGTTTATTTTCATCACCGTTATCTAAAGTTACAATTAGTACCTGATTCTGCGCCACGCAGATAATGGTGTACGCTCACCCTTTTGTCTTATTTCTTGATGACTCAGCTCTAGTCAGTCATCATTTCTTTTCCTTATTGGTCATTTATTCTTATACGTCTTAGATATCAAGGGACACAAAAAGATATTTCATATTAACATGCTCAAGCAATTTCATACACGTCCTGAACACTTACAGTCAATTTTTCATGAACTAGATGACAACACAGTATCTACTTGTTATTATTCTAACTTATCTGTCATCCAGGAAGAAGAATCTTCTTTTCCTGAGGTACAGTTACCGTTACCGGTACCAGTAGTTCAACCTACTGAATCTTGGCGGGATGTAACCATCTCTTCAACGGTTACACCGCAACAGCGTCTACAGATTGCTAATCTATTACAATCTTATCCAGATGTATTGACCGACGTCCCGGGTCGCACATCGGCTATCAGTCATGACATTACTCTCAATGATGATACACCTATTCGTGTACATCCCTATTCTGTTCCTTTACATTTCCTTGCTAAAACTACTAAGGAACTTGAACAGATGTTGTCTCTGGGAATCATTGAGACTAGTAATTCGCCATTCTCTTCTCCATTAGTGATTGTCCGGAAGAAGGACAATAACATCAGACTATGTGTTGATTATAGAAAATTAAATGCTAAGACTATAGTTGACAGCGAACCACATCCACTTATCGACGACTTACTGCCACGTCTATCCAACGCAACTATATTTAGTAAGATAGACTTAACTAAAGGTTATTGGCAGATACCACTGACCGAAAAGGCTAAGTACTACACCGCATTTTCCACTCCACAAGGTCTATACCAGTGGAATGTGATGCCTTTTGGGCTTGTTAATGCGCCAGCTACCTTCATTCGCCTGATGCGACAAATTTTATCAGGTAGACCAGACGTTATTACATATATTGACGACATATGCTTGTTTAGTTCGTCGTTTGAGGAACATGTTTCGGGACTTAGATATGTTTTCGACACTCTAAGGAATTATCATCTAACTGCTAAACCTACAAAGGTGCAAATCGCGTGTAATGAGATAACCTTTTTGGGACATATCATTGGATCGGGATATATCCGAACGTTACCTAGTACAGTCTCCAAAATTCTAAACATAGCAGTTCCTCAGACGAAGAAACAGGTCAGGAGTTTGTTAGGACTTGTTCAATATTACAGTAGATTCATACCAAACTTGTCATCCATCACGGCTGTATTGTCTTCATTGTTAAAAAAAGACATGCCGGTGAAGGTGACATGGACTGGTACATGCAATGAAACTTTCAACAAAATTATAAATTTGTTCTCGCATGAACCAATTTTAAGACTTCCCGATGCTTCCAAAAGATTTTTCTTACGAACAGATGCTAGTAACTACGGCATTGGTGCATGCCTGCTCCAGAACCATGATGGCATTCTACATCCTACCTTATATATATCAAGAAAGCTAAAGCCGGCAGAAACAAAGTATTCCACAGTGGACAAGGAACTTTTATCTGTGATATGGGCAATAACTAAACTTGAAAAGTTTTTGCTTGGTGCTCCCTTCACCATACAGACGGACCAACGTGCTGTAGCATCTTTGCGTCGATCTAATCATAAGAGCCAAAAACTCGCCAGATATGCAATCATCCTACAGCCATTTGAATTCTCCATTGAACATATTCCTGGCACTGAAAACATTGTGGCGGATGCGTTGTCACGTAATCCTATTGACGACGAATAATCAACATTAACATTCCTAAAACATATCAACTATAAAGGAACTAACCTTGCCTTCAATTTAAACTTTATAAACACTATATGCATCACAGAATTGAACTAAAAGACAATCAAGGTATACATATTGTCATTGAAACTTCGTCTAACGTCCATACACGATATATGAATATTCGTTGAACAATCATGGAACAATATCTGACGACAAGTCGAACTTATTATCCTATGTGCACTTAATTCTTGGATGCTGGGATAAATGACATTTCTTTCCAACGTAAACGTTTGAACATTTTTTGCCTAAAAGAATTCATCAGGATCAAGACTACGGATGGATCATCATATCCTATACTAATTAATTAGTTAACTTAACTTCTTAATTGAATTATTATCAATAAAATGAAATGTGAGAAAAAAAATGAAATGAAAGAACAAAAAAAAAAAAGAGAACGAAATATAAAAAGAAGAAATTATGAAAAGAGAAAATAAATCTCACACAAGTATTAGATTAATATTTTTTTTTTTTTAATGTACCTATACATTATTTAGTTAGTTAAATTAGATAGTTATTATTCACTAACACTTAACACACACAATTAAGTTAAACTTATATTCGAATTTCTTTCTATTTCTTCTCACTTATTTGTTTTTTCTTCTCTCATAACATCGCGTTACATTAGAATCTTAATAATTTATCTCTTAATTTAATTAATTAATTTAATTTTAATTAGTCAAATTAATTCCTATATGACATACTAATACGACAGACCTTACTTTAATTTAATTCTATCATTCACTGTTAACATTGGACATTTTATTTAGTTGATATAATAATATGTATAATTTATATATAATGTGATTAATGTTAGATGACTATGACAAATAGTTAGTTGACATGACCGCAACACGGTTCTACTCAGAACATCGTCGGCCATATGTCACAATTGTGTTAATTTTTTTTTTTTTTTTTGAAAAATTGTTAAGTCGGATAGATCTTGAAAAAAAATCTATCGATTTTTTTTTTCCCCGGTGTACAGGGAATTGTTACGGTATATGATATTAACGCCGTCTGCTAAAGGTTATCAGACGTGCAATTGTAAAGGTTAAGGCATTTAATATATTGCGATAGATGTTTCAATTATTGAACGCTCCATACACGATCGATTATGACGTGTATAGCGTTGTTTGGGTCACAGTCGGTAACTAAGAAACGCTACCCTTTGTTACTTGACCGCCAAGCTGAATAGCTGCGTTTTTCTAACCTTCCAATTCAATGGCATGATATAGCCATTTATATATGCATTTTTTGATGGACCAGGGTCAGTCCTAGAACTCTATATGAGAGGAAAATTTATGGAGGTTAGTATTTAACTAGAATTCTCAGAAGGAGAAGAATAATCGTCAAATTCGTATGAATATATTCAGACTCGCAGTCTCACTGTCGGCAGGTAGCCATGTCTAGCTGCGCGTGCATATAGCTGTGATGTTCTGACGACAATACTGCATTGTATCCTTAAACGGACATTGACACGTAAACCAGCAGTCTACGTTATTGATTAATTTATGCATGACTTATATGGACTTATGTTCTACTCCTATTTGAAATGATCATCCTGTGTGTACAACTGTGAATTAAATGTATGGACTCAATGAAATGACTTATCAAATCAATCGTATTCCAAGGTTCAAGTATTGTTCGGAATCTTTCACCCCCGCATTCGCTTAATCTTCCATCGAAGGCACGATGCACTATCACTGAATAAAAAAAACTAACATATCAAAGAAAAAACAATGGCCAGAAATTTATAATTGTTTTATTCATATCACATGGAACATTGTTCAGAGCAAACCACCTTGCAACAAATGTGTAGTCCGTTTCAACAGCAATAGCCAACAGGCGTTTGAACCCGTTGATCAATGAATGTGGGGCAGAAGAGGCTGTTGGATAGCCACTACACTTTTCCCTATTTGTTGTTAAATAACAACTCAGTTGGCAACTGAGAATCTCATTATCATCTAACACATTATGAAGCATTTCTATGTAAGTCTTCTCACGAACATTGCTCTCAACCTTCAACTTGTGATTCATCTCTTTCTGTTCTTGAAGTTTGTGCGTGAGATTAATAGTTTCGCCTTGCTTATCTCCCAAATTAACTTCCAAGTATTTAATCCTGCACAATGCTGAATTTAATGCTTCTTGCCGTCTTTCAAGATCCAAGTTTGATTTATATAAATCACTTTCAAGTTTAGTAACTTTTGCCTGTAATTTGCTCTCCTTAGCAACACTTTCCAAAATCTTCTCCCTTTCCTGTAACGCACTATGTTTAATTTCTTCCATCTGCTTCTCATCCTTCAACTTCTCCTCTTGGACATCCTGAATGTCCTTGAAAATTATCTTCTTTATATTTCTGACAATGTGATCGTGTTTAATATCCATATGATGATGCAAAAACACACGAAGATAATTCAGTAAATCTGCTAAATCATCAGACATTACCAAATGAGGAATGGACTGAAAATTATTCTGAGCAAAAATTCTTAGAAAAAATGACGCATTAGCCAGAAATCGATCCATTACGTGTTCTTCGAGTTCTGGGCATTGCAAATTCTCATTATTCTGGCCATCCTGAAATAAATATTCCAACATAGGCATCATATTATCCGGATCCATATCAGAACCAATGTCTTGATCCATAGTGGTACAATTACTAAGTCCACTATATATATTCACCACTTATAATTACCACAAGTTTATGTCCCTAGCAATTCGGACAATTACCTTTTTCAGCTCACAAAGCTAGATATCTTTTCCAGTAATTGCAAACGCAGAAGTCAACTGAACAGTAAGGCTTAACTAAGGCAAAAATTTTTACATAGCATGTAATGATAACCGCGAATAGTGGCAATACAATACCCAACACCGTATATAAACGAAAATGTGTATAAAAACCAAAAGATAGGAAATAGAGAAAGAACGCTCACAAACAAATTAATCAAAAAACTAAAAAACAGAGAAAAATACTACGAGAACAACAATGACACGTTACTTCACACCTACACACTTATTTGTCCCAAGATACAACTAGTAACCTAAATTTCGGTAAGGTTTGTAATCTTAAACCGGAATTGTCACAGAGTTGACACTTACTAACGAAATACTAAAGAATGCTTATGAAGCCCTGGGTAAACTGGGATATAATCTTCATAAGTAGACATGAAACATAGAATATTTAACATGAAATATTCATTACAACAAATATTACACAATATATATATAGGAAGACTTGTTGACACAAGATAAAATGGCACAGTTTCCACAACATAAACCACTTATCTTCAATAAAGGGAAATTCGCCCGTCCAAAACGCTGCACATCACAAAGTCTGCTGAGGAAAACAGTTCATCGCATAAGGTCACCGCAGCTTGACACTTCTTACTTCAGGTCCTTTGTCCTCGCTACGGTACGATGTGTGCTCCTACACCGCACAGGTAAACAGGAACTGTATTACTGTCAATCATCTACTTGAGGCACCCGTGTAGAATGACTGCACATCAGCTTGAATTCCCTCTGTAACTGTAGGGGTACACAGTCTGTCAATCTCGTTGATAATCCACTTGAAAGGAAGTACTTGACATCTCTTGTTTACTATGATGGTAAACTTCTGTAATTGCGCCACCAAAATACTGGCACAGTTGACTTGAAAACTTCAATTCAAAAAGCAGAACTGAATCGTGAAGCATATCTTGGCAATGGAAATGTTAGATATGTAATAGTCCTGTTTGTAGATGGGTATTAATCAGCTGCACTCCATCAGATATGTTACCGCCTAGTTATGTTAACGTCTGTTTTTGGGTAAGTCTTTATAGTAGGTATCACACCATGTAAGTTTGAAAACCACCACTATTGCACCCGTAGTTGGTGATGTCTTCAGTGTAAAGTTTGATAATGATGATGGATTCTTAAATGCGCCACACAGCGTAGAAGAAAGTCATATAACGCAGATGACGTGGGCATCACTATTGCCGCTAGGATTATTATTGCCGCCACTGTAATAATCAGTATTTGTCGCAAAAAACGATGTTGCATCCCCACACTGGCCACCACTGATAAATCCGCTTTATTCCTAGTATTCCTTCCAACTGATAAAGTATGTCATTCCATTCCTGTCTGTTTACATAATGTTTGTTCATGTGTATTCACCACTGCAGAGGTTATATAATAACAATAATCCATCAAGAAGAACTACTGGCAAACGCAGTGCCAATAGTTATAGGCCTCAAATATATATGACGTCTCAGCGCTCTTTAATTCATGTACATACGACTGCTGACCATTGCAGTACTAGTAAATAATAGGCCTGTAATATTTGACGTCTCAGCGCTCTTTAATTCATGTACGTAAGACTGCTGACCATTGCAGTGCTAGTAAATAATAGGCCTCCAAATATATATGACGTCTCAGCGCAGTTTAATCCATCTAGAAGACTGCTGCAATCGCAGTTCTAGTAAATAATAGGCCTCCAAATATATATGACGTCTCAGCGCAGTTTAATCCTAATACGGCCTGTCCAAACCTTCTGGCCTCACAATATAAGTCGACATATCAAGCACTGTAGTTAATCATAATACGGCCTGTCCAAACATTCTGGCCTCACAATATAAGTCGACATATCAAGCACTGTAGTTAATCATAATACGGCCTGTCCAAACATTCTGGCCTCACAATATAAGTCGACATATCAAGCACTGTAGTTAATCATAATACGGCCTGTCCAAACATTCTGGCCTCACAATATAAGTCGACATATCAAGCACTGTACAGGCTTACCTCGAAAACACTGGACTGACTTCTCCAGTCACGCCCAGGACACAAACACTTCAAAATGTACATAATCTTTAAACACTGGGATAATCACACATAATATATGTCGGCATAAATGCTTGTACACTGGTACACATTGAAAAACACTTTACATCTCCTCAGTGCACTCACCCAGTACACACTGACCCCGAAAACCTTCTCTTGAACACCCCAGCCAATCACATCCATGGGGCTTCCCGAGAACTCTCGCTCACATGGTCAAAAAATAGCATAGAACATTTATCTCACGTGGAACTCCGCCACCGTGACAAGCATTCTGAATCTCGAAGATTCGAATGCGATACACTCATATATTTTTTAAATAAATTAACAGCCAGACAACAGCTGTTCAAGTGGGACAATCATTATAATCTATTGTACATCCGAGACTCATAACGATTTCTGCCCTTGCTTAAATTTGGACTTATCACTAACCTGTTCACTTCTTCTGTTTACACTTTTACTGTTTCCGCTCTGCTTTTTCGCATGTTGTGTAACTGCAATTACGCCTTCTGTCTGTGTTGTTCTGCCGTCTGTGGTTCCTGAAGTCTGTCATGGACCAGTTTGTGTATTGTACTTTGTCTTGGTCTTTGTAGTTTGATGAACTCGATGCTCCCTGAGGTCGGTCTCGGCACCATTTCGTATTGTGTTGCCGTCTGTTTATTGTGGTTTGTTGTTATTGTTTATTTTTTTTCAACAGGACAATTTTAACACATGCATTCACGGTTGGGCGTAGATGGTGATTAAGCAGTGTTTCGGCTTCAGGAATATCTCGAATATTGGCCGTTCGTCTTTGGTATTCTGTACTATATTCCTTAGGAAATCTGCGTGTAACATCACTGGTCGTATGTCGTATGTGCTACTCTGCTTTTTGTCGGTTGTCTCTTGTGAAGCACTGGTCATAGGCATCCGTTCTAATTTCGTCTGTTTCTTAATTCTTGGGGTGTAGTGTGACGAAGAAGCACAAGCCACTGGTATCAGTTATTACTTATTGGTGCTGTTTCTTGATTTATATGGTGTAATGTAACGCAGAAGCACTGGTCACGTGCACCATTTCGTATTGTGTTACAGCGCAGTCACTGCACCATTTTGTATTGTGTGGCCGCTGCTTACCCAGGATTTCTTTGCCTCAGAAGGTAGCGATCAACTTTATGATTAATGAATGGTTACAATACACACAGTGAGCGACGACATAGCGCTAAGCAGATCTTTTATACAAATAGGGAACGCCGCAGTCAACTGGAATACTGTTTATTTACAATGTGGACTACTGCTGTTAACCGGACCTCCAACAATCTTGGTCCGTCACACTTCCTCCTTAACACTCGCTCACCATTGAGAATTATATTCAATAGTGTAATGTCTTTTATCTACTATTGTTCAGATGTTACTAGTATCTTCATTCTTTCCTCCGTCTAAGCAAATGCTTGTCCATTGATACTATCGATTTAGGTTCAGGTTATTGAAGTGATAACCGGACTCTCTGAATGCATTTCAAGAGCAAGGTACCTGGGATACCTCCTTTCTGGATGGTGGTGTCAATGTATCCATTTTCCAGAAGGTATGTGGTGAGCCTTTTAGCCATCACTGAGAATACCTTCCCTTCCACATTAAGTAGTGAAACTGGCCTGAACTGACTGATGACTGTGAAATTTTGTTCCTTCGGGATGTAGACTCCATTCGCCTTTCTCCATTCTTTGCTTACAAGCTGGTTTTTCCAAGCATTTTTCAGCAAACCTAGCAGCCGTTTCAGAACATCTCTTATACACAACATATTGGACCCCATTAGGACCTGGAGCTGACTTGTACCGTGCTTTCAGGACAATGCTTTCTAGATGGCCACTATCTTAGCCGAGTAACAGGACTACGGTGTGCACGTAACTAATTCACTTTACGTACCCTTTTCTGAGTGGAGCCTAACTCGCTCCTTCGTTCTTCAGTCTTGTCAAGAATTTATAATATCAATATGTTGGGTTATTGCTACCCAATCTTGTCTCCGTGCATTTAAGAAA
Organism: Oreohelix idahoensis; assembly: GCA_024509875.1. Lineage (NCBI taxonomy): Eukaryota > Metazoa > Mollusca > Gastropoda > Stylommatophora > Oreohelicidae > Oreohelix > Oreohelix idahoensis. The sequence continues at coordinate 434,408 of JAMPIV010000351.1, forward strand.
TTACACAGCACCTTGTCTACTTCACTATAGACTTCAACATGGCTACCTCTCCTACTTGAGTACCTGTCCTGCTCGGCCTGGATCACGCTTCTGCTTCATGCTGAGAAAAACGTGCCTAACCTCTGTTCTGTCTTGACTCTTCTTATGCGCAACCCTCTTGTTGCGCATCCCCTTTTTCTACCCCCACTATACCAACTCATGTTAGACTTTTCACTCTTCCTTCCCTTACTGCCACATCACTAGCAATTGGATTTTTTTGAATGAGCACAGTTTCACATACTGATACAGCTTCCCTATAACTGTTACATCGAGGGCACTACAAGTATATACACATTGCGGTGATAGATTGTGGAGTATGTTGGTCATGTTGGCGAATACACACAAGCGAACTTATTTGCATTTCTTCGTTGTGATCTGTGACATTTGTGGACTGTAGATCTTTCTTTTTTTGCTTTTTTGGAAGTCTTCTGTGTACTACACGAAATACATGTGACAAATATTAGAATACTGTATACTGCAGTGTGCATTCAAACACTATCACATTAAGCTACTTGATTCTTCAGTTTGCATATCCTATATACACGGATTCCGTCATATTTGCAACTATCTACTTAGCCTGCTGATAACGCAGCACAATTAGCATGACATTTCTTGTAGAATATTTTTTGGGGGTTTCGATAAATCTCTTCTGCAGTGTTATCTCACTATAACCTTGTGAACATTCCGTTAATTCTCATTTCTGTTTTGTTCGTGATCGTGTGTTATAGTCGGTGTGTAATTTGTTGATATATTATTGCCGGTTACTCTTTGCAGTGACGGGCGGTAATTACAGCTTATAGACTTGTTGATTTATTGATTTGAGAACGGGGACGATTTCGTCTGGAATTAATTTGTGTCTCATTTGTATAGGTTGAACATAATTTATGTTAGTTGTAGTTGACTTGTTTGTACTATTGTGCTTTGTACAGATATTCCTTTCTATATATACAATTATATGTTGTCTTGTCTTATGATGTATATGCTCGAGTTTCATTATTGTTATGTATTTTATATGCTGGATTGTACTTATGATATTTAACCTTTTCTCTTGTTCTGAGGAATGTTATGCCACGATTGTTGACCAGACCTGGAATTTTGGATCTGAGCCATGTTATACCACGAATGTTGTATGCCAGGAACATTCATTGCTGAACATTCAATGTAATGTTAATACTAAATCATTACACATTTTCGAGGTGACTGTCTTCTTGATTCCCTGCCATGAAAGCTGGCAGTTGTATGTGTTGCCTCTAGAGAACGAGACAAAAGACAGAGTGTGGTAGACACAGTCTACACATGTGTCCTTGATACTGTGGTTAAACGAGAGCACTTAATACAAGCCGCTTACTTAATGAGAAAAGCCTGTTAAGGGGTCGGAGTGGTGCAGAGGAATGGAGTCCGCCTCTAATTCTAAAGGTGCTGGGTTCGTTTCCAGCACAGGGAATATAAATGACGAAAATTTGTGTTCAGAACCTGTGGTTCCTAATAATGTCACCCCCCCTTTCCAATCTCCTGGGTAGTGAGATCTAGCCTTCTCGAATAAGGGCGAAAAAGTAGGAGGTCCCGTGTGCAAGTTGCGCAGGTTAAAAATCCCTCGGCAATTGAAAATCGTAAAGAGTATCCCTGTACAAAATTTAAAAATTAGGAAACCTACCCACCACAAAAATATTTATAGAATATGTGACTATTTTATACACACAATGGGAACCTCGTCGATGCTACAGAGTTCGTGCACTGTGCTGAGATCCTCCTTATGTGATCTAAGGGAGGTGATTGGTGCACTCATGGAGTTGTCCGTGTGCAATGAAGATCAATCAGTACCCTTTAGTTCCGCAGGGAGCATAGGCCTTCAACAAACACACGCCAAGTCCTCCTGCCACGTGCCATCAACTCAAGTTCTTCCTAATTTCACTTCAGTATCTAGTCGTGTAATGAAGATGGTCTTTAGAACGTTTGTGACTATTTATCGTTAATCCATCCATTATTACACTGCATGCAGCTTGGATCTTTGACATTTTCTTCAGGATGAGTTTCTTTATCTTCCGATTTATCTTCTACCAGGGAGCCGCGCTAGCGTAGTGGTTACAACACCGCTCTGGCGACCGGGTGATTCAGGATCAAACCCGGGCGACGGCATTTGAGGATTTTTCGTCGACCGGGAATTGGACTGGATTAACTGAGACCTGGCGAGAACATTTGAAGAAGTGTCGTCGACAAGAGATTGGTGGCTCCTGAGCCGACCCAGCTCTAATGGGTACCTCCGAAATCGGCGAGTATCTGCCTGAATGGCGAGGGACACCTGTCTCTGTACAAGAAAAAAGGGTTACTCACGTAAAATCAATGTCAGGTTAGACATTACAAATAACCTGAGATTTCGCCTCGAGTAAAAATCCCAAAAGATATCTTCTACGGACAATTAGCAGATGGCAAGAGAACAGTTGGGCGACCACAGCTGAGGTTCAAAGATGTGTGCAAGAGAGATATGAGGGCACTGGACATGGATCCAGCAACATGGGAGGATGAAGCTGCCGATCGCACAAAGTGGCGATGCTATTTACGGCACCACCTCAGATTGGGCGAAGAGAGGCTCACACAAGAAGCAGAGGTGAGGAGAAAACGTCGAAAGGAGCACCAGGAAAATAAGCAGTTGAGGGCTGTCACCTCAGGGGCGCATTCCCATAGTCAGTTATGACTGAAGGGGCTATTATTATTATTATTATTAAAAAAAAAAAATCTTCTACCATATTTACCATTTTCTGTTTTTTTAATATTTGGCTAATACAGTGTCGTCAGCTTAGGGGAGTGACTCTCAACCTATATATGCCAGCTGCACCAACTGTGAAATTTGGGTCGTGGACGTAAAAAGGCTGAAAACTACTGGCTGTCACGGATTTGCCTCCCCTGCTTTGCAATAGTTGTCCAACAGTGGCCAAAACTCAAGAGTATCTAATATGGGTCTTCAAAGGTGTCTATCTCCGCACAAGATTACTCTTGGCAGAGTTGTAGATAGAAGGATAATGATGCTTCTATCTCAAGGGAGTTTTCATAAGATATTTCAGAAGTCAAGAACAATGCTGCGTTGGGCAGGGCAATTGTTAACTTATATCTGATCCGCCGCCTTTTATGAAGAATTAAGCAATTATGAATTTCAGCTCGTTCAAGCCCCGCACCCTGATTTACTCAGTGGAATTATTATTATTATTCTGGTATAGCTCTGTTTAAAGTGTATTTAGTAAATTGACGGAGACACACATGCAGTACATTCAAATTGACTAAATCGAAGTTAAATTTGTACATTTACAAATAACAGATTTAATAATCAACTAAGTTTTAACAGTTTAACAAAAAATTGAATAATCTTTAACAGAAAATACTCATCACCGCATGATGGTAGTGTTTTATGAAAGAAAGTCACTTAGCAGCTTTTAGGTTTGACTTAGCTGCAAATGGTAGTTTCTGCCCCCGCTGCGTTTTTGGGTTCGGTGCAGATAGGTCACAGGAGTTCTAGCGTCTCTGGTCAAGATTAAAGGCGCAGCATGTTCCAAGTAAGATCAGGGAGTAACTGCAAAGCTGGTCCCGCGTCTCCAAGACCCTCTGATGATGGTGTCTAGCTCGTCGTTAGGCCACTTCTAGCCTCACTTTGTTCCAGAGATTAGTACCCTCACTGGTATCACCAACTAGTATGGTATAAGAATAGAAAAAAACGCTCTCCTGAGTATTGCGTTTTCCGACTCTTACTTATGTGTTCCCATCTTCCTATTCCACCATCCCATCTACCTCAGACTATACCCTCGATGAGAATTAAGCTTAATCCCTCGAGAGAGAACTTTCTGTACATTTAAATTGAATAGCTTTATATTTACTTTAGATTCAAAGGAAAAGGTTAATAGTATAGATAGAATATGTTTACATTTACCTCTACACTGATTGAAAAGTGTTCACAATATAGATTGAATATGTTTTCATTTACATCTACACTGGTTGAGAAGCTTGAAACTTTCATTAATTTTAAAGTGAATATGTTTACATAGACATTTACACTGGTTTGAAAGTGAAAATATTATAATTAGAATGTACATCATTTCTTTCTTCTTTCCCTCCCTGCTCCACATGGAACTTGGGACTACTTATGCTTTTAGTTCTCTTTAAGAAACTAGCAATACAGCGGTCACCAACCATTGCAGTGGTGGTTCAAGAAATCATTATTCTATAGGTTGAGGTTGCCAGCCTCAAATGACTTGGACATCCACTAGCGATTTTCACATATTAATATTCACATGGCAATATACACACATTAGTTCACATGTTAGTAATGAAAAATATAGAATGTAAAATCCACACTTACGCCAATCTTGGCTCACAGACTGTTTGCTCAGAGGAATAAAGGCACTGGGATAGGCCTCTTACACGTGTTCTTAGGGGTCGTTATTTTAACAATGAATTCCGCCTTTGACTCTGTGCTTTAGATTCCTCAGATTCCCGGTGTCCTTGATAAATGGTAGAGTTTATTCTGGGCTCTGAAGTCCTCAAAATTGCTCAAACAATGGTCCGGTTCCGATATAAGAATCTTGATTCTAACTTCTTGCAGTCTGGTGGTCGTCTTGGCAAGCGATTCTCACGGTGAAATAGACTTGCAAAAAATGTCAGATTATATTGCAAGTTTTCTGCCCCCGCTTTTCCGGGCTGTTAGGACAAACGCCCAATCGACGCAATTGTTATTCGCGCCTCAAAGTATCAGCCAATCTTATTTGAACGTTTAAATATTTGATGAAATATTTTGCATGACTCATCTAGTTCAAAATTTCAAACGTTACTTTTCTAAACTTGGGCTGTAATTATTACTTGGTCAAGTTACATCTCTCACACTTAAACATGTTCTCCCAGATTGGGGGATTATCTGACTTGCCTATCCCACGTAATTCAACCATCGTTATCAGACTATGATTTTGCGCAATTCGGCCGTCTTGTCTGGATATTTCGTGGTTTATCCGCACCTCCAAAATGCAAGTCTATTATTCTGTAGAATTGTAAAGGATTACTCCCATCTTATGCAAACACCGTCATTAGCCTTTCAACTGGGATCAAATGTGGGACCGTCGCGTTTTTGTGACCCAATTAGTCCCTCAGGGATGGACCGGCGAACTGAAGTGAGTTGAAGTGTGAAAGTTATGTAGACATTGATCTTCGGATGAGTTTTCTGTGGCCATGTAAGGGCAGGGGAGAGAGAGAGATAGAGATAGAGAGAGAGAGAGAGAGAGAGAGAGAGAGAGAGAGAGAGAACGAGAGAGAAAGAGAGAGAGAGAAAATAACAAAATATCACTCACACAGGAATGTAATGCAATCCTGCCGGAGTGGACATGATAGCGCACAAACCGTTTTGTGACACTGGCGTAGGGCAAGTTATTTGTACAGTGTATTGTCGCTTGCGGTGATTATTTTTGGCTGTATCGTCCAATAGGATATAACGGTTAATACTGGTTATATTGTTCCTACAGGATGTAATTATTATGGCTAGATATATTATCTTATGGAAGTACGTATATCAATGGAAGTAAGAAAGAGAGTCCTTCAGTGTTATATAGAGCCGATCCTAACAAGACTGAACTAAGCCGTGGACAATTAGTAAACTAGTAAGGAAAAGTTGTGGAGGCCACAGAGATGTGGTTTTACTGAGGATTGTAAAGAATACCTAGGGCAGGTACAAACAGTAATAAGGAGGTCCTGAAAGTAGCCAGCATGTAAAGGAATCTTAATACTTACTTACTTACTTCTTAGTCGTTCCCCTTCTACCGTGAGGTGTAGAGGTTTGGAAGAGAGAGCACCAGACTGTCTTCTATCGGCTGTCTTCCTCCTGGCCTGGTTCCATTCTAGTCCTCGGTCCTTCAAAGATTGTCTAATGTTGTCTTATTACTCACATTTATTTGGGCACGAGAAGAAGGAAGCTGGAATATATTGTAGGATCAGGAGAGGGTGAAGGGACAAGATACTGACGACGATAAAAAAGGGGATACTAGAGTTTGACATTATGGCTTGGAAAGAATTCAACAACAGAATTGACAGACAGGAAGTTGTGTAACTGCATTATCACTTACGCCGCCAGGTATTGTGCTTGAAGAAGAAGAATATAATGTCCTACACAAATATAGTGACTTGCAGTTTCGATTTTCGTTTTGGAAATTTGTAGAACGTTGTTAAATCCTAATTACATGTTAAATTCTAATTACACGTTAAATTCTAATTACAATCGGTTAATTCGTCATTTCTTCTGCTAATTAACATGTACATAACAACCTTTTGCATTTGATCTCGCCCAATGAGAACTCAATTTTACAATTTACTATTAAGGACACAAACAGGAATTTAGCGGATGCACCAAGGGTCTCTCAGATTAAGATTCTGCTATAGTCCGTTCGGAAATTCGTGCCCACAGAAAGCGTCAATTTTCTCCAAAACTGTTTGTTGTATGGACATGAATTTGTGCTTGCAGTCTTAGATTTTCCATGCAGTTAAGATTTTGCGATCATTACATCCACAGCTGTCGCGAAATTTGCAAAACGGCGATTTTCTTTGATCTTCTTGGAACATTTGCCTAAATCTGCCCGTAACATTAATTCTTACAGTAAATCACAACATTTGTGCGACAAGACGGTTCAAAGGCGTGTCCTAAATGTGTGATTGGTTGTTCACGTGATTTTGATACGAGGAATGATGTTCTGATAATGAACAATGATAGCAGTAAATCATCAGGAAGCTATGACAAATCGTAACTGTTTATGTGTTATTATAGATTGGCATATGAAATTAGTTTACCACAAACGAAGGAATGCGATCGACGTGCCTCATTCCGAATCGGACGACTCCAATAAGTTCACAACAGTTATTGGTTGGATAAACTGCAAGCCATCTCGCTGCCAGTAATCTTCTTCTTCCTGTAGCACGTATTCTTCACATTTAGCCCAGTACTCTGTGCCTATTCGTGAAAGGGCCTCACGAGTCATGTCTTTAACATCGCACATTTTAAAAGTGATGTTCTGGGCGGCCACTTGCCCTTTAACTCTAGCCCAAACCAGCTCTATTGGGTTAAGGTGAGAATGGTAAGGTGGGAGTCGAAGAGAAACATGACCCTGCTCTTGGATGATTTTATCAATCAGATACACTTTTGTCTTATTCCTCTGTCTCACAAGCTGCAACAACTCTGGTTTTAAATAGCTGTTGTCAGCGAAGATATTTTCATTCACAAGCCACCTCCTGATTTCGCGTTTCGTGCTTGCCGAAGTGGGAGCTTAATCCTCCTGCGCTAGAACATTATGATAGGACGCATTATCCATCACCAGGCAAGACGGCCTATCTAGAGTCGGGAGGAGTGTATTCACTATCCAATCTCGAAAAATTTGCCCATTCATTTCACTGTGGTAGTCCCTACCATCTACAGACTTTGATTGAAAAATAAGCTCTGCATCACGGACAAGCCCATTCTGTCTGCTGCCAGCATGTGCTAATATAATGCGTTGACCTTTGCTGCTGGGAATTTTCCTTCTATGGTCTCCGTCAACAGATTGCCATTCTTTCTCGTTCGTATGATGAGCATTAACCCAAGATTCGTCCAAATACACTATATCATAGCCGTCTTGCCTTCTCTCACGAATCTGCCTAAGGTATTTGCTTCGAGCTGCAACCAGATGTGGTTTTTCACATAAAAAATTCCTTCCACCAGAAGTTTTTCTAAAAGTGAAGCCGACACTTCTGACAAGTTGCCAAAGAGTTGTTTTTGAGACGTTAATATCGCATTCTGCTTGCAGCCGACTTTTCAGCATGTGGAGAGTAACAAGTTGATTGACATTAAACATCTTCAAAATCAAACGTCTAATGACATCCTTGTCAAAATCATCAATTTTTTTCTTCCTTCCTTGCTTAACCGCAGCCTCTGTACAATCACCGTCTTGTTGTATCCAACGTCGAAAAGATCTTCTATCCACACCCAGGGCCTTTCGTGTTCTCCTACCTGGTTCTTGGATGTCGTGGTATAAACAACCCATCTTAGCCTCTCTGCGAAAATGCCTGTACAATATAACAGTTACCTTCTGCAAGGTGATAAATTTGCATTTCAGATTCATTGCGCTTTTCATAATTATGCAGTTAAGTTTATTAATATATTATACGCTGGTGTCGTTTTGTTTCGTTGCAGCCAACTCATTGCAATTAGTATACGCCGCTGAAATAATTACTCGTGACTGTGTACAATAGGTGCGCACACGTGCGGACATGTAGTCACTACACTAATTCAAACAAAAAAATTATTGAATAGCACATTTCATCGCTTGTGCTGTGCTGTAACAAAAATTAAGTGCGCAATTTTTGAACGGATCTTGTAACTTTCCTGTAGAACTAATAAAAATTAAACCAGACAACGGTAAAAGTTTTTTATATAACTTAAAGAAGAAAATTCGAACATGACATGAGTTTTGTAAGGGCAAAAAATATATTAATAACTGCATTGATATCAGTAGGGCACGTAGCAAATTTCAATAACATCCGTCAAGGGGTTGCAAAGTTACAACGTTCATTGTGTGGGCACGAATTTCCGAACGGACTATAACATTTTCTCCCATTGCGTTAACACAATATAGTCAAACAGGACATAACAAGAAGAACAAGTAATATATAAGGATTTCGTGCTGGCGTTACGGGAAAGTGAGGGTCTGATGATGTTCTCGTAATGCATTTTGATGATGACAAATGATTAGTGAATTGGGTGTCATGCCAGAGACTCCGAGCTTTCCTATCTTCTCCTTTGTTAACAACAGGCTAGGTGTAACTTTTCCACCCTCTTCCCCTTGTTAACAACAGGCTAAGTGTAACTTCCCCACCCTCTTCTTCCTTGTTAACAACAGGCTAGATGTAACTTTCCTACCCTCTTCCCCCATGTTAACTACAGGCTAGGTGTAACTTGTCCACCCTCTTCCCCCTTGTTAACAACAGGCTAGGTGTAACTTCCCCACCCTCTTCCCCTTGTTAACAACAGGCTAGGTGTAACTTCCCCACCCTCTTCCCCCCTTGTTAACAACAGGCTAGGTGTAACTTCCCCACCCTCTTCCTTCTTGTTAACAACAGGCTTGGTGTAACTTTCCTACCCTCTTCCCCCTTGTTAACCACAGGCTAGGTGTAACTTTCCCACCCGCTTCCCCTTTGTTAACAACAGGCTAGGTGTAACTTTCCCACCCTCTTCCCCCTTGTTAACAACAGGCGAGGTGTAACTTTCCTACCCTCTTCCCCTTTGTTAACAACAGGCTAAGTGTAACTTTCCCACCCTTTTCCCCTTTGTTAACAACAGGCTAGGGGTAACTTTCCTACCCTCTTCCCCGGTGTTAACAACAGGCTAGGTGTAATTTTTCTACCCTCTTTCCTCTTGTTAACAACAGGCTAGGTGTAACTTTTCCACCCTTTCCCATTGTTAACAACAGGCTAGGTGTGAGAGACTGCCGTTTTAGGACGAATGGGACACACAATCGCACATTTACACAATTTGACACTTTTCATTTACTCTATTTGGACTGATTGGATACGCGAAATGATACCATATTCAGCTATCGAAAAACATAATTATTATCCTGAGTTATTCACGCTATATATCCTTTATATAACTGTGACGTGTAATGGAAAAGAGTCTACAGTAATCTGACAGCTTATTGTAACCTTATAGCTGCTCTCTGATTTGTTAGCTAAAAACATGCATTATACTAACTGTTCTTACTTCTGCAGCTCTCTCTTTTGTCCCCGCCCTCTTTTCTTTAAACACGGGCTAACGCAGTGTTTACAATCTTCGTGACCTGCCAGTCATAACAGGAAACAATTCACGCTTTGGTTTTACTTCGTTCCACTCACGCGAGCTCATCTGTCAATCGTATAATACTTGACAGACAGTACGTGAGACAGACGGAACAGACCCTTTGAAGTTTTCTCAGGAAAGATCTAGAAATCCATAGTATCCTTTGATCTTGGAAAACGGGCATTCTACAGAGAAACCACTAGGAGAACAGAAAGTCTTTTGATGTCGGTCGAAGCTCCAGATGAGAAACTCTGAGAGCCCGACACGTAAAGCCTTTTATCTTGAAACTTCTAGCTTCTGAATTTTTGTTCCACACAGGAGTGCGAAATAACGCATTAGAGATCAAGAGGAATCTAATGATATATATATATATATATATATATATATATATATATATATATATATATATATATATATATATATATATATATATATATATATATATATATATATATATATATATATATATATATATATATATTAATAATAATAATAGCCTCTTCAGTCATAACTGACTATGGGAATGCGCCCCTGAGGTGGCAGCCCTCAGCTGCTTATTTTCCTGGTGCTCCTTTCGACGTTTTCTCCTCACCTCTGCTTCTTGTGTGAGCTTCTTTTCGCCCAATCTGAGGTGGTGCCGTAAATAGCATCGCCACTTAGTGCGATCGGCAGCTTCATCCTCCCATGTTGCTGGATCCATGTCCAGTGCCCTCATATCTCTCTTGCACACATCTTTGAACCTCAGCTGTGGTCGCCCAACTGTTCTCTTGCCATCTGCTAATTGTCCGTAGAAGATATCTTTTGGGATGCGACCATCTTCCATGCGGCGAACATGGCCAAGCCAGTGAAGTCTGCGCTGTCTAAGCAGCGTATACATACTTTGAAGGCCAGCACGTGACAACACCTCGACATTTGTCACTTTATCTTTCCACGAGATCCCGAGGATGCGGCGTAGACACCGCAAATGGAAGGTATTGAGCCTTCTTTCTTGCTTAGCATAGGTCGTCCAGGTCTCGCTGCCATATAGGAGTGTGCTGGTGACGCAGGCATTATATACCACAGCTTTGGTCTTCATTGTGAGTTTAGAGTTTCCCCAAACACGCATTGTGAGGCGGGCAAAGGTAGCTGCAGCTTTGCCAATGCGGCTGTCGATTTCTGTACCCAGTGAGAGTTTGTCATTGATGGTAGACCCTAGGTATGTGAAGTGGTATATACCGCTGTTTCTAAAACCCAACCATGAGTCGTCAGACAGAATTTGAAGAGTCTAGCGTGCAGTCATAAACCATTTCTTTTGGATATTGTTTATAAGTGATTCGTGGAGATTTTATTCTGGATTTTCTGGTAAATAGTTCTAAGTAGTAGAAGTATTTTACGGTGATAGAATTTAAAGTTAAACACTTATACTTCACTTAGATTTGTCTTGCTAGTAAGGCGAATTAAATAAAATAAACGCGTAGCGATTTCCATAATCAGATATTCAATTACAATGTTAGACCACACCACCCAACCGCTACATAACTGAGACGAGACGATAATTATGTTTATAAACACGACTCTTAACCAGACCGGACTTAGAGACGTTAGACGACTGACAGTGTGAGAAAAGAATACATGTTATATTTCATTTGTAATTTTTTATAGCGTCTATTATTTTTTAATGCCTATACGACAAAGAATCAGACACCGACAATTTAATAGCTAACTAAATGATAGGTGATTATGCAGCCGCGATATGGGGCGTGTGAGTCATCATCGACTCAGTCCGACCCAAATCCGCGGCCAGCGATGTCTGTGTGTAAGCGTAGGGCGAACAACATGTATCTTTTAAATTCGTCTGGATTGACAGAGTGGATGAGAGACTGTCGTGTCCCCGTATATATATATATATATTTTTGTTGTAGTATTACATACTTATTTAATTGTTGTCTACTTATAAAGAAAAATGCTGTTTTCTCATAATCTATTTTTTCATCCTAATTTTCTTATAACTTCCACACTTGACATAAGAATTGGAACATATATTGCCCATAATCTTTTAAAACTTTTTATGTGATGGATTTTAAGTATCTGATCAAACTTTTGATTAATTGACAAAAGTAATGTAAAATTTAGTAAAATTTGTTACTATTTTTAGAAACTATTTTCAAAGTCCTACAACTTTTTTTTGTATTAAAGTTATCAAAACATCCATCACATGAAAAGTTTTAACATATAATGATAAACGTTGTGTTCATATTTGGTATTCATAGCTTAATAAATAAAAAAGCCTTAGCAAATTGAAATAGAACAAAGAATCCAATATTGCTCAGCTTTAAAACGGCTGAAAACTGCACTGAAACAAGGAAGGAAATTAGGCACAAATCTCAACAGATAGCCAGATAGGAAGCTGCAGAGGAAGCTGGCTATGCTACCAGTATGTTCTAAATGACAAGTAAGCAATTTTTCAGGGACAATATTACATACTTATTTAATTGTAGTCTATTTATGGAGAAAAATGCGATTTTCTCAAAATATAATTTTCTCATCCTAATTTCCCTAAAACTATATTTACATAGAATGGTAGCATTTTCCCACAAATGTTTTCTTGTAATTTTCGCAGACCTGATCCCTAAGCGGTCGACCAGCGGTCTTTTTCGTTATCAATTATTAGTGTGTATTAACCAGATGATATTGCGTGACTATAAATTATACTACTGGACTTAACAAATCCAGAAAATGTTTTAAATAGCCCCCACAGTGGAGTATACCTGATAACATTATTATTTTTCCCCGACACCTGACAGTGTATTCAAGTGGAGTATCTATTTTATACACACTGTGCAGGACCGGCCTTCTGGCAACGAGTCAGCCGAAATAAAAATCCATCATCATCATTTTTTATTATTTGAAGCAACCTGAGTTTTTTCCAGGTACTAGAAGTATTCCCCTCTTTTAAATGGTAAACATCAAGGATTCACACAATATACACTATTTGTAGTTAAACCTGTATCCAGATAGAAGTTCCAGACCGAGCGGGTGTTGCGTGTCTTTATATAATTTGATAAGTATCTTTTGAGTAAACGCCTGGTTACTCTGGCCAAGATAAAATTAGGGTAGAACTGCTTGAAAACGCAGATAGCAAAACAACTTGAAATCTCAAAGTCGCCATAAAGGCCGAGTGGACAATTTACGCACTGTTTATTACAATAAACTCTGCTCCCCATGCATAATCTTGACAGCCATTATATCTTATGGCATAACATATTCAGTCATCAATATAGCTCTGTATCGTCAGTAGCTAGAACACTGTCCATGACAGTTTTACACATTTTTATTTAATCAGTTCAACGAATGCATACTCCTTTTCAAATGAAGATATCTAGTACACCTCACACAAGATCTTGATGTACGAGTACTTGTGATGGTACAACGTAGGGATATATCACAGAATCATATACATCTCAAGAGCTCAGATACATACGTCCACTCGCCATCAGCCACACACAAGAAGACCCTTAGCAAACGATATTCCCTGTCTGCCTTGCTTACCACGACGTCTGCCGAACTGCACCTCGAGGCAATGATGTCACTTTCTGTGTTACCAAGGACTACGTATAATAAACAAACACGGAGCCTTGTCGAACCCTCTAATGATATCGACAGACTTATTCTGTATTTTACTCATAACATTACTCCCCCCCCCTCAAAATAATGGAAACAAAGTTTTCATTATTTCCGTGGTGTGAGTATAACATCACCGGAGTGAACTTTGGTATCATCAAACTTCGATGTCAGTACGAAATAGCATAGCACCCAGGTTTCTGCTACAGAGTAGGCAATTAAACACTCAAAGTGTGGACAGTGGTACAAACCACAGCCAAAGACTACGAATGACAAAAATCGTTTTAACAGCAATGTGAGGTGTCCATCACTAAAAGGACTCAAAATGTTAAAAAAATTATGGTAGCAATACACGCATTCACATACCTCACACCATCCAATAACACCTATCCGTCAAATCCAGTATCAGTAGTCCATTAATTTCTTATTAATTAATAGCAATAATGCAAAGCATTAAAGATGATATAAATATGTAATAGCGTCAATAGATGAAATGAGGCAGACAATCATACCAAGAAAGTGAATGAATGCAACATTATACATCAACAAAAATTAAGGTTAAGTGTACTTATCCGTACCAGTCAGCAAAAGTGTACTGTGGTATTATTAAAATGTTATCTTGCATCTAACACAATTGTGTGCGCAATTAAATACGAATATACTACTGATGCGTTGTACGAATAGTTAATAGTATGTACTTTCAGCAATATATATTGATTCAAAATCTAGTGTGCGTGTGAAAAAGATTTGTATCAAAGACCAAACCATGTCTGGCGAATTAAAGTTAATTAACACTCATTTTAAGCACAGTAGTTAAAATTCGTAGTGTAAAGGTATTTTTCCCATTAATGAAATATTAAACAAAGTCTATGAAATTATGTCCAAATGTTTCAATGTCAATGTTCTTGATTCACCTCCATACAATAGTATGTTTATCTTAACTAAAAATGTTCCAGTCGAAACCGATTGAAAACCGAAAAAAGTCAGATAGGAAATTTGTTAGTAGTTTCCCTTGATCATGCGAGTCATTCTAGAGTTATGTTCCATCATCTGTAGATGCCGTTATCCATATTACAATAAAAGCAAATGTCTGCAGGAAATATCCTCAAGTAACCGTATTTTCATCATTCCACATAATGAATGTTTGTAAGACTGTAAACCAAATATGATCATTGTCAATAAGGCACAATATCTCCACGTAATGCGCTGAGTTGAAAGAGGTATAACACGAAATTGAGAATTTCAGCATTCATCAACATCAGGTGCCGTGTGAACCGATTAAGGGGAGGAGCTACACTGAAATGCTATTTTCGTTATTAATTGCTGGATTTCAATGAAAATGCACAGACTTAACCTATATTAATACTAGATACGCAAAATGAAGAGTTTGATGGCACTGCACTACTGGTTGCCATAGAAACGGCGGCCATATTGGATTCTATTGTTCTATTTCAATTTGCTAAGGCTTTTGTATTTATTAAGCTATGAATATCAAATATAAACACAACGTTTACCATTATATTTTAAAACTTTTCCTATGATGGATTTTTGATAACTTTAATACAAAAAAAGTTGTAGGACTTTGAATATAGTGTCTAAAAATAGTAACAAATTTTGATAAATTTTACATTACTTTTTGCAATAAATCAAAAGTTTGATCAGATACTCAAAATCCATCACTGTAAAAGTTTTAAAGCATTATGGGCAACATATGTGCCAATTCTTATGTCAATTAACACATAAGTGTGGAAGTTTTAGGGAAATTAGGATGAGAAAATTATATTTTGAGAAAATCGCATTTTTCTCCATAAATAGACTACAATTAAATAAGTATGTAATATTGCCCCTGAAAAATTGCTTACTTGTCATTTAGAACATACTGGTAGCATAGCCAGCTTCCTCTGCAGCTTCCTATCTGGCTATCTGTTGAGATTTGTGCCTAATTTCCTTCCTTGTTTCAGTGCAGTTTTCTGCCGTTTTAAAGCTGAGCAATATTGGATTCTTTGTTCTATTTCAATTTGCTAAGGCTTTTTTATTTATTAAGCTATGAATACCAAATATGAACACAACGTTTATCATTATATGTTAAAACTTTTCATGTGATGGATGTTTTGATAACTTTAATACAAAAAAAAGTTGTAGGACTTTGAAAATAGTTTCTAAAAATAGTAACAAATTTTACTAAATTTTACATTACTTTTGTCAATTAATCAAAAGTTTGATCAGATACTTAAAATCCATCACATAAAAAGTTTTAAAAGATTATGGGCAATATATGTTCCAATTCTTATGTCAAGTGTGGAAGTTATAAGAAAATTAGGATGAAAAAATAGATTATGAGAAAACAGCATTTTTCTCTACAAGTAGACAACAATTAAATAAGTATGTAATACTACAACAAAAAAATAACTTACTTGTCATTCAGAACATACCGGCCATAAATCCAGCTTCCTCTGCAGCTTCTTGTCTGGCTTTCTGTTGAGACTTGTGCCTAATTTGGTTCCTTTTCTTAGTTCAGTTTTCTGCCGTTTTAGAGCTGAGCACGAGACGTTTACGCTTTCTTGCTCCTGCCAGTCGACAAGCCTCTTTTCCACTGTTCAGCCCCAGGACTTTCTTGAAAAATATAGCAGCCTCAGATCAATCATTAAATTCAGCAACTGCACTTAGAAGGCAGAAATCAACGCGCTTTCGTGAATGGAAGATATGCTTTGGCACTTTACTCCAAATAACTGAATGAAGGCTCTCATTGGAGTTTTGGGTAGCCTTTCTTTCACAGCGACTCAACAGTTTCAGATTTGTCAGCCTGTCATACACTGGTGTCAAATGTCTGTTAAACAGCTTAAAGTCCAGGGGCGTATGTATACGTTTTTGATGCCTAAAAGCATACTCATTCCTAGATAAGGCTGCTTTATAGAAACACCAAGAGTCTTGGCCAGTAGAACAAAACTGATGCTGGGGATAATCATCAGTTGAATAGCAATGATGTAGGCTAGCCATAATAGCGTTCTTCATATCAGTCGCAGTAGCATGTTGCCTGATAGCCCTGGAATAATAAATGCCAAGCTTTCGGATGGCTGTATCTGTCAGACGGCCACGGCCACGTCCTCCAAGCGTAACTTTTTGCTTGCGGCAATCAGCAACTAAATTACGAAGAGCTGTATGCATTCTTTTTCCTACATGATTGATACACTCTTCTTTGATGATTTCAACATTAGGGCCATATGGTTTAATTTCCATGGCCCTATTGAAGGCTTTGCTATCACCATCACTTAACATGGTGGTGTAGCGAAATTTGTGTCGTGTCACAGACTGGCTCCATAAAACACTAGCTGCCTCAGCCTCCATCACACCTTAACTTCCTAGAAAGAAGAAAAGGTATGAATTAGTAACACTTAAAATAATGATGTAAGTAAACATTGAACACTTTCCTTTACAATGTAGAAGCAAATGTAGTACAATGGAAGCAAAGCAAACACATGTAAGTAATAAATTATGTTACTAAAACTGATACTTATGGAGAAATTAAAATTAGATCAATTTAAATTTTTAGACAAGAAGAAGGAGAAACCAAAAATAAGATTCAGAAGTAAATACCTTCAAAATTTAGATCACATCCTTGCTTCACATGCTCCTCTTTCCATTTACTGAAGTTTCCCGGAGCTTCCTTCTGGTACCAAGAACCAGTTGTAGCACATGTCTGACAGTATTTTGAAAGCACATGGGCATCTATAACAAGACCTGTTAAGATCTTCACAACACAACCAATACCAATTTTTGAACTGTGGCCCCTTGTGAGCCAGCTGCCATCAAAACTGACTCCAATATCCATAATATATTCATGATATGGTTGATTGCTCTGAGCACAGTTTATGCTGCGTGCTAGCTTAGCAGCATGATCAAATATTAATTTTGCGAGTTCTGGTCTTTGCAAATAAATTTTTTTTGCAATAGTGTTGAACGTTTTTTGATGCAGGCCAGGCATATCCATGTTCTGTGCAAAGTAGTTAAATTTATAGGGTCCCATTCCTGATAACAATGATGATAGAACTGCAACTTTGTTCATACTGAATGAATTATGTTCATCAACCGATGATGTGTACGTTGATGCAACGGTTTTGTTGCAAACACAACAATTCACTTTGATGTGTTGAACAAGACCTCTCTTGGCCTGATTATTAATTTCTGCAGACAGCTTCCCATAGCATTCTGGACATGCAAGCTGACTAACAAGGTTGCATATCTCAGACATATCAACTATAGTTCTGGAGACCGTATTGTTAGGCGTTGAAGCTTCTTGCACCGATGAGGCACTTAGTTCCAGCTTTTTACAGAACCGTTATGTGCTGTGGGGTGAAGAGGTAGAAGTTGTAGAGGAGCTTGTGCTGGCTCCTTCATTTACAGCTGAAGCTGACAGTATAACCTCAGGCAGACTAGGCTCATTAGGGGGACCATTTAGTTCTGAAAAAAGTACATAAGAAATAATCACAGCTCAAGAAACATATGTCACATGCTTATAAATACCATGATAATTTATCGTATAATGTGGAATCATGTCATTTTGTCAAACCAGAAAAATGTGATCACTGTTTACTGCCAACGCATTTACTAAAAGCTTGCAAATACATAAATTAAAAAAAAATAGCTTATTCACATGTGACATTTTTGTTTAAAGTATATCGTTGAACCCTTTATGGGTTATAATTAGGACATATTGTGTATTAATTCAAGAAAATTAAGTCAGATTTCCAATATCCAAATATAGTACCTTCTTCCCCCTCCACTCAGTCCTAACAGAGTAAATCAAAACTAAATTTGTGTAGCCTAAATGTTGTTGTGCGTGGCCCCACCACATGTGATCTGCCTGGCTTTCTACAGTGATTCATTTTGTACCATTACCATAACAAAATTAGCGACTTTTACCTGCACTATCTTGGTTCCATCTTTTCTCCCTGGCCGTTTCCAGGTTTAGATGACGAAAGCTATTCTTTTTTCGAGGCATTTTCACACAAAAAGTTCCGAAAAATGAGCCTAACTAAATATGTATACAGAATTTATCAATCCGACGCCGTATTGTCAATACGGCGGTTACAAGTCACGTGGATTCACGCCGCGAACGAACAGTTTGGAATAGTGAGCGGAAAAAGCCGATGTCAGCGAATGTCCGACGATTTCCATATATAGAAGTAATCGGTAAAAAACGCGACCTAGAAATTCTCGATCTGGCAGGTATAATTTTGTTACCGAAATAAATCAACTACATCACAGGATTGCCCAGATCTAGGCGAAGCCAATGATGTATAATACGTAGAGGTGCAGGCTTGGTTGCTATGGAAGAAACTAGGTCCAATTAGACACATTTTCTCGAGTTTGAGAAAATCTCTCTGTACCATACCTTTTTCAAAGTCAAAATACATATTGTTAGAGTGCATTTTGACATTTAATTCTGTTATATTTAGATTCAGGAGATGCTAAAGTATCAGAAAATGGACTAATCCCAAATTCTTAATTTTTTCGATTTCGACCGAAAAATGCCTGCAGCTCCTCCCCTTAATACTTGTAAGCACTGTCACACAAGTCATTGAAAGATTTTCTTTAAAATGCGACAATCTAAAATAGTTCACAGCATTAGCATCTTACAGCATGTCATGGTATCCTCTACCCTCGGACTTCAGTAATACCATTGAAAATTATGATCAACCTCAGTAGTGTCAGAGAAAAACGTTATTATGAGTGCAATATTCCACGGGTCACCATATCACGAAATCAGTCCAAAAGCAAGTTTCAACATTATAAGTCGTCTGCATTTCTCGAGTTGATTGGTGACATAGGGTCCTTGATACATCGAGATAGGACATCAGCTACAACATTCTGACTGCCCTTGATAGCTCGTATTTCATAATCGTAAGGCTGAAGTGCAAGTGATGCCCTGGCAGCCCTCTCATTCTTAAATCGTGCAGTTTTTAGATAGGACAGCGCCTTCTGATCTGTCTCCAAAAAGAATCTTGATCCCATCAGATAACGCTGGAGTTTGGAGAAGCAAAAAACAATCGCAAGAAATTCTCTCTCCACAATTGGATATTTTTGTTGTGTAGGAGTTAATTTTCTACTGACGTATAGGATTGGATTCAAACAACCATCGAATTCCTGCATAAGCGTTCCACCGATTCCTGATCCAGAGGCGTCAACTCTAAGGATAAAGGGAAAACGAGCGCCAGGTAATCTCAAAATTGGTGATTTGGAAAAACAGATTTTTAATATATTTAGAGAGACATCGCAAGCATGGGACCAAACAATCCTGTTTAGGGAGTTCTTTCTTAACAACGAAGACAGAACTGAAATAATTTCCGAAAAATTAGGCAAGAATTTTCTATAGAAACTTACTAGACCTAACAAACTGCGGACCTGTTTCTTCGTTTTAGGAATTTCAAGATTCAAAATTTTAGAGATAGTTGAATCTTCAGGTTTACGAAAACCACCTCCTACCTTATGACCAAGAAAAGAAATTTCAGTGAATCCTATTCTTGTTTTGGATGGTCTAGCAGTCAGATGATGAAGACGCAAAGTATTCAACAAAGATTGAATTCCAAGAACATGTTCTTCCCAAGATTGACGAAAAAGACAAATATCATCAATATAAGTGATTTTGTCATCACGTTCCGAGAATATTTTGCGCATCATGCGAACAAAAGTAGCAGGAGCGTTAACAAGACCAAAGGACATAAAATTAAATTGAAACAATCCTAGAGGTGTAGCGAAAGCTGTATAAGGTTTAGCTTTGTCCGATAATGGAACCTGCCAATAGCCCTTTGACAAGTCAAATTTACTAAAGAAAGTAGCTGTAGCTGGTCTATCTAGTAGAGCATCCAATAAAGGTAATGGTTCAGCGTCCTGGACGGTCAAGACATTTAAACGTTTAAATCAATGTCTTTCTTCCTAATCAATACCATAGGAATACTGTATGGAGATTGTGATGGAGAAATTATATTTATATTTATCATATCCTTTATTTCTTCCTGTACCTGTGATTGCAAATGAATAGGAATAGGATATGGTTTCAGTTTGATAGGTTTGAAATCTGTCAGAAGAATATCATGTTGAATGATATTAGTATGCCCAGGAACAATCGTGAGCACGTCAGGAAAAGATTGTAGTAACAAGGAAATCTGTTCCTTTTGATAAGAAGCAAGAGTTGGCGAAATAGAAATATCTTTCCAACTCTCAGTAGATAAAAGAGGTAAATTTGGTAAAGACAAAAGTGGTTCAGAACCATCCGGCAAGTCAGATAACTCTTCCTGTATCACTGCTAGGGAAAAGCGACGATCGATAGACTCGTCAATAGCCTCAAATACTGGTTTTAGATGTGGAGGACGAGAGTTAAATTGCTGCAGCATGTTGATATGAAAGATTTTTTCCTTTCCCCTGATAGATACAATGTAGTCAACATCTGACAATCTCTCTAAAATAGTATATGGTCCTCTCCACGAAACAAGTAAATTATTGTCTTTATTTGGTAGTAATACATAGGCCTCATCACCCGGCCATAATTGGCGTAGTTTTCTGTTTTGATTCACAAACAATCGGGCCTTCAGTTTTGCCTTTTCCGACGCCTCCACTGCTATCTGGCATGCGGCAATAATTTTTTTTCTCAAATTAACAACATATTGTTAAGAGGTTTGAACATCTTCATTCATGTCCGCTCCAACCAATAATTGTTTTAGAATGGACATGGGTCCTCTAGGCTTAGCACCGAAGACTAACTCAAACGGCGCAAAACCAGTATGTTCGTTGGGTATTTCCCTATATGCGAACAATACTGCAGGTAGTACTCTATCCACGTCTTGCGGGTACTTAGTAGTAACCGTGCCCAACATCTGCTTAAGGCAACGATTAAGCCTCTCAAATTTCCCATTTGAACTTGCGTGATATACAGAACTAAGAGAACGGTTTATATCGAACTCTTTCATCACCTGTGTCATGACGTCAGAGACAAATTGAGTTCCCCGATCTGATAGAATATTTTCGGGAGAACCCAATCGACTAAAAATTAAAAATAGCGCATCAGTGACATCAACAGTCGATATAGTTTTAAGAGGAATAGCCTCTGGCCAGAGCGTGCACATATCATTGCATGTCAGCACATATCTGTGACCTCTAGCTGACGTGACTGGTAGTGGACCAATAAGGTCAATCGCCATCTTTGCGAAAGGATGCATGTGCGACAAAAAGCTTTTACATCTTTTGTCATTCCAGGCCAAAAGAAATGAGACAAAATCCTCTGTTTTGTCCTGGCAATCCCCAAATGCCCTGCGCAATTAATATCGTGAGCATGTCGTAAAACAAATGGGCGAAAACAAGCTGGTACCATGATCTGTTTTCTGACAGATGTGGAATCTTGGAAATTTACAATTAAAATTCCATTCTTTAAAGTGTACCAATGTATAGAATTATCATCAACCACCACATCATCAGATTTTGCCACATGAAAAAATTTCTTTAAGGAATCATCATCATTCTTTCTCTGAATGAATGAATCCTTATCAGTAAGTTCCACCTGTAAATTATCATCATTTTCCTCCTCTTCATCATTTTTCCCCTTATCAGTCACCACCTCCTCAGTCCCACTCTCATCATTTATCACCTCATCCACAACATTATCGATTTGGCTTTGATTATGTACTTCAGCACGAGACTGAGCTCTGCTTGTAACAGCATTTGCACTGATCAGATGCTGTTGTTCCCACTGCACAATATCTTCCTTAGTGCACTCACGAAGTCCAGGAATATTTCCCAGGGTTATTCCTGCAATAGGTTTGTTCAACAGGCACACGAGAGTCCTCCCCGTGAAGTAAGGGGTATCCAAAAATACTTCTGCAGTTGGATAGTATTCCACTGTGCCCCTGAATGTAATGCATTTAACCTCCTTGCCTGTGTAATCAGATTGATCCACCAACGACCTGCGCACTCCAACCGTAGTGCATCCGGTGTCCCTGAGAAGTGAAACAAGTTGGTTGTTAACAAAACTTTTAGTAAAGACTAGTGACCCTGTCCCATCATATGAGGACATAACTGGCAAAGGGTGTCCACACAGAAGACTAGGGACTCCCTCTGGCTGGAACAAAGAATTACATTCAGAACAACTAGTACTGTTGGATAAGTCCACACCACATGCATTAGCATGAGAGGCAACACTATTATTCTGTACTGGATTACTGTCATTAAGATGCACAACAGCATTTGACCGTTCAGGATTCCTAGACTGCCTAAAGTTATTGTTTTGTTGGTAACCTCTGTTATTGAAATTGTTGTCATTATTCCTATAAAATGACCTTTGTCCTCTGCCTGATCTGAAATTATATCCACTTCTGTTCTGATATTCATTAGATCTGAAGGATGATTGTGGAGGAAAAAGTTCATCATCATATGAGTTATAACTTCTTTGAGGCTGTTGTGATCTTTTATTGAAATTATATCTTCCCCTGAAAAATTCATTATTATGATCACGATTTACACGAAAGTTTCTATCCATGCTATTAGATCTTTGTCTAGGCGAATTAGGCATCACAGCCCAAGCAGAAGCCACCGGCAATGAATCCTTAATGTTATTTTTGCTAAGGTTCCTACCAGGATGTGCAATTTGGTATTGCCGCCCAAGATTTTCCATAGCAGATAATGTCTCAGGTTTTCTCTCCTGAAGGAATGATAAAAAGTCACCACTGATTGAAGACATCACTTTGTCTCTTAGAATTAAATCAGACAACCCATCAAAAGTTTTTTCAATTTTTGACAAATCAACCCATGTAGAAAAGCAAAGCTTAATAGATGAGATGAATTTAGAAAAATCCTTAGCTGAATCGGGTAACAATGACTTTAGTTTTAACCTATACCCATTTTCATCCAATTGATACTTCTTTAGCAACAAAGCTTTTACAGTTTCATAATCATTTCGACTCTGATCATCCATGGTGCAGACTGCAGTAAGAGCCTCGCCCACAAATAAAGTCATCAACCTACTAGGCCATGCAGCTCTATCAATCTTAAACTCTTGGCAATACGTTTCATACCTATTTAAGAAGCATGAAATGTCATCAATATTTGAGTTAAATTTTGGCAAATTAAGCCTAAAAGTGGAAGCATGTTTTTTTTTCACTACTTGCTGGATGAGCCTGAGGATGTTGAAGTCTCAACTTTTCTAATTCCAGTCCTGCCATTCTCAAGCTCTGAGCATAGGCTAATTTTTTCTCCTCAAGTTCTTGTTGTGCTTTTATTTCAGCTTGAGCTTGTGCATGTGCCAATTTTTTTTCTCTTCAAGTTCATATTCTCTTCTCTTATTAGCTAATTCTTCTATTCTCCTCTTCTCAGCTAATTCAAATTCTTCTACTCTCTTCTTCTCCTCCCTATCTAATTTTCTTTGATCTCTGAGTTCATTGTCTTCTAGCCTTTTTAATTCTTCTGCATGCTCAGTGGATGCATATGTTTTCAACACCTCACCCTCCATCCCAAATTCTTTTCCAATCTTTATAAAATACTCCAAGGTAGCCATAATTCACTATTATTGTGCTTTCAAATTGCTGAACAATAATGCTAATATTATATAATGAAAATGTGAGCAATATTAGCAACAATTATTTCACCACTCAAAATCACTCAACCGCATGTAATATTAGATGTTATTAAAGGAGCAAAAAAATAGAGATACAAACAAGATTACAGGATACAATGAACAGAGCGAACATAAGATAATACTAATGAAAAAAATCAAGGCAGAACTGTATGAATTGTAAAAATGAAAAAAATATTTTAGGTCTACCACACTTATGACAAGACAAGCACAATATCACAACATATATGACATCTAATATCTAAGGGATAGTAAGGTGAGATGAACAATTTTACAAACAATAATGGAGAAAAACGGAATCAAATTACAATTAACTTGACAACAATAACAAACTTGCCAAATAACAGGACCTTCACAACTAGAAAAATATTGAATCTGGTTAATTCAATTAAGGCAGTAACACTCAGCTATAAACGCCGGCCCCTTAATTTGAAAAAAATCAGATGCAAACTACAGAACGCCTATGAATTTACGACCGCCCATTGGAGGTATAGCAAATTCATAAGTCTCTTCCAACCACCCGCTTAATACGGGAACATATAGACACTAAAATAAATATAACATAAAGAAAGAACTCTGGCAAACAAGATTCTTTAAATCACAGGCTGCATGTATCTATAAATATACTTATCTGAATGCCAGAAAACAAAATCCTCCTTGTTTCCGCCTCCTTCACAAGGAACGATGATACACACTCCGTTTTGGCCAGGTTAGGACTAGCAAAGCAGCCAGCAGCCGACAAACAACGCCATTTTGAAAAATACTGTACTTGGGCAGAAAACGAAGTTCAATGACTCGAAAAATTTTTCCTGACATCACCAAACGATACTGGATTCAGGATCCCAGCTTGAGGCCCCCATTCTACTGTTGCGTGTCTTTATATAATTTGATAAGTATCTTTTGAGTAAACGCCTGGTTACTCTGGCCAAGATAAAATTAGGGTAGAACTGCTTGAAAACGCAGACAGCGATACAACTTGAAATCTTAAAGTCACCACAAAGGCCGAGTGGACAATTTACACACTGTTTATTACAATAAACTCTGCTCCACATGAATAATCTTGACAGCCATTGTATCTTATGGCATAACATATTCAGTCATCAGTATAGCTCTGTATCGTCAGTAGCTAGAACACTGTCCACGACAGTTTTACACATTTTTATTTAATCAGTTCAACGAATGCATACTCCCTTTCAAATGAAGATATAGTACACCTCACACAAGATCTTGATGTGCTAGTGATGGTACAACGTAGGGATATATCACAGAATCATATACATCTCAAGAGCTCAGATACATACGTCCACTCGCCATCAGCCACACACAAGAAGACCCTTAGCAAACGATATTCCCTGTCTGCCTTGCTTACCACGACGTCTGCCGAACTGCACCTCGAGGCAATGACGTCACTTTCTGTGTTACCAAGGACTACGTATAATAAACAAACACGGAGCCTTGTCGAAGCCTCTAATGATATCGACAGACTTGTTATGAATTTTACTCATAACAGCGGGAAACAAATCTGTTTTTCCCCGCCCGCCCAACACTGCAAGAGTTGTCGCAACGAAGTTATTCAGTTGTAGTTCCTGTGTCTAGACTTATATTCCCATGTGCACCCCGTCGGAGGAACAGTGATAGTTTTAG
The DNA here is from genome assembly GCA_024509875.1 of Oreohelix idahoensis. Lineage (NCBI taxonomy): Eukaryota > Metazoa > Mollusca > Gastropoda > Stylommatophora > Oreohelicidae > Oreohelix > Oreohelix idahoensis. The sequence goes on from JAMPIV010000351.1 coordinate 460,135, forward strand.
AACAGTGAAGACAACCTTTACGATTATATTGCATCCAGGGTTCATCGAAGAATTAACATATTCGGCGTTCACTTCATTAGTTTTCTTTTTGGGATGGACTGGGGTCTATTTGTATCCTCGACAGCTGGGGTGGTATATTAAATCACAGTGAAAATATGGATTATGTTCGTGGAATAAATCTGTTACCAAGGGATACCACAGACCCACGAATAACAGGCAAATATGTAAGAGAGTGAGAAGTGGCCACTGAGTGAGAGAGCGTGTGATGATTTTGTTGTTGCTGGAAACCATCTATTAATTTGGTTGTCTGATTTTTGTTTACTTTACTTGGTCTTGTAGTGTACCAATACTGTTATTTTTGTAACCTAGTGCTAACCTTCAACCTTTGGGTTAATATTTCTTTGGGTCTTTTCTCCATATGGTGAAGGCGCTCCATCCTTCCTTACTTCCTCTGTATGTAAATGATTTCTTGCTATCTTTTGGGTATTTGATTGTAAACAGTTTTAGTGATAATAAACAACAAAGAAAACTTAACTTTGTGTGTTGGTCAGACCCATATCCATTTATCCTTAGTTTTTCACGTTTGTGTGTCTTGTTGTCACATAGTATTGTGTGTGCGTAGAGTAACTTGTCATATTTTAGATAGGGAGGCAAAGACTGTCTTATAAACAAAGCATAGTTGTACGGATACGCTGGAGGAGAGAAACCTACTCACTCCAGAGACATATCTTTCCCTCAACCTACCACCTGTGAAATCTATTTTCTATACATTCTCGTGTATCTGTCAACATTCACTCTTTACTTAGACGGGCCCAATAAAACAATTAACCTACCGTACGACAATAACCTAAGAAGAGGTTGAACGGGATATTTTTTTAATAAATAAAAAACAATCCCATTACGTCATTTTGAACTATACAACGTAAAAACAATTCACAATATTTTGTTCAGTATCTTCAAATATATTCCATTACGGACATCCTCAACGAAAGTTCGTGATTTTAGGGACAAACTCTTTTGTGGAACTTGACATCCATATTGGGACAATCCACTTGCTGAAAATACTCCCCGAAGGGCATTACTGTTTGAACATGCGCAGTATATATATAAAACTTCCCCCATTAAAAAATATACTTCATTTACTCAACAGACAGTAACAGCAAACACGGGATAGGTGATACTTATAGACTGCCATCTCACACAATATCTTCCAGTGTTGAGACTCAAAAGTTATTATAACTGGTGCAAACAAACAGTGTATAGGCTTTGACATTTTCCCACATGCTCATTAAACGTAAAAAAAGGGGGCAAAAAATGGTGTTCCAAACTGATTCAAAATCTACTCTGAACATTTCTATTCGGGGCAAAATGTTTTCCAAAACAGTTCTAAAACACTTGTCAAGCAAATGTAATCTTGTTCATGGACGTGTGGTGATATTTATGCTCCAGATCGGAATGTTTCTTTTTCCTTTCTTTTCAATCGTGATGGTGAGACATCGTGTATGCCACAAAGAGACATCCTGGTTTTGAAGAAGTTTGCTGAAAGCTTATAGATTATTTAGGTCACCTCTGCAACGCTGACGGAAGATATGTTTACATTACATTTTAGCCAACGGGTACATGCGACTTAAGAAATGAATAAATTTGTGGATCTCTTTGTGATAATACTCTGTACTTTACACTTTTCTGTTCCTCTGTTTCCCACACCCAGTGGTTCTAAACCTGCAATTTGAAATACATTAACGGGACTTTGGTACCAATTGAATATGGCCATACACATTTCGGCTGTCATGAAGGCGTATTTTTGAGCTCTATGTAATATTGTATGACAATCAGTTTTATTGCTTGAATGGTTTGATTACAGCTAGAAAAGGACATAAGAAATCAATGGTTGATAGTAGGTGGCTGAGGGACAAGTGAGAGAACGTGTTGTGGGCATCACTTTAATAGGTCGAAGAAGCAATATACTCGTATATATATAAATCTTCTGTTCCCCGAGGAGCATAGGTCAACAACTTATGCCAAGTTCTCCTGTCCCGTGCCATCAGCTCAAGGTCTTTCTTTATCTTCTTTATGCCCTTCATGTCTGTCTCCAGTTCTCTTCTCCATGCGTTCCCTGGTCTCTGTCTACTTCCCTTACCGTGGGGATACTGTATATCCACAAATCATATCACGGAGAAGACATCTGAAGGCAGAAATGAAGGAGAGCATGACAATTCCTGGAACTAATGACGTTGTACTTGAGGACATGGCACGGAGTGTTTTTTGAAGGCCTATTTTCCTTGGAGCGTCCGATTGATAGAGTGGTTCTAGAGCTGATCTCGTGTCAGGTTCAATTAACGGTATCGATACGCTCCAGTCTATTCAGCTGTAAATAGGTACCTAACTTTGCTTTCGAGTATTGGAAGAAAGGTAGCAGTGAATGGAACTGGTCATCCCCACCTCTCGATGCTGGACTTAGTGTAGTGAAGTCTCTAACACTTCACTCCCCTACGGTCGTACGTGCTATAGGACTACCTTTTTTTAGTTTCCTTGTCGACTTGAAACGCAAAGATGATATGTATATTATATTCTTCTTCTTCTTCTTTGATCCTTAGCCGCCGACCGTCAAAGCAGTCAGTGGCCATTACGCCTGGTGGCGTCTTGTAGGGCAACAACAAATTGATTCCACTTTGCTCGGTCGGCGACCATCTTTCGTACAGTGCCCCAACTCTGGTTCATTCTTTGCATCTCAGCCTCCACAGTCCTCCGCCAAGTTGTTTTTGGTCGGCCTCTCTTTCGTTTTCCTTCAGGGGTCCATAGCATAGCTGTTCTTGGGATGGCATCGGGGTCTCTTCTGAGGACATGGCCAACCCAGCTCCAGCGTCTGCCAGCTATGATGGTGTGCATGTCCTCTTGCTTGCTCCGAGTAAGCAGATCTTGGTTGGTGATGATATTCGGCCAAAAGATTCGGAGAATTTTTCTTAGGCATGTTGTGTGAAAAGTGGACAATTTCGACATTTCTTTCTCTGTAACTCTCCAGCTCTCCGCGCCATAGAGAAGCACAGAAAGCACACAGCTCTGATATAATCTTAATTTTGTGCTTGTGCTGTACTGAGAGGACTTCCAGATGTTGTTTAGACTAAAAAAGGCTGTTCTTGCTTTGTTCATTCTGTTGTTGATGTCTTTGCTTGCTCCGCCGTCTGGTGTTACTATGCATCCTAGGTATGTGAAGGCATCTGTCTGTCCCAGTTGCTGATTCTTTACTGATATGGGCTCAGGGTTGCTCACATTGAGCGTCATGACCTCTGTCTTCTTTAGGTTGATGTTCAAGCCCACCTGCTGGCTATACTTATTAAGTCTATCCGTTTTTTCCTGGATGTGTTGATGTGAATGTGCTAGCAGTGCAATGTCATCTGCATATTCCAGATCTTCCAATGTAGAAAATGTAGTCCATCTTATTCCTCTTGAATTGCCCTCTGTTGTCTGGCGCATCACCCAGTCTATGACTGTTGAAAATAGAGTGGTTGATAAGGGGCATCCCTGTCGTACTCCTGTCTTCACTTCAAAGGTTAGGTTGCTCTGCCCAATGCTGCACGTAAAGTTGGCATAAAGGATTTTTATGATTGACACTATGCAGCTTGGAATTCCATAAGCCCTTACAATAAATTCTTGTTCAGAATAAATGGATCAAAGTGACCAGGAAAGATTATCAGTGCAGTTGATTGACAGAACCAGTCAAGTACTACTTGAACAAGAGACGAGAAGAAGACGTTAGCTACAGTGGCGGATCTACATTTTGGGGGCCCTAACACTTGAACTCTTGAATGGGCCATATAAAAAAAAAATTAAACAAGCGCTGGGGGATGGGAAAAACGTATTATAGAGACATACTGGACTTTGGAGCCTTGAAGCTCAAGTTTCATTAGCCTCATAGTAGATGCCCGTCTGGTTGAAGTGCTCTTAGCAGGTTTCCGAAATGTGTGTCGTAATCAACGCCAGTACCTTTGTTTGATCTCTTCAACAAGCCTTTATGTTGTCTTTTCCATTTTGGTGGTCTTGTCATACCTTCTCAATCAGGGCCGTCTTAACAGCATTGTAGGCCCTGGGTAAAGCAATGCACTGGGCCCCTACCAGCCCTACCCACCCACGGGAATAAAAATGTAAACGGTCAATAAAATTAAACCTATAGATTTATAATTTAATGGTACTTTCAACAAAATTTTGTTACAAAATCATTGTTTAAACATAAACAAACATGCTGTATGTAAAGCGAGGATTAATCAACACAACCTATAACAATATAACATAAGCCTTGAAAAACACAACCATATAAATAGATCGAGTAATTATCAAGTCTGCCAAGAGATGTTTTATGAACAATATGGCAGCATGGCCCCTAGAATCGTGGGGCCCCTGCCCAGTGTGCCCATGCCTTAAGACGGCACTGTTCTCAATCGTTCTACTCTACTGAAAAATTCATTTATCAAAGTCTGTAAATTCTTGGCTATTGTGTTTGTTGTTCTCCATGTTTCATAGTCATACAATAAAATAGTTTACATTCAATATATTCAAAATATACGTGTTTATGTGGAAACAGTGAAGGCACTGTTTATATTCAAGAGTTTATACACATCCTTCAACAAGCCCTTACAGTACGCCAGGCTGAGAACCTCTGATAAATATAGGTATATAAAGATGTGAAAAGTATATTCTTAAGAGAACAACCGGAACCTGTAATCAAGTGAGCTGTTTACGTTCTTCTGGAAACATCTTAAGCGAATGCTAACGTTTAGCACCACTGATAGCTTCTGCCCCTGAGTTTCTTCCGCAAGGAGCACGTACTGTTTGATGATAAGGCATCACTGAGAAAATTGCGTTGTCGCACTTATATCTTCACTCCTGTTAAACTTGTTATAGAAGATTCCATTGGCTGATTAATTCTTTACGTGAAGAACAGGGAAATTTAAGGACAGAACAAAGTGACAAGGTAATCGAAACTACAAAGTGACTAAAAAGTTACTACCTATTTTTAAATGTTTATATCTTGGCTTCTATTCAACTAATTTAAATGCAATCAAGTCTAAATAAAGATGAATTTTCTGTCGTTTTATTACATAAAATGCTATGTCACAACATACTACAGCTATGCTACAGCTCAACGTGAGACCTGACCTGTTTAAGACATGACCTTACGGCTGGCAGATTTTTTTGCTCTGTCTTGTAACGTCAGTTTATTGATTGGCCATTTGGTCACGAAATCAACGATGTTCTGGCAGCATATGGTGTTCTTCTTTTTTCGTTGTGGTCGTTCGCTCTTAAATAACCACATCTATCTCTCTTATAAAGCTTGAAGTCCGTCTCAGGCTTCTGTCGTCCGCATACAGTTCCTCTCTCAGTTGGGTTGGAAAAGGCTACACTAACACCCTTCTTCTCTCATAGAAGTCGACAGTTTTTGAGTACTTGTTCTATTGTCTGTTTGTCCTCCCCACATGGACACAAATTTGTTTGTCTAATTTTTAGTTTGTGTCCGAGTCTGCAATGGCCAGTTCTTAGTCTGAATATTATCACGATCTCTTCTTGGTATGTATAGTATGGTTCTTCATTACTGGACTCTGAACGTTCCTTTTGCCATTCTTTCTCTACAGTTGTTTCTGATTATTTCTTTTATCTCTTCACATGTAGTCCTGTCTTCTGTTTGGAGTTTTCTTCCTCAATCTTTGGCAGGTTTATCTACCCTCTCATTTCCATGCATCTTACAGTGGGTGGGGATCCACTGTACTTTTACATGTGTGAATTCGGAGCTGGTTTCCATAATAAATAAACAGTCAAATATACATAGGTGTATGAGCTAGGCCGGATTACCGCTAAGCACACTAAGCGCAACAGGGGCATCAGAAACATGTTCAAATTAACTGTTGGTGACAAAATCGATACACCGATACTCGCTAGGAAGTGCAGGCAATGACAATAAAGGAAATTATGGACTCATATTCAAAGACTGTAGATGCCTTAGATAACATGGCTGAAGACCTGTCACACAAAAAAGAGAAATCAAATAAGAGGCAGCAAACATTTCAAGCATGATGCAAGAGCTTTGAATTTTTGTTTATGTTGTTTTTTGTGGAATGTACTTCTTCTGCGATCAGTTTTCTATGTTCAGCCAAGTCTAAACAAGGAGATGAGTTGGCTCCATGAATCCAGTCGTCAGCAGGAGGTCCTCGTGGGTGCTCTACAGTTTCTCTTCCATTTTCATCTCCTGGGGGGCCAGGTTTGAGCTCGCAAGCCACCAAAGAGAGGGCACATGTGCAGAATGTGTTCCGGAGTCTGGGGGAGCCATTTTGGCATGTGCACTGGTCAGTTGGGGCAGCTTTTATTTTGTGGAGGTGGGCTTGTAGTCTTAGTCTGCAGTGTCCTAAAAATGGTGGTTTGCTGTGTTCTGCCTAGCTTTAGGATGGGGTCTTGTGGGGAATTGCTGCATGTTCTCTGGCTCCATGCATTTTTGTACTTTCTTTTGATGAGTGTCTTTGCTTCCTTCAGTGAGACGGTTTTTGTGGAATGAAATTTTCCAAGGCACAAGTAAAGCTCTTCAAGAATTTTTTTATTTTTTTGGGGGGGGGGAGGGGGGGGGGGGGAACTGGAAGGCCGTTATCTGGCACTGTGCATGGGGCTAGAAACCCCATAATGTAAAAAATAAAAGGACTACAGAAACTGTTACAGTGAGATGACGTCAGTGCTTTAGTGTAGACATTCTGACTGTAGGATAAACAGGTGGTGGTCCCCTTGCTCCAGAGGGAGACAAACAGGGAAGGAAGGAAGAATATGTATGTTAAAAATTGCCAATAAATGTCACGACGACCAGGAAGACAGTTTGTTGATAACGGTATTTTTGTTGTTCTTTTCTTCAGGAAGGAAGTTGCCATGCTTCAAGGTCAAGTGCAGGTCATTGTTCTGGCCAGTCTCGCTTCTATCTTTCTCCCATGCTCCGTTCACGTGGCTACAGCGCAGAGATCAGACCCAGGTCAGGTGACTGTGTTCTTTCTCTTCTGTAACTAATGCTACTTCAACTACTACAGCAACAACCACCACTTTTATTACTTCTATGAGAATTCATGCTTTAACTTTGTCATCAACAACAAATAGACTGCTACCACCACTAAAGAAGATAAAGGCGGTCCCATAGCAGTTACTGTCATAGAGGAGAGAAGTGTTAGAGATTTCACTATACTAGTTCCAGCTTTATGATGTCGTGTTTGACCGGTTCCATTCATCACTGACTTTCCGTCTCTACTATCAAGAGCAGAGATAGCGTACCATTTACTTCTGGGCAGAATCCAGTATTTTGATAAAAGTTTTGAACCAGTAACCTGATAACTTTGCCACCAGAGGCAAGCGCTTTAACCACGCTGCATATCGGGCGCTACTACACAAAAAAAACAACAACACAAACTATTATGACTATTATGACTATTATGACTACTTCTGCTACTAGCATAACTGTTACAACTATTTCATCAAAATCAAACATACTAGTACAAACATTGGTAATATTATTACAGCTATCATTACTAATATTTCTACCACTGGTAATACTATTTCTGATGCCACTGATGTCATTACTAATACATCTACTACATCTAATACTATTAATGATGTCATTACTAATATCACTAACAATAATAATACTGTTACTGATGTCATTACTAATACTACTACTACCACTAATAATGTTATGAATGATGTAATTAGTAATGCTTCTACCATTACTAATACTATTAATGATCGCTTTACTAATACTACTGCCAGTGCAATATTAATGATGCCATTATTAATCCTACTAACTTTACTAATACTAATAATGATGTCATTACTGATACTACTACCACTTATAATATTATTACTAATGTCATTACTAACACAAATGCCTCTAAAAATACTATTATTAATGCCATTACTAATACTTTATTTGACTTGTCCATGTTTGTTGAAGTTTTTGTGGTAAAAAGTTTTTTACGGGATGGGGTAAGCAGCCCTATGCCCAACCCTCCTTAGTCGATTTTTACGACATGCATGTGTCACGTAGGGTTTATATTCATTTAATTTCCTACATCATTGTTGGTGTCGTTTTCATAGTGATGAATTGAAACGCGAATAGTTACAACGGAATAAATGTCAACAATTTTTTTCAAACGAAAACCAACAAGTATCTTGAATTGCATGAACTGGTCAAGTATTGGCAGCACACAAGTCGTTGGTAACTTTACATAGATTTTATTCACCAGGACACGAAGTGGACAAGACGGACATCGTCACAGGCGCAAAGATCACACGACAACATATTAATTATTGCTGCTAAAGTTCCTGAAGATTCTCTTCCAGTAAAGACCTCTGTCCATAGACTAAGGATTACAAAACTGTTACCGTATAATATCCTTCTCAGTCACGACCGTTGACCTTCTTTCAAGGACGTCTATCATGGTAACGTATACATACTCTGGGATGAAATCTTCCATATTACATTAGTTAAAATTCCCAGACGTTCATCCTACATAGCGTTGTACATCATATAATTTCACACAAAGTCATATACGATAATCCTATCAGTTAAAGGCTTTCAGTTGGCTAACCTCTCTTTACATCCGTGCCACGACTTTGGCATTGAAGCATGTACGGCATTTAAAACATGTGCATAAGGTAAACAATATAACTTCTTCTACTCGTAGGAATTCTCCGTCTACGATCCAAATCTTAAAGGCAAGCGACTCTGTAGATCCATTCTAGGAATGATAAAATTCCCGCTAGATTAGTAGTAGAGCGGCCTTTTTATGCAGCATTAAAATAAGAAGTGGGCGATAACTTACGTGACATAACTGCGATTGGCTTCGACCTGAAGACCAATACAAATCACAATAATAAATGGCTTCCTTCAACATGCCATTGGATACACAATATAAAATTACAATCATGGACACAAGCCAGTTCCATGTTTCCACTTCAAAACATGACGTCACAAACTACTCAACTAGGTTACACGTGCGTCCAAAGCAACTCACACAGCATTGTGCACGTCAGTGCGTGAATCAATCGAACGCACAAATAATATAACTATCTCAAGACTGGTGCGTACATTTGGTAGGACCGACGACTACCCCCTTAGGTAATAAATGTACGTAACAGCTCCCTTATTACCTCCCCTTAAAAAAATTAATTCTATTAATTTTTTTCGAACTAATTACTCGAGAGAGGTGAGTCAAAACTACAACAATATATACAATGCATAAAGTTATATCATATTAAGAAAAGAATATTGACTTGAAATTAATATAACTAAATGACAGTATGCATTAAAGCACACATCCACCATCGACCTACTTTGGAACGATGTGGTAATATTCGAAGTAAAAAGAAGTTGAAAATGAAAATGAAGAATCAACAAAAAAGATGATAATAAAATTCAACTAAGTTTTGAACAAAATTTGAAACATATGATTTCAAAAATGAAAATGAACAGCAACACTGATGATAATCAATGATAAAAGAATCAGTGAAACAGAAAATTTTGAAATACAATGTGCAAAAATGAAGCAATGCAAAATTAAACACTTTAAGAAGCAACGCACCTACTGATATCTAACACTAGTAAGTTTGACTAGTTATCTAAAAGTAAAATATCATGTAGTGGGATACGTGACTACACGTATTGCGAGACACTAATAACGTTAGTAGATGTGTGATTTATAAACAATCAAATTGATTAAATTGAATTAATCTAATTCTAGTACTTAATTACACATAAATAAATAACTAGTAATTTATTCTAAGTAATTCTAATTTCAGTCATTGTGAATATTCGTTCAGAACTATTTAGAGTCAACAAGAATATGTTCCTAATGTTCCATGCACGAAATAAGTTTACGAACACGATATGTAGTGTAATATGTTCCATAACACTAACGAATGTCTATTTGTTGCTTTTTTCCAATGTTTCCATACTAAAAAAAAAATGTTACTTTAATATCACTGTTCCCGTTCTAACAAAAAGTTACTTCACAAGAAAAGTCATGTTATAATCCAGGAGTAACTATGTTCTGAAAGTTATATTTATACGAATACTGCAAAACTATACATAGTCTTCACAGATGTACAATTAATGACACTGTACAAAGTTATTCATGTTTCGGTGAGGACGTTTCTCCATCTAAAAGTAGTTTAGTTTCACCAAGTTCACTAGGGCATCTTGAAAGACAGTCTGCAAATACATTCTGCACTCCAGGAATAGCTCGTATCTCAAAATGGAACGGTTGAAGAGCTATAGCGTAACGCGCTGACTTTGATGACTTAACGTTCCCTGTATTCAATGCGGTAAGAGCTTTCTGGTCAGACTCCACCACAAAGTGTGATCCGAGGAGATAACGATCCAGTTTTGTGATTGCCCAGACAAGAGCAAGGAGCTCTTTGTCTAGAACGGAGTAATTTATCTCGCTCGTTGTAAGCTTTCTGGATACGTACATAACAGGAAATAAGGTGCCTCCGTATTCCTGCATCAAAACTGCCGCAATAGCGTAGGAAGAAGCATCACTGCGAAGAACAAAGGTGAGATCTTTGTTAGGCAACTTTAAAAAAGGCTTATTTGAAAAAATTTGTTTTATATAGTCTAACGCCGTTTGGTGATCCTGCGACCACTTTATTACATTAGGTGTGCCCTTCTTCAGTAAAGACGAAAGAGGTGCAGTTATAGTAGACAAATGAGGGATGAATTTAGAATAGAACTGTATTAGTCCTAAGAGTGACCTCACTTGTTTTTTTGTCTTAGGTGCTGAGATGTTTAAAATTTTAGAGACGTTACTGTCTTCTGTATACATTAAACCGCGACCTATACGGTGACCAAGAAATGAGATGTCATGAAAACCGACAAAAGCCTTTGAAGGTTTCGCTGTTAAGTTATAATCCTGTAAGGTAGAAAGTAAAGATTTTAAACCCTGAATATGTTCATCCCAAGAGTCACTAAAAAGACAGATGTCATCTATATAAGTAATGACATCGGGACGATGAGACAATATGCGGCGCATCATGCGTACAAAGGTAGCTGGCGCATTCATTAACCCGAAAGGCATAAAATTCCATTGAAAAGACCCCGTGGTGTCGAGAAAGCGGTGAATGGCTTTGCTTTCGTAGTGAGTGGCACTTGCCAATAACCCTTTGAAAGGTCAAATTTCGAAAAGAATGTGGCATGAGATAATTTCTCTAATAAGTCGTCTAAAAGAGGTAATGGTTCCGCATCGAATTTTGTAACTTTGTTTAACTTCCTGTAATCTACGCAAAGACGTATATTGTTGTCTTTCTTCCTAATGATTACCATAGAAGAAGAATATGGTGATGAAGATGGTTCAATTATATTTAATTGGAGCATATCATCCAATTCCTTATCAACCTTATCACGAAAGTGTAAAGGAATAGGATATGGGCGAACTCGAATCGGTGTATCGTCAGTCAGAATAATGTCATGTTGGATGACTGACGTATGACCTGGGATGTCAGTGAGGACATCCTCATACGTGTGTAGAATTTTAGAGACTTGCTGACGTTGATCATCAGTAAGAGTAGATGAGATAGTAACATCATTCCATTTCTCAGTGGAATGGAGTGGTACAACTGGTATTGGTAGTTGTACATCATCGAAAGAAGATTCCTCTTCTTGGATGACTGACAAACTAGAATAGTGTTGAATAGGTGGTGTAGGATCGTCAGTTGCTTGGAACACCGATTGTAGATAATCAGGACGTGAGTAATACTCCTTCAACATGTTAATGTGGAAGGTTTTATGTTTGCCATTAACATCAACGATGTAGTCGACATCGGATATTCTTGAGATGATCCTGAAAGGACCTCTCCAGGTAATTAAAAGACGATTGTTATGCGCAGGGAGTAATACAAAAGCTTCATCACCAGGTATGAGCTGGCGAAGACGTCTATATTTGTTTGCAGATAGACGAGCTTTTTCTTTGGCATGTTCGGATGATGCAGTAGCTAGTCTACAAGCATCTATGATTTTCTTTCTAAGAGAGATCACATACTCATAAGAGGATTGAGTTTCCTCTTCAATATTCTCATCCACCAATAAGTCGTGGATTAACGACATCGGACCGCGTGGTTGCATGCCAAAAACAAGCTGGAACGGAGAAAACCCCGTTGCTTGATTTTGTACCTCGCGATACGCAAAGAGACAAGCGGGTAGGACCCGATCCCAGTCTTGGGGATGGTCTTGAGTCATCTTACCCAACAACTGCTTGAGTGTCCTATTGAGACGCTCAATTAACCCATTTGACATCGGATGATAAATAGAACTAAGAGATCTGTCTATACCTAATGTCTTCATAACTTGAGACATGGATTCAGAAATGAACTGAACCCCATGATCCGACAAGATTTTCCGTGGAAAACCAATGCGTGAGAAGATTAACATCAATGCCTCTGCTACACTGGCAGATGAAGTGTTCTTGAGAGGGATGGCCTCAGGCCAACGAGTGCACATATCAATGCACGTAAGAATATGCGTATGCCCTCTAGCAGATGGAAGCATTGGACCAATAATGTCAATGGCCATTTTATCAAATGGTCTAATCGGGATGTCCGCAGCTTGAATAGGAGCCGCATGAAATGGACCCCGTACCTTAACTTCTTGACATATCAAACAGGACCGACAATAGAGAGTAACATCTCTATGGACGCCTGGCCAGTAGAATGCCGAAAGCACTCTGGATTTGGTACGCGAAAAACCCATATGGCCCGCACATTGCGAGTCATGAGCATGTCGTAATATACGAGATCTCATACAGGATGGGACAAGAATCTGAGAACATAAGGATAAATCCTTTTCCCGTATTACTCTAACCAAAATCCCATTTTTAAGTATAAAGTCATGTCTAGATTTTGCAAGTTTGTTGCTTGTATTCTTTTTGTTAACATACTGAAAGAATTTTTTTAATGAATTATCATTCTTTTGCAATGTTGCAAACAACTCCCGTGAAATAGGAGCATCATCATCACAAGTGGTATGAACTGTAGGTTCAATAGGTGTATCATGCGACATATTAGTAGCTTGCGCTCTAGTCACTACTGCATTTGCAGTTTGAATATGTCGCTCTTCCCATTCAGCTATTTGCTGAGGTGTACACTCTTTAATACCATGTATGCGACCCAGTATTACATCACAAATTGGGTTAGGCAGAAGACATGCTTGGATCTTTCCTGTAAAGAAAGGAGTATGAAGATCAATAATAGCAGTGGGAAATGTTTCAATTGTGCCACCAAATGTTACACATTTGACAACCCGGCCCGTGGCACAACTTGGGTTGATCAGCGAAGTCCGGACACCGATTGTTGTACAACCTGAGTCAAATAGGAGAGAGCATGAAATATTATTGACAAATCCCTTGTGAAACTTAAGAGAGCCCTGTCCCTGGTGTACTGACGCAGCAGTGGCTGTACAGACTGCAGGCAGGCTAGGCAAGGTATGTCCGCAACGCAGCGTCGTGATCGCCTTAGGCTGGAAAAGAGTCGAGCATTCTGGACAGTCTTTCACCTGGGAACAATCTAGAGAACAAGACATAGCATTGTGAGTTTCAGCTACTTTACCCTGTTCAATGTTAGCCTGTGTATCATTAAAAGCAACATTAGAATGTCTACCTGTATTATTCGACGATCTATCTCGTCGGCGCGATCGATTGTGATTTTTGTCATTAAAATTGCCATAATTGTCGTTTCTGCTAGAGTTAAAATTTGGATTAGTCCGATAATTTGTAGAATGATCGTTATGATGTTGGTTAAATGGTTTATTTCCAAAAAATTGTCTGTTTTGCGGACCCTGAGACCTTGATCTCCAGTTTTGTTTATTATAATGTCCTTGATTATTTTTAAAATAATTGTTACCAAAATCTCGCGATCTGTGAGTTTGGTTCCAAGAAACATTAAATGGAGCAGATTGTTGAAATTGCTTCCCTTTGTAAAAGTTATCATTGTTGAAATTATGATTATTTCCCTTATTGACATACCTATCAGCACTAAAAGAACGATTGCGTGAAAAATTGTTTTGTTGTGCTGCAAAAGCAACAGGCAATTCACTCTTAATCTGCGCGTTACTTAGATCCATGTTTGGGTGAGCAGTGCAGAAGTTTTTTGCATGTTCTTCTAAGTTTTTCATTGATAAAGGTTTCCGTTCGTGTAAAAATGCGAGAAATGTAGGATTTACCGACGAAAGTACCTTATCGCGCATCAGTAAATCAAAGAGACCTTCATACGACTTTTCAATTTTGGATAATTCGATCCATCTTTCTAATGTTAGTCGTATCTGTGACAGAAAATCACTAAAATTTCATCAGATTGAGGTAGTAATGTGTGAAATCTCAAACGATATTCATTTTCTGTCATTTGGAATTTTTGCAGAAGTGCTGCTCTAAGAGCATTGTAGTCATTTTTCTCACCAATGCTGGTGGTATGATAAACTGCTAATGCATTCCCTGTAAGTAATCTGGATAAATATGTACAGTATAGCGCTTTATCCACGTTATAAGACCCACAAGTGGCCTCAAACCTATCTAGGAAGAATATTACGTCATCAGACGGGGGATTAAATTTTGGTAATTTAAGGTGAATTTCCTTAAAATTATCATGTCTGGATGAAGTTTGGCTTTCAAAAGTTCTCTGAGAATTAGCTTCCTGAGTTAACCTAATTCTCTCATATTCTGACTCTGCTAATTTCAGTTCATGCTGTCGTTTTTTTTCATTCTCTTCCATCTCAAGCTGAAGTCGTTTTACATTTTGTTCCGCTATCAATCTTCTCTCTTCCATTTCCTTTTGTTTCTGTTCCATTTGTTTCTGTTCCATTTCTTTTCTAAGTCTTTCTTCAGCCTCCTTTTGTTTCTGTTCTGCCTCTCGCAGAAATCGTTTCTCTTCCAATTCAGCGGCTAATCTCATTTTTTTCTCATCTTCCTCAGCTACAATCCTTTTTTGATCTGCCTCAAATTTCATCTTCTTCTCATGTTCCTCAGCCTCAATCCGTTTTTGATCTGCCTCAAATTTCAAATTTTCCAAACGTAAAGTTTCTAACCTTCTCTGATCAGCTTCTATTTCTTGAGCTTTCTTATATTCTGACATAGCGAATTGTCTTACCTCTTCAGCAGGTATTTGCAAAGCTTTTGCTTGCTTAATGAAATAGTCTAAGGTAGCCATTATTCAAGATTATTATGTAATAATACTATTTAAAAGTGTTACTACAACTAGTGTTCTTCGTTCCTGTTCTAGAACGGTAAAATCAATTTATATAATAGGCAATAATATTAATAATTAATAATGTAATTTATAACATGTAATGGTGTGAAAGCAGTAATGTGACAGACAATAGCACAATAATGACACGACAAGATATTCAAAACAAACGAAGACGTTCGCAGAAATCCAATTAAAATAAAATGAGAAACTAAAATGGAATGTCGTAAAGAATTACGATGATAACTGCGATTAAATAATGCACAAGACAATTGACAACACAGTGTAAAAAACATAGGTTTTGTAAAAAACTAAACGACAGGAAAGGTGAGATGGACAATAATCACATACAAAATTCATCATAAAACTAAGGTACAAGTAAAAATAGCTACCAAAAACAACAAGTAAACGTGACACTACAGCTAAAACAGACAGGTGTCACAGACCACCAGACACAGTGGACCTAGAATCCTTCTACGCTCACGCGTAGGAACATTCCACTGCGGGAAGTCTGCAAAATAATGTCCTACAGAACGTCTGACGAAGAGCCCGAATTGACTTCGAGATGGATCTCGTTCGTCAGATCTACCTCCCAACCTCCCGCGAAGAATACACAACATATAACACATAACACGGAAAATATATAAGTGGACATAATCAATTAAGGCACAGCTAATAGTAATAAAGTGTATAACGGATACAAGTTATACTTAGCTCGCGTGCAGGTAAAAATCAAAGTGCCTTGTCCCCGTGTATGTACGTTAGAGGATGCAATACTTCGCTCTGCGTATATCAAACTAGCTCGCACGTAATAATGATGAAGAGATGATCTCCAAGTAATCAGTCACTGTGAAACTTGACGTGGAGGTTGATTGAAGACCTTGAGCATTTGAGTTGATTTTGATTCATATTCCGCTAGGATCCAAATTGAGATGATGTCGCCTTGAAAGTAAACATTCTTCTTTTCAAACGATCAATTGGATGGGTACGTTCCTTTGAAATCACTTCCAGACCGCACTGGCCTACCAGTTATTGTTGGTGTCGTTTTCATAGTGATGAATTGAAACGCGAATGGTTACAACGGAATAAATGTCAACAATGTTTTTTTCAAACGAAAACCAACAAGTATCTTGAATTGGGTGAACTGGTCAAGTATTGGCAGCACACAAGTCGTTGGTAACTTTACATAGATTTTATTCACCAGGACACGAAGTGGACAAGACGGACATCGTCACAGGCGCAAAGATCACACGACAACATATTAATTATTGCTGCTAAAGTTCCTGAAGATTCTCTTCTAGTAAAGACCTCTGTCCATAGACTAAGGATTACAAAAACTGTTACCGTATAATATCCTTCTCAGTCACGACCGTTGACCTTCTTTCAAGGACGTCTATCATGGTAACGTATTCATACTCTGGGATGAAATCTTCCATATTACATTTGTTAAAATTCCCAGACGTTCATCCTACATAGCGTTGTACATCATATAATTTCACACAAAGTCATATACGATAATCCTATCAGTTAAAGGCTTTCAGTTGGCTAACCTCTCTTTACATCCGTGCCACGACTTTGGCATTGAAGCATGTACGGCATTTAAAAACATGTGCATAAGGTAAACAATATAACTTCTTCTACTCGTAGGAATTCTCCGTCTACGATCCAAATCTTAAAGGCAAGCGACTCTGTAGATCCATTCTAGGAATGATAAAATTCCCGCTAGATTAGTAGTAGAGCGGCCTTTTTATGCAGCATTAAAATAAGAAGTGGGCGATAACTTACGTGACATAACTGCGATTGGCTTCGACCTGAAGACCAATACAAATCACAATAATAAATGGCTTCCTTCAACATGCCATTGGATACACAATATAAAATTACAATCATGGACACAAGCCAGTTCCATGTTTCCACTTCAAAACATGACGTCACAAACTACTCAACTAGGTTACACGTGCGTCCAAAGCAACTCACACAGCATTGTGCACGTCAGTGCGTGAATCAATCGAACGCACAAATAATATAACTATCTCAAGACTGGTGCGTACATTTGGTAGGACCGACGACTACCCCCTTAGGTGGTATTGCGTACATGTCAGTCGCGCTGGTCGGATGATAGGCGTGAATTTACAGCATTCGCTAGACATTCGTCTGAGGGTCTCTGGCCTGGGGCGTGAAAATTCACCCGAGGGACATGGAAAGTAGACAGAGAGTCTGCATTTCAGTAAACGCATGAGGTTTTTCGTCAGGAAAAACCCGGCTTAGCGTGAAAATCCACTCCGCACTGCAGACGGTGGTCTGAGATTTGCAACTCATGCAAGCCCTCGGCCACTGATGGCTGTTACGTCACGCGATAAGCGGACGAAGGTGCTATACGGACAGGGGAGACTATTTCGCTTGGCGAAATAAGATTAGGATCCTGTGTCCGATTTTAAAGATATTGGCCAAGTTTGAAACTTTAATTTCATTCTCGCTCATAGACTCACAGTAGATAGGTTGCTCGTAAACAGAATAGCTGTTAGCGAAGATCTCAGTTTGTTTCGGCAATTTGTCCAATTTCTAGACTTCCAGAAATATTTTCAGCATTTTTATTCTTAAGTTGTGCGACTACCTGTAAATTCTGTGGTTGAGGTAATTAATATGATAGATATATAGATTTTGTGAGTGTTAAAGTGTTTAATCGCTTAATTCATTTTAATCTATTTCTTTAGCGCAGAAGAGAAATAAAGTGGTAGGCTATTATATTTTCTAGGGAAGCATTCAGTGGAAAGCAGAATAAAATTAAAATTTCTAGCTTATAACGGCAATTGTAGCTATTTATGAATTTAATTTAACCGCTAATACTCAGTCGAGTGTATTTTTCTAAACTAACGTATAAACTCTAGAATCGAGCCTCATGAATGGTGACGGAATACGCACGTGTTCCTAATTCATGAGGATTGCTGATTTTTAAATATAACTTACGTCACGGGAAGTTTAAATGATAAGCAAAGCTCTCTGCTTGCAAGTTTAAATGTAAGTTATAACCAGTACAGATTCTGTTTATTATATTATATGTGTTATTTTTCCTCCACACAGTGAAAGTTTTGGGGTGACCCTAACTTTACCAGCACCTAGTAGTAGTTTCCATACTTGTGAAGAAATAGACAGTCCTTATTTTGAACCACGTGGGTTTCTTAAGTACCACTGGTCTAAACAGTGCATATGCAACCCGAGTTAGCCAGAAATACTATATCCCAATAACGGGTTTTTCAAAGACTGTAATGATAAATACTGGACCTTGGAGCCAGATCTTAATTTCTTCTAGAAACTCTACTTAATTTTTCTGCCTGGTGGCGCGAAATACTTCAAGTATTAACTAACATTTCCCGACTATATATATATATATTTTGTGGACAAATCTGTGGTGTGACTAAAGTGAATCCTATACTGAGGGAAGGCACCGACCTGACATTCATCATTTTTTAGAAACCTACGCTATTGACACTGTGCTCTGCTAACTCCCGCGCCTGGAATAATTGTTAGGTGACTTAATCAGACATTTGAACAAATTTGCACACCCAAGTAGTCGTTCCCGGAGACTCCGAGTTAAATACGTCTTTTGGAACTGGGGACTTCTTGGCAGAAGACTGCATTTTTTGAGTCTGTGGGAAAATCTAAAATCAGTGTGTTCCAAGAGGCAGCGAGCAAAGTCGTGAGTACATGTATGAGAGGCCATGGCGGAATGAATGAGTGTACGCTGGTTTGAGTGATATTTTCACTATTATATCTTTGACACCCTGTTGCTGTCCTAATTTTTTTTTTTTCAATCTGCATAATTTGTTGCTAAGGCTAGAGTTCTTGTGTTTTGTCTTAGGTTAAATCAGATTTTTTTCAAACTCTGTGCATATAATTACGAGATAAAACATAGAAAACTCTTAGACTCAAACCCTATGTATCTGTGACTCGGGCGCCATCATCTGTTCTCTTAACGGGGCTAAACCTAGAGTTAACACTATAACGGGGCTAACATCCTTGCAACATTTCCTTGAATTTTTATGACTATGTGTATATGTATTAATGTCATTACTACTACTACTACTACTACTACTACTACTACTACTACTACTACTACTACTACTACTACTACTACTACTACTACTACTACTACTACTACTACTACTACTACTACTACTACTACTACTACTACTACTACTACTACTACTACTACTACTACTACTACTACTACTACTATTACTCAAGTCATTACTACCATACTGCCACTAATAATACTATTACTAATGTCATTATCCATTACTACCTGCACCCCTAGTAATTCTAATCTTTCGCACATTACTGCTATTACTAGTCACCACTGACCATACTACTGCTAATGCCAAGACTACTACTGCTACTATCTACCCAAGTAAATACTATAACATGACATTTCGAGGTTTCACTTTGTGGCCACAGTTGTCTTTTGGAAATGAAACAGCCTGTGTTTGGAACACTGATTTCGCTACTTATGCTGATTACAGCGATCTCCAAATGATACTGGCTAATTAGTATCTTTTATATTAGGACATTCGTCCTAATTTAATCGACGGACCTTGTGTCTAGGTTGAACGAGACACGCCTCGCCACAAAGAGGCAAAATGTGTAATAAAAAATTGATTGGGTAACACTGTTTCATGGGGCCATAATTTTGTTTAGTTATTTTTGGTATTCATTGCTGTGTTAATGCAATGCTATTTCTTTCTTGTTTAGAATTTTCATTTGTTAATTATTGTATTTCCACGTGTTTGTTGTATCCTTGGTATTTTCCTATAACCTTTCTGTATTTATTATCTGTTTTCTGTTTGTTTACTGTGTGGCTGAGGAAGGGTCATCGCTAAACATCCCGTGTTTTGAAGGCATTGAGCATTTGTTAAACTGGCTTAAATACCATTTTCCGTTTTTGTGTGGTTTGTTTTACATTATTTTACAGCCTAGAACAGACCAACATTACGTTAAATGGGCAAAAGTTAGAAGAAGTGAACACCTTTAAATATCTGGGGTCCACTATATGTAGTGATGGAAGATCAAGTAAAGAAATCAAGACAAGACTTGACATGGCCTCAGCTGCCATGACAAGGCTGAATGGGATCTGGAAAAGTAACGTCAGTTTTCCTGTGAAGATCAAATTATACAAATCACTTGTATTATCTATTCTCTTGATGATAGGAAACTCTTTACAGAGCGATACAACAGGAGGCAATCTGATCATCAGAAGAAGTCCCCCCATCAGACAAGTGTTTCGGCCCAGTATACTCCTTTACACTCTAAGGGGGGCGGGCCCACTTGGGTCATGACTCCCAAGCGTCTCAGCCTCCTGTTGTCTTGTATCGAAAATGAACCCATTTCACTTATGGTAGCAACTTTAATCCACAACTCCGCCAGCCGTGGAGGCAATTGTGAAAGTAACAAAGAGAAGACAAATTATTCCGTTCGTTCCGTCGCACACACTGAGACACCATCGCGAAGCCGCCGAGCCTAGCCACTGAAATTCTGACACTGACACCTCCTATAATATACATCGCCTGTTGCCCCTCAGTCACAGCCCGCTCACTAGTACACCACAAAAACTCAGCGTTTTGTGGACTTAGAAAAATTTTCCTGGTGTTTTCTGTACCGCAGCGTTTATTGTCACGATTTCCATTGCCCATTGCGGTTGTTCCACAGCCAGCCTGATGCCTTTTCGGCAGTTTCACTAAGCCTCTTCAGTGCCCTTGTTCTCGCCTGTCCCTTCAACCCCAACAGTTTCAATAGATCATACATTGATGCAGCCACAAGCCCTCTTGCGCCCACTTCAACAGCCATGACCCTTGTAGTGAACCCCTCGTGTCTCAGATCCGCGGCCAGATCACTATATTTGGCCGCTTTGAACGAATGTTGCTCGTCTAATCTGGATTCAAATGGCACGGTCAGTTCAATCAGTATGACCTGAAGCGTTGAAGAAGAATGAAGCACTATATCCGGCCGTCTCCGCGATTTCCTGATACTCTCTGGATATGCCCCTCGTCCAGGTAGGTCTACCGCCATCTCCCAGTCGTTTGCACAATCAAGAAGAGATGGTAAACTGCTACCTGGTTTACTCGGTTTGGGGTGTGCTGACTTTCCTGCCCTCAGAAAGTATGTATTTGCGGTGCTCGGCCTGGGTTTGCTGTTCGCCTTCATCCTTGCTAGATCTATTGTCGCAGCAAGCTCATTTAGCACTTTGTTATGGCGCCAGGTGTATCGCCCTTGCCCTAATGACACCTTACACGCTGAGAGCACGTGTTCGAGTGTCTGCCTCCCCTGGCACAGGGGGCACTGCTCATCATCCGACTTTCCCCATTTCACAAGGTTGGTGGCCGACGGCAGCAGGTCATACATTGATCTAACCACGAAGCTGAGCCTAAGAGGTGCCATATGCCATATATCATTCCATGTCAAGGACCTCTGCAGGGCTCCTTCCCATGTAGTCCATTGGCCTTGTTGGACCTGCTGCACTGCTTTTTGCAACCTCTTATCATTCTCAGCCTCTCGTATCTCATGAACAACCATGTCTCTGCGCTCCCTGCTTGATGCCTTGGACCACCAGCGGATGTCTCCATGACCAAATCCCCGTCTATTCGTCTGTGTGTATCCGATTACCTCCCTCAGTTTGAGTGACTCTTGGGCAGCATCAACAGCTTCTTCCACTCTCCACTTCCTTCCCGTTTTCAGTGTAGGCTGAATGGACTTAACCACGTCATCAGCTGACTCGCGTAGCATCATTGCAAGCCTTGCCTTTCCAACTTTGTACTCTTCAACAACTGACTTGAAAGGAAGCAGAAGTTTTGACTTTTTGCAGTACAGTGCTACATCTGACAGACCTGGTGGTACCCCAAGCCACTTTCTCATGAACTTGTTGACCTTTTGCTCTATAGCTTCGACAGTACTTATTTATTTATTTCATATATAAGCAGTGGCCACAGCAATTTCGGTATCAACATGAACTGGAGGCACCACAGTTTGAACTTTCCCAAGAGTCTGCTTTGGTCTATGATCTGTAGCCCTCTGTCTGCCATTTCTATTGTCTGTTGCACTGCCTTCGAGTCTTTTAATGAGGCATCGTACACCCTGCCAAGACTTTTAACAGGTTCCTCAATGACAGTAGGGATTCTTTGGTTGGAAACCACGAATATGTCTTCTGCTATCTTCCCCTTCCTGACTGATAGGCTTCTCGACTTCTTGGGTTTGAAGCTCATTCTGCACCAGCTGACTAGTTCATCCAGGCGTTCTAACATCCTCCGGGCCTGATGTTCATCTGATGTCAGAATTGTTGTGTCATCCATGAATGCTTTGAGCGGTGGCATGTGACACATTCCCCCAAGCTTTGGACCTATAGCCATTCCTTCGGCCGCATTGAGGATTACCTGCATAGCCATCACGAATAGTATCGGAGAGATGGTACACCCCATTGCAATTCCAACTTCAAGGCCAATCCACTTCGTTGTGTACTCTCTGGTTGAAAATCTGACAGCAAACCCTGCGAAATACAGCTTCAGCATTGCTGCAATCTCTTGTGGAACATGATACATTTCTAGGGCCTGCCACAACATCTGGTGTGGAACGGATCCATAAGCATTCGCTAGATCCAACCAGATTACATGGAGGTTTGTTCTGTCAGACTTTGCCTTTTGGATTGCTTCCCAGATCATTGTGGCATGCTCTAGACATCCTGGTGTACCTGGGATACCTCCTTTCTGAATGGTAGTGTCAATGTACCCATTTGCCAGGAGGTATGTAGTGAGTCTTTTCGCCATCACTGAGAAGAATATCTTCCCTTCCACATTGAGTAGTGAGATTGGCCTGAACTGACTGATGTCTGTGGAATTTTGCTGTCCTTCGGGATGTAGACTCCGTTCGCCTTTCTCCATTCCTTGCTTACAAGCTGGGCTTTCCACGCATTCTTTAGTAAACGGAGCAGTCGTTTGAGCACTTCAGGGCATCTCTTATACACCACATATGGAACACCATTAGGACCTGGAGCTGACTTGCACCGAGCTTTCTGGACAATGCTTTCTACCTCTTGCACCGTTGGGGGCTTGGTGTTAAATTCAGCTCCTGGCTTACTCTGCCATTTAAGGCCTGCCATGCTGCTGAGCGGCTCATCTTTGCGACCATCTGAATATGTCATTCTAAGGTGTTCTTCCAGGTCTTCTTTCTTGATGTTTAGCGTACCCGACCGTGGCTGCTCAAACAGTTCTTTGGCAAACTTGAAGGGCTCCCTGAAGAATCTTTCCCTATCCCTTCGAGTCTTCCTTCTCTTCCTGCACAACCTTTCTGCTCTACAAAGGGCATTATGTTGGCCTTTCAGGTGCTCCCAAACCTGTCGTAACCCTTCCTTCTCTGTGGCAACTTGCGTTCTTGAAAAGTTTTTCGGGCATGCTTCTTCTGTTTCCTGATTTCTTCTATTTTAATTTGTCTTCTACTTTTTCGTGGTGGGTTACTTTCCCTTGCCTCCCTCACTCCGAACACTTTGCGACAGTGCAGATATATTATGTCGCCGAAGATTTCCAGCTTCTTCTCCAAACTTATCTGCTTCAGGTTGTTATCCAACTCTTTTGCCAAGGCTTCGTCCAGCTGTTCCCAAAGCCCTTTTGCACTGGCAGGTGGAAACTTGATTGCATCTCTCTTCCCGTCCAAGAAGTGTGTGAGATCATCATCAGGCAGATCAACTTGAATGTACTCAGCACTGTGGATTGACTCCTGGCTGCGTTCTTCTAACGTCTTATCCTCTTGTATGGGTGTGAGGGCTGGACACTCACTGCAGATACGGAGCGAAGGATTCAGGCTTTCGAGTATAAACGTTAAAGAAGAATTTTGCGCATTTGCTATAAAGAGCACAAAACAAATGTCTATGTTAGAGAGAAAATCACACTATCCTCCCGGCCAGCTAGGCATCCCCAAAAAAAGATGCTTTACTGACCGGGAGGATAGTGTGATTCGCTTGTATAGCTAGGCGGTGTTGTCGTACGGAAGGTACGGGGTTCGAACCCTGGGTAAGCCACTCACGTCTGTTGTTTTTCTGTTGTCTGGTGTTCTACTTCTTTATTTCTTACGAGCGCCTGAAAACATACCTTTATATTTGTCTAATATTAATTTACTGTTTACAGGCCTCGGGTTTCCCTTCCTTATGTGTCATTAATGTTTATACAATACCAGAAACCTACCCTCTGTTCTATACTACTGTTCTTAAGTCTTCTATCATTTACTGGACACAGTATCAAGGTCTTTGTCTTGTGTGGACTGACACGTACTGTAGAATAGGGGAACAACAGAAGTGATTGCGTCATTAATGGGCCGAGGTGCCCATTGTAAACTTCCGGTGTTGTCTTGTGTTTCGCACTAATGACCGGTCAGTAAAGCATCTTTTTTTGGGGATGCCTAGCTGGCCGGGAGGATAGTGTGATTCGCTTGTATAGCTAGGCGGTGTTGTCGTACGGAAGGTACGGGGTTCGAACCCTGGGTAAGCCCTCACGTCTGTTGTTTTTCTGTTGTCTAGTGTTCTACTTCTTTATTTCTTACGAGTGCCTGAAAACATACCTTTATATTTGTCTAATATTAAAAAAATAAACACGTATGCAGGCCACCAAGAACCACTTTTGTCAGTAGTGAAACGTCGAAAGCTTGCCTGGTTTGGGCATGTAACTGGTCATGACTCCCTTTCGAAAACGATCCTCCAGATCCTCCAGTCAAAGGTAAACGGAGAAGAGGAAGGCAAAGAAAATCCTGTGCTGATAACATCAAAGAATGGGCGGGCACGGTTTTTCCACACTTGTACGCATTGCTGAGGACAGAGAGCAGTGGAGGACCCTGTCTGCTGATGCTTCCACCATGGCACCCCTACGACCCATGACGGGTTACGGGTTGAGATGATGATGATGACAGCCTAGATCTTCTCTTACTTTTTCTGTTGTTTGGTTGAAGAGGCGGGAGATCCGTTGTCGTTGTTCATTTCAAACAAACCAAAATGTTTTTTTGGTGTTTTCTTTCTTTCTTTCTTTCTTTCTTTCTTTCTTTCTTTCTTTCTTTCTTTCTTTCTTTCTTTCTTTCTTTCTTTCTTTCTTTCTTTCTTTCTTTCTTTCTTTCTTTTTCTTTCTTTCTTTTTTCTTTCTTTCTTTCTTTCTTTTTTTCTTTCTTTCTTTCTTTCTTTCTTTCTTTCTTTCTTTTCTTTCTTTTCTTTTTTCTTTCTTTCTTTGATCTCTTTTTCTTTCTTTCTTTTTTTCTTTCTTTTCTCTCTCTCTCTCTCTCTCTCTCTCTCTCTCTCTCTCTCTCTCTCTCTCTCTATCTCTCTCTCTCTCTTTCTCTCTCTCTCTCTCTCTCTCTCTCTCTCTCTTTTTCTTTCTCTTTCTCTCTTTCTCTCTCTCTCTTTTTCTCTCTCTCTCTCTTTCTTTCTTTCTTTCTTTCTTGCTTTCTTTCTTTCTTTCTTTCTTTCTTTCTTTCTTTCTTTCTTTCTTTCTTTCTTTCTTTCTTTCTTTCTTGCACGCCACATACACATTGATGTTTATTACTGAGTTTTCTGTAACCACGAGTTTCAAGTTTGCGCAAGTCTTGTATTTCAAACTGTTGTCTAAGAATGGTTACAATTTTCTCTCCCTACTTTCAGGTGGATGCAGAAAGCGTTGTGCGGCTGAGCAGATATTCTACAATCTAATCAACAAGAACTGGGAAAGTAAATATAAAGCTTGTATAGACAGATGCGTTGTTACTGCTCGCCCTTTACCAAGTAAGTGCGAGAGAGAAGTAGGGAGAGTTTGATATACATCCATACATCCCCTTTCTGCTCCCCACGGAGCATAGGCCTTCAGCAAACATATGCCAAGTCTTTCTGTCCCGTGCCATCACCCCCTTCATGTCCGTCTCCAGTTCTCTTCTCCATGTGTTCTTTGGTCTTACGCTACTTCTCCTACCTTGGGTATTCTAGAGCAAGGACTGTCTTGTAATGCTTTCAAACAGGTTTGGTCAGAGTGTGTACCATCCATCTTCAGTGTCTTCTTCTCATTTCTGGCTTCACTGGCACATGTCTGGTTCTTGTTATCTCTTGTTCCACTGACACATGTCTGGTTCTTGTCATCTCATGTTCCACTGGCACATGTCTGGTTCTTGTCATCTCTTGTTCCACTGGCACATGTCTGGTTCTTGTCATCTCTTGTTCCACTGGCACATGTCTGGTTCTTGTCATCTCATGTTCCACTGGCACATGTCTGGTTCTTGTCATCTCTTGTTCCACTGGCACATGTCTGGTTCTTGTCATCTCATGTTCCACTGGCACATGTCTGGTTCTTGTCATCTCATGTTCCACTGGCTCATTTCTGGTTCTTGTCATCTCATGTTCCACTGGCACATGTCTAGTTCTTGTCATCTCTTGTTCCACTGGCACATGTCTGGTTCTTGTCATCTCTTGTTCCACTGGCACATGTCTGGTTCTTGTCAACTCTTGTTCCACTGGCACATGTCTGGTTCTTGTCATCAGTTACACATGAGTGATCTTGTCGTACCACATCGGAAGCCGCGGTAGCGCAGTGGTTAGTGCACTGGCTTCCTAGCTCGATGGTCCATGGTTCAATCCCCAGTTGAGGTGGGATTTTTTTAGACCGCAAACGGCTCCGGGGTTGACCCAGCATCATTAATTGGGTACTAGAGCAACTCTGGGAAAGGTTAAGGCGGCCGTCGTGATGCTGACGACATCACCCCTCGTGTGCCGATGATCAAGAAAATATGGGCCTAACACCATATTTACAATATGCCTCAGTGGGCGTGTAACAGGATCCTTTACCCTTTTACCATAACACTTCAATGCTTCTATTTTACACAAGCAATCGTTTACGAAAGTCTGTAGCTGTTTGGTGGTTGTTGTGGTTGTTCTCCATGTTTCACAGCCGTACAATAGGACTGACTTGACTTTTGAATTGACACAGAGTTTGAAGTAACGAGGAATGAAAGAGGAAAAATAAATTGTAAACAAAGAAAGATCAAAGTAAGAAATGACGGAACCACAAAGAAAGTGGAAGGTTCGGATGAAAAGGGGGAATGGGTAAATAGGAAACGAATACTGTATAGGTAAATGGTATGCACATATTGAGGACGTAATTTTATAGTATTACAAAGCAGTCCTTGTTCTGAAATCCCAGATATACGAGGTAGAAGTAAACTGAAAAATACACGGAGAAGAGCTCTGGAGACGGAAAGGAGAGGAATGAGGAAGATTTGGAAAGACCTGGAACCGAAGGCATAGGACAAATGACTTAAAGTTTGTTGAAGGCCTATCCTCTTTGGGAAGCTGAAGGACAATGGTGGTGATTGGTAGGCATTTGTTTGAAAGAAAGAAAGCAGGTGGTCAGTTCACCTGGGAATCGAACCAGAGAATATCCGAACGGTGCCATGGCCTAGCTGTGAGAGTTAAACGCTATAGGGCTCGGAGATAAGGAAATTACAGAGCAATGGATACAACGGGTAAAGAAATGTGGAATGAGAAGAAGAAAACAAAAGATGAAAAAAGAATAGAGGATATCTTAGAAGATGAGAAATAGAAATACAGAAAGTGGGATAGATGAAAAAGAGAAAAAAAGAAAGGTAATGAGCAGAGAAATAATACGAGCACAGAATATGCAAGACCTAGAACAAACATAAATTTAAAAAAAGGCAATGTAACGACAATAAACAAAATAGTTAACACACTGGGAGCCGCGCTGGTGTAATGGCTACAACGTTGTACTGGCGACCACGTTTTCAAGGTTCAAACCCGGGCGTCAGCGTTTGAAGGAATGTTTACGACCGGGAGACTGAATAACCTGAACGGCTCCTGCACATAAACTCCCTGAAGCTCCTGACCGGGTTGGAAGGAAAGTCCACTGACCCCCCCCCCCCCCCCCCCCCCCCCCCCCCCCCCCCCCCCCCCCCCCCCCCCCCCCCCCCCCCCCGCCCCCCCCCCCCCCCCCCCCCAAGCATCGCAATGACATGTCATTGGGCCAAAAGGGCTGGAAAGCTCGAGTGCCGCTGGTTAGAGAAAAGAAAAAAAAAGAGAAAAAAAAAAAGTTAACACATCAGTGTCAGCATTAACGTAAATGTATAAATTAACTGAACATTTAAATGTTACCGGGCCTTGATCTTTGCAGTAATTTGTCTCTGTTCCCTAGCATCTATCGATAATTCATGATTCAATTTCTTAGTTGTCCATATTTCCACTATCTTTGTAACAATTAACGTTTTCTACATTCGTTGAGACGTCAGATGTGATATAGAAATCAAGAAGAGAATCATCATCATCATCAGTTGTCATCTCCGCATTGAAGGTCGGCTGCTATGGATCTACAACATCTTCTGTCTCTTGTCTTGATGGAGCACTCTGATAGACTCTTTCCTGTCTCTTGTCTTGATGGAGCACTCTGATAGACTCTTTCCTGTCTCTTGTCTTGATAGAGCACTCGGACAGACTCTTTCCTGTCTCTTGTCTTGATGGAGCACTCTGATAGACTCTTTCCTGTCTCCTGTCTTGATGGAGCACTCTGATAGACTCTTTCCTGTCTCTTGTCTTGATGGAGCACTCTGATAGACTCTTTCCTGTCTCTTGTCTTGATGGAGCACTCTGACAGACTCTTTCCTGTCTCTTGTCTTGATGGAGCACTCTGACAGACTCTTTCCTGTCTCTTGTCTTGATGGAGCACTCTGACAGACTCTTTCCTGTCTCTTGTCTTGATGGAGCACTCTGACAGACTCTTTCCTGTCTCTTGTCTTGATGGAGCACTCTGATAGACTCTTTCCTGTCTCTTGTCTTGATGGAGCACTCCGATAGACTCTTTCCTGTCTCTTGTCTTGATGGAGCACTCTGATAGACTCTTTCCTGTCTCTTGTCTTGATGGAGCACTCCGATAGACTCTTTCCTGTCTCTTGTCTTGGTGGAGCACTCTGATAGACTCTTTCATGTCCATCTCTTGTCTTGGTGGAGCACTCTGATAGACTCTTTCCTGTCTCTTGTCTTGATGGAGCACTCTGATAGACTCTTTCATGTCCATCTCTTGTCTTGTTGATCGATCTTTACTTTATATTTCTTGTAGATCGACAATGTGCTTGTGTCTAGACGGTGGGCATCAAATACATCTTGTCATGTTCTCTTAGGTCTGATTGATAGCTGTAAGAGATAGTAGTGAGCTCTAACACACTTCAATACAAGAGACTCAGGAGTTTCACACGAGCGCATCTTATGAGCACACTCGAGTATTTTCTCTTTTCGGAGCTTTGCTGAGAGAGAAGGTACAAAGAAGGTATGTCGACCCAATAATGCGTTACTTATCTGATACGAACATGTGCTCTTGACGCGAAAATTGGGAGGTAGATGAGTTTACACAACCAGCCAACATCGAGCGACACAAGTGAGGCGCACAAGTACTTTAGATCTAGAGAATCTGCTCTGTATTATAATGTATGAGTCGAGACGAACTTAGTGTCTACGATGTCTTTTATGCGAGAGAGTAGCGTGGCGTGATGCGATAGGGAAATCAAATGCAGAGCGAACAGAGAGAAACAACAAATAGATGTCAAGCGGAGATATATGCTCAGAATTTTATTTGAGATATATGGTATATTAGCCAGAGGCGCGATCGAACAATTATCTGAATTGAGGATTCCGCGGGCTGTTAAACACATTCATAGACACTCTGAGAAATGATAAGGGCCGAGCGAGAAACGAGTCTCTGTCTTGCGCGTAGACAATTGAGAGGAGTCTGAGGCTCATGTACACAGGATGCTCTACCCTAATCTGATTCTGCCTATTCCTAGCGTTAGAGAGCGCAGATATATCATCGAAGTAGCTACTACATCAAGACATAGAGTACACAGGATACACTCGAAGTCCGTGGTATACTATAGTGTCTCGATGGATCGAGTTTAGAGATTCGGAAAGATGAGAGAGTCCTATGCTTCGAACTATGCACGCTATGTGAGTTACTACAGTAAGATATGCAAAGCTACATGGAAATGACACAGGTACTAGTACAGATATGTTACAAAGGAGCCGATTCAGCTGGGAGAGATGATGTCTTTCAGAGATGATGGATGAGAGAGTAGCGTAGGGGGTGATAGAGTGAGGTAGGTAGAGTATAGGGAGGATCTTATTTTTAGTGGGTTTGGTGAGGGGAAGTGTCTATTTGAGTCTTGGTTATTGCAACGTGAGAATAACTATATCTTCATGGCGATACTACATCTCAGTAGGCGATGAGACTGGAATCGCAGATCGTATGGATTTAGTGCTTCATCTATTATTGTTAGCGCACGATATATCTGAACAAGTGACACAGAACTTAATTTGATATTTATGTGGTCTATGGTGAGAGTGGCATGTACAGAGGCTAAGTTCTCAGAGCGGATGAATGATGTGTGGGCGCTCTGTACACGGGATGTGGGTGGGTGAGAGAGGTGCGGAAAGCGGCGAGTGAGAGCGAGACAGACACATGTCAATAGGGACATGACACAAGGTAAAGTGCAGGGAATAAACTAAACAGGTTGAGATTACAGCAAGTGGAGATGGACATCACATCGCATTTCTAGGGCAGGGCGTAGTGGAGTGGAGTGTGATGTCCGAGGAAGGGCGTGATTAGCGGTGGTGTGCGAGCGGTACGGACGAAAGAGACATTAACCAGGTCAGGTTTCAGGACTTAGATGCATCGTAAATGTTGATGATACAACTTGGTATATAGTAAATAAATGACTCATAGATCTATCACGGACAGGAGAAGAGAGTTCTCTAGTCAGAACACACACACAAGGGTACTCTTATCTGCGATATTGATGGGCGTAGGACAATGTGCAAGTATTAAGGTTCTTTTCTGGGGAGACAGACACTCTGTTTAATCGTTTACCGAGTTCACGCAGTTGTTGTACTTTCTCTTAACTTCATGGTTGCAGTGGGTGGCGGGTAGATTTGTGGGCGGGGCGCTTATGAGGGCTAGAGTCAAGGGAGGGTGGCGGCTGCGGGGTTGTGTGGGGAGCGGGCGGGGGGGGGGTACACGATATAGTGCGGGTGGATCTGTATACATAGATATAGGCTATATATTACGGTTTCTGTGTGGGAGAGGTGGGAGTAAGCGTGCTATAATAAGCCTGAGTAAACTATTACGGAATAGTAAGGGAGGATTATAGACAAGTACAGGAGTCGATGTGTAGCCAAGAGTTGTGCACGGGTGAGATAGGGGAGTGGGGGGCGTAGTGGGCGAGACTAAAAATCAGGGTATGCGCGAGAGAGCAACATTGTTATTACAGGAGATACTATAAGGCTGGGACAGACTAGCGAAAGTTAATTGTCTCTAAAAGTATTGAAGTATTTAGAGGGAGTGTGATGGTTCTATTCAATCACTTATTAACAAATAGTATAATCAAGGGATAAGGGAGGTGTGGAGAAGGGGGAGTGTGAATGGGTTGAGGAGGGTAAGTACGGACAGCGCACGGGGAGGGCACATCATGCGAACATGACTATTAGTATAATAAATTGAGGGTAAGCAGAAAGTGATATCCATTGCATGGCCCGGGATCTGATTATTAGGGTGAGAATGCGCGAGAGTGCGGCACAGTATCAGGACAAAATGGCTGTAATTTGGGAGGAGCAGCGCTGACACTTTAGAGTAGGAGAAACGACTAGGACAGACGAGAACTAATGAAGGTTCTGACTTACACTGTTGTGGATGTTGGGGTGAGGGTGCGATGGGCAATATAATAATACACAGGACGTTCAGGAGGACTCTGGGTCTTAATGGTCGGTGAGGGGGGGTAGAGGGTAGTATCTTTATTAGATTATGTGCGAAGATTGTATGTGAAAGTATATTTTTACAAGTACTAATGTATGGACAGTGCAGATCTACAGGGATACTTAAACTAGAACAAACTCAATTCCTGCATGGACAACAGATTGTAATTGAGTCTTGAGGTCAAGGGAGGTGGGGTTCAGTCTCTAGGGGACAGAAGGGAGAGGGATGCACGGGATGACAATTGGACTGGTGCAGACAAGAGGGATTTAGTACACAACATAGTATATAGAATTATAGGGAGATTGGTCATTTATGATTGTACAGGGAGAATTGTGAGTTAGGATCAGTGATCTCAGGTGAGATAAACATCGCGAGGCAACATCAGCACCCTCTAAGAGATTAGGGATCTCTGTAGGGGCGTAGGTACTCGACAGGCGACTAGAGCCGATCAATTGAAGCCATTAGTAACTGGGAGAACGCGAGCGGATTTAATCTGTGTCTAATGCATCTGCGCTGGTTACACACACTGCCTTGATACTATCTCAGTTAACTTCTCATACTTGAGTTGTCAAAATATTACGTGATCTTAGTATGTCGCAGAGAGAGAATAGGCTTGCTAGGCTACTAGTAGCACTACTAACGTCCTGACTATCTCTCTCTCATCATACCTGTTGTGTAGATCTACATCAGGTGTTTATCTATCGTCAGTCGCATTCTGAGACATGCCACGAACGATAGTCGCGAGTGTTGTTTAAAGTAGCCAAGATTAATACGCCTAGCGCAGTAAAGTGGAGTGAATTAGTCCTAGTGCCTATAAAAAGAGATAGCGAGCTACCAGCGGACCTTTCCTAGTATCAGCCGCCAGAGAGAACAGACGACAGAGCCCAAGCTGTAAATGCCTTGAGCACGTGAGTTAATTTAAATTAGAATTAATTTTAATATAATTCTAGAATTATATTCAGCACGAGTCTGTTTTTAATGTTTGCGTGAAATAGGATAGATGTGTTTTCCCAAAGGAAATGTTTCATCTTCTTTTTATGGGACATTATGATTTAGTCTTGAAGAAAATAATAGATGAGTGAGAAAATAATGTTGCTCCGAGGTTTTATTAGGCACGCATAAGCGTAAATCACAGATGTGAGACAATTTAGTATCAAGTATTTCGTATACCCATCAGACCGGCCAAATTTAGTAAGAAGGGGAGTGTTTTATACATGAAACTGGATTCCAGAGCAACAAGCATCTATTACTTTGAATTTAGATAAGATTAACGATCGCAAGATAGTAGCCTCGTGGTGATAAAAGGCGGCGATAGCGAGTCTGATTAAACACGCTCCGCGTGGTAAACCTATAATATGTTATGCCGAGCGACACGCGGTGTGTTTAGTTCCAGTTTTTGGTTAAAGCCAAGAATATTATTCTTTAATGTAAGAGTAATTTTATTTTATCCTTTAATGTAAAAGTGTATTTCACGATTATTGATTATTCTACTGTTTATCTTTAGTGGTTACTTAGAAGGTGTCGTGGAATATTCTAATCCACATATATAAATTATCAAGTAAATATAAGCCTAATAAATACATATAATAAATAAAGGAAGAAGAATGGTAAAGAACAGTGCTGTCACAATGACTGTACTCGAAATCCCCTTGTTTTCTACTGCGTATGCAAATTGTAACGTTTCACGTTGATATTAAAGGCCTTCTGCAACATACACGCGTTTCCCAAACACACAATAAAATGTGCTGCCTTTCTAAGAAAAACCTTGAAATATGCAAGTTGACCTAAATTTTAAATTCCATTCATGTCTTTTTCTACACTATGTTACCAAGATCAAAAGACAGATGGACAAAAGGATAGCGAGAAGGGAGAGGCAGAAGGCCGAACACTAAACACGCTTCGCGCGATACACAAATGCTGCCATCACGCGTGTAAGAATACATGCACTAACTTTTTTTCAGACGGACAGTGATAAATTCACTACCCTTCCCAGAGTTAGGTTTTAAAATCACAAAAAACGCTTATTAGGAAAGATAACAATAGATGGGTTTACGGTTGAAAACATAACAGTACCCAGACAGCACATCTTCGAAACAGGAGGTAGAAAATACATATTTTGAACGCAGCCACGTAGCTCTTTTAAATTTGGATATTTGGGTTCCTTAGGGCTTGCTGACAAAGAATATGTAAAACGTTACGCAAATAGTCCAGGAATTAATAAATTATACCCAAAATAAAATAGTGAGGCTGCCTGACAGCATAAAATCATTTCTGCTCATAAGATTTTTTTTTAACGTGTTTGAAAAAAATTTACGTTACAGAAATAGCCTACCATGTAAACTCCAAATTGATGGAGCGCAACAAATGAAAGACTAACCACGATTGGTCGGGCTATAAATACTATCTTTCGTTGTTAGGGGAGACTTGAAAAGGTAACATTTTTTCAAACACTTGTCGAAACGTGGCCTCATTGGCTAGACTCGCTGATATACTCACTTAGGAGCGTTAGTTCGAGACCACTAGTGCAAATAATCTTGAGAAAGCAACAGTGCGTTGAAGCCAGCTCATATTTGTGTTAAATAAAAGCCTGGAACATAAGCAGATGGGAATTTGTGCCAGTAATTGTGCCAGAATTCATTGCTAATCAACGTATCTGTGTTTATTTCCCTGAAATTGTGGTAAGCTTGAACCATTCAGTATCTTTTAATGAAAATTGAATGTAAATTGTTAATTTATGCCTGTATATATATGTGTAGTTCAGTGGCAAACAGGAGATAAAGCCTATAATGCTCCAGCCTGAACAGAGGGTGTCGGAGGGAAGTAAAACGGCATGGAATGGCCAAATAGTACACTGACACCTGGATGATTGATTAGAAAAAAAATAATGCTGGAAGTTGCAGAGGCGTTGGTAACCATTAAGGAGGTAAATACTGGTATAAAGTATTTCAGATGAAGCTGACAGTTGGCCTAACGCTCTGAACTCAATGTTTGTGTTGTATTGTGCTCAGTGTAGAACTAGAGTATCAATTAGTTATGAAGTAGAAGGTACATCCTTCTTGTTTTCAGGGACCGTGGTCTTGATGGTACTGAGCAGCACCTGGTCAGAGCTTTGCTGAATCCAGAGTCGGACAGCATACTCCTTGGTCTTTTTAGCTATCAGTGAGGTGTCTCCAGAGCCCAGAGGAGAATTCGAGCAGAGGAGTCCTTTCCTGCCGCCATCACGCAAGATAAGCTGATTTGGCCAGCTGATCTCAACATTATGTCCCCTCATCTTGAAATGACTTTGTAAAAATAACATTCAGAGGGGAATTTAATTGTCTTAATATCAGGAACTGAGAACATCTCCAATACTAGTCCCAAAAGACAAACTATTGAAGTCATGATGACAAATACCAACAGAGCTTGAACAAAACAAAACCAGTATTACCTCATATAACCACTACACAACTGACACACATAGGATATTTTTAATAATATATGTCACTACAATATTCATATTGATAAAGTCTGTACATATACTTGTAATTAAAATTGATTGTGATTCCTGGTTCCTTGGTATTTGAATCAGGACACATATACCTTTTATGATAACCATGAGATACATATTGTTATTTTGAAAAAGTTAATTCAGTGACTCCTTAAGATATTCTCATAGAGTGTTATATGTATGTGAGTGTCACAGTGTTGTCAAGAGTAGTGGATTAAATTAAATTGTTTATCTGTCTGTTGTTGTGACTTACACTTCATCATACACATACCATAGACACATAACGTAGTCATCACACTATTCCAGAATAATTCTGACTGAGATATATAGATATGTGGTAGCAAGTAAGGTTATCTATAATACACTACTCTTAATAGATATAGATAACCTTCACAGCTGATCTCAGTCAGTACACTAAGTCCCCTATAAATATTTATAACATCCCACTTCACCACATATATTGGGGTCTCGCTCTTGGGATTTTGAATCTTTCCCTATTAAAAATATTGGGGGTAATTCACTTCAGGGAATATAAGAATTAAAAGGTATCCTTGGGTGGAATTAAATAAGGTTGAGCTCACGGTGCCTGTGTTGTCCATTAGATATATTTAGAGATTAAATTGTTGGTTAGACATTGTAGAAATTTACCTGATAGACAATGGCGGACCTGGCCAAGTTTCGATCTGCTGCTGTACAGACTGCAAAAGAGTTAGGATTAGATGGGCAAGTTATGGTTGCCTATGTCACTACGGAATGTGACAAATTTATTGAACGCGAAGAAAGAAGATTAGAAAAAGAGGCCGAAAGAAAGTTAGAGGCTGAGACTAAGAGGTTGCAAGCTGAGGCTGAGACTAAGAGGTTGCAGATTGAGGCTGAGGCTAAGAAATTGGAAGCAGAAAGAGAAGACAAAAGAATAGCTGCAGAAAGAGAAGCCGAGGAAAGAAGACAGGCTGCAGAAAGAGAAGAGAAGAAATTAGCTGCAGAAAGAGAAGAGAAGAAATTAGCTGCAGAAAGAGAAGAGAAGAAATTAGCTGCAGAAAGGGAAGAGAGGAAATTAGCTGCAGAAAGGGAAGCAGAAGATCAAAGATTACAAAGGGAACATGAGTTACGACTAAGGGAGTTTGAGTTTCAAGGCCATGCTCCTGAAAATGGTGCCAGTCCCTTTGCCTCTGATGCCACTGCTAGCCAAGGAGCCTCAACCTCAGCTATGAATTTTCATTTAGATCATTTTGTTGAGAAAGACGATGATATTGAGAGCTATATAAATAGATATGAACTATTAGCTACCACATATGGGTTAGAGAGAGAAAGGTGGAGCTTAAAGTTATCTCAGGGACTTCGTGGGGCAGCTTATGAAGTTTTTGCAAAAATGAGCAGAGGTGATCAGGAAAATTATGACATGCTAAAGCAGGCTCTTTTGTTAAGATATGAAAAGAATGCGAATTTTATAGGAAAAAATTTAGGAATGCTAAACTACTGTCAGGTGAAACCTATCACCAGTTCTCTGCACGAATAGAGACATACTTGGAGAAATGGACTTCTCTGGGGAAAACCCAAGATCTTAAGGAAATGGTCCTTATAGAGCAACTAAGAGAGTCCATGGCTCCAGACCTGAGAAAGTTTCACATGGAACAAGGTGCAGAGAGGCTGGGTGAGTTGCTAAATGTTGCTGAAAGGTATCAAGCAGCTCAAGCAGAGGTAACAGGTAATAAAAAGAAACAAGTGGATAACTTTAGGGCACCACAGAACTTTAATAAATCTGATCCTAAGGATCAAAATAAAGGTAAGCACCAATTTGATAGGCCACGGTATGACAATAAAAATAAATTCCCACAATTCGATGAAAGGAAATATGATGAAAGAAAATCTTTCAACCAAGGAAAAAGGTGGTGTAAAAATTGTAAGATGAACAATCATGACACTGACCGTTGCAGAAGGAAACCTGTGTATATGGCAACCCTTCAGGTCAGGTCGACCTCAAGACAGGAGGAGGATATTATGTTAGATACCACTCCAGAAGAGATGAGGAAGGCACAGGCTCGGGATAAAACACTCAAGCCTTGTTTCAGAAAATTGTCAACTTGTCATACAACTCCAGGCAAGGGAGATTTTTACATGAAAAACAAGTTGATGTATAGGAAGACTGGAGCTAGATCCAAGGGTCAGGGACAACTGGTACTTCCTAAAAGATATAGGGCAGACTTAATAAGGAGCCTACATGTGAAACCAGATGGGGACCATGAGAAGATAGGTACCATCATTCAAAAGGTGGCTCACAATTATTATTGGCCCAAAGCAAGATGGGACATTGAGAATTTTGTAGAAAGGTGTAGCATAGCACAAGAGGGAACACCCACAAGTGGGAACATGGATCAGGACCTGGACACGCCACGGGGCAAAATTAGGCCTGATAATAAAAAGAAAAATAGATTTGATAAAGTGGACCAAATGGAATGGGAAGCCCCTTTTCACGGACAAGCTTCACTTAACTGTTTTACAATGGCCACTATGCGGAGAGTGGCAAAAGGATGGTCCCTTACCCCAGGATAAGCCGACAATCCCTCAATCGGACTTAAACAAACTGGAGGAAGAGGATGTAGGGAGGAAATCTCTCATCAAGAATTTTAAGTGGGGAGAAAGCCCCAAAAGAAAAATTGGTAGCGGTCGTTTGTGAATGATAATTCTGGGAGGAAAAATCATCACTATAAAGCTTCGAGTGGAAGAGACCATACCGGTGCATGGACAAATAGGTCCACACAATTAAAGGTCCACATGTAGCTATGTTAAGAACGTGGACTGATGAAAAGGCAGAGGAAAACATTACATCTTCATACCAATATGTGAATGAGCTGACCACTCGGTTAAAAACTGGCTGGAAACTTGCCAATGGAAATTTGAAACAAGCCAGGAAGAAACATGCTGCCTATTATAACAGGAAGGCGAAAGACAGAAATTTGGCTGTGGGAGAGAAGGTACTGCTTCTTTTGCCCGGGAGTCAGAATAAGTTACAAATTGGATGGCAGGGTCCATATACAGTTTTAGAGAAGGTGTCTAGAACAAATTAAAAGATAGATAAGAAGGGGAAAGAAAAAATCTATCATGTGAATCTCCTGAAGAAATATTTGGAAAGAGAACATCAGGAAGAGACACACTTGTTGACCTTGTCCATCGCCATGGAGATGAAAAAGGAACCACTTTCATCATTTGAATATCCATTACACCCCTGTGAGACAGCAGCACAGGTGAAAATCAGTACACATTTAACGAAAACTCAGAAAAAGAGAGTGCAACAGGTTCTAAATAATCATGCAGAGGTGTTAACAGACCGACCAGGGCATACAAACCTATTGGAATATGATATGAAACTAATAGACTCCACACCTGTCTGTATGAAACCATATTCGATTCCGTTTGCTAAGGAGAAAGCTTTGAAGGAAGAGATAGACTATCTGTTGAAGGAAGGAATTATTTCGCACAGTGAGTCTTCGTATAGTTCCGGTGTTGTACTCTTAAGGAAGCCGTCTGGAGAACATAGACTCTGTATAGATTACAGGAGACTGAATGCTATTACAGAAGGACAGGTGGATCCATTGCCGGATACAAATCAGCTGTTTGCCAGACTAAATAAAGCTAAATATTTCTCAAAAGTGGATCTGAGTAAAGGATACTATCAGATTCCAGTGAAGCCTGAGGTTAGACCATACCTAGCTTTTAGTACCTCAGAAGGACACTATGAGTTTAATAGATTGCCATTTGGATTGAAGAATGCGCCTAGTGTCTTCTCTAGAATGATGAGAAAATTATTGGATCCTCTGAATAATCCCTGTATAACAAATTTTATGGATGATATCCTTATAGCAACAGAAACATTTGAGGAACACATTGACTCTCTGAACATGCTGTTTGATCGACTTAGGGAGGCAAATTTAACAGCCCGACCAACCAAATGTTGCGTTGGATGTAAAGAATTGGAATTTTTGGGACACACAGTTTATCAGGGAAACATGACCCCTGACCCAAAGAATTTTGAGAAACTACAGAAAGCCCCGAGACCACAAACCAAGAAGGACGTGAGATCCTTTGTCTCATTATGTGGTTTCTACCAGAAGTATATCAAAAACTTTAATTCCATATGTGCCCCGTTAACTGAATTGACACGTAAAGGACATCCAGATCGCATTACATGGACACCACAATGTGAAATGACTTACCAAGAATTGAAGGAAAAGCTCACAAGTAAACCCATTTTTAAATTACCTGACTTAAGTCAAGAATTCATTGTAAGGACGGATGCCAGTAATATTGGGCTAGGTGCAACTCTACTACAGAAATCAGATGCATTGGATGGGGAATTAAGCCCAGTGGCATATGCTAGCAGAAAGTTGAATAAAGCTGAAATCAACTACTCAACTAGCGAAAAAGAAATGTCCCTTGCAGTAATATGGGCGATAAAGAAATTCAATATTTATCTATATGGGAAGGCATTTAAGTTGCAAACAGACCACAAACCGTTATCTTTTCTAGCACAGGCTAGGCATGAGAACTCCAGGTTACTCCGATGGTCTTTACTTTTGGCTCCATATAATTTTAGCATTGAGTATATATCTGGAAAAACCAATTTGGGAGCGGATTTTTTTAAGCCGCCATCCGTGTGATGAGAATCACCGTAAACCCCAGAAATAATAATAAATTTCTCTATGTGAATATAGAATAAAGGACTGACATATAATGTCTGTTTTAAGAGGGGAGGTGTCGTGGAATATTCTAATCCACATATATAAATTATCAAGTAAATATAAAGCCTAATAAATACATATAATAAATAAAGGAAGAAGAATGGTAAAGAACAGTGCTGTCACAATGACTGTACTCGAAATCCCCTTGTTTTCTACTGCGTATGCAAATTGTAACGTTTCACGTGATATTAAAGGCCTTCTGCAACATACACGCGTTTCCCAAACACACAATAAAATGTGCTGCCTTTCTAAGAAAAACCTTGAAATATGCAAGTTGACCTAAATTTTAAATTCCATTCATGTCTTTTTCTACACTATGTTACCAAGATCAAAAGACAGATGGACAAAAGGATAGCGAGAAGGGAGAGGCAGAAAGCCGAACACTAAAACACGCTTCGCGCGATACACAAATGCTGCCATCACGCGTGTAAGACTACATGCACTAACTTTTTTTCAGACGGACAGTGATAAAATACATTACCCTTCCCAGAGTTAGGTTTTAAAATCACAAAAAACGCTTATTAGGAAAGATAACAATAGATGGGTTTACGGTTGAAAACATAACAGTACCCAGACAGCACATCTTCGAAACAGGAGGTAGAAAATACATATTTTGAACGCAGCCACGTAGCTCTTTTAAATTTGGATATTTGGGTTCCTTAGGGCTTGCTGACAAAGAATATGTAAAACGTTACGCAAATAGTCCAGGAATTAATAAATTATACCCAAAATAAAATAGTGGGGATGCCTGACAGCATGGAATCATTTCTGCTCATAAAATTTTTTTATAACTTTTTGAAAAAAATCTTACGTTACAGAATTAGCCTACCATGTAAACTCCAAATTGATTGGAGCGCAACAAATGAAAGACTAGCCACGATTGGTCGGGCTATAAATACTATCTTTCGTTGTTAGGGGAGACGTGAAAAGGTAACATTTTTTCAAACACTTGTCGAAACGTGGCCTCATTGGCTAGACTCGCTGATATACTCACTTAGGAGCGTTAGTTCGAGACCACTAGTGCAAATAATCTTGATAAAGCAACAGTGCGTTGAAGCCAGCTCATATTTGTGTTAAATAAAAGCCTGGAACATAAGCAGATGGGAATTTGTGCCAGTAATTGTGCCAGAATTCATTGCTAATCAACGTATCTGTGTTTATTTCCATGAAATTGTGGTAAGCTTGAACCATTCAGTATCTTTTAATGAAAATTGAATGTAAATTGTTAATTTATGCCTATATATATATATATATATGTAGTTCAGTGGCAAACAGGAGATAAAGCCTATAATGCTCCAGCCTGAACAGAGGGTGTCGGAGGGAAGTAAAACGGCATGGAATGGCCAAATAGTACACTGACACCTGGATGATTGATTAGACAGAAATAATGCTGGAAGTGCAGAGGCGTGGTAACCATTAAGGAGGGTAATGCTGGTATAAAGTATTTCAGATGAAGCTGACAGTTGGCCTAACGCTCTGAACTCAATGTTTGTGTTGTATTGTGCTCAGTGTAGAACTAGAGTATCAATTAGTTATGAAGTAGAAGGTACATCCTTCTTGTTTTCAGGGACCGTGGTCTTGATGGTACTGAGCAGCACCTGGTCAGAGCTTTGCTGAATCCAGAGTCGGACAGCATACTCCTTGGTCCTTTTAGCTATCAGTGAGGTGTCTCCAGAGCCCAGAGGAGAATTTGAGCAGATGGAGTCCTTCCTGCCGCCATCACGCAAGATAAGCTGATTTGGCCAGCTGAGCTCAACATTATGTCCCCTCATCTTGAAATGACTTTGTAAAAATAACATTCAGAGGGGAATTTAATTGTCTTAATATCAGGAACTGAGAACATCTCCAATACTAGTCCCAAAAGACAAACTATTGAAGTCATAATGACAAATACCAACAGAGCTTGAACAAAACAAAACCAGTATTACCTCATATTACCACTACACAACTGACACATATAGGATATTTTAATAATATATGTCACTACAATATTCATATTGATAAAGTCTGTACATATACTTGTAACTAAAATTGATTGTGATTCCTGGTTCCTTTGTATTTGAATCAGGACACATATACCTTTATGATAACCATGAATACATATTGTTATTTGAAAAGTTATCAGTGACTCCTTAAGATATTCTCATAGAGTGTTATATGTATGTGAGTGTCACAGTGTTGTCAAGAGTAGTGGAATAAATTAAATTGTTTATCTGTCTGTTGTTGTGACTTACACTTCATCATACACATACCCTAGACACCTAACGTAGTCATCACACTATTCCAGAATAATTCTGACTGAGATATATAGATATGTGGTAGCAAGTAAGGTTATCTATAATACACTACTCTTAATAGATATAGATACCTTCACAGCTGATCTCAGTCAGTACACTAAGTCCCCTATAAATATTTATAACATCCCACTTCACCACAGAAGGAAGAATATTATTTTATGTCCAGTTGATTATTATTGTTGTGTGAACAATGGTTTGTGAGAGCACGTGGGCGTACCAGATGTATATTTCTCTTCTCCGCTCCTGAGGGAGCATGGGGCCACCGGTGTGGTTTGCCTCAGCATGAAGCATTCAGATGCTCTTGCAGTAGTGGTTTCGGTAGCAACCTATGTTACCCGGTGCGATTGCCAGCCTCATGCACAACACCATACTCGTCGCATTGGACGACACGCATGAGTGTGTGAGATAGTTGATGATATCAGGTGGGCGCATGTTTTCTGTATGGTAAGTGTTATTATCCATGCTACTGATGTTCACTTAGACGTTGCTTTATTTATTATTTTTCAGACAGTCTATGAACACTGACTGGGTGTTTGTTGGATTGTTTGTTTGGTGTTCGGTTCTGTTCGGTAGAATTAAATGTTGATCTGCATAAGGCTTTGGGTTGCTTGAATTGTTAAGTCTGCTGCTGAGAGGGTTGCAAGCAACCAATAATTGCAACCCCTGTCAAACGATCCTTTATAAATTTTCTTAGTGCACGGGTCTTGGGTGTGAGGTACCCCTAGCGCCCCTGTCACACATATATATATATATATATATATATATATATATATATATTTTTTTTTCCAGAGTTGATCTCGCGATGTATAGGTGCCAGGTTTAATTAACGGTATATAATGGTGATATATATATATATATATATATATATATATATATATACTCATAGAAAAAAGTAAGTGTGCAACACTTTATAGGGCACTGTGCGTGATTTCATGGACGAAATAAAATAAAAGTTGGCACACAATGTGGTTGAATATTGAATAAAAGACCAAGTGATCACTTTGATTTTAGTGAAAGTGTCATGAAAGAAAGATAAAAACTAAAGTCAGTGTGGCATCCCCACGAAAAAATGAAATCTTGATTTCAGTACCATGTATGTCCACCTATTCCGCACTGTTCTGCACGACACGGGTCTTAAACCTGGAATGTTCCTGGCAGTCCATGTTGCCTGAATAAACCTGTTACGCAAGTGCATAAGGCGTATGTAACGGTCTTGTGCAGGGGTGGTAACTCGTGGTCGGCCACTTCTATGGCGATCAGCAGTTGATCCAGTTTGGTGGAAACCAGCTTACGAGCTTGAATGCGTGATATAGTATTCCTGTGAACATTGAAATGTTGTGATACAGCTAATATAGTCGCTCCAGCAGCTAACATCCCTGTAGCTATTGCTCGCTGTTGTTGGTTTAATCTTGGCATTGTCAAAAAGATGTTTCTGTTGGACTCTTGGTACTCTCTATTTCAACGATTACGTTTTCACAAGCTTGTGATTAGATCTACACACTTACCTTCCTTTTATCTGTGATAAATTCTCCCCTACGGCACTTTTCACGTGATTTATCTTGCACCGTGATTATCTCCCCATGAATAGTGCGATCCAATTGTAATTGCACGGGTAAGTGAAAAACACTCACACAGAAATGTGTGCCAACTTGCATTTGAGTTCACCCAAGAACACACCCACAGT
Organism: Oreohelix idahoensis; assembly: GCA_024509875.1. NCBI lineage: Eukaryota > Metazoa > Mollusca > Gastropoda > Stylommatophora > Oreohelicidae > Oreohelix > Oreohelix idahoensis. Next base: position 504,369 of record JAMPIV010000351.1, read on the forward strand.
GCCCTGTTGAGTGCTGCACACTTACTTTTTTCCATGAGTATATATATATATATATATATATATATATATATATATATATATATATATATATATATATATATATATATATATATATATATATATATATATATATAAATATATATATATATATATATATATATATATATATATATATATATATATATATATATATATATATATATATATATATATATATATATATATATATATATATATATATATATATATATATATATATATATATATATATATATGAATATATATATATATATATATATATATATATATATATATATATATATATATATATATATATATATATATATATATATATATATATATAAAAAAATATATAAATATATATAAATATATATAAATATATATAAATATATATATATATATATATATATATATATATATATATATATATATATATATATATATATATATATATATATATATATATATATATATATATATATATATATATATTATAATAATAATAATAGCCCTTTCAGTCATAACTGACTATGGGAATGCACCCTGAGGTGACAGTCCTCAGCTGCTTATTTTTCTGATGCTCCTTTTGACGTTTTCTCCTCTCTTCGGCTTATTGTGTGAGCTTCTTTTCGTCCAATCTGAGGTGGCGCCGTAAAAAGCATCGCCACTTGGTGCGATCGGCAGCTTCATCCTCCCACGTTGCTGGATTTGTGTCCAGTGCCCTCATATCTTTCTTGCACACATCCTTGAACCTCAGCTGAGGTCGCCCAACTGTTCTTTTGCCATCTGCTAGTTGCCCGTAGAAGATATCTTTCGGGATGTGACCATCTTCCATGTGGCGGACATGGCCAAGCCAGCGTAGTCTGCGCTGTCTAAGCAGTGTATACATGCTTTGAAGGCCAGCACGTGATAACACCTCGACATGTGTCACTTTATCTTTCCACGAGATGCCGAGGATGTGGCGTAGACACCGTAAATGGAAGGTATTGAGCCTTCTTTCTTGCTTAGCATAGGTTGTCCAGGTCTCGCTGCCATATAGGAGAGTGCTGGTGACGCAGGCGTTATATACCGCAGCCTTGGTCTTCGTTTGTGAGTTTGGGGTTTCCCAAACATGCGATCTGAGGCGGGCAAAGGTAGCTGCAGCTTTGCCAATGCGGCTGTCAATTTCTGTGTCCAGTGAGAGTTTGTCATTGATGGTAGACCCCAGGTATGTGAAGTGGTGCACCACTGCCAATTCATAGTTATAGTACTGGTGCAGCACCCGCACCCTGGCCCAGCACATTCGTGATCTTTAGACTTATTGTGAGGCTAAAGTCCTTGCACGCTTGGGTGAAGCAATTCATCAAGCTCTGAAGCTCCTGTTGGCTCTGAGTGACGACTGCAGCGTCATCAGCGAATAACAAGTCCCTTATGGTGACCCTTCTGATTTTTTTTTTGGCCTTCAGCCTTGAAAGATTAAACAGACGGCTATCTGACCTAGTGTGAAGGCATATTCTTCAGTTGCATCTCTGAATGCATATTTCAGAAGTAAGGCAAAGAAGATCCCGAAGAGGGTCGGAGCCAGAACACAGCCTTGTTTAACGCCACTTCGTATGTCAAAGGGTTGTGATGTACTTCCAGCATATTGAACTGTTCCCTTCATGTCGTCATGGAATGACTTTATCATTTCCAGCAATTTAGCAGGGCAGCCTATTTTCAGGAGGATTTTGAAGAGTCCATCCCTACTAACCAGGTCAAATGCCTTCGTGAGGTCTATAAAGACGATATATAAGGGCCTTTTCTGCTCTCTTGATTTTTCTTGAAGCTGGCGGAGAGAAAAGATCATGTCTGTTGCTGATCTACCAGCTCGGAATCCACGCTGTGATATATATATATATATATATATATATATATATATATATATATATATATATATATATATATATATATATATATATATATATATATATATATATATATATATATATATATATATATATAATATATATATATATATATATATATATATATATATATATATATATATATTATATATATATATATATATATATATATATATATATATATATATATATATATATATATATATATATATATATATATATATATATATATATATATATATATATATATATATATATATGAAGTTTACTGAAGTGCTTGTAAAGTAAATATGTAGTTTATGATATCATCCACTCCCTGCTCTCTATGGATCATGGGGTCACCTCTGCTGTTGGTTCATTGTGAGAAAACTCGCACGAATCAGTCACCAGCTCTTTCAGTGGTGCTTCATGTGTCAAGTTATTGCAGTGATGAGGTTGTCTACCTGAATGCACTTGAAGTTGGATCCTACAACTTAAGGCGTAAAGTGATGTCTCTGGGGTTACTCTCTTCTAACCTTAAAATTCACTTCCAATGCTATGGCCTGTCCTATATTTGGGTCCTAATATTCCATGTTCCTGGCTGTCTATGATTTTTTCATGGCGAAGTTGGAAGTCAGTGAAGTAGTCTTACAACTCTGTGTAATATAAGCGAAACTTTCGTCTACACACCCAGGCTGCTACTTGGAGAAGAAGTCCAATAAAGAGCAATCTATCTTAGCATCTCAACGCCAAACCAATTGCGAATACGTGTCTGATTTTGGTAGGGGTCCCCCAGCTACCCTTATATATAGAACATTACTACATGACAACATGATATTGCCCTTTACATGTGATTTTCAAACTCTATGACCATATAAGGTCTTGCCACTTCCGTTGTTACTTATTATGTTTAACTCTCTCCTTCGCAGGTCTATCGCTGATAACATCTTCCAAGATGTTACTTTCTCGTAGTTGATTATCACAAAAAAGTTAATCTGCCGGACGTATTACATAAATGTACATATATTAATGTTTAACACGATTGTCATCTTCTAACATCCCAGTGAAATCGACCGTGTATTTAGGCACCTCATGTTTGCGAACTGACGCCTTATCTCCAAATATCGTCTGTCATCCATATTGGAACCTGAATAACATGGTCTGTGTCAATTATCTGCTACCGATGTCCCCGTATCAAATGTTTGTTCATTCAACCTGTCTCGCTACTTTCTGACGCCTTTTCTGCCAAGCAGAAGCTGTTACATAACGTAAACACTTCACCCTGCACAAACAGAAGTTAGTGTTGCTTCAAAAAGATCAAGAGGTCAGGTAATATTAAGGAAGTAACAGGTAGGACAAGATATGATAAGATAACCTTGAAACGATGAGATCGGAAACAATAAACAATGAAAATTTGCCCTTAGAAGGGATGGTTCGAGTAAGTGAGGCTGAAGAAAATTGAAGACTAGAAAAAGAGAACGAATGTACTTCGTGACTCAGCGGTACATATGTTATTTATTAACAGAACAATAACAGTTATGATCTACAGATGATCTGTTGTGAATAAATTCCTTTTTATAACATAACATATAATAAAGAAAAAATGTTATTGAAACTCACCAGACGGAGCTGTTAGACCAAGTACAGACAGTATAACCTCAGCGACATCATCTACCACAACATCTACATCTACAACGATGCCTACAACCACAAGTACTACGACACCAACAACATCTACGACGGTACCAACCACAAGTACTACAACCCCAACAACATCTACGGCGGTACCAACCACAAGGACTACAACAACAACATCTACAACGGTGCCTACAACCACAAGTACTACAACATTAGCTACATCTACAACGGTGCCTACAACCACAAGGACTTCAACAACAACATCTACGATGGTACCTACAACAACAAGGACTACAACCACAACATCATATACGACGGTGCCTACAATCACAAGTACTACAACACCAACAACATCTACAACGGTGCCTACAACCACAAGTACTACAACCCCAACAACATCTACAACGGTACCTGCAATCACAAGGACTTCAACAACAACATCTACGATGGTACCTACAACCACGAGGACTACAAGCCCAACAACATATACGACGGTGCCTACAACCACAATTACTACAACACCAACTACATCTACAGCGGTGTCTACAACCACAAGGACTACAACAACTACCTCGAAAACGGTTCCCACAACCACAAAGCCTACAACAATTACATCTACAACGGTACCTACGACAACCCTAACCACAACTACAACAAAGCCCACAACCACCACGACTACATCAACAACTTCATCTACAACGGAATCCACTTCTACCACTACGCCAATGCGAACAACTAAGCTGCCATATCAAGGTAGGTTAGAACCATAGCTTCCGCCTAGCTTGTCTGCTTGCGTAACACTAATTCATATCATGTTCCAGTTTTATTGTGATTTTCTGTCTAGTATGTGGTTCTTGTCTCTACTGTTTCCGTCCTAACTTTTCATGTAGACAGACTAGCATTCCAGGTTTGAATAAGCTTTGTCGTGCACGTTCATTTTTCTGATTAGTTCTCATTTTAGCGCTAAATTATCAAAATAACACAGTATAATATTTGAAATTGTTTCTTTCTAAAACATTCTGTCCGGTGTAGTTGTTGGGGGTCTCCCAAGAGACAAAGAAAAATAGAACTGCTGCATCTTACAAGTGGACTAATGTGAGGTCGTGCATGGAGCTGGCAATCTCATCCTGTCAAATAAGTTGCTACAGAAAACGCTGCTGTAAGGGCATGTGAATGTTTCGTGCAGGCTTCCCGGGACCAGCTGCAGTGGTGGCTGTATGCTCTGTAAGGAGCATAAGGGGAATTGGTGATGATGGTGATGATGATGATAGTGATGATGATGATGATGGTGATGAAAACATGAAGAAATCAAGTTCAAACCAAACACCAAAATGTTCAATTCAAATGTGAAGACAGTCCTATTGTATGGCTCTCAAACATAGACAATAATAAAATCAGGGAGTTACAGACTTTCATAAATGAGTGATGAAAGATTGAGATTGTACGACAAGGTCACAAATATGGAACTGTAGACAAGGACCAGAAAAGTGTGAGTGGAACAAAAGGTGAGAAGAAAACGCCGAAGATAGACAGGACACACATTGAGGAAACCTGTTGATAGCATTACAAGGCAGTCTGTGTTCTGGAATACCCAGGGTAAGAAAGGTACAGGGAGACCAAGGAACACATGGAGAAGAAAACTGGAGACAAACACGAAGAAGACACAGAAAGACCTGGAGCTGATGGCACGGAACAGGAAGACTTGGCATAAATTTGTTGAAGACCTGTGCTTTTTGTGAAGTTGACGGGTGATGAAGACCTATGAAGGCATGATATGCAGAGTTCTTGATGAAGGACAATTTATAGAACCTTTTGGGATTAAAACGGGAGTGCGACAGGGATGCCTTTTGTCTCCATTTCTTTTATTAGTAGCAATAGATTGGGTTATGAAAACATCGACATCACAGAAGAGAAATGGAATTCAGTGGTATCTGACTAAACAGCTTGATGATGTAAGTTTTGCAGATGACTTGGCTCTTCTATCCCATAACAATAATTAGATGCAAGACAAAATCAAAATGCTCGATGAGAGGTCAAAACAAGTGGGTCTGAAAGATACACAGGTAAAAGACAAAGATAATGAGACTAAATGCAAAAAAAAGATAACAAGGTTGAACTTGAAGAAACACCACTAAAAGATGTAGAATCGTACACATATCTTGGACGTAATATAGACAAAGTTGGAGGGACAGACAGTGATATAAAAGAAAAATACAAAAAGCAAGAGAAGCTTTCATTGCATTGGGAAACATATGGAGATCAAGAGAAATCGTCCAACACGAATACAAGAATTTTCAACTCAAATGTGAAGTCAGTCCTATTGTATGGCTCTGAAACATGGAGAACAACAAAAACAACAACCAAAAAGCTACAGACTTTCATAAAAGGATCCCGTCAGTCCTAGTCACATAAACTACCTTCCTCAAATAGTACCACCTTCCTAAGAAAAAGTAATATTATTACGACATTAAATGTTGTTGTCTGTCAGCAGATTGTGGAATTCAGAGAAGTGGACTGCATCAGCACAGACTGCGTATTGTTGGTGGTTTTACTGCTGACCGATGTGAGTATCCTTGGATAGCCTTCGTATCAGTAATCAACAACGTCTGTGGTGGAGCCATTTTAGACAAGCGACACATACTGACAGCCGCTCACTGTGTCAAAAACAGGTAGGTCGCTCCAGCAAATAGTTTAACGCGCGGTCTCGATCTTAGTTTCGTATTATAGGAAGCGTGGGGGCCAAGGCAATGCAGCGGATCTCCTTTCAGAAATCAGAACCATTCTTGTGATGTTACAATTGTGGTTTCTGCAGCAGTTCATGTTACAATATGAGGTTGGTAGCCAGATGCGCAATCTCACAATAGTAGTCTCTAACATCATGCTCGAGGTAGTAGTGATTCTTTTGCCACGGTCACCATAGTGCGGCTTTCATTGTGTAAACGCAATAATAAAAAACATTGTTTAGGCTGAATAACAGTGAATAGTGTTTACGAAAAAAATGATTTTATACTTTTACCATAAAGATGCTATAAATACAATACAAGGAAAGTGCGATATCGTTGACATAGGTTTTTAAAGAGCATTTTTTTCTTTACGTATAATCATTCTAAAGTTTCCTCTAGTTTTACAGTGCCCTAATGCCGCATGTCCGATTGGCAGAGTGGTTAGAGCGATGGTCTCTCGCGGCAAATGTACCGGGTTCGAATCACTGGGACCGAAGACGCAGCAAAAGTGATGAATGCAGTTAGCGACCCATAGCTTGACTGCTTGTGTCAGGGTCAGCGAACCAGAGCTGACCAAGATCATACTCCACCTCCAAGTGGTGGTCCTGGAAACAGGCTGCATCACTGCAGTCTGGCTGAGTGTGATAAACGAGCGCCAAGGCCTTATAGCTTTATCTTTTCCTACATCTCTCGTATTTTATTTTCTCCCACATGTGTGCTCTTTCATCCCACATTTGCTATTTCATCGTTTTGATTACTCGCGACCAGTATCTAGAGAACTGCATTTGTTTTTTCATCGGTGGTAAAATGAAGTCTTTTGATTGAGTCCCCATACCTGATATCATCGTTTGAAGTCCACATTGCATCGTGATAAATCTGGTCATCCCAAATCAAACATCTGGGCATTATACAATTTCTGTGGACTGTTGTTATCTTTGTTGCTCGGCCGGGTCACCACATTGGACGCCCAGCTTGGCCAGGTGAAAACGTCTCATGCTGTTTAACCAACCGGCATGTAAATCAATAGGCGGAGCCATAACAAAGAGTGCCGCCAACACACGAAGTGATAGACAATCAGAGAGTTATGTGACAGCACTTTTGCAGTAGCCAGCCAATTATCTCAATACCTGTTGTCAGGCAAGCCAGGCAACGAAAGTTGGTCGCGAATTACCCCACCCACTTTTGGACTGACAGGGAACAAGAGCGATCCTGGGAATGAATTCTTAGGTATTGGTTGTATGGGCGGAGTTGTACGTCACCGGTCCAAGGAACCCACATTGGACTTCTAAAGATATAATATACCGCTAAGCTCGCTAGAGAGAGGAGTCCAGTTTTTACATTGTGAGGTAGAGATTAAATCCCTATAATGCCTAGCCTAAATACACGTGTTTATTCAGAGTGGATAATAATTCATTTCTGTGGTGAATTGGGTTCGTAAAGGATTTTTCAAAGGGAAAAGAAGTTCATCAGAAGTCTGAGTCTTCACGCAACGTGTCTGACGTCTAACCAGAAATAAGTTATAAAAAACGGACATTTGGCTAGCAGAATTCGCCATAGGACATCTTTCATTCCTCAATAAAAAGGAATATTTCCTCACCCACAATTCAGATGGCGGACGCAGCATTTTTAGTCACCATATGTTGCTGGCTCACAAGTTCAATACATAGTTATCACAAGTTCAAATCACTCGAAAGCTTATTATCGGAAGTCAAGCTAAAGAGCTCTAAAGTATATTTTATGAATCACGACTACATACGGAAGATAATGAGTCTACATATCACCAACATTTCGTGTAGATATCCAGTCTGGCCAGTACCCTCGGGAGATTAGACAACATACTTTTTTCATATGACAGCTATTAACTGTTGATCAACACTACAGAGATATACTCAAACACTGAAGGAATATATATATCTCGTCAACGTTCTCAGTACGACAACAGTTTTCACCAGAACGTCCTCGGCTTGAGATACCCCACTCGACATAACGTATAACAACTTGGGACATTTTATGCATACATGTAATCATCGTATCCATGAGAAGCATTTAGAGACACATGGACTGTGTAGATTACTCACCATTTTGGTAACACGTATCATATCACATCACCATCATTTCGCTTTACACCAGTTCATCCTTAATTAACTACTACTTAATTAACTGCAATTTTAATATCTCATCTGTGTGTTTTGAGTGAATCGTCTTTTACCACCATCACGTTCTAACCATTACTAACCCTATATGTGTGGATATTTCATTAATAAACACAACAATCGTTTGATCATTATCTAGTTTGTTAATGTATCACTCGTGCTGTCGGTGTTACATATTCACCTATAGGAACATTTCTCTACTCAGATGAGGTTGGGGGCTTTTTCTGTTACGGGATCTAAGGGCAGAAGCTAAGGTCGTGGGAAAACAGAACTTTTTCCATAATTAATTAGAAAACACTGTCCAGTGGAAAGCAATTCGCATTCCCGTCTTCTTGTTCCTATCTCGAATAGGTCTTTATTCTTTCTTAACGAGCCAATTTCTAGAGACCTTCTACCTAATACATCATAGGCTATTCCTGGCAAAAACTGCTTGTCGTAGTTTCCCCAATACGCACCACACGACACTGAGAGAGTAGGGATCGAAGAGGGAAGGCAAACCCGGTCCCAAAAAATGCCATACTGAAGTCGGATGTATCGGCCTCAAGGCCCAAATATCGTAGCTTTGTTGTAAATGGACACAACGCAACCAACGTCCTTTTCAGGACAAACGAGGAAGAAGAAAAAGGAAGAATCACAGTACCGACGCGCTCCAGTCTACCCAGCCCTAAATGGGTACCTGACTTTGAGTTAGGGAAAGAAAAAGCAGCGAGGAAGGGAACTGGTCACCCCACTTCTCGATGCTGGACCTAGTGTGGTGAAGTCTCTAACACTTCAATCCCTATGGGACTACCTTGACCTTTTAATGTCGAATAGAATGTTAACAAATACTATAGACGACTAAATAGCAATGAGGATGTCCTGAAGGAGGTCAATGCGCAAAGGAAGCATATTCCTCGTGTTAGAAGGAGGCAGTCCCACCTTATTCGGGCATGTTATGAGAAGAAAGATGGAATAGATCGTGACAACAGGAAAGATGGAAGGAAAAAAAGAGTGTTGAGGATGACAAAGAAACAAGATGCTTGACAGTTTGACATCATGGCATGAAACGACGTCAATAACAGAATTGATCAACAGTATCGGAGACAGGAAGTTGTGGAGAAGCATGATCGCATGCGCCACCTGCATGGTACTTGGAGAAGAAGATGAAGTAAGCTGGCGTAGTTGACCACCACTGCTATATTGTTTCAGTGTCTCCTTTCCCGCCCCCCCCCCCCCCCCCCCCCTCCCCCCCCCCCCCCCCCCCCGGGAGATTTACGGAGACTACATGGGATACGTTAACACACTTATTTCATAACAATCGGAAAATACAAATGTAATGAATATAAGAGTTACAGAAACACAACAATATAAGAGTTACAGAAACACAACAATATACTGTTGTATATAAAATATATTCTCACCAATTCTTAGCAAGCTGTGACAAACATGGTCCCTGTTCAAGGGACAAGCGAGGAAAATCACATCGTATGAGATTAAATGCTTAAGAAAAGCCATTAATGTTACCAGAAGAGACATAATCTAAAATGCCGACATCATAAAAAACTACATCCTGCATCAAATATATAGATTTAATATAAAAAAAAATAACGTGATTCGGCCATCTTTTGAGAATTGAGCCCGAACAGTTGCCACTATGTCCCTACAAAAGCAGGTTCGGTTTTAGGGCATTGAGGGAATTCTGAAACACAGGGTTAGTCAAAATTGCAGAAATCTGGCCATAACACACAATGAAGATTTAACAAAGAATGTCTGTCAGTGGAGTTTATTGAATATCTAACGACCAGTTGCTGTCCTTAAAGTTTAATGAAGGTTTAACGAAAAGCGACTATCTATTGAAACTTAAAACTCTACTTACTTTTACTGGATAAGATTTAATTTTCAAATATTACATCTGACTTCCAAAACTAAAATTCTACACACTTAGGGAACACATGTCGGCGTCTGTGGCCTAATGGATATGAACGCAGTTTCATAATCCAGATATACCAGGTTCGAAACCTGCTGCAGGCGGTTTGGTAGCAGATCGCTTTGTGTGGATTTTTAACAATGGTATAAGCGCCGTACCGTTCAGAAAACAATGGCAAACTACTGAACGTAAAAATTGCCTAGAAAAATCACAAACAGCCAATAAAAGCTGGGGTTGATTGCCACGTGACCTGTAAAGGATAAGCAACTAACTATTTTTTTTTAGGGAACACATAACATTATTCTTGAAGAAATATGACAAGGCCAAAATCTTTATCCTGTCAATGATTTTTCCTTCGTTTTTTAATTTTAATGTTCCTTTTACAGGCTCACAAACAGACTAATACAGCCTCAATTTATGAACGTAAGAATTGGGTCTTCTACTATACCTCTAGCCACATTATATTCAGTAGTACGTGTCGCTGCGCATCCCTTTCATGACCCGGTCAATAAAGGTAAGGCATCAACTCGACATTATGAACAATAATATAGCGTTGAAATAAATGTTAAAGATAAATTGAATGTATATAAGGATTCCATAGGAACAGGCAATGGATTTTTCGGTGACATAACTTCAGGTTGAGCAATACAGAAATCAACAAAAAGGGAGAAGTAAATGCTGTACGAAGGATGGCCGCCGACCGAGCAAAGTGGAATCAATCTGTTGTTGCCCTACAAGACGCCACCAGGCGTAATGGCCACTGACTGTTTGACGGTCGGCGGCTAAAGATCAAAGAAGAAGAAGTGCTGTTCAGAAGGTCTGTGGTTCGATTCTCCGGTAAGTCACTCACTTGTGTTGTTTTTCTGTGGTCTAGTTTTCTACTTCTTTATTTCTCAAGAGTGCCTGAAATATACCTTTATGTGTGTAATATTTATTTATTTACAGAAAAATAAGTAAGCTTCAGAAACGCCAACAAAACTGTGAGAAAAATGGTCTTACTAGAATTAGTCGAGCTTTACTACGCAAACTCGTAGATGGCGAATAGGGAGGTTTGGGCATAGGACTGCCCATTTCATTATGTAAAAACTTTAAGCCATAAAAAAAATCCGAACAACATGGACGACTCAACCATATCAATCAATATAAATGATCAACTCAGTCATCCATAACTGAAGATGATCCTCTGTTAAGGTGATGAGTAATGAAGACATGGAGATACACTAATCGAACGGCACTGGGCAGAAACTTGGCCTGCATTTGTTGAAGGACTGTGCTTCTTAAGGAGTTCGGGGGTTGGAGTGGGTAAGAGGTATGGCGCCCGCCTCTAATTCTAAAGGTACCGGGTTCGCTCCTAGTACGGGGAATATAATTGATGAAAAGTTTTTTTTGTTCTAGGAAAATCTTCTGAATACGCACTTTGAATGTTCGCACATTAAACGAACTTGGGAAAACTGCACAGGTAGCAGCAGAAAATAAATTATAAAATAAACCTTAGCAGTAATAGTGTATAAAACCATAGCAGTACTAGTTTATGCTACGATAGTCCCTTGTCCACAAAGGCCAGCTCTAAACCTCAGAAATGAGGTATCTGAAGAAGGTGGTTGACGTAACAAGAAGAGATATGGTCTGCAACCAGACGATACGTCAGGGCCTCAAAACCCAGCCCCAGCAGATCCACGTGGAACAGTCCCAAAACGATGGTTCGGCCATGCCTGCAGAGTGGAAGAAGATCGGCTACCACGACAAATATGGGAAACTGAGAGCCATGGATCTAGACCTCTAGGATGACCCAGAGTCCGCTGGGAGGACAACATTAGACAATCACTGAAGGGCCGAGGACCACATTGGTGTGACGTACGTCTAAGTATGACAAATGAATTTCCCTGACTCGATGGATGATAACAGAATATTGGCCTCTCATAACTTTAGAACCCCTGATCATCTGTTGTAACTTTTACCGGCATGCAGCGGTACCATCAAAGAACAGGCTGATCTTCAGAATTCAACGTGGAGCGGCCGCGATCTAAAGAATCAGGGAACCCGCAGCTCACAGAGTTAGCTTCTCGGAAACTTTTCACACCCTCATGCAAGCAAGCCTGAGACGGAAGAAAATCGGTAGACCGGGGAAAACGAAGGAATCGCAGCTGTTAACAGCACGGCGAGGTACCCCGGATTTTGCTCAAGTTCAAGAAAGGTGCGAAAATTTAACACGCCCCATTCAAGTTACATTCGAGAAGTATAAATAGAGAACTCCGATAAACTGCATTTTATCGTTCGCTCTGACAGAATCCTAGTTGCACTAGCATAGTCGGATTCCTGCTGGATTTCATCTACCTTCGTGACTATTGGAGTGTATTCTTTCTGTGCAGACGGTAATTTATACATTAGCTTCGAGTGATCAGTGGTCGAGTTATTTCAATTGATTTCAATGGATTGTGTTGTAAATTTAACCTTATTAAATAAACCCATTTTCAAAGTTCTAGTGCAAACTAATGTTTCAGCTAAAAGTATTTCCTAATACAATTGACGCGTAAATTTATTTTGCAGACGTTAAAGAGAATTATAACTTTAATACAGTTTAGTTCTGTATAGATAGATGTGCTTTTAATTATTTTTAACTCACGGGAAGTTTTTCCTGATTTGTTAATTGACGACGCTAATAAGTAAATAGGCTAACTGTAATTTATCGCGTCAGATTATAATATGATTTGTAATGCATTTCTTGTTTTGATTATCTTTCATTCAGAACGATCATTCAACCTGCATCCCAGCAATTATTAATTATATACAGAGTTCTGCCAAACTCAATTTGATAACTCCAGTAACATATGAACTTTTTAAAGCTAAACTTGTGGCGACCTGTAATGGGCCCCGCTCCTCTGAACGTAACTGAGAATAAAGCCATTCAAGAAACACTTTAAAAAATACTAGTTCATATAGAGTCCTTAAAGAAAACTGGAAGCAGAACATATTTTATTCACTGCCCCTATTTGTGAAGAGAAAAACACCGATTTACCGGAACACTGTCTGTCACGTATATTCAGTGGATTTTAACCCTCTTCCCCCCCCCCCCCCCGAAGAAGAACTTACCTCGGTGTTTTTCTTAACTTGTGACATTATGGAAAAAGGAAGTTATCTCCACCAGCTGTGCCAATTTTAGGAACCACACCATACCTCACGCCTAGCCAAGTGCCTGTGCCTTTCTTTAGGAACTTTATCTAATAAACAAACAGTACCGTTAAACTTCAACGTCCAGCGATTTCGGGACACTTTGTTAACGTCAACAACCCGCAAAATCTGGGGCTGTACACGGAAGAAATTACTTTTACCTAAGCCAAGGTTTAGTGCTGTTTTTTTTTTGATGTATTTCCTATGAAGTGCCAGAATTCACCTTTCGGTAAGTCTGCGTGTGTGTTTGTGGGGATGACCAGCCCTAGTGTGTTTTTTGAATGAAAGGAGATTTATCTTTTCTTTACCCTTTTAATTAGTTCGACCTTGTACTAAGGTGCATTATATTCCTTGTACGGGATCTCTCCTAGCGGGATTGGGTAACTGTGTTCATTCCCCCCTCCCGTAAAATTTGTTGATTTAAAGGGAGACAATTGAGAACCCTAGCTTTCCTCTACCCCCCCCCCCCCCCCTTCTTTCTGTAACCCCTTGCCTCAGAGTAATAAATTTACCAGTGGGTTAAATTGCCTATCTCTGATCACTCCCCCCCCCCCCTTTCTTGTCTTTGGGACCGGGTTTTGTCTGTTAGTAAATATAAACGGGAAACGGTGGATGGGATATTTCTCCTCAAAACCCCCTCTTCCCTTATCATATTTGTATTCTGTAACCTTTGATTTTTGACTGTAAATGTACAATTATGTGTGAGTCCTTTATGATAATAAAGGTATTAATATTTATTTGTGTTGGTTGTCGGTTGGCCTAAAACTCCAAACATTTCCATCTGTGTAGGTTGTATTCATGTACGTTGAGCGACAGAATCACCAAATCGGTGAGCGCGCCTGAGCGACTGGAACTGACAAACAATTGTTTGTGCAGAAGAGAGATAGGAGTAGTCTGTGAGAAAACAGATATTGTCGTAATAAGAGACTGTCCTTGCTCCTTCCCAGCGCTTGTGAATCTACTACCTCATTCTCCTAAATCCTTATTCTCACAGAGCCTTCAATATCACTTTACACTCTAAAGGGACCAATATTCATCAGCACCCTCTCAGATAAAAATTACGACAATATATGGTTAGCTCGTTCGAGATTCTGAACTTAGTTAAAATAGAGTGTGGTTGATTGTCTTTGTGAAGTAGGGTATAATCTTTAAAAGTATTACTCCCCTAGACCAAGCCGTTCAGTATTTTGGGCCAACCACACAATAATTAAGACAGGTTTGTTTTTCCACAGGAACAGGCAGTTAGTGATAATAAAAGATTGTCACATTTGTATTCTCTGGCAGAGGGAATTATAAAAGTTTTGGTTACATAATTGCTGGGACTGCGTGATTGTTTTACAATCACTAAAGGTTATTAAGCGTTTGAGTTGAGCTAAGCTAAAGACGGATTGTTCTGATTTTTTAAAAATTAAGTTAACTACGTCTCATCTCAAAAATTGTCTTCAGGGACGGAGTTTGTTGTTAGAGAATTAACATTTTCTGGAAATTTTTTTTTTCCTTTTAAATTGTTTAATATAAATTTTTCTCTACTGTTAGTAAAAGTAGATTCTTTTCTAGTGTAACTTACCATTGAATTGGCATAGTTGCTTGCGTTACGAGTCTTAAGTGGCAATAATAGCGGCGATAAGTTAACACACGTGGTCATTTAGTAAATTTTTATTTTACTTTGGTTTTTCTCGTAGCGGCTTTGAGTTTTTCCCCTTCTTGTTCCATCTTACTATTCTCTAGTCTTAGAAGCATCCAGTTCTTTGACAATGGCTGAGAGAATTAGGATAAGATCCATTTTGAGACAGGAAGCGAAAGACTCAGGATTAGACACAGAAGCCGCGAATCTATTTATCACCCAGGAACTGCAAAGGTATGACGCGGAGGAAGAGAGGGCAGAAGCTAGGAAGAAAGAAGCGGACGATCGTCAATTGGAGCAGAAGAAAATTGAGGCAGAGATGGACGCCCGCAGGGAAAGAGAGAGAGACAAGGAAAGACAGCATGAATTAGCGCTCAAGGCTTTAGAGAGTCGGAGTGCCTCTACTTCAAATAATGGAGAGCCGTCTTCGCCCCAGTCTCAAACAATGGATCTCTCCAGCACTCAGTCTGCCCAATTAACTGCGATGTCTTTTGCTTTAGAGTCTTTTCCTAGCCCTAACGAAAAAATTGACAGCTACCTAGAAAAATTCGAAAGGCTCGCAAATCTGTATGGGTTAGAGAGTTCCCGCTGGGCACTTAAACTCTCGACGTCACTAAAAGCGAATGCTTATGACGTATACACAAAGCTGGGACCGAACCAACATGATTACGACATGCTTAAGAAGGCCTTGCTAGAGCGGTTCGAAATGACCGCCCGAAAATTTCTGCAAATGTTCAGAAACAGCCGAAAAGAGAGCACGGAAACATTCCCCCAATTCTCTTCACGTCTCACGGGCTATTTGACAAAGTGCATTGAATTATCTGACCTACCTCTTACATATGAGGGACTACTTGAACTTGTTCTTGTGGAACAGATAAAGGCAACCTTGTCAAACGAAACCCGTAGATTTTTGGCTGAACAGGGCGCAGTCAGGCTTAAGGACATACTCAATAAGGCCGAACGCTATACCAATGCAATGGCCGAACTTCCCAGCACTAAACGTAAACCCACAGATGAGCCATCTCGTAAACAAAAACTAGAGCAGTCATCCTATTCCTCTAATTCCTCTCAGAATTATAACCAACGAGAAAATAATACCCAGAAACCTCCCCGGGAAAAATCGAAATTCTACAAAACCCGATACCCCCCAAACAACAATTCTGATCAACCCACCAAGCCTACGTGGCAGCGCGGCCACCAAGGTCAAGGAAAAGGGAAGACCCCTGCACCAGGAACGTCTGATCAGGGCAAACAAACCGGTTCAAACCGCGTTGGATGTTTGCATACAGCCTCGAAAGGTAGAATCAATGTCAGTGATTCTCAACCTGAGGGGGACCGACCCTCAACTCGAGGAACTGTAATTTTGAATGGTACCTCAACCACTTGTCTCTTTGACACTGGATTAAGTTTTAGTTGTATTGTTGCTAGACACCTAGTCAAACCAGGTCAGGAGACAGAGGAAACCGTCAAACTTAGTGGAGTTTTCAGGAGTGATGCACCCAGGACGCTTCCTATCGCACTGGTAGAAATACACTCTGACTTTGTCAGAGGAGTTATAAAAGCGGCCATTATGGATGATCCTATCTACCCAGTTATCCTGGGATGTAGATATGTGTTTATTGGGAGACCAAAGGAGCCGATTGTGGCAGCGGTAACCACAAGAGGGCAAGCCAAGAAGGAGAGGGAGCCTGCGCCAAATTTGTTGCCGAACGAACTGAAGGAGGCGCAACAAAAGGACCCTACTCTGGAGCTCTGCTTTAAAAAACTGCCCATGGCTAAGGACCCCAGACACAACGGAGACATCTTTTCTAAGGATGGCGTATTGTATCGTAGAACGGGAAACCCGGACACGGGGAATAACCAGCTCCTAGTTCCGACGCAGTACCGAAGCCAGATCTTAGAGATGGGGCACTCTCTTCCCTTTAGCGGACATATGGGACAAAACGCCACTATTCAGCGAATAAAAACCCACTATTGGTGGCCAGGAATGAACTCTGACATTATCAGGTATGTGAAATCCTGCGCCCAGTGCCAACGGGTAGCACCCAAGCACTTGACACCCCCAGTACCTATGGGGCAAATGCCAATAGTAGGGACTCCATTTGAACGGGTTGCTGTCGACATTATTGGTCCTCTGGAAAAGACCAAAAGAAGGAACAGGTTCATCCTGACCTTAGTTGACACTTGCACTATGTGGGCCGAAGCCGTACCGCTACCATGCACTAATTCCAAGCATGTCGCAGAAGCCCTTGTGCAAATTTTTACACGGTTGGGATTCCCTCAACAAGTTTTGACGGACAATGGATCCCAATTCCGTAGCCTGTTAATGGAGGAGATCTTTAAGATCTTGAGGGCCAAACATATCCACACAAGTCCCTACCATCCGGCCGGAAATGGGCTCGTGGAACGTTTTAATGGCAGCCTCACCACCATGTTACGTAAGCTGGGTCAGGAGAAACCGGAAGACTGGGACCTATATATATCGGCTGCCTTATTCGCCTACCGAGAGGTTCCCCAAGCGTCTACGGGATTCCCGCTTGCTACACTTTTATTTGGCAGACCTATAAAGGGGCCATTAGAAGCCTTACTTCGGTCCCTGACAGACCAAAAGGCTGACGAGACAGTCGTCTCTGCAAGCAAGTATGTATCTGAGCTTAAGGAAAGGCTAAAGCTAGGATTGGATCTAGCTACTACCAATCTTAAGAAAGCCCGCGCTAAAATTACTAAAAGATACAACAAAGCTGCAAAAGAGAGAGAGCTCCAACCAGGGGAGAAAGTTTTGTTGCTACTCCCAACCGGAAGCAATAAACTTCGCATCGGATGGCAGGGGCCGTTTACCGTCCTTAAAAAGATCTCACGTACCAATTACAAGATCTCCATCAAAGGAAAGGAGAAGGTCTTCCACATAAATCTGCTAAAGAAATATTTGGAAAGACCGGTGCCATCCTCCGAGCATCTCCTGGCTGTCGCCATAGCAACGGAAGACGAGGAAGATGATGATGGTTGCATGGAGTATCCACTGCAACCCACAGAATCCTTTAAAGATGTCAAGTTCGGCGACAATCTCTCACCAGAACAACAAACAGAAACCAGGGCTCTACTAAAACAGTACAGTGCAGTCTTAACGGATGTACCTGGTCGAACAAATCTCATTGAATTTGATATGAAATTAACAAACGAGACCCCTGTTCAAACCAGAGTTTACCCCATCCCGTACGCTAAAGCGGATGCACTTCGCGGAGAAATAGACAAGCTGCGACAGGCAGGAATTATCAGTGAGTCTACATCTCCTTACAGCTCGAGTGTAGTGCTGTTGCAGAAGCCCAATAAGGAAGTTCGGCTTTGCATTGATTACAGGTTGCTAAACGCTGTAACGGAATTCCAGCCCGAACCTCTCCAAACTGTTTCTGAGTTGTTCACCAAGCTCAGCAAAGCAAAGATCTTCTCCAAGATTGACCTCAGTAAAGGTTATTATCAAATACCAGTCAAGGAGGAAATTAAACCTTTGTTAGCTTTCAGCACTAGCCTAGGACATTACACATTTAATGTGATGCCGTTCGGTTTGCATAACGCACCAGGAGTGTTCACCAGGATGATGAGGAAGCTTCTAGAGCCTTTGCAATGTCCCCATATCCATAATTTCATGGATGACATATTAATTGCATCGGAAACCTATGAAGAACATATTGCTACGGTTGCTATGCTCCTCAGGAGACTACAGGAAACGGGTCTCACAGCCAGACCTAGCAAATGTCTCATCGGGTTTGAACAGTTAGACTTCCTGGGGCATACTATTTCTCACGGATGCAGTTGGCCTATTAAGAAGAACGTGGAGAAAATTGTGGCAGCAAAAAGACCCCGAACGAAGAAAGACGTACGTTCCTTCATATCGCTATGTGCATACTATCAGAAATACATCCAGAACTTCAACGGACTGACAGCACCTCTGACTGACCTCACCAAGAAAGGTTGTCCTGATAAGGTCATGTGGAATCAAAAGTGCGAACATGCATACAGCACTTTGAAAGGACAGTTGTCGGCATACCCCATCCTAAGGTTACCTGACCTTAAGAAACCTTTCATACTGAGAGTTGATGCGTCAGGTCAGGGCATCGGGTCAACATTGCTGCAAGCCGATGACAGTGACCTGAACATGCTATTTCCAGTTGCCTATGGCAGTCGGAAACTGAATAAAGCGGAACGCAACTACAGTGTCGTTGAAAGAGAATGTCTCGCTCTGATTCATGGCATCAGACGCCATCATGAGTTTCTGTATGGTACTTCTTTCACGGTGCAAACAGACCATGCTCCACTAGCTTTCCTGGGTGCCAAGAAGGAATTCAACGCAAGGATAATGCGTTGGGCCTTGCTATTGAGTGTTTATTCCTTCAAAGTGGAATATATTCCAGGAAAACAGAATGTCGGAGCTGACTTCTTGAGCAGAAACTGGACCACAGAGGACGAGGAGAAAATCGACGATGCCAATCATCCTAAAACTACCGATCAGGGCAGCTTCATTGTCATAAATGAAACATGAAAACGAGTTTCCATGTCTCAAAAGGGGGGACGATTGTGACGTACGTCTAAGTATGACAAATGAATTTCCCTGACTCGATGGATGATAACAGAATATTGGCCTCTCATAACTTTAGAACCCCTGATCATCTGTTGTAACTTTTACCGGCATGCAGCGGTACCATCAAAGAACAGGCTGATCTTCAGAATTCAACGTGGAGCGGCCGCGATCTAAAGAATCAGGGAACCCGCAGCTCACAGAGTTAGCTTCTCGGAAACTTTTCACACCCTCATGCAAGCAAGCCTGAGACGGAAGAAAATCGGTAGACCGGGGAAAACGAAGGAATCGCAGCTGTTAACAGCACGGCGAGGTACCCCGGATTTTACTCAAGTTCAAGAAAGGTGCGAAAATTTAACACGCCCCATTCAAGTTACATTCGAGAAGTATAAATAGAGAACTCCGATAAACTGCATTTTATCGTTCGCTCTGACAGAATCCTAGTTGCACTAGCATAGTCGGATTCCTGCTGGATTTCATCTACCTTCGTGACTATTGGAGTGTATTCTTTCTGTGCAGACGGTAATTTATACATTAGCTTCGAGTGATCAGTGGTCGAGTTATTTCAATTGATTTCAATGGATTGTGGTGTAAATTTAACCTTATTAAATAAACCCATTTTCAAAGTTCTAGTGCAAACTAATGTTTCAGCTAAAAGTATTTCCTAATACAATTGACGCGTAAATTTATTTTGCAGACGTTAAAGAGAATTATAACTTTAATACAGTTTAGTTCTGTATAGATAGATGTGCTTTTAATTATTTTTAACTCACGGGAAGTTTTCCTGATTTGTTAATTGACGACGCTAATAAGTAAATAGGCTAACTGTAATTTATCGCGTCAGATTATAATATGATTTGTAATGCATTTCTTGTTTTGATTATCTTTCATTCAGAACGATCATTCAACCTGCATCCCAGCAATTATTAATTATATACAGAGTTCTGCCAAACTCAATTTGATAACTCCAGTAACATATGAACTTTTTAAAGCTAAACTTGTGGCGACCTGTAATGGGCCCCGCTCCTCTGAACGTAACTGAGAATAAAGCCATTCAAGAAACACTTTAAAAAATACTAGTTCATATAGAGTCCTTAAAGAAAACTGGAAGCAGAACATATTTTATTCACTGCCCCTATTTGTGAAGAGAAAAACACCGATTTACCGGAACACTGTCTGTCACGTATATTCAGTGGATTTTAACCCCCCCCCCCCCGCCCCCCCCCCCCCCCGAAGAAGAACTTACCTCAGTGTTTTTCTTAACTTGTGACATTATGGAAAAAGGAAGTTATCTCCACCAGCTGTGCCAATTTTAGGAACCACACCATACCTCACGCCTAGCCAAGTGCCTGTGCCTTTCTTTAGGAACTTTATCTAATAAACAAACAGTACCGTTAAACTTCAACGTCCAGCGATTTCGGGACACTTTGTTAACGTCAACAACCCGCAAAATCTGGGGCTGTACACGGAAGAAATTACTTTTACCTAAGCCAAGGTTTAGTGCTGTTTTTGTGTGTGATGTATTTCCTATGAAGTGCCAGAATTCACCTTTCGGTAAGTCTGCGTGTGTGTTTGTGGGGATGGCCAGCCCTAGTGTGTTTTTTGAATGAAAGGAGATTTATCTTTTCTTTACCCTTTTAATTAGTTCGACCTTGTACTAAGGTGCATTATATTCCTTGTACGGGATCTCTCCTAGCGGGATTGGGTAACTGTGTTCATTCCCCCCTCCCGTAAATTTGTTGATTTAAAGGGAGACAATTGAGAACCCTAGCTTTCCTCTACCCCCCCCCCTTTCTTACTGTAACCCCTTGCCTCAGAGTAATAAATTTACCAGTGGGTTAAATTGCGTATCTCTGATCACCCCCCCCCCCCCTTTTCTTGTCTTTGGGACCGGGTTTTGTCTGTTAGTAAATATAAACGGGAAACGGTGGATGGGATATTTCTCCTCAAAACCCCCTCTTCCCTTATCATATTTGTATTCTGTAACCTTTGATTTTTGACTGTAAATGTACAATTATGTGTGAGTCCTTTATGATAATAAAGGTATTAATATTTATTTGTGTTGGTTGTCGGTTGGCCTAAAACTCCAAACATTTCCATCTGTGTAGGTTGTATTCATGTACGTTGAGCGACAGAATCACCAAATCGGTGAGCGCGCCTGAGCGACTGGAACTGACAAACAATTGTTTGTGCAGAAGAGAGATAGGAGTAGTCTGTGAGAAAACAGATATTGTCGTAATAAGAGACTGTCCTTGCTCCTTCCCAGCGCTTGTGAATCTACTACCTCATTCTCCTAAATCCTTATTCTCACAGAGCCTTCAATATCACTTTACACTCTAAAGGGACCAATATTCATCAGCACCCTCTCAGATAAAAATTACGACAATTGGAACCAGGCCAGGAGAAAAGCAGCCGATACTAAAGTATGGCGCTCTCTCTGGTAAACCTCTACATCGCAGGGTAAATAAATGAATAAAAAAATCTCTCACTTCTGTTGTCTTTGTTGTCTAGTGTTCTATTTCTTTATTTTTCATGAAAACATGCCTGAAACACACCTTTATGTGTGTATTATTTATTTACTGTTTACAGGTCTCGGGTTTCCCCCTTTATTTATGTAAATGTTTATACAATACAAAACCTACCCCCTGTTCTGTACTGTTCTCATTCTTCTATCATTTATTATACACCGTACTAAGGTCTTTGTCTTGTGTAATCTGACCTATACTATATAATAGGGGGATTCCGAAGAGATAGCGTCATTAATTAAGCTGGATCGCTCGTAGGTACATATCCGGTGTTATGTGTTGAAAATCGCGCCAATGACCCCTGTCCACGAAACATTATTTTGTGGTGCCTAGTTGGCAGGGAGGTTAGTGCGATTCGCTTCCGTAGCTAGGCGGTGTTGCCGTTCGAAAGGTCCCGTGTTAGGTTCTCCGGCAAGCTTCTCACTTCTGTTGTTTTTTCTGTTGTCTAGTTTTCTACTTTTTTATTTCTCTTGAGTGCGTGAAGCCTACCTTATGTGTTTATTATTTATTTACACTCCACGGTAGAAGAGGAACGACTAAGTAAGTAAGTAAGTAATACATTCCTCCGTCTGGTTTTAAGTTTTTTTCAACACATCTCGAATATTCTGCTTTCATTTTCCCTCCGTAGTTTACGATGTCGCTGTACTGACCATTGCTGAAGATTTAATTTTCTCTGAATGTGTCTCACCAATTTGTCTCCCTGAGGAGCACTCAGACCCTAGGGACGCTGACGTCTGCACAGTTGCTGGCTGGGGCGTGACCGACCGTGAGTATCTTAAATTGCGTTTTTGTTAACGTATTGCTATAAATACTGGTTATCTATCTATCTGTCTGTATGTCTTTCTGTCTGTCCGTCTATCTATCTATCTATCTATCTATCTATCTATCTATCTATCTATCTATCTATCTATCTATCTATCTATCTATCTATCTATCTATCTATCTATCTATCTATCTATCTATCTATCTATCTATCTATCTATCTATCTATCTACCTACCTACCTACCTACCTACCTACCTACCTACCTACCTACCTACCTACCTACCTACCTACCTACCTACCTACCTACCTACCTGTCTGTAAAAATTGAAAGATTCAATAAATTTGAAATAAAATGGAAATGAATGACATGACAACAGCAGAATTAGTGACGTCAACAGGACGTGCAGCCGAAATAGCTCATCATAATTAGTTCCCGCCATATGTTAGCGGGTTAATTGTTAGTTGTTGTATAGTTTCAGTACTTATGTTTAGTCACAGCTCCCAACAACACTCCTTATCTCTGATAACATAAATGTTCTATAGTTTCAATATTCATGTTTAGTCAGAACTGCCAACAGCACTCCCTATCTATGCTAAAATAAGGCAGTCTAATGTTGATTCGACATTATTTTGGCAACTCCTGCGACGTAAAAAAAAGAGGTAAAGGAACCCGTTACACGCCCATTGAGGCATATTGGGAATATGGTGTTAGGCCCATATTATCTTGACCGTCGGCACACGAGGGGTGATGTGGTCGGCATCACGCCGGCCGCCTTAACCTTCCCAGAGTAGCTCTGGTACCCATTTGGGGCTGGGTCGACCCAGGAGCCGTTTGTGGCCTAAAAAATTTTCCGCCTCATCTGGGGATCGAACCATAGACCACTGCGCTAGGAAGCCAGTGCACTAACCACTATGCTACCGCGGCTCTCCTGCGACGTGGCTGGTTGTCAGGAAGACAGCCATAATCAATGATGAGCTTAAACGACTTCAGGTGGATGCTGCACTTCAGGAAACGCGCATGGCAGGCTCTGGAATGGTGAGTGAGAAGGACTACACATTTTATTGGCAAGAGAAAGACCTTAATAAAACTAGAGAACACGGAGTAGGTTTTGCGGTAAAAAAAAATCGCTAACTAAAATGGTTGAACAAGGTGAGAATGGATCAGAACACCTGTTAACACTCTGCCTGCAAACTAGCACAGGTCCCATCACCCTTGTCAGTGTGTATGCTCCTACTCTGTACTCTGCCTCAGAAGATAAAGATGAGTTCTACGAGAATCTAGCAGCAGTCATTAAAAGCATACCTAGGCAAGAACAGCTTGTTCTCCATGGTGACTTTAACGCTAGAGTGGGTGCCGATAATGTTTCATGGCCTTCATGTCTGGGCAGGTTTGGTATTGGCAAGATGAATGAAAATGGACAACGGCTCTTAGAGGTGTGTGTCCTTCATGACCTCTGCATGACCAACACCTACTTTCAGACAAAACCCCAGCATAAGGTGTCATGGAGACACCAACGATCCAAGCACTGGCACCAACTGGATCTTATCCTCGTCAGAAGGCCACTTCTCAGGTCTGTGCTCTCCACGCGCTCATACCATAGTGCAGACTGTGACACAGATCACTCCTTGGTTTGCTGTAAAATCAGGGCACAATCAAGAAAACTCTATCGTGTCAGACATGAAGGGAAACCACGCATTGATACCAGCAAGATGTCAGACCCTGTCTTGATCGCTCAATTTACTGCGACCTTCAAGAAAGTGATCAGTATCCCTCAGCATGGTGATACTGTTACAGAGAACTGGGCTCATCTACGAAACACCATTCAAAGTACTGCACTTGCCACCTTTGGTAAGAAAACAGCGAAGTAAAATGACTGGTTTGATGCTTCATCAGATGTGATGACACCTGTCATTGAAGCTAAGCGCAGTGCTATGAATGAATACAAACGTTCACCGAGTGCCAGAACCCTACAGATCCTGAGGGCTACGAGAAGCAAAGTTCAACAAACCGCTCGACGCTGTGCAAATGACTATTGGCTCCAGCTCAGTGAGAGCATCCAGACCGCAGCGCAAACAGGCAACATTAGACAAATGTATGACGGTATAAAGAAAGCCATTGGTCCCCAAATCAGCAAGACGGCACCGCTAAAAACCATCAACGGAGAGAAGGTAACCGATAAGGGTAAGCAGATGGAGAGGTGGGTCGAGCACTACTCTGAGCTTTACGCTAGAGAAAATACCGTTATGCCTGCAGCCCTTGATGCTGTCGAATGGCTGCCAACTATGGAGGAGCTGGATGCCGAACCAACATTAGAGGAACTCAGCAAGGCCATTGATAGCTTGGCCTCTGGCAAAGCACCAGGCAGGGATGGGATTCCTCAAAATGCTGTGCACGCTATTAATCCCCAATATGCAGTACTGTAAGTCACAGCTCTCAACGGCCCTCTTTATATCTGATATCATAACTGCTGTATAGTTTCAACATTTACCCCTGCATAGGGATAACATGTTATCTGTGTCTCAAACAACACGCCCTATCTTAGACAACATCATCATTTTAATAGTAGTATTGTTATGTTTAGTTTCAGCTCCGAACAGCACGCCCCACCTACGGGAAGTTGATGTCCCAATCGTTGATCAGCAGTTGTGTCAGCAACGTTATGGCGAGAACAAAGTCAACGAACTAACATTTTGTGCTGGAGACTATTACAATGGTGGCATAGACTCGTGCCAGGTTATTATCGTCGTGCAATTTATCATTTATTTAATCTTCAACATGCACCATCTTCATAAACCACACGACATTATCGTCATCACAGACATTTCAGTCATGAAATTACTATTTTGCTATTCGCTCACTGTGGAGCATGAAGTCACAACTGTAGTTTTTCCCTTTGCAGGAATCCTGCACAAAACATTCTCATGATCTAGCAGCCATGGTTTCGGTAGTAATTAGTTTTACATTCTGAGGTCACCCCATGCCCATCTCATATGAGTCGCCATGTACGACACGCATGAGGGGGCTGTAAAAGTAGCTTTTCTCTGCCTCACCAGAAATCCCATGGAACTATCTGAGACAGTCATCCTATTTTGTTATAAAAATTAAGTGTGTGGATGGAGTGGAACCATACATAAATCTTGGCAGCAATACAGACATTTGGAATAACAGACAATGATATCAAACTAAGAATACAAAAAGCAAGATGAGCTTTCATTGGATTGGGAAACATATGGAGATACGAAGAAATCAAGTTCAATTAAAAATAAGAATCTTTCATTCAAATATCAACGCAGTCCTATAGTGTGGCTGTGAAACACGGAGAATAACAAATATGACAACGAAAAAGATACGTGCTGTCATAAATGGGTTCTTGCATAGAATAGATGGAATGAAATGGAATGACAAGATGACTAATGTCGAACTTATGATGAAAAGGATAACACAAACACCAGTGGAACAAGATGTAAAGACAAGACGCTAGAGTTGGATAGGAAACACGTTGATAAAACCAGTTGATAGCATTACCAGACAGTCATTGTTCTGATAACCCCATGGTAAAATAAATAGAGGAAGACAAAGCTGGAGACATCTGGACAAAAAAGACAAGTAAAGATTTTGATCGAATGATGCAGGCCGGGAAGCTTGGCGTGTGTTTGTTGTAGGTTTGTGCTACACTGGGAGCTGATAGGCAATGGTGATTATAACATTAAGTATCATCATCATCATCAACACTTAAACACACTCACAAAACATTTATCTTAAAAAGTGTTTATGTTTTGCTTTTCTCTTGAATATCATCTCCATTTTCATCGCTTCTCTTCTAAATTTGCCGTTATCCTGATTTCTCTTTTAAATTTTATATTTGCTTCACTTCTATTTAAGATTCTTCTCTTTCTCTCTCAGGGAGATTCCGGTGCCCCTCTCATGTGCCGAG
Source organism: Oreohelix idahoensis (assembly GCA_024509875.1). Taxonomy (NCBI): domain Eukaryota; kingdom Metazoa; phylum Mollusca; class Gastropoda; order Stylommatophora; family Oreohelicidae; genus Oreohelix; species Oreohelix idahoensis. The sequence goes on from JAMPIV010000351.1 coordinate 531,261, forward strand.
TTCAAGGTCGATATGTAGTCCATGGTATCGTCTCCAACGGGTTTTCTTGCGCCTTGGCCACGTATCCTGGCATCTACACCAGAATAGCTCACCGAAATATTCTGCAATTTATACAGACGACAATTGAAACTAGCTGACGTCAGACGAGAAATCCACAAACGTAGCTTGTTATTATTCTGTTTTTATGCCTTACAAACGCAGCTTATCTAATTTCCAGCCAAGAGTTGTTAGACAAAATGTTCTTAGAAAAAGGCAATAAGTATTGTTATATTTATTAAACCAACCACCAACCCTTCCATTTGCGATGATAATTTGGTCTTAAATCGCCAAACAGGCAGTCTGTTTGACGTATACTGGTGCAGTACACTAATTTTATCTCTCGGACAGCATGAGTTAAATAGAAATTACAGTTTTAACCAGGGTTGTGGAGTCGGCTAAAAGATTTTCCGACTCAGACTGCCGGAATTTTAGAAGTCCGTCGCCGACTGATCAAATCCGACTATAGATTTTTTAAAATAGTCATAAAGTTATCACTTATATGGATGTACATGTGTAAGTATGGTATGGATGTACATGTGTAAGTATGGTATGGATGTACATGTGTAAGTATGGTATGTGTGTGAATAAATGAATAAGTGGCTTTCGTAGATTACACAATTTAACTATTCATTCACTCGTTCATACAATAATAGAAAACAGAAACTCAAGAAGTGTTTTAAAATATGATAATTTTTTTTTATAAATTGAATTGATTCTTGAAAAACAGGACAGCTTCTAATAGGTCAGGCTTCAACGCTGCTCTCAAATTGGACTTGATTATTCTGAGGGTAGAAAACAGAAGTTCCACGGCGACTTGAGTGGGTGGTAAGAATATGACAGTGACAGCAGCTTCTTGAATGTCGGGGTAGCAAGATATTGCAGTCTGAACGCTCAGTTAACAAGTAGTCAAATTTCTCAATCTCCTTCGGTACTAGATAATGTAATGATAGAGCGGAATTTGCAGAACTCTTGCCTTTTCTAATTTATACAGCAGAAGAATTTTTTTGTTGTTGGTGGTTTCGTTTTTCACTCACTATTTCAAAAACTTCATAAAATACTTTTTACTTATGTTGCTTAAAATGTATTAATTTAATAATAAACACCGAATTTAAAATGTTAAAATTTTTTTTAAGCACCCTGTCCCCCACACCCCTTCCTTTTGCATGGCTCAAACGTGGATCTGCCTTGGTTTAAGTCTCGTAAAATTCCGAGTCGAAACATCTTTTACTGCATCTGACTCCACTAAAAAAAAATCGACTCCAACTCCACAGCACCTGGTGTCAATCCTTTCAATCCCTTCCATGAACGTTATATCTGGTCTAAAGCAGAGCAGCCAACAGAATGCCTATCAGAGCAAAGCAGAGCAGCCAACAGAATGCCTATCCGAGCAATGAACTGTACAGGGTGTCCATAAAAGATTGTACCCTTTTCAAAAAATTTATTGTCGGCCCCATGATGTGGTACGAGGATGCTTTCTATCACTTCTTCTTCTTCGATCCTTAACCACCGACCGTCAAAGCAGTCAGTGGCCATCACGCCTAGTGGCGTCTTGTAGGGCAACAACAAATTGATTCCACTTTGCACGGTCGGTGGCCATCCTTCGTACAGTGCCCCAACTCTGGTTCATTCTTTGCATCTCAGCCTCCACAGTCCTCCGCCAAGTTGTTTTTGGTTGGCCTCTCTTTCGCTTTCCTTCAGGGGTCCAAAGCATAGCTGTTCTTGTGATGGCATCTGGGTCTCTTCTGAGGACATGACCAACCCAGCTCCAGCGTCTGCCAGCTATGATGGTGTGCATGTCCTCTTGCTTGCTACGAGTAAGGCTTTCTATCACAAAAGTAAGATAATCTCTGCATGTTTTTAAGCATACCTTACAAAGACTCAAAAAAGTGCGCATGCGCGCAGCAGGTATATCAAGTGAAACTTTCGCAATTGAGTTGCAACCGGTAGGCCCTAATTGTTACATGTCTCTCAACATACTGGTCAAGTAGGTGAAAAAAAAAGAAATAGGTACATTCTTTTTGAGTCTATGTAAGGTTTGCATTAAAACTTTCAGAGATTATCTTACTTTTGTGATAAAAAGCTTCCTCGTACCACATCATGGGGTCGAGAGTAAATTTTTTGAAAAGGGTACAATCTTTTATGGACACCCTGTATATTCAAACGGGTTTATGAGAAATGCTGAACTTAATTTCGAGCCTTGGACATAATTACGTATGTAATGGAGTTTGGAAATAAGTTTTGTTTTGTTATAATTGTAATATAAATTTGAGTAATTAAAGAAACGGAAACAGGAGAATACCTATCTCTTCGTTTGTAGGTGTCACGAGTGTATCTTGTTTTATCATTCATCTACATGAGTGAATCTTGTTTTATCAGTCATGTGCATGAGTGAATCTTGTTTCATCAGTTATGTACATGAGTGAATCTTGTTTTATCGCCGAGGAACAAATTAGTGTATCTTGTTTCATCATTCATGTACATGAGTGTATCTTGTGTATTGTTTGATCGTCCAGAAACAAATTAGCACATCTTGCTTCATCATGCATGTACATACATGTATCTTGTCTCATCGTGCATGTACACGAGTGTATCCTGTTTCATCATTCATGTCCGTCTTTGTTTTTTTTTGTGGGTAGGGAAGAATATGTTATAGGAATTTGTGTTGTCTGTGTCAGTTTGGAGTCACTGTGACAATTCATGATGGCTGACTGTTTCAGGTCACCAAAGATTTGTAATGAACGAAACAGTTTATTTCCAGTTCATTATCGACTGGGGATTTGATGACAAGAACCAGACAAGTTCCGGTGGAGCAAGCTATATGATGATACGATGATATCGTTGGATAGGACACTCTGATAAAACCTGTTGATGACATTTGGAGCCCTAGCGTGAGAGAGATAAAGAGAAAGAAACACACAAACATACACACATACGATGAAGAGAACTAGCGACAGATATGAACTCGATAAAGAAAACACCAAGAGAACTTGAACGGACGTCACAGGACATACGACTTTGGCGGGAATTAGTTGTAAAGCCCCTGGGAGTTTAAGAATAATATTGATGATAAAAGATGATAAATTACGAAGGCAGCAGTGATAATATAAATGACGTGGCTAGAATCAGGCTCCTCTTTTCTAGGTAAGGCGTTGCATGTTTCTGTTATTTCTGTTAAATTTGACTCAAGTGCTTTCTTTGCCAATTTTCTTTGAAGTTATTTTTTATTATTGATTGCGTCTCTTCATACTTTGCTCTGTCTTCAGTTTGAATTTTGTGCCCCACTTCCTTGGCAAGTCTATTTTCCTTGCATATTTCCATATCAGCCTAGGTTTAGGAAGAAATACAAACATTTTTACCATAATATAAATATCCTAACTTAACACGCGTAAAGGTAAGACCTCTTAACCTCTCCGTTATTAAATTAGATTAAAAACCGCAAGTGTTTAGCTTATCTTATCGCTTTTAACACGTGATATGAACACTAGTCATTTATAAAATTACGAAAAATTGTTTAGAAATAAATTGTATTCCGTCAATTGTCAATCACATAGCGTCTTATTAGTTAATTAAACCATCTGGAATAAAATAGCTATGCGTTATTTAATACACCATTTTAAGCGCCTAGAAATTTCAGTGAATTATACTGATAAACTTAACACAAGTAATCACACAAATGCTAATATCTATATTACCTCAAAAACAGAAAAATTAAACTATCTCTACGAAATCTGAGTAATCCACTTTGTACTATGGCTCTTATGATATCGAGCTAGATATTTCAAAAATTTCCTGAAGCGATTGATAACTGAGTTTAGGAGATATAGTATTTATACCCGAATAGCGTTGTTTCGCTGGAAGATGACGGGAATCGCGCCTTGGGCTCTCCGTTTAAATCCGCGGGTCATTCTTCCAAGATAAAGGATTTATATGTTCGCTCTGTTAACCGGTGTTAATCAACAACAAAGGTTTCTGATCTAGGCAATTGTCGAGCTTGTAGGGAACTTCAAAAGCCGTTGCCTTGCACGTGTTTTTGGGCCCGTGCGCTGTCAGTTTTCGTAATACTTGACAGCTCTGCTCGCATCGAGCTTCAGGCAAACGTACTAAGTTCGTCCCCTTTAGAAGGAATGACAGTTATAGATCTGAGTAGCCGCTCGTCAGCGCGTGAAACAAGACAAATAAGCGTGGCTAAACTATGAGTTTGACAGATAGCGAGAAAGGCATGGATTTTACGTAACAACCGTGCATACTAATGAGGGAAGCAAGGTGGAACGCAATATTGAACGGAATGAGGGGCGACGGTGGGAAGCAAGCGGACGGATCATTGTAGTCTATATACATAACCTGTCACAGAGGAACACTATCTAGGTTTCCGCATTATGCTTGTTTTCCACGATGAGAAGGACAACAAGATTCCTATAGTCGATTAACAACGTAGACTTAGGAAGGGAAAATCGTATCCTGTGAGATGAGATGTTTACCAGGAGAGATAAATGAGTAATGATGACATCAAAAGAATTTTAAGAACTACATCCTGCATCAAATATATAGAGACACAGAAAATCAAGTGGTTTGGCCATCTCTTGAGACTTGAAGCTCTATAAATTATCACTATGCACCCGTGGCCGTTGATGATGGTTTGCCTATTACACACTACTTCTATTTTGTTGATCGTATAAGTTCGTATCTATGCCCTAACAGTAAGCTGCTTGTAAGGTAAGAAAATTCTTTCTCTCAGACGACAACGTTACTTGATGAATTCAACGTAGAACTTTATTACATGAGTCATTAAAATGTATAACACGTTACCAGATTTATGTAAAATAATTCATCTCACTCTCTCACTGCTTCAGTTATCATACTTGTCTCTAGTGGTTATTGGGATCACACCTTGAGAACCACTTTTGTCGAAAATTGATTTGCCATCTAATTCTTCATATGTAAATACTCGTCTCTTTTATGTTCTGACGTAATCTTGTGTTTTCATCTTGGTGTATTTTAAATGAAACTGGCCTCACCGCTAAGGGTGTAAATTTACCAAGTCTGTTTTCTACTCTTAATACTATCGGCTTTCTACTGTTCTTCTCATTTACTTAAAAGTTCATCAACAGGGTTGTGTAAACTCTACATACCTGGTATCTAAAAAAAAAAAAACACATATTTCTCTCAACTGGAAACATTGACATTTCGTCCTTCAGAATAAATAAAACTGTCATAGATAATCGTGGCAAATATCGAGCTAGACGTCTGGGCGATAGTCACTTTTCTGCCACTACAGAAATCAAGCAAAACAAATGGCTTATTGCCCGATGAAACTTCTACTCGCTACCACTTCTAGACGCTAACTCTATCCCACCTCGGAGAAAAACTTGCTGCTAACTCTATCACATATCAAAGCAGACTGATTTAATCTAAAACGTCGCTTTACAACGACAACTATTTTCGAACACTCCAGAACACTTTGTCTGACAAACAACTCACCCGACCATTCAAAACCCGTGAATTACGATCACATAGCCGAGCTCACCTTGCCAAAAGCATACAAAAACAAAACACCGACAGTCCTTCACCAAGGGATGTAAAAACTACTTTTGACCCCTTCTTCTCGTTCTATCGATTATTCCCCTTAGACTATAAATCAAAAGCCAGGTAGTCTCAAATATAAAAGTCAATCTCATAAAAATACCTCTAACCGAATTTTCCCTCTACCACTCAAACGGATACACACCTACTATACTAGCAAATATGGGTACAGAGGACGCGGAAGACGATGAGGCAGATGGATAGACAATATCGCAGACATCTACAACAACACGCGCTCACAACAGCCAAGGCGGCACACTTTGCTCAAGAACACTTGACGGAAATAGTGGAAGTAAAAAAAACACACAAGTAAAGTAACAATTAACAGCGCGCCAGAAGTAATGAAAAGAAAGCAGCCCAATTGATGTTGACAGAAACAATTGTGGAATACATTAAAACGAGGTACCAAACCACATAATTTTCTTATATATACGTATATATATATATATATATATATATATATATATATATATATATATATATATAGAGAGAGAGAGAGAGAGAGAGAGAGAGAGAGAGAGGGTATAATTTTATTATGATTAAGCATTTCAATACTAAAGGGCCCTCTTTCTGATTAAAATATTTCTACAATCTTCTGTGTATGGAGATTGTACACTGCTATTGTTATTAAAGTCGTCAGTTTTTCGTCGCTATCCTCGAATCATACATGTTTGGTTTTATCAGAGACTTTTTGCTACATCAGTGAGAGATATAGAACTACTGGTGGACGGAGCGTATGTGGCAGGATAGTGGACAAGTGGGTGAATAATTTGTAGAAGATCACTGGGAAGTAAAAGTGAGGGAGGTAAGCGACTGAACTTGAGCATGTCTATGTGCGACTCTAACATAGTTAGTGATTGTGTAATGTGTGCGTATAGTGTGTTTGCTTTTGTCACAAAATTCATCAAGAATAAGTAAGAGTTAAAAAAAAACTGTTGTAAAGCAATAGTCCAATCTTTCTTGTTTTTTTTTAGATTTTCAAAGGCAAAAGTGGTGTAATGGGTACAATTGCTGACTACGTCTCTAAGATCATTGAGTGCTCTTCTAATCATAGCGATTTTGTACCTAACACTCTCTAAAAGGTTTGAATAACTAGTGAAATGAGATAATTTAAATTTCTGTTTAACCTTGATAACATAGTGATCTAAATGTGCGAATGTTTGTCTCTCACGAAATGGTCTCTGCGGCAATATCTATTATTGCTCTCTTATTCTCTCAGGCAATTTGTATTGTTGCTCTCTGGTTCTCTCCGGCAATATCTATTGTTGCTCTCTGATTCTCTCCAGTAATATGTATTGTTTCTGTCTGGCTCTCTCGGGCAATATGTAGTGTTGCTTTCTGGTTCTCTCCGGCAATATGTATTGTTGCTCTCTGATTCTCTCCGGCAATATGTATTGTTGCTCTCTGGTTCTCTCCGGCAATTTGTAGTCTTGCTCTCTGGCTCTCTCCGGCAATATCTATTGTTGCTCCCTGATTCTATCCGGCAATATGTATTGTTGCTCTCTGGTTCTCTTCGGCAATATGTAGTGTTGCTCTCTGGTTCTCTCCGGCAGTATTTATTGTTGCTCTCTTGTTTTCTCCGGCAATATCTATTGTTACTCACATATATGTGTTTAGTACTTTGATTGGTGATGATTGGCGGGCGCTGGTATCTCCAGTTAGGTGTCTGCCATCGTCGGTACGGTACAAAGTTAATGTTCTGGGGTTGATTGCAAGTGACCATATTCACGCATCGTTTGATTTCTGGTTGACGGCTATCCATGGAAATAGACTTTCGTGACTGTCGAATTATACGTGTTCTCATCTGCTGTTGGTATCCTCCAGGCAGTTGAGAATACCTTTGGTCACCAAAGAATGCGGGGCGGTGTGGGATGTGGTGTGGGAGCTGACAAAGAATAGGGGACAGATGGGTCTCAGAGTGTGACATAATCTGACAATTTTTTCTCCACCCTCCTACCGGTTCTACGAAGGGCGTTCAGAAAGTAATGCACCACATCGTTTTTCTCAGCTAATAATGAAGATAGAAGCATGACATTTTGCACACTTTAAATATGGCATGTGCCAATTGTGTGCACCAAATTGCACTGCAACCGGCCAAATAATACGGCTGCCCTAAACCGTTGAAATGGAGCATGTTAGCAACTTGCGTTATAAACAGCGAATTGTGATAGAATTTCTCGTTGCAGAGAAGGAAACTGTTGTGAATATTCACAAGCGTCTATGTGATGTGTATGGAAGTTTTGCAGTCGACAGGAGTACAGTCAGTCGATGGGTTCACAGAATCAAAGAATCAGGAAGTGGAAATACGGAGCTGCTTGATCGGCCGCGCTTTGGACTTCGAACCACAGCCACCAACGCAGAAATGTTGAAATGCGCTGAGGGCATTATTCTTACTGATAGGCGAATCACTACTCAACAATTGGCCTTACAGCTGTCAGTCAGCATTGGTAGTGCAAATGCAGTTATAAAAACTCTCGGATTTTCTAAGGTTTGCGCAAGATGGGTTCCTCGAAGTCTCACAAATGACCACTGATTGCAAAGGAAAGCAATTTCTTCTGAATTGTTGGAGCGTTTCAATGCTGATGGAGAGAACTTTTTGGCTAAGATCGTTACAGGTGACGAAACCTGGGCACATCATTTTGAACCTGAGACAAAAAGACAGTCAATGGAGTGGCATCATCCGCAATCACCAAGAAGAAAGAAATTCAAGACAATTCCTTCAGCTGGAAAGGTACAAGTTGATGGGGATTATGCTGAATAATACAGAGGTTTACATGACATATCCATGTATATTGTGTATAAATTTCATGCTTTTTGAATAAACAGCTCCTGAGAAAAACGATGTGGTGCATTACTTTCTGAACGCCCCTCGTACATTCATTGTCCAACCAATCTCGGGTGTTAACTGACACTTCTGTCTTCCATATGTTGATGTTATTTATTTGCAGTGTCATTCCTTTCTTTAGTTGACCAACAAAATTTCTTACTGCTATATGATGGTGTCTTCTATTTAGACTACTCCAGTCTCCTCTTGTTTTGAAAGTGTCACTGTCACATTTTCTATGGTATGGTTGACAATCATATTGCTGTTGTTGCTGTAGCTCCAGTGCATATAACGCCTGTTGTTGCTGCTGTTGTTGCTGTAGTGTATACAACGCTTGTTGTTGCTGCTGTTGTTCTTGACTTGGATACATTATACTGATTATTCCTGTCTGCTTTCACTAAACAAAAAAGGGCAGGTCACAGCGCCAATTAGTTATCATATGTGGCCGTGTAGGTTATACGGCACTAGTAGTTATATCGATTTTATTTGGTCAGAGTTAATCCTTTATATGTTGTTGTAGTTCAAGTGCTAACTGGCCTTCCGCCAGAGATGGTAATACTTGGCTTTCGCTCATCTTTTCTTTCCAGGTTTGTTCTTCCCTTTTGTGTTTAGTGATATGAAAACAGTCTCAACTTGACAAGGTATAATACAAATGAAATACTGTAAAGTTCCAGAAACAGCAATGCGGTATATGTTTATTGACCGTCGTTTGACAAGTACCGGTATTTTCCCAAATTTGACATGTTCGTAACTCACTTAAAAACAAAAGTGTTTACATCCAAAAGAATTATATCCAACAGAAGAAAAGAAAATAATAAACTGGTCTTGATAATCTCAAAGACGAAGTTCATCTAACACTACAAACTACCTAGCACAAATTTCTTGTCTATATGTAATATCCTTCTTCTAAATCTAAAAACTATAAACTCTCTGTAAAAATCCTTCCTAAAGTCCTAAAAATATGTAAAAGCCTCTCTATCGCCCACATCTCTCCTTTTTATACACAGCTACTTCTTTTTCCCGCCATTTTTCACACGGCTCACTCATTTTTCAACACGTTACAATTTTCTACACACGGCTCCCTGTTTTCGACATTTTGCACACGGCTTTCTGTTATTTCGACATTTGTCTCACACGTCTTTGGTTTCTTTTCGACTCTTGTCACAACTCTCTTCTCCACCTAAACAAGGAAAAAAAACCCAAATAACAACATTCATTTCCCACTTTCCGTGCTTAGCTCTCATTCATTTTTATTATCTGGGACTGCCCTATATTTGCCCTCTCAGAACAGTGCCTGCTGACTGAACTTTGAATGATCCTGCGTTTTGTGTGAAAACGTCTTATTTGCTTTTAATGTCGGTCATTCCTATATGTACCATATTATAGCACGTATAAATGCTAGTGTCGTAGCAGGGATCATGCTAGCGTGGAAGATAATGCGGTCACACCTCTACAACCCAGCGTAGAAGAGGACCGACTAAGTAAGTATGTAAATAAGTAAGTTGTTCTTACTTTTTTCTGGACGGGATATCATCATCATCATCATCTCAACCCGTAACCCGTCATGGGTCGTTAATGTGCCATGATGGAAGTATCAGCAGACAGGACCCTCCACTGCTCTCTATCCTCAGCAATGCGTACAAGTGTGGAAAAACCGTGCCCTGCCCATTCTTTGATGTTATCAGCCCAGGATTTTCTTTGCCTTCCTCTTCTCCGTTTATCTTCGACTGTTCACGTGGACGGGATATAATACATTTTTCTCATGACACATCCATGCTGTTTCTAATTTTAATACAAAGAACAGGAACCTGATGCCGACAAAGGGATCCTCTGATGTCAGGACAAACTTAAAACAGCCGAATTCCAAAATTACGTCAGATTTTCGTAGATTCTTAGGCACTGTTTATTATGATTTCATAGTTTCTAAGGCACCTTTAATCACGATTTAACAGTTTATAAATCACCTATAATCAGGATTTCAGAGTATCTAAAGAAACTATAACTAAGATTGCACAGTGTCTAAACCACCTTTTTCAGGTTTTAACTGTTTCTAAAGCATCTTTTATCAGGTATCTATCTATCTATCTATCTATCTATCTATCTATCTATCTATCTATCTATCTATCTATCTATCTATCTATCTATCTATCTATCTATCTATCTATCTATCTATCTATCTATCTATCTATCTATCTATCTATCTATCTATCTATCTATCTATCTATCTATCTATCTATCTATCTATCTATCTATCTGTCCGTCCGCCTGTCTTGTCTGTCTATTTGCATTATACATAATATTTTTCGATCTACCTGTCTATCTCGACGGCTAAATTTACTATATATATATATATATATATATATATATATATATATATATATATATATATATATATATATATATATATATATATATCAGCGTACTCGCACTAGTCAGCCTGACTTTCTTATAAAATAATTGCTGCAATCTTCTGTAAGCCTAGATAATGTTTTTTTTTTTTTACAGTTATTAAACTCATCAATTTTCCACTGTTATTTTTTGATAATACAGGTTATATTCTGGCGAACGGAAATATTCATTATTTATTTCAGGATTTACTCATGGCATGTTTAATCGTTTTCTGGAAGAAGAAACAATTTTCTCTGCTGTGCTTACTTTTAGCACAAAGACCAAGAGAAACCCAATGCTGACAACGACATCCGCTGATGTCATGACAAACCTTAAGCAGCCGAATTCCAAAATCTTGTCAGGTTGTCACAGTTTCTAAAGCATCTTTTATTAGGTTTTCACCAAACAATTTAGTTTGTACATACAGCTCTTATGGAGGAAGACGGACGTTTCGGCTCGTAATTACGAATGTGTTTGCTCTATTCGAATACTTTTTATCTTAATATGTTCCTCATCTAAGCACTGAAATATTCGTGCTGCAAGTAAGAATGATAGAAGCCCGGGCAAGTGTATGTTATTGTAACTGCGACTATTGACATAAGATACTTTTGAATAGAAGAAAATCACGCGATCCTTATATCTCGGGACTTGTCAGAACAGAATCCTTCTATGTGTTGTTAAGGATATATGACAATTTCTTTGCTTTTGAACTCACGCGGTTTAGTGTGTTCTTCACAGTTTAGCTTTAAATAGGACCTGATATGGCCTTCTCTCTGGCAAACCTATACACCGCAGAGTACAAGAGGAACGATTAAGTAAGTAAGACCTGGTTGTGTCAAACAAGATGTAATAACCAGGAGCAGTTGTTAAGTTTACTTTATAGCGACCTCATTTGACTTGCTCAGGGAATCTACAGATGTTAAGAATTAAGTACGCAGTTCCGTTGGCATAGGGTTTTAAAACATAGCTTGTGTCAAGATAGGAAAGAAAAAAAAAGAAAAGAAATTAGTTTGAAATAATTTCCACAGGTTCTTAATAAAGATAAGATGTTAAGTTGTGTCGTTTTATGGTGTGTTGTGTTGCGTAATTTTTAAAAAAATTGTATTTTGATGCGCTTTGGTGAGTTATGTCTTAAGCCAGGAGATAGAGAACTACAGGTAGTTTGTGGGAGATTATTTGGTAGATCTTTAGATAACGAAGAAAAGGAAACAAATGTTTATTTTTGAGTTAGGGAAGTTTCTACGAGCCCTCTTATGCCGACATTTAAAACGTTGCATCTCCAGGATTAAATGTACTTTCGGAGTGGCTCAGAGTTATGGAGTCCCCCTCTAATTCTAAAGGTACCGGGTTCACTACCAGCAAAGACAATATAAGCGATGCAATTTTTTTTCTCAGAATCAGTAGTTAATAATGATGTTATATTCCCCCGATGATCTCCTGGGTAGAGAGATCGGATGCATAGCCATCTCGGATAAGGGAGAAAAAAAAAACAGGAGGTCCTGTTGGAAAGTTGGCCACGTACAAAATCCCTCGGCAGTTGGAAATCGTAAAGAGTAGGCCATGTGGCCGCTGCTCTGACAAAATTATAAAAAATTAGGACACCTACATATCGCAGGAATATTTATAGAATGTGTGATTCTTGAATGCACACATTGGGATTCTCGCTGGTGCTACGGAGCTCGTGCACTATGCTGAGATCCTCCTTGTGTGATCTAAGGGAGGATATCGGAGCACTGATGGAGCTGACAGCACCCGACGAAGATGATTCTTTGAAAAAAAGGGCTTTGCCGCGTTCCTGTCGAAAGACCACGAGCGAGCTTATGTCATGTGTAAACTAAATGCGACGCGAAAATGAACGTTTCTTTGTAGTGAAGTTAACATTCGGTAAAATATCATTAATTTTCTTAAATTTAACCTTTCTTTCAATGAAATAGCAGGAGCAGATTGTCCGACAGAGACGATATTTATCCAACTACAAGGACAGACCAGTAGGAAGTTGGTATTGGAGCAGGGTGTTCCCCAAGGGGGAGTCCTGTCACCCACGTTATTCCTCGCATACATTAATGACATATCAGAGAATATTCCAAGAAGAACTCACAATGCCTCCTTTGCAGACGACTTATCCCTGTGGGACCCCAAGATGCAGCAATAGTGAATGCAGTCAGCGACCCATAGCTGTACCGAAAGGTGCAGATATCACAGCTTAGGCGTAAACAGACACAACGCAACCACCGTCCTTTTCAGGGCGAACGAAGAAGAAGAAGAAGAAGCCCTGTGGATATCAGAGGAATATATCACTACGGCAAGCATTCGGATGCAGCAAGTCCTGACATCATTGGAGGAATGAGCCAAGGCATGGCTAGTAAAGATAAATGAAGGGAAAACATCAAACACAAAGATCAAACATCTCAAACAAACTACATATCTCCAAATTGGTGCTAAATGGGAAAAATCTACATCTTGATGAAAACCCAAACTACCTATGCATTACCTTTGATCGCCACTTGATTTGGGAAACCCAGATTGAAAAAAAAGGACAAGAGCAAGGCAGAGAATGGCAATCATGAAAAAACTTGAGTGAACCGGCTGTTGCTGTACTGAAAACTTTCATCTTCTTCAGAATATTTTACCCTCCCTGAGTGTTAAGTCGAACCCCAGAGTCATAATAAGAAAGTGCTGTTGAATAGCGGAAGACCACAACTGCTATATATATATATTATATACACACGTATATATGAAGGTTGGTAAAGTGCTTGTATAGTAACTATGTACATCATTGTTACGTACATTTATTACCTAAGGGGGTAGTTTTCGGTCCTGCCAAATGTACGCACCAGTCTTTATATATTTTATTATTTGTGCGTTCGATTGATTCACGCACTGACGTGCACAATGCAGTGTGAGTTGCTTTAGACGCACGGGTAACCTAGTTTGGGGATTGTGACGTCATGTTTTGAACGGAGCAGTGCGGACTTTGTTATGTCCGAGATATATATTATTGGAATCTTCTGGCAGTTTTGTATAAGCCAGTATGTTATATTGATTCAATTGGTATTCTTGACGAAGCCAATGATGGAAGGATCATGTAAGTGTCGCCCCGGTTATATTTGTATATTTATTGCCGTAAACTAAAGTATCAGGCCGCTCCCAGTTTTAGTCTAGCGGGAAGTCATCTTAGCATGTAATTTCCTAGAATGGACAGACGGAGTCGGTGGTCATATTAGATTACCGTAGAGGAATAATACCTACGTGTAAACCAGTTTATTTATTCGTATGCTTCATATTTTATATGCCGTACATTCTTCTATGCCAAAGTCGTGGCATGGATGTAAAGAGAGGTTAGCCGATTCAGAACTCTAACCTGAATATATTGCTGTGGATGTTTATAGGACTTAATTCTTGAAGAATCACTAAGAAGCTGAGAGTATTATCAGCAACTTCAAAGTATGACATTTTGTACCTATAATCTGTAACTATGATCGTCTCGTTCCTTCGTATGTGCCATGTTGAATAAACTATATGTACAGTAAACCGACTTATGTACTACCATCGAGTGAACAGTTTAAACACTACTTGTTGTAGTTCGTTTTCACAGAACAGTTTATTGACATTTTGTTCATATTACCATTCGCGTTATGAAGACCAACACCATTACCATAAACGGCTACAACAGTAATTGATGGCCAGTGTGGTCTGAAATTTATCATTTCAAAGGATCTTACTCAATCAAATTAATCGTTTGAAAATAGAATGTGTACTTTCAAGGCGACATCATCGTCAAGTTGGAACTTGTTGTCAAAATGAATCTTAATCAACTGACCGTTACGAGATTCTCAAGGTCATCTATCAACCTTCACTTCGGGTTGTACAGGGACTGACTGCCTTCGTTATCATTTCGTGCGAGCTGATGCTGTATTCGCAGATCGAATTATTTTAGCTTCAAACGTACATCCACGGAGACGAGGCACATTGTTTTTTTCCCGGCACACGCGAGCTAAGTATAACTTGTATCCGTTATACATTTTATTATTATTAGCTGTGCCTTAATTGTTTATGTCCACCTTTATATTTTCCGTGTTATGTGTTATATGTTGTGTATTCTTTGTGGGAGGTAGGGTTTGGAGACTCACGGAGGATACATCCCAGTTTCACACCAGGGCCTTCGTGACTGTTCTTTAGGAATTGTTTTGCAGACTTCCCTCAGTGGAATGTTCCTACGCGTGAGCGTAGAAGGATTCTAGGTCCACTGTGTCTGGTGGTCTGTGACACCTGACTGTTTAGCTGTAGTGTCAAGTTTTATTTGTTGTTTTCGTATTTATTTTTATTCGTAATTTAGTTTTATGATGAATTTTGTTTGTATTTTGCGTCCATCTCACCTTTCCTGTCGTTCAGTTTTTTACAAAACCTATGTTTTTACACTGTGTTGTCTATTGTCTTGTTGATTATTTGATCGCAGTTATCATCGTAACTCTTTACGACATTCTATTTTTAGTTTCACATTTTTATTTTTATTGGATTTCTGCGACTGTTTTCTATCGTCTTTGATTATCGTGTCTTGTCGGTATTGTTTCTATTGTTTGTCACGTTATTACTTTCATGACATTTCATTACATAAATAACTATATTGATTATTAACATATTTCATAACTATATGATAACATTATACCGTTCTAAGGACAGGAACGAAGAACACTTGTTATAGTAACAAGGTTAACTAATTTATATTGATTAATTATCAGTTTAAATATCTAGAGTACTGTGACTACTTATATAGAATAATGTATTCACTCGATTATTTCATTAAGCAAGCAAAAGCTTTGCAAATACCTGCTGAAGATGTAAGACAATTCGCTATGTCAGAATATAAAGAGGCTCAAAGGTTGGAAGCTCAAAGATTGGAAGCTGAAAAGTTAAGATTGGAAAATTTGAAATTTGAGGCAGATCAAAAACGGATTGAGGCTGAGGAACAAGAGAAGAAGATGAAATTTGAGGCTGAGGAACAAGAGAAGAAGATGAAATTTGAGGCTGAGGAACAAGAGAAGAAGATGAAATTTGAGGCTGAGGAACAAGAGAAGAAGATGAAATTTGAGGCAGATCAAAAACGGATTGATGCTGAGGAACATGAAAAGAAGAGGAAATTTATAGCTGAGGAAGAGGAGAAAAAAATGAGATTAGCCTCTGAATTAGAAGAGAAACGATTTCAGCGAGAGGCAGAACAGAAACAAAAAGAAATGGAAGTTAAACAAAAGGAAATGGAAGAAAGAAGATTAATAGCTGAACAAAATACATTACGACTTCAGCTTGAGAGGGAAGAGAATGATAGAAAACGACAGCATGAACTAAAATTAGCAGAGTCAGAATATGAGAGACTTAGGTTAACTCAGGAAGCTAATTCTCAGAGAACTTTTGAAAGCCAAACTTCATCCAGACAGGATCATTTTAAGGAAATTCACCTTAAATTACCAAAATTTAATCCCCCGTCTGATGACGTGATATTCTTCCTAGATAGGTTTGAGGCCACTTGTGGGTCTTATAACGTGGATAAAGCGCTATACTGTACATATTTATCCAGATTACGTACAGGGGATGCATTAGCAGTTTATCATACCACCAGCATTGGTGAGAAAAATGACTATAATGCTCTTAGAGCGGCACTTCTGCAAAAATTCCAAATGACAGAAGACGAATATCGATTAAGATTTCATACATTACTACCTCAATCAAGCAGAAATTTCAATGATTTTCTGTCACAAATACGACTAACACTAGAAAGATGGATTGAATTATCCAAAATTGAAAAGTCATATGAAGGTCTCTTCGATTTACTGATGCGCGATAAGGTACTATCGTCTGTAAATCCTACATTTCTCGCATTTTTGCAAGAACGGAAACCTTTATCAATAAAAGACTTAGAAGAACATGCAAAAAATTTTTGCACTGCTCACCCAACCATGGATCTAAGTAATTCACAGATTAAGAATGAATTGCCTGTTGCTTTTGCAGCACAACAAAACAATTTTTCACGAAATCGTTCCTTTAGTGCTGACAGGTATGTCAATAAGGGAAATAATCACAATTTTAACAATGATAACTTTTACAAAGGGAAACAATTTCAACAAGCTGCTCCATTTAATGTTTCTTGGAACCAAGCTCACAGATCGCGAGATTTAGGTAACAATAATTTTAATAATAATCAAGGACATTATAATAAACAAAACTGGAGATCAAGATCTCAGGGTCCACAAAACAGACAAGGTTCTTGGAATAAAAATTTTAAAGAACAGCATAACTTTAATTATACAAATTATCGGACTCATCCGAATTTTAACTCTAGTAGAAAAGACAATTATGGCAATTTTAATGCAATTAATCAAAATCGATCGCGTCGCAGAGAAAGATCGTCGAGTAATACGGGTAGACATTCTAATGTCTCTTTAATTGATACACAGGCTAACATTGAACAGGGTAAAGTAGCTGAAACTCACAATGCTATGTCTTGTTCTCTTGATTGTACCCAGGTGAAAGACTGTCCAGAATGCTCGACTCTTTTCCAGCCTAAGGCGATCACGACACTGCGTTGCGGACATACCTTGCCTAGTCTACCTGCAGTCTGTACGGCCACTGCTGCGTCAGTACACCAGGGACAGGGCTCTCTTAAGTTTAACAAGGGATTTGTCAACAATATTTCATGCTCTCTCCTATTTGACTCAGGTTGTAGCACTGTGGGCGTCCGGACGTCGCTGATCAACCCAAGTTGTGCCACGGGCAGGGTTGTCAAGTGTGTGACTTTTGGTGGCACCGTCGAAACATTTCCCACTGCTATTATTGATCTTAATACACCATTTTTTTCAGGAAAGATCCAAGCATGTCTTCTTCCGAATCCAATTTGTGATTTAATACTTGGTCGCATACATGGTATTAAAGAGTGTACACCACAGCAAATAGCTGAATGGGAAGAGCGACATATTCAAACTGCAAATGCAGTAGTGACTAGAGCGCAAGCTACAAATATGTCGCATGATACACCTATTGAACCTATAGTTCATACCACTTGTGATGATGATGCTCCTATCTCACGGGAGTTGTTTGCAACATTGCAAAAGAATGATGATTCATTTAAAAAATTTTTTCAGTATGTGAACAAAAAGAATACAAGCAACAAACTTGCAAAATCTAGACATGACTTTATACTTAAAAATGGGATTTTGGTGAGAGTAATACGGGAAAAGGATTCATCCTTATGTTATCAGATCTTAGTCCCATCCTCTATGAGATCTCGTATATTACGACATGCGCATGACTCGCAATGTGCGGGCCATATGGGTTTTTCGCGTACCAAATCCAGAGTGCTTTCGGCATTCTACTGGCCAGGCGTTCATAGGGACATCACTCTCTATTGTCGGTCCTGTTTGATATGTCAGGAAGTTAAGGTACGGGGTCCATTTCATGCGGCTCCTATTCAAGCTGCGGACATCCCGATTAGACCATTTGATAAAATGGCTATAGACATTATTGGTCCGATGCTTCCATCTGCTAGAGGGCATACGCATATCCTTACGTGCATTGATATGTGCACTCGTTGGCCTGAGGCCATCCCTCTCAAGAACACTTCATCTGCCAGTGTAGCAGAGGCATTGATGTTAATCTTTTCACGCATTGGTTTTCCACGGAAAATCTTGTCGGATCATGGGGTTCAGTTCATTTCTGAATCCATGTCTCAAGTTATGAAGACATTAGGTATAGACAGATCTCTTAGTTCTATTTATCATCCGATGTCAAATGGGTTAATTGAGCGTCTCAATAGGACACTCAAGCAGTTGTTGGGTAAGATGACTCAAGACCATCCCCAAGACTGGGATCGGGTCCTACCCGCTTGTCTCTTTTTGCGTATCGCGAAGTACAAAATCAAGCCACGGGGTTTTCTCCATTCCAGCTTGTTTTTGGCATGCAACCACGCGGTCCTATGTCGTTAATCCACGACTTATTGGTTGACAAGAATATTGAAGAGGAAACTCAATCCTCTTATGAGTATGTGATCTCTCTGAGAAAGAGAATCATAGATGCTTGTAGACTAGCTACTGCATCATCTGAACAAGCCAAAGAAAAAGCTCGTCTATTTGCAAACAAGTATAGACGTCTTCGCCAGCTCATACCTGGTGATGAAGCTTTTGTCTTACTACCTGCGCATAACAATCGTCTTTTAATTACCTGGAGAGGTCCTTTCAGGATCATCTCAAGAATATCCGATGTCGACTACATCGTTGATGTTAATGGTAAACATAAAACCTTCCATATTAACATGTTGAAGGAGTATTACTCACGTCCTGATTATCTACAGTCAGTGTTCCAGGCAACTGACGATCCTACACCACCTATTCAACACTATTCTAGTTTGTCAGTCATCCAAGAAGAAGAATCTTCTTTCGATGATGTACAACTACCAATACCAGTTGTACCACTCCATTCCACTGAGAAATGGAATGATGTTACAATCTCATCTACTCTTTCGGCTGATCAACGTCAGCAAGTCTCTAATATTCTATACTCGTATGAGGATGTTCTCACTGACATCCCAGGTCATACGTCAGTCATCCAACATGACATTATTCTGACTGACGATACGCCTATTCGAGTTCGCCCATATCCTATTCCTTTACACTTTCGTGATAAGGTTGATAAGGAATTGGATGAGATGCTCCAATTAAATATAATTGAACCATCTTCATCACCATATTCTTCTTCCATGGTAATCATTAGGAAGAAAGACAACAATATACGTCTTTGCGTAGATTACAGGAAATTAAACAAAGTTACAAAATTCGATGCGGAACCATTACCTCTTTTAGACGACTTATTGGAGAGATTATCTCATGCTACATTCTTTTCGAAATTTGACCTTTCAAAGGGCTATTGGCAAGTGCCACTCACTACTAAAGCAAAGCCATTCACCGCTTTCTCGACGCCACGGGGTCTTTTTCAATGGAATTTTATGCCATTCGGATTAATGAATGCGCCAGCTACCTTTGTACGCATGATGCGCCGCATATTGTCTCATCGTCCCGATGTCATTACTTATATAGATGACATCTGTCTTTTCAGTGACTCTTGGGATGAACATATTCAGGGTTTAAAATCTTTACTTTCTACCTTGCGGGATTATAACTTAACAGCGAAACCTTCAAAGGCTTTTGTCGGTTTTCATGACATCTCATTTCTGGGTCACCGCATAGGTCATGGTTTCATGTATACAGAAGACAGTAACGTCTCTAAAATTTTAAACATCTCGGCACCTAAGACAAAAAAACAAGTTAGGTCGCAAGAGCTCCTTGCTCTTGTCTGGGCAATCACTAAACTGGATCGTTATCTCCTCGGATCACACTTTGTGGTGGAGTCTGACCAGAAAGCTCTTACCGCACTGAATACAGGGAACGTTAAGTCATCAAAGTCAGCGCGTTACGCTATAGCGCTTCAACCGTTCCATTTTGAGATACGAGCTATTCCTGGAGTGCAGAATGTGTTCGCAGACTGTCTGTCAAGATGCCCAAGCGAACTTGTCGAAACTAAGCCACTTCCAGATGTTGGAACATCCTCACCGATAACATGAATAACTTCGTACAGTATC
Source organism: Oreohelix idahoensis (assembly GCA_024509875.1). Taxonomy (NCBI): domain Eukaryota; kingdom Metazoa; phylum Mollusca; class Gastropoda; order Stylommatophora; family Oreohelicidae; genus Oreohelix; species Oreohelix idahoensis. The sequence continues at coordinate 551,714 of JAMPIV010000351.1, forward strand.
ATTGATTGTACATCTATAAAGACTGTTTATATAACTGAATTATTCGTATAAGTATAACTTTCATGATATACTTACTTATAGATTATAACATTACTTCTTGTGTGGTAACATTTTATTACTACGTGAACATTGATACTATAGTAACATTTTATTAGTACGGTAACATTGGTACTACAGTGACTTTTTATTAGTATGGTAACATTGTTAAGAGCGACAAATATACATTCATTATTCTATGGAACATATTACACTACATGGCGTGTGCGAGAATATATTTTATCTTGTATGGAACAATCAGTACATCGTCGCGTCTATTGCTAACTAGTTGCAACTGAACATTGACAATGAGTGATACTGGAATTACTTAGAAATATTAGTAACTGTTTATTTGTTAGTAATTAAGGAATATATAAATTAGATTAATTCAATTTAATCTATTTAATTGATTATGGATCACACACATACTAACTTTCTTAGTTGTCACGTAATACCTACATTCACGGGTCTTAGTTATGATATCTCACTTTTAGATCACTAGTCAACCATACTAGTGTTAGAAAACATTAAGTGTGTTGATTCTTAAAGTGTTTAATTTTGCATTGCTTCATTTTTGCACATTGTAATTTCAATTTTTTCTGTTTTATTGATTCTCTTGTCATTGATCATCATCAGTGTTGCTGTTCATTTTCATTTTTGAAATCATATGTTTCAAATTTTGTTGAAAACTTAGTTGAATTTTATTATCATCTTTTTTTTTTAATGGTTTTTTTCATTTTTCATTTTCAAACTTGTTTTACCACATCGTTCCAAAGTAGGTCGTTTGTGGATGTGTGCTTTAATGCATACTATCATTTAGTTATATTCATTTCGTTTAATATTCTTTTCTTAATATGGTATAACTTTATGCATTTAATATATCTTGTTGTAGTTTTGACTCACCTCTCTCGGGTATTAAGTTCAAAAAAAAAAATTAATAGAATTAATTTTTTTTAAGGGGAGGTGATAAGGGAGCTGTTACGTACATTTATTACCTAAGGGGGTAGTCTTCGGTCCTGCCAAATGTACGCACCAGTCTTTATATATTTTATTATTTGTGCGTTCGATTGATTCACGCACTGACGTGCACAATGCAGTGTGAGTTGCTTTGGACGCACGGGTAACCTAGTTTGGGGATTGTGACGTCATGTTTTGAACGGGGCAGTGCGGACTTTGTTATGTCCGAGATATATATTATTGGAATCTTCTGGCAGTTTTGTATAAGCCAGTATGTTATATTGATTCAATTGGTATTCTTGACGAAGCCAATGATGGAAGGATCATGTAAGTGTCGCCCCGGTTATATTTGTATATTTATTGCCGTAAACTAAAGTATCAGGCCGCTCCCAGTTTTAGTCTAGCGGGAAGTCATCTTAGCATGTAATTTCCTAGAATGGACAGACGGAGTCGGTGGTCATATTAGATTACCGTAGAGGAATAATACCTACGTGTAAACCAGTTTATTTATTCGTATGCTTCATATTTTATATGCCGTACATTCTTCTATGCCAAAGTCGTGGCATGGATGTAAAGAGAGGTTAGCCGATTCAGAACTCTAACCTGAATATATTGCTGTGGATGTTTATAGGACTTAATTCTTGAAGAATCACTAAGAAGCTGAGAGTATTATCAGCAACTTCAAAGTATGACATTTTGTACCTATAATCTGTAACTATGATCGTCTCGTTCCTTCGTATGTGCCATGTTGAATAAACTATATGTACAGTAAACCGACTTATGTACTACCATCGAGTGAACAGTTTAAACACTACTTGTTGTAGTTCGTTTTCACAGAACAGTTTATTGACATTTTGTTCATATTACCATTCGCGTTATGAAGACCAACACCATTACCATAAACGGCTACAACAATCATGTTATCATCATTGTTAAGTGCATTTTTACATACTTCTCTGTTGGTCGTTTATGGCTCGATTTGATTCCATATTTTAGTTATGCATTACTTTTGAAAAGTTTATTCTTTTATATTTCGTCATTGAGTTTGACATAATTTTCATTCGTCATTGCCAACAGAAATCTGGCTTCTGGAGGTTTTGTACTCGTTCATGACATTTTAGTATGTAATTATTTTTCCAACTCCCACACTGTGAAACTTGTAATTTAAAGGTAATCAATAAAGAAATTGAACTTCTCCCAGATGTGATCAAGACTATTGATAGTTAACGACTCTCATTTTTATTAACGTCTACAACTCACATATATTTTACACATTGCTCTATCCCATTTCAATAATACACAATGAATATATTCGATCCTTATTAAGTATCGTCTTTACGACTGTTTCTGATACTACCCTGTCCCTCTATAACACTAGAACTGATTAGTTCTGTATTTATCTCACACATCTTAAATTTCAGCCCACCTATTTATTTATTCAAAGTCATTTACTGACATCTTGAATTTCTGCACATAATTTATAATATTTTTCCGTCCGCATTATATAACTTTGTATAATCTTGGTTTCCGACACCATATAAACTTCTTCTTCTTCTTTGATCCTTAGCCGCCGACTGTCAAAGCATTTAGTGGCCATCACGCCTGGTGGCGTCTTGTAGGGCAACAACAAATTGATTCCACCTTGCTCGGTCGGTGGCCATCCTTCGTACAGTGCCCCAACTCTGGTTCATTCTTTGCATCTCAGCCTCCACAGTCCTCCGCCAAGTTGTTTTTGATCGGCCTCTCTTTCGTTTTCTTTCAGGGGTCCATAGCATAGCTGTTCTTGTGATGGCATCGGGGTCTCTTCTGAGGACAAGGCCAACCTAGCTCCAGCGTCTGCCAGCTATGATGGTGTGCATGTCCTCTTGCTTGCTCAGAGTAAGCAGATCTTGATTGGTGATGGTATTCGGCCAAAAGATTCGGAGAATTTTTCTTAGGCATGTTGTGTGAAAAGAGGACAATTTCGACATTTCCTTCCCTGTAACTCTCCAGCTCTTCGCGCCATAGAGAAGCACACAAAGCACACAGCTCTGATATAATCTTAAGTTTGTGCTTGTGCTGTATTGGGAGGACTTCCAGATGTTGTTTAGGCTAAAGAAGGCTGTTCTTGCTTTGTTTATTCTGTTGTTGATGTCTTTGCTTGCTCCGCCGTCTGGTGTTACTATGCATCCTAGGTATGTGAAGGTGTCTGTCTGTTCCAGTTGCTGATTCCTTACTGATATGGGCTCAGGGTTGCTCACATTGAGCATCATGACCTCTGCCTTCTTTAGATTGATTTTCAAGCCCACCGGCTGGCGATACTTATTAAGTCTATCCGTTTTTTCCTGGATGTGTTGATGTGAATATGCTAGTAGTGCAAAGTCATCTGCATATTCCAGATCTTCCAATGTAGAAAATGTAGTCCATCTTATTCCTCTTGGACTGCCCTCTGTTGTCTGGCGCATCACCCAGTATATGACTGTTAAAAATAGAGTTGTTGATAAGGGGCCTCCCTGTCGTACTCCTGTCTTCACCTCAAAGGTTAGGTTGCTCTGGCCAACGCTAAACGTAAAGTTGGCATAGAGGCTTTTTATGATTGACACTATGCAGCTTGGAATTCCATAAGCCCTCAGTATTTTCCATAAACTGTCCCTATGTATGCTGTCGAAAGCCTTTTCAAAATCAACAAAATTAATGTAAAGCTGTCTTTGCCATTCTGAGCACTGCTCTATAATGTTCCTGAGAGTGAATATATGATCTACACATCTTCTGTTCTTTCTAAATCCTGCTTGTTCTTTCCTCAGTTTGTGGTCTACTGCCTTTGAAATTCTCTGTATAATTATCCTGCCTAGTATTTTGCTGGGAACTGAGAGAAGAGTGATTCCTCTCCAATTATTGCAGTCTGCAAGATCTCCCTTCTTGGGCAATTTGACAATTATTCCTTTGTTCCACACTGATGGTGTTGTCCCCGTTTTCCAGACCTGTGCAAATAGTGGTTCTAATAGTTCTGCTGCTAGCTCAGGGTCTGTCTTAAATAGCTCTGCATTTAAGTTATGGCCCGGAGCTTTGCCGTTCTTTAATCCTTTGATTGCTGTGATCATTTCTTCTTTGTGTGGAATGTTTGTATTCACATCTAGATCGTTTTCAGCTTCAGGAACATTCAATTGTGTCTCTGGTGGTTCCTTGTTCAGAATTTCTCTGAAGTGCTCTGCCCATCTTGTTTCCTGTTCCTCTGCTGTCGTGATGAGATTACCTTGCTTATCTCTTACTAATGTAATATTGTTTGCACCTCGTTTTCCGCTGATGATTTTACAAGGGGATTGACATAAGTCTTGGGCCTGACCATGAAGGAGTCACAGGAGGAAGATGCAACTTGGCACATTCAAAGTTCATCATATTTGCACTGAATGTGTGAAGTACGGGTTTGTTTCTTCAATGGGTTTTCCCGCTACGGTGCACGGCGCAATGTAGCCTATTGACCGGATCTGCTGCTCCAAAGATTTGACAAAACAATGGAAAAGAAGGAGGCCAGAGCTGTGATAAAATTTCTGATGTTTCAGGAAAAAACACCTACAGAAATACACAGGCAGATGGAACCAGTGTTTCGTGATTCTTGTCCTTCATATACTTCGGTAAAAAACTGGTGTCAACAATTTAAGAGCGGCCGCTCAAATGTTGCTGATCTGCCAAGATCTGGTAGACCAGCCTCAGAGTGCAACGACGAAAATGCAACAAGAGTGAAGAAAATCATTGACCAGGATCGAAAAATGACAATTGTGGAGATAGCTAGTAGAGTAAAACTAAATGAAAGAACAGTTTATAGAATTTTACACAACAGAATGAACATGAGAAAAGTGTGTGCACTCTGGGTTCCGCGACTGTTGACACGTGAACAGAAGCAAACGAGGGTAAATTGCTGTCAACAGTTGCTCAAAAAGTGTCAGTCAAAAATATTTTTGGAGACCATGGTGACAGTAAATGAGACTTGGGTACACCATTATGACCCCAAATCCAAAATTGCCAGCATGCAATGGAAAACCCCGGGCTCCCCAACACCTGTCAAGCCGAGAGCGCAGAAATCTGCAGGAAAAGTGATGCTGACTGTTTTTTGTGACGGCAAAGGTGTCCTTTTGAAAGATTATCTGCCTCGTGGCAACACAGTTAATGGACAGTACTATGCAGATCTTCTCACCAAACTAAGAAAAGTTGTTACGCACAGATCATTTGTTGTCCAAAGTCTTTGTATAATCATTTTTTTTCGTAAAAAAATCTTTGTATGATCATTTTCTTGACTGAAATGTGTACGATATTATTTTACAGTCAAAGTGACATAACTCGAGATTTTGAGACTACTATTTTTTATGAGTTTACCTCCTCTTGGTTTGAGACTCGTTCGGTCTATAATTTCTTAAACGAAGCGTGACCATATCTCCTTATTTGGTAGTATCAGTCAAGTGTTGTAGATGTCTGAAACCTGTCTTAAGGTTTTCGATTCATGACCATAAAGGGAGCGATAGTGAATGTCTCTTATCTCGTATGTTCTTAGAATCGTCTTGTGTGAATTGATACTCACGTAGATGGGTTCTGCGCATGTCTAGACTTGGAGAGTTCGATTGTGGTTCCGCCCAGGTCGGAGAGTTACAAAATGGTTTAAGCAGCGAGTGGACGCAAATCTGCGTCTTGTGATTTCTCTGAGGGAAATACATTGTCTTTGTGAGTTAGTTAGCTAACTAGACTATTTCCCAGTGTTATTCAAGCCTGCCTGGAGGCATATGTTTTGTGGTTGATTCCGAATAAAGGTAATTCCTCTTTATTTGAACTTTTCGATGTCATCTAAAAGTTCGACATTTTTTTGCTGCTCTTTGCTCGCTTGTGTGATTCAAAATGGAGAGGTACTTTTGATTAGGTTTCGCCACCGGTATCTTTATACCTGAACTAGTTATATATATATATATATATATATATATATATATATATATATATATATATATATATATATATATATATATATATATATATATATATATATATATATATATATATATATGGGTCGCTCTAGACCAAACAAGGCTATTGTCTGTGTTCCAGGATTCATTATATCAGAGATCACATCCAAGTCAGATGGTTAGACTTAGGAACGTTATAAAGGTTGGCTTGACCTGTATTCCCAGTATGCTATTCACGTGCAGAGGATAAATGGACTTATTGTACACATCTGATCTGCTAGCATCAGGAAGGGAGTATTTATTATTATCTATGAACAGTGATGAGATGCAGCTGACACTGTTGCAGAATTTATATGTATGAACTTTAGGTACCCAGATTTGGGCTATATATTATGTATACAGCTTCACGAACCAGAACTTTATGTTATCGAATATGTGGAAGCTATTTGTTTACACTATTTGAGATCTGGATTCCTACACTATATCAGAATTATTATTTCTGAATGCAGACATTCATTGAACTGTAGTGTGTTATAACGGAGCTAACGTACCTGGCATTTTGGCGCACCATTATCATTGTGGTGGCCAAATGTTGGTTTACTCTGGTACCAGCTATCAAGGGGGTCAACAAACCCAGACATCATCATCATACTAGATAGATACAACTACAGCATCAACTACCACCTTACAAGAAATTTTGTTGAAAGTATCCGGATTTCCTGACAGTTGCTGATTTTTTGAAACTACCCGGCGCTGCTCGTGGGTATCCAGTTTTCCGAAGTTAGAAGGCCAAGTTCCGAGCAAATTGTTTTCCTGATCTGTAAGGAAGAAGGACAAGTGCCGTAACAACTGTTCCGGTCTCAGAGGTACTGTTGCGGATTCAGAAGGTCAAGTGCCGTAGCAACTGTTGCAGTATTAGAAGCTCATTTCCTTCGTCATGGCTGTTTATGGGAGCAGAAGTTAATCAACGTTGGATCATTATCCTCAGAATGCTGATTACATCCTGTTCTGCACCGTGCTGACGCTGGATTTATAGAAGTTAAGTGGCCTGTTTTGTTTGTGAACTGTGCCCTTATGTTCTAACTGAGCCTTCTGTACTTTCACACTTTCTCCTATTGTTTTCATGTTACATGTTTATATGTTATATGTTATTTGTATATTTATATGTTTATTTCTCTGCGGGTCTGGATGGGTGGTGACTGTCATAAGAAATACCACGTCATAGAGGTCTTATGATAGCGTTCTGTTAGGGGCAATTTCCTTAATTGGAAATTGTTAGCAATATTTTTGCTAATTTTTGTTAGTTGTGACGATATGGTCAGTGTTGTTTTCGGTATTTTTTCATACTCTTTAGTTTTGTTTTGATTTGTTTGTATTTGTAGGTCTACTCTTTCCTATTATTTAGTTCTTTACAAAAAATTTTTGTTTATACACTGTAGCGTCATTTGTTTGTCATATTTTCGCATTTTGTCATCACATTCTTTGTGATATTTCTTTTAGTTTTCGCTGTCTACTTATTTGACTTATGCGAATGTTTTCGTATTGTTCTGATCCTTGTTATTGTTTACATTGTTTGTTATTGTTTACATTGTTTGTTATTGTTTACATAGTTCTTGCATAGTTAGCCTTCACTATTGTTACATATATGCTCATGCACTATTGGTTTATAGTGCACTTATCATAACTAACTGGTGGTTTTTTGCTTATGCACTATTGTAGTGCAGTTATGATAGATAACTGATGGTTATGCACTGATTTATGTAGTGCACTGATGATTAAGAAGGGACTTGTGATATTATTATTATACATTGAATAATACAAGTGTGGTGTCAAAGACTTGTTTCCCACAGAGGTTGGGTTAAACATTGGGATTATACAAGTACTTTATTAAGTCTTGTTACTATTAAGGTTGAAATAAGTTAATTAATTATTTCAGGTTGTGACTCATAATATTAGACATCATGTCTACACTTGATTACTTTATTGAACAAGGGAAATCCCTTGGCAAGACAGGTGATAAGTTGGAAGAATATGCAACTGCTCAATATGATAAGGTATTAGAAGTTGAACAAAAAAAATTGCAGATGCAGGTGGAGGAAAAGAGATTCCAAATGGAAATGGAAAAACAAAAAAGAGAAGCAGAATCTCAGGATAAAAGACTTGAAATACAGGCTGAAGAAAGAAAGTTACAGGCTGAGGCTGAAGAAAGAAGATTACAAATAGAGGCTGAAAATAAAAGACTTGAAATGGAAGAGAGAAAAGCAAAAATGGAGCATGAAGAAAAACTCTTAGCTTTGGAGTTAGAAAAGTTGAAGTTGTCTAGTAATGCTAATGATGCAAATAAGGTGTCAGATAAGACTAATGCTAAGGATTTCAAGCTTAATCTACCAGCATTTAATGCCTCAATTGATGATATAACATTTTATCTAGATAGATTTGAAAGTGCATGTAAGGTGCATAACATAGATAAAACATTGTATGTTTATCATCTGTCCAAGATACTTAGAGGTGATGCTTTGACTTTGTTGGGTATGGTAGATGTGCCTGACAAGAACAACTATGAGGTTGTCAGAGCAGCATTGTTAAAGAAGTACCAACTTAACGAGGACGGATATCGTCTTCAATTTAAAAACATGTTACCAGAAACTGGAGTTGAATTCTCTGAATTCATCTCAAGGATACGTCTTACTTTTTTACGATGGGTTGAGCTGTCTAAGACAGAGAGTACATTTGAAGCTCTTATGGACTTACTACTTAGAGACAAGGTTATGTCTTCTGTTAATGAATCTTTTCTTTCATTTCTTCATGAGCGTAAGCCTAAAAACATAAAAGAAATGGAAGAATACTGTAGCCAGTATGTTACTGCACATCCTCACATAACCATTAGCAACTCTAAAGTAAAAGAAGGTCTGCCAGTTGCTTCGGCAGCACCTTATGGCCCAAATTTTATGCGTAAATTTCAGGGTAGCCAGCAGAATTTCAATAAAAAGAGTAACCGTAATTATGCCCAGAATCATAGCAATCAATTCCAGGGAGATTCTTCTTCCCAGAACTGGAGACAACCTAATATTACACGGTATTCTACTCCCGGTAACTTTAGAAATTTTCATAAAGGTAATCGGTATAGAGGAAAATATTTTTCGCAGAGACCTCAATACCAAGATAATAGAGGTTCTCACCAGTATAGAGATGGTAATGACAGTTATGGAAACTGGAACTCAAACCAGGATAAAAATTACAGTAGGGACTTTAATGATTGCAGAGGCAATAATGGCCGCGGTAGATCGCAACATAAGAGAAAAAGATATCAACAGACAAACTCTGTTCAACAAGAATCTCAGGGAGCAGATAAACAGGTTAATAATGATAAAGACCATAATGCTATCGGATGCTCATCTTTTGATTTTGGTAGAGCAAATAAATGTATGCAATGCAGTACTTTATTTGACCCGAAGACCGTTACTACTTTAAGCTGTGGTCATCCTTTGCCCGCTCTTCCTGCTAATGTTGCTCATGACGGGAGAGGTTCTCTTATGTTACATAAGGGGCTTGTAAATAGTAATCCAGTCTCAGTGTTGTTTGATTCTGGATGTACTACTGTTGGTGTTAGACAATCTCTTGTAAATCCATCCTGTGCTACAGGAAAGGTCATCAAATGTGTCACATTTGGTGGCACGTTGGAAAAATATCCTACTGCCATAATACATATAGCTACTCCTTTCTTTACGGGAGATGTCCACGCGTGTCTACTTCCAAATCCTATTGCGGACCTTATTATTGGTCGTATTCACGGAATTAGGGAATGTACCCCGCAGCAGATTGCTGTTTGGGAGGAGCAAAACATGGAAGCTACCAATGCGGTGGTCACAAGAGCACATGCTCTGGATCCACCACAAACTTCATTAACTAATAATGATGAAGTAAATGACCAAGATAGTCACTTGACTATTTCACGTGACTCATTTATTAAATTGCAAGAAGAAGATCCTTCTTTACAAAAATTCTTCATTCTAGCAAAAAAAAGGTGATCCTAATCAAAATACTAATAGAAAATCTTGGATTTCTATGAAGAACGGCGTACTTGTACGTATGGTACAAGACTCGACTACGTCCACTCATTCACAAATTCTTGTGCCCAAAAGCATGAGATTGCAAATATTGCAACATGCTCATGACTCCCAATGTGCTGGACATATGGGGTTTTCCCGTACAAAGTCGAGGGTTCTTGCGGCTTTCTTTTGGCCATTTGTGAGCAAGGACATACGAATTTACTGTCGCTCTTGCAAAGTATGTCAGGAGGTCAAATCTAAAGGACCACGACATGCTGCGCCTATCCAGGCTGCTGACATTCCTATGCGCCCTTTTCAAAAAATGGCAATAGATATTATCGGTCCTTTTAGAATTAAGTCAGCTAGAGGACATCAATTTATTCTTACATGTGTCGATATGTGCACACGTTGGCCAGAGGCAATACCTCAAGAGCATCTCTACTGCTGATATCGCAGACGCTCTTTGGCTAATATTCTCTCGCTTGGGTTTTCCCGGAGAAATATTGTCAGACCATGGCACTCAACTTATATCGGACACTATGTCACAGGTAATGTCTATGCTACATATTAAAAGGTCTCTCAGCAGTATCTATCACCCAATGTCTAATGGGTTAGTCGAACGTTTGAATAGGACTCTGAAAACTTTACTTGGGAAGATAACTGAGGATCATCCTCAGGATTGGGACAGGGTCTTACCCGCGGCTCTCTTTGCGTATAGAGAGGTCCCCAATGAACATACGGGGTTTTCCCCTTTTGAACTTGTCTTTGGCGCGCAACCGCGCGGCCCTATGTCTTTACTTCACGATCTAATCACTGCCGATAATATTAGCGATGAGACTCAATCTTCTTATGAGTATGTCATTGCTCTTAGGCAAAAGATCATCGAGGCATGCAAACTAGCAACTTCGTCTTCCGAATTTGCTAAAGAAAAGGCAAGGCAGTTTGCAAATAAGAATAGATGTCTACGACAACTTTGTCCAGGTGACAAAGCTCTCGTTCTACTTCCTTCAAGGGAGAACAGACTTCTTATTGCATGGAAAGGTCCATATGCAATAGTCTCCAAAATTTCCGATGTCGACTATGTTGTCGATATTGATGGAAAGCATAAAACTTTCCACATAAATATGCTCACGGAATTTCATGACAGACCAGACTATTTGCAGCCTATTTTCCAGGCAACGGACAATTCTCAAGTACCTCATGGTCATTACTCATCCCTGTCAGTTATACAGGATGAGGAAACTACTTTTTCTGATGTCAATCTTCCACTTCCTATGGTCCCACTTTATTCTACGGAATCTTGGAAAAACGTTACCGTTTCTCCTAATCTTTCCGCTGAAGAACATCGACAAGTTTCTTCGATGTTGCAAACATTTCAGGATGTTCTTACAGACATCCCGGGACACACACATGTCATCGAACATGACATTATACTAACTGACCATAATCCTATCAGAGTCAGACCCTATCCAATACCTATCCATTTTCAGTCACAAGTCGAAAAAGAATTGGATGAAATGATTCGATTGGAAATCATTGAACCATCCACTTCAGCATACTCTTCGTCTATGGTTATTGTTCGGAAGAAGGATAATAACATTCGCATTTGCGTAGATTATCGCAAATTGAACCAAGTTACGAAGTTCGATGCTGAACCTATGCCTTCATTGGAAGAGCTGCTAAATAAACTTGCTAATTCTAGGTTCTTTACCAAACTAGATTTGTCTAAAGGTTATTGGCAAGTTCCTCTAACTGAACGTGCCAAACCTTTTACAGCTTTTTCTACACCTAGGGGTTTATTCCAATGGAATTTCATGCCTTTCGGTCTTATGAACGCCCCTGCTACATTCGTACGCATGATGCGGCGAATTCTCGCATATCGTACAGATGTCATAGCATACTTAGACGATATCTGCCTGTTCAGTGATTCCTGGGAAGATCACTATTTGGGTTTATACGAATTGCTGTCTACTCTTCGCGAATATAACTTGACTGCAAAACCCTCTAAAGCCTTTATAGGATTTAGTGAGATTTCTTTCCTGGGTCATCGGGTTGGTCATGGTATTTTTTAAAGACAGAGGACCACAATGTTTCAAAAATACTTAACATTTCTGTCCCTAAAACAAAGAAACAAGTACGGAGTCTCTTAGGTTTGATCCAATTTTACGGACGATTCATTCCGAATCTGTCATCCATTATGGCACCGCTTTCTACTTTATTGAAGAAAGGATCGCCTAATCTGATCCGCTGGTCGCAAGAATGTCAATCCTCATTGGACCAGGTTAAAACTCTGTTTTCATCTCCACCTATCCTTAGGTTACCTACTATTGAGAAGACTTTTGTGCTTCGAAGTGACGCCTCGTCAACTGGGATTGGGGCAGCACTTATGCAGGAGTATTCTGATACTCTGCATCCGGTGATGTATATCTCTAGGAAATTAAATGCTGCAGAAAAGAATTACTCGGTTTTAGACCGTGAGTTATTGGCTATGGTATGGTCTATTCTGAAGTTACAAAGATTTCTTCTAGGCGCACACTTCATTGTGGAAACCGACCAAAAAGCGCTTACTGCTATTCAGAGCAAAAACTTGAAGAGCTCGAGGTCCACCCGTTATGCCATAGCTCTTCAACCATTTCATTTCTCGGTGCGAGCTATCCGTGGTTCGGATAATGTGATGGCAGACATTCTGTCCAGATGCCCACACGATTCCACATGATTCTTTTGTCATATATATTTCCTGATATACAGTCCAATGCTATAATGACATGTTGGCAAATATTTTCTCACTTTTTTGAGGAATTTATAACATTGTACCATGTAATTATCTAAGAAGGCTTAGTTAGTGATATACGGGCCAAAAGATCACTCGGCCACATTTAGATAATATATTTTCATGATTGTATTAAGAGATTTAACAGTTATCTTTAAGATTTGTGTTCTTGATATTTTCGCAGCACATCATTGAAGTCAGCGAGATTATGTCCATTGTGAAACTTTGATGATATCAAGTCCTGTCCTAGATTGGGAGCGGATGATGTTCACATCTTCGTCTATTTGATTGTATTCTTATCTACGAAGAACAACACATATTTTAGTTAATAATTACTGATGCATTATATGATGTAATAGTATAGTGCGGTATATTATTATATTACACCGCTATTTGCAACACATTGCATGATATTATAATAATGGATTTAATTTCATATATTGGCATGAGTGTAATTTGACTTTCATTATGATGTTCCCATCATTGTGGCGTGTGTTGGTGGCACCTTCCTGGAATATATACGCGTATACTTAGATAAATTTTTTCTCTAAAGATCTGAGATATGATCTCAGTTTCGCTCCGTGCGTTGAGCTAGTTTGTTAGGTATATATCCGCGCATCATACGTGCGTTAGGAGACTAGATTTTTCCGGCTCAAGGATTTAAAAAAAAAAAAAATGAAACATTTTTTTTCCCGGGAGGGTGCGGTAATGTTACGCACAGATCATTTGTTGTCCAAAGTCTTTGTATAATCATTTTTTTTCGTAAAAAAATCTTTGTATGATCATTTTCTTGACTGAAATGTGTACGATATTATTTTACAGTCAAAGTGACATAACTCGAGATTTTGAGACTACTATTTTTTATGAGTTTACCTCCTCTTGGTTTGAGACTCGTTCGGTCTATAATTTCTTAAACGAAGCGTGACCATATCTCCTTATTTGGTAGTATCAGTCAAGTGTTGTAGATGTCTGAAACCTGTCTTAAGGTTTTCGATTCATGACCATAAAGGGAGCGATAGTGAATGTCTCTTATCTCGTATGTTCTTAGAATCGTCTTGTGTGAATTGATACTCACGTAGATGGGTTCTGCGCATGTCTAGACTTGGAGAGTTCGATTGTGGTTTCCGCCCAGGTCGGAGAGTTACAAAATGGTTTAAGCAGCGAGTGGACGCAAATCTGCGTCTTGTGATTTCTCTGAGGGAAATACATTGTCTTTGTGAGTTAGTTAGCTAACTAGACTATTTCCCAGTGTTATTCAAGCCTGCCTGGAGGCATATGTTTTGTGGTTGATTCCGAATAAAGGTAATTCCTCTTTATTTGAACTTTTAGATGACATCGAAAAGTTCAACATTTTTTGCTGCTCTTTGCTCGCTTGTGTGATTCAAAATGGAGAGGTACTTTTGATTAGGTTTCGCCACCGGTATCTTTATACCTGAACTAGTTATATATATATATATATATATATATATATATATATATATATATATATATATATATATATATATATATATATATATATATATATATATATATATATATATATATATATATATATATATATATATATATATATATATATATATATATATATATATATATATATATATATATATATATATATATATATGGGTATATATATCTAGACCAAACATATATATATTGTCTGTGTTCCAGGATTATATATATATATCAGAGATCACATCCAAGTCATATATATATTAGACTTAGGAACGTTATAAAGGTTGGGGCTTGACCAAACCTGTATTCCCAGTATGCTATTCACGTGCATCCAAGTCAAATGGACTTATTATAAAGGTACACTTGATCCTGTATAAGGGGAGTATCTGATCTTATTATTTATTATTATGAACAGTGATGAGATGCAGCTGACACTGTTGCAGAATTTATATGTATGAACTTTAGGTACCCAGATTTGGGCTATATATTATGTATACAGCTTCACGAACCAGAACTTTATGTTATCGAATATGTGGAAGCTATTTGTTTACACTATGAATATTGGATTCTACATGACTATCAGCTGGCACTAATATTATTTTGAATGCTGAATTTCTTGGACTATGTTGGTGATGACATATATATCATGACTGTTTTGTGGCGTGCAATAAATGGTAGAAAACGAAAAATGAAGTTACCATTTTTATGACTCTACACATCATGTTGCCTGTGTTGTACTCTGGGAACTATTCTACTACAACCTACACAGCAACATCCTAAACCAGATAAGACACCTACATCTTACACTTTAATACCTGGTGTCGATAGGGGTGGTGAATTTGATGTCAGCCTAAATACCACCTTTATCATGCAGCTAGCAGCCAACGATTTGAATATTGAAATTCTTCCACACCCACCATATTCTCCAGATTTGGCTCCATCAGACTTTTTTCTATTCCCAAATCTTAAAAAACAGATAAAAAGAAATCATTTTGACAGCGATGAAGAGGTTATACTGGCATGTGATGACTGGTTTAGCTTAAAAAAATAGGGTGTTCTACTCCCAAGGTCTTTTCAAGGTCAAGCAGAGATGGCAGAAGTGTGTCAATTCAGACGGTGGCTATATTGAAAAGGAAAAAACACTATACAAAATTTCAGCTCTCTGTGACATGTCCTTCGTGGTCAGGCCCAAGACTTATGTCACTCCCCTTAGTTATTTTGTATACTGTGCTTTGTTCATTTCTCTGTGCTGCCTCTTCTACCTGTCTTGCAAGATCGTCTAGGAAATTCCTTTTGTTGGCTCGGGTTTGGCTTTTAACTTCCTTGTCCAGCTGAGATACTGTTCGCTATATAGTTGCTTTAACATGGGGAACTTCGCTTCTGTTTTCTTTCTTTTCATTTCCTTTCTCATAGTTATGATGTTTAATGTTTCTGGTGTTATCCAGTCTTGCTTCTTCCTTTCCTGGAATCCCAAGCATGATTTGCTGCTTTTCTTATATATTGTTGAAATGGTGTTGAATTTCTGGTCTATATCATCAGTCAATGTCTTTTCCTGGCTTTTGGCAGATTGATATCGCTTCTTTATATCAGCCGTAAAAGCTTTTCTGGTAAGGTGGTCCTTCAATTTGCTGTTGTCAAACCTATTCTGTGTAGGTACAGCTGGTATTGCCGTTCTGAGTTTCACTTTCAGTTTTGCCACTACTAAAATTGTGATCACTTCCCACATCCGCACCTCTTCTTGCCTTCACATCTTGTAATGCATGTCTCCGTCTACCGTTAATCATGATGTGGTCTATCTGGTTTCTGTCCCGACCATTTGGTGATTCCCATGTTAATTTGTGAATTTCTTTGTGTGGGAAAGTGTTCCTCCAATGACCAGATTGTTAATGCTACAGAAACTTATTAATTTATCCCCATTTTCGTTTGCTGTTCTGCTGCCGCATTTCCACATTACTCTTTAATTATATGTATTGTGTGTTCCAACTTTCGCATTGAGGTCTCCCATTACTACGATAAGATCATATCTAGGTGTGTCTTCCATTTCTTTCTGCAGTTGTTGATAGAATTCATCCTTAACCTCATCATCGCTGTCATTCGTTGGTGCGTACCATTGTATCATTGTAGTGTTAGTGAATCTCCCTCTCAATCTTATTCTTATCAGTCTGTTGTTGATGGGTTTCCATTCCAGTAATGTCCTTTCTATTCCTTTCTGTAGAATGATGGCTACACCTTCATTGTGCTGTCCATCCTCTCTTCCAGAGTAAAGTACTGTTTCTCCTGTTTAGTTTACCCGTCTCGTTTATTGTCCTGACATTCCAAAATCCTATCCTTTTTTCACGTTTTGCGGCCAGGACGTCCATTTTCGTGTCAGTGGCTTCTTTTCGGCTTTCACCACTGACATACGAGCCTCAGACTCCGGATGTCCGTACCACAACAAAGTTTGTTCATTTGTTGTCGTTTCCGTAACTTCATTTCTTTTTACATAAACAGGGGTGTCAGGCCGATGCTAAAACCCTCAACCTGGAGGATCAGGGTGTCTGCTTTAGTCTGACCCTTGCCCGCGCAATTCTGTCCTGCTTGGTAGAACCTTCCAGGAGTAAAACTCCAGCTGGCATAGCTCTGGGGGTAATCAGGGTACGCAAGCCGCCATACCCCGACAAGGTATTGACACCGGTGATGGCAGACCATATAAACTAGTCGACACTAATTTTTCTCAACACATGTTTATGCTGATTCAAAGGTTACTAACGGTGGGAAAATATTCCCACATATTTCTGGAATAACATGCCTCATCCAAATTCTTAATTTCATATCCTTATGAAAATGTGTTTTCCACACATATACTTGTAACGTTACGCTTAAACTGGAGTCAATCTAGACTCATATACATTATTAACACGTTGAAAATTCTACACTTGTAAAAGTGGACCCAGCCACCTTGGCGGACACTGCGGAATATCTCACTGACGTAGGCACCGACCCCTCACGTCATCCTACGCTACCGTGCTTATTCATATATACCGATATAGTTATCATTTTGTTGTGATGTTCATCTTGGTGCAAAGCAATCCTTCTAAGTATAACTTTCGTAAGGTTGCTTCACCCCACGATGCACACTCAACAATCATCCACGTCCTGCTCTCTACGGAGCCTAGCGCCACCTCTACTATTGGTTCCTTAAGAAAAAACCTGAACGAAGCAGTCACCATCTCTTGCAGCGGTGGTTCATGGGTCAAGTTATTTACAGTGATGAGGTTACCAACCTCATATGCCCCTGTACATCCACAAGAACATTATCCTGTAAAAATGCAAAATTTTAAATGATAAAATACATATTACAACTTACCCTGAGTTATTGGGCGAAATAAACACAGACTTTTTGCAGAGGTAATATCAGAACATTGTCGGGCAACTGATTTAAGAAGCTTTTTTTTTTTTTTTTCTTAACCAGCGGCACTCGAGCTTTCCAGCTCTTTCGGCCCAATGACATGTCATTGCGAGGCTGGGGGGGTCAGTGGACTTTGCTTCCAACCCGGTCAGGAGCTTCGCTCCTTCCCATCCACACAGGATTTATGTGCAGGAGCCGTTCAGAATATTCAGTCAAATTTCCGGTCGTAAACATTTCTTCAAACGCCGACGGCCGGGTTTGAACCATGAACACCTGGTCGCCAGTACAACGTTGTAGCCATTACACCAGCGCAGCTCCCGATTTAAGAAGCTTAAGGTGGGTTAGGTGTATAACGTACAGCACTTGAACTAGGATCTTAGAACTTAAGGCATGAATCGATTTCTCCGGGGCTACTCTCTTCTAACCATAGAATTCACGTCCAGTCCTCTGGCCTGATCTATATTTTGATCCTGATATTCTGTGTTCCTGTCTGTTTATGATTTCTCCTTGAAGAGATTTGAAGTCAGTGAAGTAGGCTTACAGGGTCGCCTTATCTCCAAATAACGTCTGTCCACATATTGTACCATTGTGAGAAAAGTGTTTGTGTTTCTTTCCAGACATAAAGTCTGGATTAACAATAGGTATGTCAGTCAGTGTAGACTTCTTCTCCGTCTGGAGCTGGCGATAAGATAAAAGTCAGTGTGGCAACTTCGCTTTGCACACACAAAGTCAATGTTGTGTCAATTTAATTAGTAAGGGAGAGAAAGATTAGAAGAAGATGTGATAAGAAAATTTTGAACTATGAAAGCGTACACAATAAGTATTGGGAGAATTATCACATTATCTATGGATACCGGAGTGGAGATAAAGACCAGAAAAACAAAATGAACGTATTTAGTGATACTCTTCTACTGTCTATGTGTTAGTTTCTCGAGTCCGGATGTTATTGTTATTACTGATATATAATCTAATGTATATACTGCTATATAGTCTAATGCAGTGTTTCTCATAGATATGGCATTCGCTTACCACTTGGAGGATGGTCAAAACATACAAGAACCACCAATTTCAGGGAGTTAAGCCGGTATTCGAAAATGATGACAATCTTTCGAAAATGATAGGCAAACAGATTGTCTTGACACTTAATATGCAGATATCATCCCTTTGCAGAAAAGATAATTTGTCAAATATAGATATATTTAATATCTTTAGAATGCGATTAGTTATTTATTTGAAAAAAAAAATTGATTTTTTTTATATTCCATTTTTTAAAATTATTGCTTTTGCCTTGGTGTAAATTTGTGTGTGTGAGTGTGTGTGTGTGTGTAATAAATAATTTTCGATGACATCACGACAAACTATTCGAATGTACTGTCACAGGTTTAGCATTTAGCGACGTCTTTAACTTAAATAAAATGTAATTATAATTTTTACAAATTAAAGTTGGCACTTTAGTGACTATATTCCAGCTTATTTACGTGTTTTATTCCATAATTCAAACTTAAATCAAAAATAATCGATAATAAATTTACGTAATTTAGATGCATAATCTACTTGCGTATTTGCAAAATGTATTTTTTTTTCCAGAGCCAAATAAAATAATTCAGAATATGTAGATTACTGACTAGGAAATACCAGGTCAACTTCCTTAAATTTTACAAGAAAATATTTATTTGTAAAAAAAAAAAAATTATACTTTGAACAATAACTATACTGTTCAAAAAAAAGAAACGCATAGCTGTCCGAGGGCGCGTTTTTTGAGTTTGTAAGTAAAATTTGGTGCTAGGGTATATAAAAACCAGCCTCAAATGTTCTTTACAGTGTCAAATGCACGTGTTGACCTGAATTGCGTTCGTTTTTGTAATCGTTACAACGCAGTGGTCAATAGTGTTTATGACGCAATTTTTGACCATAGCTCATGTTGCGCGCACGTGAAAGCAACAAAATTTGGGGTGAACACTACTCACTGACTACGCCACTGAAACCCCATAAAAGGATAATGCTACCAAAAAAAAATAAAAAAAATTCAGTTCATTTTCAAGCAGACATTTATGGCGTTGTAGCGTTCTTTTCGTAGGCCGTTACAGTCTTTTACAGATGAGGGTAGTCTCATATTTATTAATATGTAATAAACTTTACGCACCGACTTACATGATAGTAAGTATTATTGGTGAGTTTGATTTCCTTAGCGCACGGTTGTGCACTAATGGGAGTATGGGTTACCCCGCCCGCACGTGTTGCCAAAGATTAGTCTACGTCATAGCTGGGTGGTAGAAGTTGGGGTTCCCAAATCAGTCCATTGATTTGTGGCGTTCGAACCCGTGTTGTGGGAATATTTATTCTTTATATGACCGTCCGTCTGTTAAGAAGATGAGGACCTTGGTCAACTATATACCGGTGATTTTCTCGGGAAGAGAATGCAAGTATGATATCTATATTATTGTAATTTTT
The DNA here is from genome assembly GCA_024509875.1 of Oreohelix idahoensis. Taxonomy (NCBI): domain Eukaryota; kingdom Metazoa; phylum Mollusca; class Gastropoda; order Stylommatophora; family Oreohelicidae; genus Oreohelix; species Oreohelix idahoensis. Next base: position 571,748 of record JAMPIV010000351.1, read on the forward strand.
CCTCATGTAGACGTCTAGTTGGACCAATAACGTATTGGTTCCAAAATGGAGTCCTACTTGAACTTATAATGTATATTTTAAATCCGACGGATTCCTGCAATTAGGATTGTATCATTATTCGGCCGTCAAGAATACTTACTACGTAAAGCAGAGGTGACTCAAGGATTTGTTATATCTAAGCGCTAATGCCACGAAAGGTCGTTGGCAGGAATATGTATTAGTGTAATTCAACAATGATTGAAGTAAGAGGCCAGTACCAAAAGGAGATACGTAGTATTGGAACATTATATGACATAGAAGACCTGATAAGGTTCTCCGTCATTGCCAAGGTCATAGGATAATGAAAGATGACCTATCGAATATAACTGCCTCATTTGTTTACTTGGATGCCATGTTATAAATACTGTATAACTAGTCTGACGTTACCAAAGAGATTATCTTACGGAATGGACTAACTGTAATTTTAAATATGAAACCTACGTTACGTACTGTATTGTGGAAAGTTAACCGTCCTTCGTTCTTATCAACATGTTCGTCTAGTCAACTGTGCAATCGTCAAATAAACTGATATAACTTAAACAGTCTTGACATTCTTTGATGTGCCCATTGTTGGCAGTTTTATTTGATTGATTACTACTTTGTTTCAAAAAATGGATCAATTCGCGTTATGGTCAGAAGTGACAGTGTCAACACCCTCAAAACGAACCTAACAGAAATGGTGGAACCAGTGTGTTTTGGAAACTACAATTTTCAAGCAGGGTACGTTCTAACAATCAAATAATTCGATTGAAGCGAAATACCTCCATCTTCGAAAGGGAACGTAAGCTTACTCTTCCTATCAAGCCGACGGTTGTCTCAAGGTCAAGGACGACGTTGGACATCATCTTCAAGTTGCAACATCGGACACTGTCATAGTGTTACATCTATTGTTTTTACAAGGCTCATACATGCAGTCCCGGATGCGAAGGATATATTTTTTCTCATCTGAGGATAAGTAAAAACGTCGTGTCATGTTTACACCGTTTTACGTTTAGCTGTGCCTTCTCTTAGTAATATGTCCACTACTTTTTTATTCATGTTTCATGTTCTATGTGTTTAACTGGGAGGTTGGGCAGGAGACTTATGACGGGTATATACCAGTTTCACCACAGGTCCGTCTTAATCGTTCTATAGGAATTATTTTGCAGACTTCCCTCAGTGGAATGTTCCTACGCTGAGCGTAGAAGGATTCTAGGTCCACTGTGTCTGGTGGTCTGTGACACCTGACTGTTTAGTTGTTCCGTCAAGTTTTTAATTGTTGTTTTTGTAGTTATTTTTATTCGTACCTTGGTTTTATGATGTATCTTGTTTGTATTATGCTTCCATTCTCACCTGACTATCGTTGAGTTTTTTTTACAAAACCTATGTTTATACACTGTGTTGTTCATTGTCTTGTTTATTATCTTATCGCAGTTGTCATCGTAATTCTTTACGACATCCTATTTTAGTTTCACATTTTTATTTTATTTGATTTCTGCGATGGTTTTCACTTGTCTTTGATTATTTCGTCTCGTCAGTATTGTTTCTATTGTCTATCACGTTGTTGCTTTCATAACATTTCATTGCATAAATTACTTTATTAATTATTAATATATTTGACATTTATATGACAATAATTTACCGTTCTAGGACAGGAACGAAGGCCACTTGGTGAATTAACAATGATAATTAATCTACATTAATTAATTATCATTTTAGAAATTAAGAGTATTGTGACTACTTATAAAGCATAATGTATTCACTAGATTATTTCATTAAACAAGCGAAAGCTCTTCAGATGACTCCTGAAGAGGTAAAAATATTCGCTATGGCGGAATATAGAAAAGCTCAAGAAATAGAAGCTGAACAGAGAAAATTGGAAGCTCAAAGATTAGAAGCTGAAAAATTAAGATTAGAAAATTTGAAATTTGAGGCTGAGGAATGTCACAAAATTAACAATGATACAACGTTAAAATATCTCCAATGATACAACGTAGGGATAAAACTAATGCGTAAGCTGCTAGAATACATGATCGCCCACGCCGCGGGTCATCACCCGCCATGGAAATTAAATTGTTAGACTTGAAGGCAAAACGATCAAAAGGAAAAATCTGACTGAACGCGTGCTTGAAACTAGCAATGCTAAAAGGACGCAAATTGGTGGGGAAAGGAGGAAAAAGTCACGTCCCCCAAGTTGACATAAAGTAAGAAATCGACAAAAGGGACCTTGGATATTATACGCCATAGTCATTTATTGGACGCTTTTGCTATAACTTAGCCCGTTTATTTGAATGCAGTGATGAGCGCGTTCCAGAAAATTCTAGAAAATATTTGAAAAGTAACTTTTCTTAATAATAATGTTAGGAATATAAAACCTAGCTGGCCGGATGGCCCATCTTGAGCAGTGAAATAATATGCTTTCATTTATACAGACGGACAGATAATAAGAAAAATATTGACAAAAGACTGTGTTGTTCATATCAGCGAACGTCTGCATTGAGATAAAACATGTCACTAATTTTCAAAAAATTGTGGCCTTGAAGACGCAAGTGCTAAATTCTAGTGGAATGAAGAGACGGCGTGGGATGGTGAATTGTGGCTAAAAATAACTTTAAAGGCGAAATTGTGTAGGGGAAGGCAGGGTTGGTTCAAAAAACAAGTGTGTTTTTTTTTTGTGAAACGCAAGTAGAGACGGACGGACCAACAGACAATAAGGCATACTTGACTGAGGTCTGACTGAAATGACTTTTGGTAGGGTATTTGAATTTGAAAAAAGAAAAGGCAGTGATTGGCCCTAGATGAAGATATTATCGGCGCTCAGACGCGCATTTTGTGCCATTCAGTATTAGCTGTCCTTGTAGACACAGTGAATTATTAAGTGGTGTAATTCCCAGAAGCTATTGAAATATTTAGAGGGACGCCATCATAAGGCCAGCAGCTCAGCTGAGTTTTGCTAGCATTTATTTAACTGTGTACTATATTCATAATTCTGAGCTGTGAGTTTCAGTTGGCACCAATGCGGTGTCAAATGAGTTGTTGAATTTTACCAGAGTGGACCCGTGCAGTAATATTTGGTCAGAGCAGCCTATTATAGCCCCCAAGCACGGAGAGGTGGGGCCACCATATTTCTGATATTGCCCCCAAGCACGGAGAGGTGGGGCCACCAGACTTCTGATATTGCCCCCAAGCACGGAGAGGTGGGGCCACCAGATCTCAGCACCAGAGCTACACCTTCAAGTTACGTGAGAGCCTGGTCTGCTGAGAGTTCACCAACTCAACTTATTTCCTAACACACCCATAAAAATTCCATCAATTAACTGGACAATGTGTAATCGCCATAGACAGGGAGTGATGAGGCCACCCCAACAGCACATCCATTAACTGTTCTCCCACATAGATTAATACTGAAAACAATAATAATATTAACTAGTCTAGTAACATATATATGTACACATCTTGCATTTATTATGTAATATTCATGCATTTTTCATAATTTCTAAACCTTTCATATGTTCTGGCCAAAATAAAACCTTGGTCCAGAACAAATACATGTAAGAAAATTACTATCAAAATTTTACACAACTGAGTTAGTTCCGTGTATTATAACCTTTTATTAATATTATTGGACTTAGTAAATATCTGTGTGTGTGTGTCTGAAAACTACCACAACACATTACACATCATTACCCTAGACATTTAACGTAGCCACATTCATTAATAAATAAAAAAAAAATAGGTGTGAGGTCGTAGTGGTAGCAAGAAGGGCCTTCTGACAATTCACAGCTACATTTTATCTCAGGAGCCTTCACAGCTGACCTCATGCATCACACTTAGTAATATCCCCATCATACAATACCATCAAATCCACTACATATATTGGGGGCTCGTCCGGGATAATTAGCCCATTAAATATATTAGGATCTCCTGGGGGAGAATAAGATTAAGGGAACACATAATAAAAGTTAAAAGTGTCCCTTAAAATTAAAAGTGTCCCTGAAAATAAAAGTTGGTGAATCTTCACAGCCAGTGGTAGTTAATTAATTAATTAGAATTATTTTAGATTAGAGTAATTAGAAGCACTTTAGTGGTTGGAAATTTTATTTTGCACATTGCTAGATTTGTTTAACAAAGTATGGCGGAGCTGGCAAAATTTAGATCAGCTGCTGTGCTGACGGCAAAGGAGATGGGAATGGATGGTCAGATTTTAATTCAATATGTAACGGCTGAATGTGATAAATATATTGAAAGGGAAGATAGAAAGGTAGCTGAAGAGAAGAGGTTACAAATTGAGGCTGATAGAGAAATTAAGAGGCTGCAGATTGAGGCTGACAAAGAGGCTAAAGCATTGGAGGCAGAAGAAAAACGACAGCAAAGGGAGGCAGAAAATAAAAGGTTGACTGCCGAAAGGGAGGCAGAAGATAAAAAGGCCGAAAGGGAGGCAGAAGATAAAAGATTGACTGCCGAAAGGGAAGCAGAAGATAAAAGATTGACTGCTGAAAGGGAGGCAGAAGATAGAAGGTTGCAGAGGGAGCACGAATTACGACTCAGGGAGCTGGAGCTACAAGGCCAGGCTCCTGAAAATGGTGCGAGCCCTTTTGCCTCAGATGCTACGCCCAGTCTGGGAGCCTCAACATCAGCTATGGGGTTTCATTTAGACCATTTTGTTGAAAAAGACGATGACATAGAGGGGTACCTAGGACGTTTTGAGTTATTAGCTACTACATATGGATTAGAGAGAGAGAGGTGGAGTTTAAAGCTATCACAGGGACTGAGAGGTACTTCTTACGAAGTCTTCGCAAAAATGAACAGAGAAGACCAGGAGAATTATGACATGTTAAAGCAGGCTTTGTTATTGAGATACGAAAAAAATGGGGAATTTTATCGTAAGAAATTTAGAAATGCCAAACTGTTGTCTGGGGAGACATACCACCAATTCTCTGCCAGACTAGAAACCTATTTGGAGAAATGGACTGCTCTGGGGAAGACCCAAGATCTTAAAGAAATGATCATGATTGAGCAATTGAGAGAGTCCATGGCTCCAGACATGAGAAAATTTCTCATGGAACAAGGTGCAGAGAAATTGGGAGAGGTTTTAAATGTCGCTGAAAGGTATCAGGAAGCCCAGGCAGAGGTAAGTGGTGCTAAAAAGAAGCACATAGACAATTTTAAAGCTCCACAGCAATTTAATAAATTTGATAATAGAGAGCAGGGAAATAAAAGTAGGACAAACTTTGAACGGCCAAGAAATGACTACCGAGACAGAAACTCGCAGTTCAATGACCAAAAATCCAATGAAAGAAAACCGTTTAACCAAGGAAAAAGATGGTGTAAATGGTGCAAGAAAGATAACCATAACACCGAATTTTATAGAAGGAAACCTTCAAACATTGCTGCAATGAAGTCGGGGACTCAAAGATTAAAGGTTAATCCTAAGGGACAGCAGGAACCTTATCACCCCCCAGTTTGTGAGGATGTTATTTGTAATGGGGTCACCATAAGGTGCCTTTATGATACAGGTTTGGATTATGATTCAGTTGTGAAGTCTAGCCTAGTGGACCCAAGTCAGTATACCACAGAAACAGTGGAAATACAAGGGGCAACTAAGGACATACCACTCATGACACTTCCCATCGCAAGGATAACGGTGAAAACTCGCTATGTGGAAGGAGAAATCAGAGCAGCAGTGATAGATGAACCAATCTACCCTCTGATATTGGGGTGTAGATACGTCTTCTTGGGGAATCCCGAGAGACCTGTGATCATGGCGACAGTGCAGACCAGGTCACAGAAGAAGGAGGAAGAAGGCGAACCTATAAATGCTCATCCAGAGGAGATGAGGAAGGCGCAGGCTGAGGATAGGACACTCAAGCCATGTTTTAAAAAATTGCCCAAATGCCACACACCTCCGAGCAAGGGGGAATATTTTATGAAGAACAGATTGCTATACAGGAAGGCCGGAACTGGAACAAATGGTCACAACCAGCTGGTTCTTCCCACTTCATATAGGGATAAAGTGATGGAACTCGGGCATGCGATTCCCTTCAGTGGTCACATGGGGATCAGCGCCACAGGACAGCGTAAAGCTTGTCATTACTTCTGGCCAGGGATAACGGAGGATATAAAAAGATATGTCAAATCCTGCCCAGAATGTCAAAGGGTAGCTGTTACGTGCAGTCTTTGATATCTTACAATATTATACATTGGTATACTTGTTATGTTCGCAAATATTTTGGTAAACAAAATAGTGCTTAAGGAAAAGTCATTATTGAGTTACTTCCCTTGAAAGTTGTGTCGGCTCTTTCGATCGAACTCCGCGGATGAATCCAGTTTTCTGCAATTTATCCTTTGTTTGGGTAATAATAGATTGTTCTTGCTTCAGAATATCTATGGCCTGAATTTATGTGTATTGTTTGTCTGAGTAGGACGAGTCTGTCTTATATCTGTATATCTTTACATATCTAAGTCGAACTATATGTTCTGTTGTCTCTAGAGAGGTCAAAGGCTATTCGGCGGATGTGTCGCTAGAGAGTGGTGTGATTTGGCTTCGTCCTGATGGGGACTGTGTTTTTTCTATGTCGGCTTGTCGCCGAAAAAAAGTGATCTCAGTATTGGTGGGGAAAGTGATAGTCGTCTAGACCTATCGTGTATGCTTTACCCCAGTGTTTATTCGTATTGCCAAGGAATGGCAGAATCATATTTCTGATACCAAGGTAATAAAAGATACTCTTGTGAACTCTCTCGTTCGAAGCCACCATTTTCGATAGGTACGATTTGAATGTCTAAGAGAATATATTTGACTCGATGAAAACGACTTCGATTCCTAGCAGCACTATATCCTGTAGAATGCAGTCAATTGTTCATGATCAAATCTACAGAGCAATGAAATGTTTTATGAATGACTAACTTTAGGACAGATTCATTATCTGTATCCAAACGTGAGTGACAGCTCACGAGTGAAGCCATCTTGGAACCAAACATGTAGTGACTTTCAAGAAGAGAAAAGGGATGCCCGTATTATCGCTTGTTTAGTCCAGAGATCACTGCTACACATGAGAACCCGTTATTAGCGGTTCAATATTATTATATGGAAAAATATGTGCTGAACATTATGTTGGAGAATCGTCGCTAAACGAGATTAGGTTTAGAAGCCATCTGAAATATTGTTTATAAGCTGACGTGCTCAGTCAGTGAAGTCAGATGATATATATGTATGGGCGATACTGAGGGCTTGGCTACTGACAGTCCTTTATACTATTATTCTACATGAGGGCCCATGTAACATTGCAAGACCATTTATCCACTGTACCATGATGTATTATGCCAACCTGTGATTTGTCACTATCTGTGCTGTCGAGTGTGTACGTCCAATTAAACTTTAGTAAAGGTACACAGTCGTTGGTGTCGATGACTTCCAGCCATACATGAGTGTGAGAAAAGAACATTTGTCAACACCACGAACCCTTATTATCATTCGCACATTATACACTCAATCCACGTCTACACACCACTGCGTAGGTCAAGTTGACATTCCATACACTACAGTGGAGCAAACAACACCATAGAGATCTTATCAACTGATGATGATGATGATGTCTGCTTCCATCCACTTATGTCTATTTTTTGGTGGATATCATTAATTGGAATAAAGGAGGACTATATCAACTGGTGGACCAGCTTTCTGGGTTTGACCTCGCAGAAGTTCAGAAGTCAACAGATTACCGATACCAGACCGTTTCCTGTGGCTGATACGACACACTTGCAGTATTGGTTTGCTCTTTGTCAACACTTCGTCACGTGACCTGTCAAGTGAATGCAGTATGTAGGTCAGCGTTGTTGACATTTTTACATTAGACATTACAGAGTTTCACAGAACAGTTGGATCAATTCTTGTCAATATCAACAGGAAGACAGTATTAGTGAACTAAGAAGTCCTATTTTCATCGATGGATCTTCTTGTTTTCTATATATAAACTTTAATATTTAAGGCCAGAATGTTTAATTGAATAAAGTGGCAGTTTGTTTATTTTCATAAAAATAACTTTGCCATTACTGTAAAACTGAGCCTATTTTGCAACACATACTATCATACACATAATTTATATATATTTATGTTTACATGTTATTTGTTTGTATAGTATGTTAGTTTCTATGTCAGCGGGTTGTGTTTAAGGTTGGGCGGCGTCCTCACAACAGAATATCCCACGTCATAGAGGGTCCGTTGTGGGCGTTTTCTATAGGTGCAATTTTCTTGATTGAAAATTTGCTGCGACAACTGTTGCTTTTGTGTTAGCTGTGAAGTCTGTAATTATTGTTATTTTTGTAATATTTCTTTGTTCTTTAGTTTTGTTTTGATTTGTTTGTAATTTGTTGGTCTAACCTTTTCTATCTTTCAGTTCTATTCACAATTTATATTCATATATTGTGACGTCATTTGTGTTGTTATTCTTTGCAGATTCAGTGATTATTTTCATTGATTTCCCTATTTGATTTATTTTGATTTCTGCAAACGTTCTTGTATTGTCAGTCCTATTTGTACTTTATGTATTCTGTTGGTTGACATATGTTTTATATAGGTATATTTCATAAGACACAATTGCCTGTGCACTGCACTTGGATTATGGTATAAACCAGTACCTGATTATTATTACTGTTATACAAGACCTTATTAAGGCTTGTGACCCACAGATATTGGGATAGTATACTGATTAATCAAGTCATTAAGAACTTGTGGTATTATTATTATTTCAGGTGATTAGTATTATTGTTAGACATCATGTCTACATTGGAATACTTCATTACACAAGGGAAAGCCCTTGATAAGACTGGTCAACAATTAGAACAATGGGCTGTTGCTCAATATGACAAAGCATTAGCTGCAGAAGAGAGAAGAGCTATGGCAGAAGAGAAAAGATTAGAAAGAGAAGCTGAGGCTGCTGCTGAACAAAAGAAATTACAGATGCAGGTGGAGGAAAGGAGATTTGAAGCTGAACAAAAAAAAATTAGAAAGAGAAGCTGCTGCGGAACAAAAAAGATTAGACAGTGAAGCTGAACAAAAAAAATTAGAAAGAGAAGCTGCTGCGGAACAAAAAAGATTAGACAGTGAAGCTGAACAAAAAAGATTAGACAGGGAAGCTGAACAAAAAAGATTAGACAGGGAAGCTGAACAAAAAAGATTAGACAGGGAGGCTGAACAAAAAAGATTAGATGCTGAAGAGAAAAAAGCAATAAGAGAACATGAATTTGAGTTAGAGAAATTGAGATTGACAAGTATGAGTAATGTTAATCAGGCATCTAGTGGTAATGGTAAACCTTCTACTTACAAGGTTAAGGTTCCACCGTTCAATCAGTCCAGTGACGATATTACATTCTGGCTGGATAGATTTGAACGTTCTTGTCGTACACATAATGTGGATAAATCACAATACGCTAATCAATTAGCAGAAAACTTGAAAGGTGAATCTTTGACTAGATTATGCCTTGTAGGAGAAGCAGATAAGGATAATTATGATGTCATTAGGGCGGCTTTGATAAAAAAATATCAGCTAAGTGAGGAAGGCTATCGCCTTTTATTTAAAACGATGGTGCCTGAGACGGGTGTAGAATTCTCAGAATTCACTGCAAAGGCACGTCTCACAGCTGATCGTTGGATTGAGCTTTCCAAAACAGAAAAAACGTATGAAGGACTTATGGATTTGTTGCTCAGAGATAAGATTATGTCATGTGTGAACAAACCTTTCCTTGAATTTATACATGAGCGTAAACCTAAATCTCTAAAAGAAATGGAAGAATATTGTTCCCAATATGTCACTGCACACCCCGACGTGACTTTTGGCAATACTAAGATTAAGGAGAGCATGCCAGTTGCTTCAGCAACACCATACAATCCCAATTATTCACACAGATTTCAGGGACCTCAAAACAGATTTGATAAAAAAGGTAACCATAATAGTTATCAAAACCAAGGTAACCAATCATTTCAGGGTTCTTCTTCAAAGAACTGGAGACGAGCTGATAGCTCTCGACACAGGGGTGGTCATAATTATAGGAATTTCCGTAGAGGAAGTAATTATAGAAACTATCAGGGTTATCCGTCTTGGAGTCAACAAGATCATAATTACAGAGATACTCATTATAATGAATATGATAATGGTAACCAAGGGAACTATGACTCAAACCCAAATAGGGGTTACAATAGAGGTAACAATAACTACAGAGGTGATAATAACCGAGGTAGATCTCAAAACAAAAGACATAAACCACATTTTCAGGCAAACTCTGCACAACAAGAGTCCCATGAAGCCTATAAACAGAGTAAAGATAATAATGATGCTAGTAATATGGCATGTGCCGCTTTTGATTTTGGGAGAGCATCTCAGTGCCCCCAATGCAAAACGTTATTTGAGCCAACCACAGTGTCTACTTTAAGCTGTGGCCATCCTCTTCCTGCTCTTCCGGCATCAGTCGCGCATGATGGAAGAGGTTCTCTTGTCTTACATAAGGGTTTAGTGAATAACAATCCAGTCTCTGTGCTATTTGATTCTGGATGCACCACAATTGGTGTTAGGCAGTCACTCGTAGATCCTTCCCGTGCCACTGGACAAGTAGTCAAATGTGTAACATTTGGCGGCACATTAGAGAAATACTCTACTGCTATCATTAGGATTGCTACTCCTTTCTTTACAGGAGATGTACACGCATGTCTTCTTCCGAATCCGATCGCTGACCTCATCATCGGTCGCATTCATGGAGTCAAAGAATGCACTCCGCAACAAATTTCCACGTGGGAAAGGCAAAAACATGCAGATTGCTAACGCTGTAGTCACTAGAGCTCAGGCTCTTAATATGCCTCAACTTCATCTACTGAAGATAATGAAGTGCATAACCAAGATGATCCCTTGGTAATTTCTCGTGACTCGTTTATAAAACAGCAAGAAGATGATCCCACTCTGAAGAAATTCTTCATTCTTGCAACTAAAGGTGATCCGAATAAAGACACAAGTCGTAAATCGTGGATTACAAAGAAGAATGGCGTACTTGTACGTATGGTTCAAGACTCCATTACGTCAAGTCATTCTCAAATCCTGGTTCCCAAGAATTTGAGGTTAAAATTTTGCAGCACGCTCACGACTCTCAGTGTGCTGGACACATGGGTTTTTCCCGTACTAAGTCAAGAGTCCTTGCGGCTTTCTTTTGGCCATTGGTAAACAAGGACATACGGATTTATTGTCGATCTTGTAAAGTATGTCAGGAAGTTAAATCCAAAGGTCCACGGCATGCTGCACCCATTCAGGCGGCGGACATTCCTATTCGGCCGTTCCAAAAAATGGCCATAGACATTATTGGTCCATTTAAGATCAAGTCTGCCAGAGGACATCAGTTTATCTTGACGTGTGTTGATATGTGCACACGTTGGCCAGAGGCTATTCCTCTGAAGAGCATTACTACTGCTGATATTGCAGATGCTCTTTGGCTTATATTTTCTCGTCTGGGGTTCCCCGGAGAGATATTGTCAGACCATGGCACCCAACTAATATCAGATACCATGTCTCAAGTAATGTCTACTCTGCAGATAGATAGATCTTTAAGTAGTATCTACCATCCAATGTCTAATGGTATGGTCGAACGCCTTAATAGAACACTTAAAAACTTACTGGGGAAGATAACTGAGGATCATCCTCAAGACTGGGACAGAGTTTTACCTGCGGCCCTCTTCGCTTACAGAGAGGTACCCAATGAACATACGGGATTTTCTCCCTTTGAACTCGTCTTTGGCGCGCGTCCGCGTGGCCCTATGTCGTTGCTTCACGATCTCATTACATCTGACAATATTGACGATGACACAAAGTCATCCTACGAATATGTCATCGCGTTGAGACAAAAAATTATCGAAGCATGCAAATTAGCAACTTCTTCTTCTGAATTTGCGAAACAGAAGGCAAGGCAATTTGCCAATAAGAAGAGATGCTTACGACAACTTTGTCCTGGTGACAAAGCATTTGTATTACTACCTTGTAGGGAAAACAGATTACTTATTTCTTGGAAAGGTCCGTACGATATAATATCGAAAATTTCCGATGTCGACTATATTGTCGATATTGATGGGAAGCATAAAACCTTCCACATCAATATGCTTACTGAATTCCATGAACGTCCGGATTATTTGCAACCCATTTTCCAAGCAACGGACAATTCTCCAGTACAACATGGTCATTACTCATCACTGTCCGTGATACAGGATGAGGAAACAAGTTTTTCAGATGTAAATCTTCCTCTTCCAATGATCCCACTTCATTCTAGTGAATCATGGAAGAACGTTACTGTCTCTCCTGATTTGTCTCTAGGAGAACAGCGACAAGTTTCAACTATGTTGCAAACATTTCAGGATGTACTCACTGACATCCCTGGACAAACGCATGTCATTGAACATGACATTGTTCTAACTGACCATACTCCTATTAGGGTTAGACCTTATCCTATACCTATACATTTTCAAGCACAGGTCGAGAAAGAGTTGGATGAGATGATAGATTTGAAAATAATCGAACCATCCACCTCTGCATATTCTTCGCCGATGGTTATTGTTCGTAAAAAAGACAATAACATACGTCTTTGCGTTGACTATCGAAAATTGAATCAAGTAACGAAGTTCGATGCCGAACCTATGCCTTTACTGGAAGAGCTACTTACTCGACTCTCCAAATCTCATTTTTTCACTAAACTTGATTTGTCTAAAGGATATTGGCAAGTTCCTTTATCTGAACGCGCCAAACCTCTCACGGCTTTTTCAACACCTAGAGGTTTGTTCCAATGGAATTTTATGCCTTTCGGTCTTATGAACGCACCAGCTACATTCGTACGCATGATGCGCCGAATCCTATCTTATCGGTCAGATGTCATTGCATATCTAGACGACATCTGTCTTTTCAGCGATACTTGGGAAGATCACTATTCAGGGTTAGATGAATTGCTGTCTACTTTGCGTGAGCACAACCTGACAGCGAAACCCTCTAAAGCCTATATTGGTTTTAGCGAAATTTCTTTCCTAGGCCACCGAGTTGGTCATGGTTTCCTAAAGACAGAGGACCATAATACTAGTAAGATACTTAACATCTCAATCCCTAAGACTAAAAAACAGGTGAGAAGTCTGTTAGGTCTTATTCAATTTTATGGCAGATTCATTCAGAATCTATCCTCTATCATGGCACCTCTTTCAACACTTCTAAAGAAAGGTTCGCCTAATGTGGTCCACTGGTCTCAGGAATGCCAATGCTCTCTGGATAAGATTAAAACATTGTTTTCAACACCACCTATTTTAGTGCTACCTACTAAAGATAAGACATTCGTTCTTCGTAGTGACGCTTCATCCACTGGGATTGGAGCGGCACTAATGCAAGAGTACTCTGGAACTCTGCATCCTGTAATGTATATTTCCAGAAAACTTAATGCGGCAGAAAGGAATTATTCGGTTTTAGACCGTGAGCTATTAGCTATGGTTTGGTCGATCCTCAAACTACAGAGATTCCTTCTAGGCGCACATTTCATAGTAGAAACCGACCAAAAAGCTCTTACTGCTATACAGAGTAAGAATTTGAAGAGCTCGAGGTCTACTCGATATGCAATTGCTCTTCAACCTTTTCATTTCTCTGTGCGAGCTATTCGTGGATCAGATAATGTGATGGCAGACATTCTGTCAAGATGCCCACATGATTCCACATAACTATTAGGGCTTAGACTTCTTGATATGTCTAGTTCTATAGTAGTTCCTTTTCTATATCATGATAGATACACATTTGTAATTTAATAATATAATGATTGTATAACTACATAGCGGTTCATTGATGTTTATTCACCGCTGTGCTTTGATGATTTTTCTTCATAAATCATAAATGTAAGATATCTAATACGAAACTAGGGTATGAATTTTTTTGGGCATCGTGTAATTGCCAGAATTGTATTATACTTTGATGACACCTTCCTGGAAAAATATACTTGTAGAGAAATAATTTCTCTCAGTTTATGAGACACATTCTCACCAGTCGCTCCATAAGTCGACTTAGCCTCATATTAGGCGTTATAGGTAGTTCTGATATTTTCATCTGCGCATTATTCATGCGTTGTGAGCCTATTGTACGTTGCTCCTAGATGTATTTCAAAAAAAAAAAAAAAAATGTTCCATTTTTTTTTTCCCGGGAGGTGTGGTAAGACTGTTACGTGCAGTCTTTGATATCTTACAATATTATACATTGGTATACTTGTTATGTTCGCAAATATTTTGGTAAACAAAATAGTGCTTAAGGAAAAGTCATTATTGAGTTACTTCCCTTGAAAGTTGTGTCGGCTCTTTCGATCGAACTCCGCGGATGAATCCAGTTTTCTGCGATTTATCCTTTGTTTGGGTAATAATAGATTGTTCTTGCTTCAGAATATCTATGGCCTGAATTTATGTGTATTGTTTGTCTGAGTAGGACGAGTCTGTCTTATATCTGTATATCTTTACATATCTAAGTCGAACTATATGTTCTGTTGTCTCTAGAGAGGTCAAAGGCTATTCGGCGGATGTGTCGCTAGAGAGTGGTGTGATTTGGCTTCGTCCTGATGGGGACTGTGTTTTTCTATGTCGGCTTGTCGCCGAAAAAAAGTGATCTCAGTATTGGTGGGGAAAGTGATAGTCGTCTAGACCTATCGTGTATGCTTTACCCCAGTGTTTATTCGTATTGCCAAGGAATGGCAGAATCATATTTCTGATACCAAGGTAATAAAAGATACTCTTGTGAACTCTCTCGTTCGAAGCCACCATTTTCGATAGGTACGATTTGAATGTCTAAGAGAATATATTTGACTCGATGAAAACGACTTCGATTCCTAGCAGCACTATATCCTGTAGAATGCAGTCAATTGTTCATGATCAAATCTACAGAGCAATGAAATGTTTTTATGAATGACTAACTTTAGGACAGATTCATTATCTGTATCCAAACGTGAGTGACAGCTCACGAGTGAAGCCATCTTGGAACCAAACATGTAGTGACTTTCAAGAAGAGAAAAGGGATGCCCGTATTATCGCTTGTTTAGTCCAGAGATCACTGCTACACATGAGAACCCGTTATTAGCGGTTCAATATTATTATATGGAAAAATATGTGCTGAACATTATGTTGGAGAATCGTCGCTAAACGAGATTAGGTTTAGAAGCCATCTGAAATATTGTTTATAAGCTGACGTGCTCAGTCAGTGAAGTCAGATGATATATATGTATGGGCGATACTGAGGGCTTGGCTACTGACAGTCCTTTATACTATTATTCTACATGAGTGCCCATGTAACATTGCAAGACCATTTATCCACTGTACCATGATGTATTATGCCAACCTGTGATTTGTCACTATCTGTGCTGTCGAGTGTGTACGTCCAATTAAACTTTAGTAAAGGTACACAGTCGTTGGTGTCGATGACTTCCAGCCATACATGAGTGTGAGAAAAGAACATTTGTCAACACCACGAACCCTTATTATCATTCGCACATTATACACTCAATCCACGTCTACACACCACTGCGTAGGTCAAGTTGACATTCCATACACTACAGTGGAGCAAACAACACCATAGAGATCTTATCAACTGATGATGATGATGATGTCTGCTTCCATCCACTTATGTCTATTTTTTGGTGGATATCATTAATTGGAATAAACAGGAGGCTTTATCAGTAGCTCAAAAGCACTGGACTGCTCCTGCAACTCTAGGGGAAATGCCCATAGTGGGAACACCTTTTGATAGGGTTGCAGTGGATATTGTAGGACCTCTCACTCGGACCAAGAGGAGGAACAGTTACATCCTTACTCTGGTGGACACTTGTTCTATGTGGGGAGAGGCGGTAGCCCTGCCATCAATTGATTCAAAACATGTAGCAGAGGCACTACTTACAATATTTACCCGATTAGGATTCCCGCATCAAATCTTGACGGATAATGGTTCTCAGTTCAAGGGGAAACTAACGGAAGAAGTTTTTAAGCTATTTCAAGCCAGACACTTTCATTGTAGTCCGTACCATCCGCAAGGGAACGGCCAGGTAGAGAGGTACAACGGGACTCTCATTTCTATCCTGAGAAAGCTGGCACACGAAAAACCGGATCTGTGGGATCAATTCCTGCCCGCCGCATTGTTTGCGTACCGGGAGGTACCACATAGTTCAACCGGGATGGCTCCCGCAACTCTGCTATTTGGGAGGCCAATAAAAGGTCCATTAGAAGCGCTATTAAGGACCTGGACAGATGAGAAGGCGGAAGAGACTGTTACCTCATCTTATCAATACGTGAACGAACTGACCACTCGTTTGAAAGCTGGATGGAAACAGGCAAATGATAATTTGAAACAAGCCAGGAAGAAACATGCAGCATATTTTAATAGGAAGGCAAAGGACAGAGAACTAGCTGTGGGAGAGAAGGTGCTGCTTCTACTACCCGGTAGCCAGAATAAATTACAAATTGGATGGCAATGTCCATATACGGTTCTAGAGAAGGTGTCTAGAACAAACTATAAAATTGATAAAAAGGGGAAGGAGAAAGTTTATCATGTAAACCTGTTAAAGAAGTATCTGGACAGACCACTCCAGGAAAGCACCCCCTTACTGACCTTAGCTATCGCAACTCAAATGCAAAAGGAACCACTCACCTCACATGAATACCCATTACATCCTTGTGAAACAGCAGCACAGGTAAAAGTCAGTAATCACCTGACTAAAAACCAGAGGGAGAGAGTTCAACAGGTTCTGGAGGAACATACAGATGTATTAACAGATAAACCAGGCCATACAAATTTGCTACAGTATGACATGAGACTGGTAGACTCAAACCCAATCTGTATGAGAGCCTATTCTATTCCGTTCGCGAAGGAGAAGGCATTGAAGGAAGAAATAGATTATTTGTTGAAGGAGGGGATTATTTCACACAGTGAATCATCTTTTAGCTCTAGTGTCGTATTGTTGAGAAAACCGTCTGGGGAACACAGACTGTGCATAGATTACAGGAAACTGAATGCTGTCACAGAAGGACAAGTGGATCCATTACCAGACACAAAACAGTTATTTGCCAGACTGAACAAGGCAAAATACTTTTCAAAGGTGGATCTTAGTAAAGGCTATTACCAGATCCCAGTGAAGCCTGAAGTGAGACCTTATTTGGCCTTTAGCACTTCAGATGGACATTATGAATTCAACATGCTACCATTCGGACTGAAAAATGCTCGGAGTGTATTTTCAAGGATGATGCGCAAATTGTTGGATCCCCTGAATAACCCATGTATCACGAATTTCATGGATGATATTCTCGTCGCCACAGAGACATTTGAAGAACACATTGAAGCTCTAGAAATGTTATTTAATAGGCTTAGGGAGGCAAACTTGACTGCTAGGCCAACAAAATGTTGCATTGGATGCAAAGAGTTGGAATTCTTGGGACACACTGTATATCAGGGTAGCATGACCCCTGATCCCAAGAACTTGGAAAAACTGCAGAGAGCACCTAGACCACAAACAAAAAAAGGATGTGCGATCATTCGTGTCGTTATGCGGATTTTATCAAAAATATATCAAAGATTTGTGCTCCTCTGACTGATCTGACTCGCAAGGGACTTCCAGATAAAATTAATTGGACTGCGCAAAGTGAATTAGCGTTCCAAGAATTAAAGGAAAAACTCACTAGCAAGCCTATTCTCAAACTGCCTGATTTGACACAGGATTTTGTCTTAAGAACCGATGCAAGTAATGTAGGACTCGGAGCGGCTTTGTTGCAAAGATCATCTTCACCTGATGGGGAACTGAAACCAGTCGCTTATGCAAGCCGCAAATTGAATAAGGCGGAACAAGGATACTCCACAAGCGAAAAAGAATGTTTAGCGTTAATCTGGGCCATAAAGAAGTTTCAAATCTATCTGTATGGGAGGACTTTTGTGGTCGAGACGGACCATCAGCCTCTCGTATTCTTATCTCAGGCTAAGCATGAAAACGCAAGATTGCTGAGGTGGTCTTTATTACTTCAACCTTATCAGTTTAGTATCCAATATATCCCAGGCAAATTGAATGTCGGTGCAGATTTCCTCAGTCGGCACCCCTGTGATCAAAATTAGAGTAATGGCAGGCGTAAGGAGAGATTTTATCTATGTGTATCACTGGTTTTAGAACTTGCCTTAGGCATGTTTTCAAGTGGGGAGATGTGTCACAAAATTAACAATGATACAACGTTAAAATATCTCCAATGATACAACGTAGGGATAAAACTAATGCGTAAGCTGCTAGAATACATGATCGCCCACGCCGCGGGTCATCACCCGCCATGGAAATTAAATTGTTAGACTTGAAGGCAAAACGATCAAAAGGAAAAATCTGACTGAACGCGTGCTTGAAACTAGCAATGCTAAAAGGACGCAAATTGGTGGGGAAAGGAGGAAAAAGTCACGTCCCCCAAGTTGACATAAAGTAAGAAATCGACAAAAGGGACCTTGGATATTATACGCCATAGTCATTTATTGGACGCTTTTGCTATAACTTAGCCCGTTTATTTGAATGCAGTGATGAGCGCGTTCCAGAAAATTCTAGAAAATATTTGAAAAGTAACTTTTCTTAATAATAATGTTAGGAATATAAAACCTAGCTGGCCGGATGGCCCATCTTGAGCAGTGAAATAATATGCTTTCATTTATACAGACGGACAGATAATAAGAAAGATATTGACAAAAGACTGTGTTGTTCATATCAGCGAACGTCTGCATTGAGATAAAACATGTCACTAATTTTCAAAAAATTGTGGCCTTGAAGACGCAAGTGCTAAAATCTAGTGGAATGAAGAGACGGGGTGGGATGGTGAATTGTGGCTAAAAATAACTTTAAAGGCGAAATTGTGTAGGGGAAGGCAGGGTTGGTTCAAAAAACAAGTGTGTTTTTTTTTGTGAAACGCAAGTAGAGACGGACGGACCAACAGACAATAAGGCATACTTGACTGAGGTCTGACTGAAATGACTTTTGGTAGGGTATTTGAATTTGAAAAAAGAAAAGGCAGTGATTGGCCCTAGATGAAGATATTATCGGCGCTCAGACGCGCATTTTGTGCCATTCAGTATTAGCTGTCCTTGTAGACACAGTGAATTATTAAGTGGTGTAATTCCCAGAAGCTATTGAAATATTTAGAGGGACGCCATCATAAGGCCAGCAGCTCAGCTGAGTTTTGCTAGCATTTATTTAACTGTGTACTATATTCATAATTCTGAGCTGTGAGTTTCAGTTGGCACCAATGCGGTGTCAAATGAGTTGTTGAATTTTACCAGAGTGGACCCGTGCAGTAATATTTGGTCAGAGCAGCCTATTATAGCCCCCAAGCACGGAGAGGTGGGGCCACCCTATTTCTGATATTGCCCCCAAGCACGGAGAGGTGGGGCCACCAGACTTCTGATATTGCCCCCAAGCACGGAGAGGTGGGGCCACCAGATCTCAGCACCAGAGCTACACCTTCAAGTTAAGTGAGAGCCTGGTCTGCTGAGAGTTCACCAACTCAACTTATTTCCTAACACACCCATAAAAATTCCATCAATTAACTGGACAATGTGTAATCGCCATAGACAGGGAGTGATGAGGCCACCCCAACAGCACATCCATTAACTGTTCTCCCACATAGATTAATACTGTAAACAATAATAATATTAACTAGTCTAGTAACATATATATGTACACATCTTGCATTTATTATGTAATATTCATGCATTTTTCATAATTTCTAAACCTTTCATATGTTCTGGCCAAAATAAAACCTTGGTCCAGAACAAATAAATGTAAGAAAATTACTATCAAAATTTTACACAACTGAGTTAGTTCCGTGTATTATAACCTTTTATTAATATTATTGGACTTAGTAAATATCTGTGTGTGTGTGTCTGAAAACTACCACAACACATTACACATCATTACCCTAGACATTTAATGTAGCCACATTCATTAATTAAAAAAAAAAATTGGTGTGAGGTCGTAGTGGTAGCAAGAAGGGCCTTCTGACAATTCACAGCTACATTTTATCTCAGGAGCCTTCACAGCTGACCTCATGCATCACACTTAGAAATATCACCACCATACAATACCATCAAACCCACTACAAGGAAAATGAAAAGAAGTTGAAATTTGAAGCTGAGGAAAATGAGAAAAAAATGAGATTAGCCGCTGAATTAGAAGAGAAACGATTTCAGCGTGAGTCAGAACAGAAAAGATTGGAGGCTGAAGAGAAACTTAAAATTGAAATGGAAAATAAGCAAAGAGAAATGGAAAATAAGCAAAGAGATGCTGCGGAAAAAGAAAGACTACTTAAAATTGAAATGGAAAATAAGCAAAGAGAAATGGAGGAGAGAAAATTTATAGCTCAGGAAAATGCAAAGAAATTTCAACTTGAAGCAGAGGAAAATGAAAGGAAACGACAACATGATCTGAAATTAGCAGAGGTAGAATATGATAGAATTAGGTTAACTCAAGAAGCTAATTCTCAGAGAACTTTCGAAGGCCAATCTTCATCCAGACATGATAATTTTAAGGAAGTTCACCTTAAATTACCTAAATTTAATCCCCCGTCTGACGACGTAATATTCTTTTTAGATAGATTTGAGGCCACTTGTAGGTCTTATAATGTGGATAAAGCTCTATATTGTACTTATTTATCCAGATTACTTACAGGGGATGCGTTGGCAGTTTATCATACTACTAGTACTATTGAAAAGAATAATTATGACGCGCTTAGAGCTGCTCTTCTTAGAAAATTCCAAATGACGGAAAATGAATACAGATTGCGTTTTCGAACGTTGCTACCGCAATCAGGAAAGCACTTTAGTGATTTTCTTTTCCAAATAAGGCTAACCTTGGAAAGATGGATCGAATTGTCCAAGATAGAAAAGTCGTATGAAGGTCTTTTCGATTTACTACTGCGCGATAAGGTGCTATCGTCAGTAAATCCTGCATTTCTTGCATTTTTGCACGAACGAAAACCGTTGTCTATGAAAGATCTAGAAGAACATTCTAAAAATTTCTGCACTGCTCATCCATCCATGGATCTAAGTAATGCACAGATTAAAAGTGAATTGCCAGTTGCTTTTGCCATACAACAAAATAATTTTCCACGCAATCGTTCATTGAGTAACGACAGATACTTCAATAAGGGAAATAATGACAATTTCAACAATGGTAATTTTTATAAGGGGAAGCAATTTTAACAATCTGCTCCATTTAATGTTTCTTAGAACCAATCTCATAGATCGCGAGATTTTGGTAACAATAATTTTAAATATAATCAAGGAAATTGTAATAAACAAAACTGGCGATCAAAATCTCAGGTTCCACAAAATAAACAAGGTTCTTGGAATAACTCATTTAGCCAACATCACAACGTTAATTACAATAATTGGCGTACTCATCCAGATGTTAACTCAAGCAGAAATGGTAATAGTGGCAATTTTAATGCCAATAATCATAATCGATCGCGCCGAAGAGATAGATCTTCGAGCAATACACGTAGACATTCTAATGTCGCTTTAAGTGATACACAGGCTAACATTGAACAGGGTAAAGGTGCTGATACTCATAATGCCATGTCTTGTTCTCTTGATTGTAATCAGGTAAAAGATTGTCCAGAATGCTCGACTCTTTTCCAGCCCAAGGCGATCACGACGCTGCGCTGCGGACATATTTTGCCTAGTCTACCTGCGGTCTGCACGGCCACTTCTGCGTCAGTACACCAGGGACAGGGTTCTCTTAAGTTTAACAGAGGATATGTCAATGCCATTCCATGCTCTCTTTTATTTGATTCAGGTTGTAGCACTGTCAGTGTACGGAATTCGCTGATCGACCCTCGTTGTGCCACTGGCCATACTGTCAAGTGCGTCACCTTCGGCGGCACGGTAGAAACCTTTCCTACAGCTATTATTGATCTTAACACACCATTTTTTTCAGGAAAGATCCACGCCTGTCTCCTTCCTAATCCAATTTGTGATGTCATCCTAGGTCGCGTACATGGTATAACAGAGTGTACCCCTCAGCAAATTGCTGCACGGGAAGAGCGACATATTCAGGCTGCTAATGCAGTAGTGACCAGAGCGCAGGCTACTGTTATGTCGCATGATACACCTGCTGAACCTACAGGTCATACCACTTGTGATGACGATACCCCTATTTCACGGGAGTTGTTTGCAACGTTACAAAAGAAAGATAATTCTTTAAAAAAATTCTTTCAGTATGTGAACAAAAATAATACCAGCAACAAACTTGCAAAATCTAGACACGACTTTATTCTTAAAAATGGGATTTTAGTTAGATTGATACGGGAAAAGGATTCATCCTTATGTTCTCAGATTCTAGTCCCGTCTGCTATGAGATCTCGGATATTACGACATGCTCACGATTCGCAATGCGCAGGCCATATGGGTTTTTCGCGTACCAAATCCAGAGTGCTTTCTGCATTCTACTGGCCGGCCGTTCATAGAGATGTTACTCTCTATTGTCGTTCATGTTTGATATGTCAGGAGGTTAAAGTACGGGGTCCATTCATGCGGCTCCTATTCAAGCTGCGGACATCCCGATTAGGTATTTGACAAAATGGCTATTGACATTATTGGTCCGATGCTACCATCTGCCAGAGGACATACGCATATCCTTACCTGCATTGATATGTGTACTCATTGGCCTGAGGCCATCCCTCTGAAGAACACTTCATCTGCCAGTGTAGCAGAGGCTTTGATGTTGATCTTCTCACGCATAGGTTTTCCACGGAAGATCTTATCGGATAATGGTGTCCAGTTCATTTCTGAATCCATGTTACAAGTTATGAAGACATTAGGTATAGACATATCTCTTAGTTCAATTTACCATGCCATGTCCAATGGGTTAATTGAGCGTCAAAATAGGACTCTCAAGCAATTGTTGGGTCAGATGACTCAAGATCACCCTCAGGATTGGGACCGGGTTATACCCGCTGCCCTCTTTGCGTATCGCGAAGTGCAAAATCAAGCCACTGGATTTTCTCCATTCCAGCTTGTTTTTGGCATGCAACCACGTGGACCGATGTCGTTAATCCACGATTTATTGGTTGAAGAGAATATTGAAGAGGAAACTCAATCCTCTTATGAGTATGTGATCTCTTTGAGAAAGAGAATCATAGATGCTTGTAGACTAGCTACTGCATCATCTGAACAAGCTAAAGAAAAAGCTCGTCTATTTGCAAACAAGTATAGACGTCTTCGCCAGCTTCTCCCTGGTGACGAAGCTTTTGTCTTACTACCTGCTCATAACAATCGTCTATTAATTACTTGGAGAGGTCCTTTCGGGATCATCTCAAGAATATCCGATGTCGACTACATCGTTGATATTAATGGTAAGCATAAAACCTTCCACATTAACATGTTGAAAGAGTATTACTCACGTCCTGATTATCTACAGTCAGTGTTCCAAGCAACTGACGATCCTACACCTCCTATTCAACACTACTCTAGTTTGTCAGTCATACAAGAAGAAGAATCTTCTTTCGATGATGTGCAACTGCCAATACCAGTTGTACCACTTCATTCCACTGAGAACTGGAATGATGTTACTATCTCATCTACTCTTTCGGCTGATCAACGTCAGCAAGTCTCTAATATTCTACACTCGTATGAGGATGTCCTCACTGACATCCCAGGTCATACGTCAGTCATCCAACATGACATTATTCTGACTGACGATACGCCTATTCGAGTTCGCCCATATCCTATCCCTTTACACTTTCGTGATAAGGTTGATAAGGAATTGGACGATATGCTTCAATTAAATATAATTGAACCATCTTCATCACCATACTCTTCATCTATGGTGATCATTAGGAAGAAAGACAACAATATTCGTCTTTGCGTTGATTACAGGAAATTAAACAAAGTTACAAAATTCGATGCGGAACCTTTACCTCTCTTAGATGACTTATTGGTGAAATTAGCCCATGCTACATTCTTTTCGAAATTTGACCTCTCAAAGGGCTACTGGCAAGTGCCACTCACACCAAAAGCAAAGCCATTCACCGCTTTCTCGACACCACGGGGTCTATTCCAATGGAATTTTATGCCATTTGGATTAGTAAATGCGCCAGCTACCTTTGTACGCATGATGCGCCGCATACTGTCTCATCGTCCCGATGTCATTACTTACATAGATGACATCTGTCTTTTCAGTAACTCTTGGGATGAACATATTCAGGGATTGAAAGCTTTACTTTCTACTTTACGGGAATATAACTTAACAGCAAAACCTTCAAAGGCATTTGTCGGTTTTCATGACATCTCCTTTCTAGGCCATCGTATAGGTCATGGTTTGATGTATACTGAGGACAGTAATGTCTCTAAGATTCTAAACATCTCAGCACCTAAGACAAAAAAAAAAAAAACAAGTTAGATCACTTTTGGGACTAATACAGTTCTATTCTAAGTTCATTCCTCACTTGTCTACTATAACTGCTCCTTTTTCTTCCTTGCTGAGAAAGGGTACAGCTAACGTGATTCGGTGGTCTAACGAACATCAAATCGCGTTGGATATAATAAAGAATTTTTTTTCGGATGCTCCTGTTTTAAGGTTGCCTAATGCAAATTTACCGTTTGTTTTACACAGTGATGCATCTAATTACGGCATTGGAAGCGTATTACTACAAGAATATGATGGCACCTTGCATCCAGTTCTCTATGTATCACGGAAGTTAACTCCGACTGAACAAAATTACTCAGTCCTAGATAAGGAACTTCTTGGACTTGTTTGGTCAATAACAAAACTCCAGAGATATCTGCTTGGCTCGCACTTTATTGTGGAATCAGACCAGAAAGCACTTACTGCTCTCAACACGAAAGATGTGAAATCAGCCAAATCTACTAGGTATGCGATCGCACTTCAGCCATATAGTTTTACAATACGATCCATTCCTGGTACTCAGAATGTTCTCGCTGACATTTTGTCGAGATGTCCGAATGAATCAAGTTAGCAACTACGCACTGCATACAACTGTACTTCTACACAGACAGTTCATCTATTGAAACTTTTTACTTGTGGATAAGGATCATTAACATTCAGTCAAGTTGAAATCTACAATGCTTATGTATTAAAAGAACATGGAACGTTGAAGTATATTACTATATTTGTGAAAATAAAATTCACTTACTTATGATATTGAAGAGAGAATAACGTTGGAAAGGGATTATTTTTCTTAACGAAATAACATTGCGAACTCTTGGTTGTTTTTCATGGAACGGAACTTGGTATATTTTAACTGTTTCCTAACAGGACAATGGAACTTTCTTAATCTAAGAAATTTAATGACATTGTTATATTTTTTTAAAATAAATAATTCGTTGGATTAGTAACCTTTGATACTTAGTTAATTAGAATAAGAAATCAGTTAGGTCACTATGAAATATTTAATTACATTGTCGAAATTTAATATTTATCACTCTTTAAGAGCAGTGATTTAATATTAGTACTTTAATTAGTACCACAAAGGAAATTTAGATACACGGTTAAGTGTGTTGATCTATACATGTGTTTAAATTGTATTTTTTCATTTTTTCACTTGTCATTTTAGACATATCCATCTCTATTCTGTTTATTCATTGGTTTTTACATTTTCTTTTCATTTGCGTTTCTATTCGGTTTAATTCAATTTTTCTAATACGTGATTTTATTTCATTTACCACATTGTACCACAGGTGGTCAATTGTGGGTGTATGCTTTTGTGCATACCTTTTGTTTATTTGAGTTGACTTAAATTTCATATTTATGTTTTTATGATTCTATGTCATGTTATATTTATAAAATATGATTATGTACACTTGAATCACCACTAGTCGCGAGTAGTAAAGAAAAAAATTAATATAATTAATTTTTTGGGGGGGATTGGTAAGGAAACTGTAGCGTTCTTTTCGTAGGCCGTTACAGTCTTTTACAGATTAGGGTAGTCTCATATTTATTAATATGTGGTCCTACCTCTGTAATAAACTTTACGCACCGACTTACATGATAATAAGTATTATTGGTGAGTTTGATTTCCTTAGCGCACGGCTGTGCACTAATGGGAGTATGGGTTACCCCGCCCGCACGTGTTGCCAAAGATTAGTCTACGTCATAGCTGGGTGGTAGAAGTTGGGGTTCCCAAATCAGTCCATTGATTTGTGGCGTTCGAACCCGTGTTGTGGGAATATTTATTCTTTATATGACCGTCCGTCTGTTAAGAAGATGAGGACCTTGGTCAACTATATACCGGTGATTTTCTCGGGAAGAGAATGCAAGTATGATATCTATATTATTGTAATTTTTCCTCATGTAGACGTCTAGTTGGACCAATAACGTATTGGTTCCAAAATGGAGTCCTACTTGAACTTATAATGTATATTTTAAATCCGACGGATTCCTGCAATTAGGATTATCCAGGATTGGCTTAGGATTTTAATTATATGTATCATTATTCGGCCGTTAAGAATACTTACTACGTAAAGCAGAGGTGACTCAAGGATTTGTTATATCTAAGCGCTAATGCCACGAAAGGTCGTTGGCAGGAATATGTATTAGTGTAATTCAACATTGATTGAAGTAAGAGGCCAGTACCAAAAGGAGATACGTAGTATTGGAACATTATATAACATAGAAGACCTGATAAGGTTGTCCGTCATTGCCAAGGTCATAGGATAATGAAAGATGACCTATCGAATATAACTGCCTCATTTGTTTACTTGGATGCCATGTTATAAATACTGTATAACTAGTCTGACGTTACCAAAGAGATTATCTTACGGAATGGACTAACTGTAATTTTAAATATGAAACCTACGTTACGTACTGTATTGTGGAAAGTTAACCGCCCTTCGTTCTTATCAACATGTTCGTCTAGTCAACTGTGCAATCGTCAAATAAACTGATATAACTTAAACAGTCTTGACATTCGTTGATGTGCCCATTGTTGGCAGTTTTATTTGATTGATTACTACTTTGTTTCAAAAAATGGATCAATTCGCGTTATGGCCAGAAGTGACAGTGTCAACACCCTCAAAACGAACCTAACAGGCGTCTCTATCGATAAATTTAAGGAACGTTGCTATTGGCCGACTGCATGCAGGCGAAAGTCAAAGTCAGGTTTCCAGGCATCTAAACGTGCATCAGAGTACCATAAGTCGACTTTGGCACCGATTCCAAGCCACTCGCTCAGTTGAAGACCGGCATCGCAGTGGACGACCCAGAGTGACAACAGCAACGGAGGATCGCTTTATTCGGCTTCGTCACCTCAGAGACAGGTTTACAACAGCTTCCTCAACTGCTCAGTCATTGCCTGCAGGACGTCACGTGTCTGATCAAACTGTCCGGAATAGACTGCATGACGCTGGACTTTGGGCACAACGACCTCACCGAGGACCTGTCCTTACGCGCCGCCATCGCCAAAATCGACTTCTTTGGGCCAACCAGCATCGTCCCTGGGCAGCTGAGAATCAATGGAGACGTGTCTGGTTTAGTGACGAATCTTTCTTTTTGTTGCAGCGTCATGATAGACGGCGTAGGGTCTACCGTAGGCGAAATGAACGTTTTGCCTAAAATTGCATAGATGAAGCTCCGCCGCAAGGTGGTGGAGGTGCAATGGTGTGGTGAATGATCAGTTACAACGGTAGAAGTCAATTGGTGCACATTGAAGGAGGCTTGAATGCGCAACGATACGTCAATGAAATTCTTCGACCCCATGTCCTTCCACTTTTGGCTGCTCAAAGGTCTGTGTTTCAACAGGACAACACCAGACCCCATTGTGCACGGTTGACCACGCAGTTCCTGACTGCCAACAACATTCTCACCCTTCCCTGACCATCCCTGTCTCCAGACATGAGTCCGATTGAGCACCTGTGGGATGAGCTGCATAGACGTGTTTGTCGGCTAGACGTTGCTCCAGCCAATCGTCGTGATCTGTTCCAGGCACTCCAGGAAGAGTGGGCAGCCATCCCACAGGCCCACATCAGACGTCTGATCGCATCCATGCCCAGGAGATGCCAGTCACTGATCGATGCAAGAGGAAGCCACACAGCATACTAACGGGAAAGCCCGTACGCCAAAAAACTCTCGTGACCCAGATGCAAAACAACTGTCAATTGATTGGTTGACCCCTAAGGTATTAGTGTGTGCAATTTGAACAATTAACTCATTAAATTAAAAAAGTTATTGAATGTCAAAATTAT